>CM052709.1:66068828-66360913 GCA_028551405.1 Uromys caudimaculatus | reverse complement strand
GGGCGAGAGGGAGAAAGAAGCGAGACCAAGCAGATTCTTGTCAAGGTCTGTTTATTTCTTAGAAAGCTACTGCTTATAAAGAGTAAAAAGAAAGAGAATTGGAGTCAGGAGGGTAGGGGAAGGGGTAAATCAGTAACTGGGCATAGACAATGGGTAACATTTGCTAATGGAATCTTTTATGGTGGGTCCTATCTTGCACGTCCTGTGGTAAACCATATCTCAGGATTCCCAAGCTACCTGCGTAAACATTATCTTGGAGCAAAAGGTCAGGTTCTCACACAATGAGTGAGGCCAGAGGCCAAGCTTTGTGCTCTAATAGCTCCCAACAATTCCCCTGCTCCAATTGCCATCTCGGAGGCTTACTGTGCTCATCATTTCTCAGACTCCTCTCCAAGGGGACTAAGTCAATCTGGCTTCTTCCAACTTCTGACTGAATTGTTCTGCTTGGCCTCAAACTAATTTTAGCAATCTGTTCTAATCTTCTGGCTCCTTCTTATTCTCTGACTTCAACTGCCTCTGCTGACCGGCACTGAACTGCATGAACTCATGAATGAACTCCACTGTACTACACTCACTCCCAACTGAATGAACTGAACTGAACTGACTTCCAACTCACTCCTCTCTCTCCCTCCCTGCGCTGCTCTTAAATAACTCCTCTTTCCTATGCTGTTCCTGTGAGTTAGGTGTATCCATTCTGTCAAATCTTTCTCTGATTTGTCACACTTTGTCTGTCCCTCAATTAGATGTCACCTTCAAACATGGCTGATTCCTTTAAGAAACTAATCTTAGCCGGGCGGTGGTGGCGCACGCCTTTAATCCCAGCACTTGGGAGGCAGAGGCAGGCGGATTTCTGAGTTCGAGGGCAGCCTGGTCTACAGAGTGAGTTCCAGGACAGCCAGGGCTACACAGAGAAACCCTGTCTCAAAAAAACAAAAAAAGAAAAAAAAAGAAACTAATCTTAGCTGCATTGTTTGGGATTAGAGGTGTGTGCTAAGGGCTTGACTATATTCCAGCCAGAGGAGCCACATTGCTACATTAAAATTCTACAAACTGTCTCAGAAGGAGACCGCCTGCCTCTTTGGGCTCTGGGGAATTATTCCCATCAGTCACACTGAAATGGCAGCTTTAATAGAAACAAACATGAGAGCCAAAACCTTTCTTTGGAATTCTTTGAAAGGTCTATTGGTGTCACATGTGGCACTGCTGGATCCTAAAGGAGACAGAGTTTAGAACCATGTGGTCCTTCCTACTCTGACATTTGTCCCTCCCTCCACAATTTAGGCTTAGTCTCTGCCTATCTCACAGAAAGGACAATCAGTGGGTGCAGGGTGGGTCTAGTGGAATGTGCGGAAGACACTAAGCCACTCTAAAAGCAAGCCTGGTTCAGAGGCAAGCCTCTTCAGAGCCCCCTTCCCTTCTGTCTGCACCAGCTCCATACTCCACTGTACTTTGCCCCAAGCTATGCCCCACCCCCACTTCTCTCCTGGGACATGGGATATGGATGAGCTCTGGGCAACTCTTTCCCATCACCTACAAACATTGTGATTCATCTGCCACCAGTGACTGTCTGCTTAGTTAGCACTTGATAAAGCATCGTTCAATATTAAGAAACAGCTCCTAGGAAATTGAAAATAATCCCAGCAGCCGCTCAGATGGTAAATCTTCCTCACAGAACATAAATCCTATGAATATTGGAGCCTATGCTTTTTTTCCCCCCACAATGGATGAGACATGCAATGGATCAAATTCAAATGATTGAATAATTTATCTGGAAACCAAATTCCTCACTCTGCATTTCCCAATTTGCCACCTTGGATTCAGGCCACTGGTAGGCACTGCCAGAACCTGTTTTTGCTGGTTCTCAGCAATGGCTTCATTGAGAGCTGAGCGGCAGGTTGTGTTTGGTACAGGTGCCCTTGAGTTTAGCTTCGTCTCCCCGTTGCTGCTTAGAACTCCCTCTGAGAGTGCCAAATGTCAACAGCCACGGTGATTATTTGAGTCACTTGGCCTGCCAAATGGTACACATTATCGCTAGCTTCTGTACCCTAAAGGAGAGGTGTAGGACAATGTAACAGATGGTCCACAAGCGCCGACAGCCAGAAGCTGTCCCAGGGTCCTCCTCGACTGTCTTAAGTGAGCTGAATTCCCAGCATGGAACAGGGCAGTGACAGCCACCTTCTACGTACAAAGAAAAGGAGTGAGAACTCTGGGCCAGAAACGGGCTTGAACTTGTCCAAGGAAGCCCCACCCCCACCCCAACACTTGGCACCTGCCTACACCCCAAGCCTTTTCCAAAGAAGCTGGACTGGCTGTTTAACAGACCATGACTTTTACCCCTTCCTCAACTGCTATTAGAATTCCTTTTTTTTTTGGTTTTTCGAGACAGGGTTTCTCTGTGTAGCCCTGGCTGTCCTGGAACTCACTCTGTAGACCAGGCTGGCCTCAACTCAGAAATCCGCCTGTCTCTGCCTCCCGAGTGCTGGGATTAAAGGCGTGCGCCACCACTGCCCGGCTAGAATTCCTTCCTTGAAGAGACATAAAGCCTACCCCCACCTTACAAGGTCTCAATAACAAACGGAAGTCGAATCCCACAAAGTTCACTCTGAGGAACCTGCGAATTTATTGGTCACAGAGTACAGCTGGCAAGGAACCAGGCATGGATGGTGGCTTCCCCATACATAGGCAAATAAATGAAACGTGCTTCTGTTAACCGTTCCCCGCCCACATACTCTAGCTGCTGGAGGCCTAGCACCTCCCAAGATCTTGAGGTCGTGCCCCTGAACACACTAAGTGCAATCAAGGCAGAATTGCACACAGAAGGCTTTGAGAAGAGGTTACAGTCCCTAATGACTTTGCCCAAGCCCGGTTCTGAGGAAATGCCAACAGTTCACAGGCCTCTCCTCATGATCTCTTGCAAGCAGGCACCAACTCATCTGATCACAGCAGCTGTTTTGTTTGGAAGGCCATACTCCAGAACACCTGTCTTGTAAATCCACCCCTCCCCTCTCAAGCTGTGCCATAGGAACAGAACACTCCCTACTGATGCCTCTCTATGCTTTTTAAAAAAAAAAAAGTCCTCAAAGGTCCCAGGCCCTTGAGAAGATAGGGACAAAGGCCCAGTCAAGGAATGGGGACTACCGACTTTGGGATAAATTCCAAATGTCCTCAAATGACATTCAGTCTAGTCACCCAGGCCCAAGCCTGAATGTATGTAATGGTCTTGTCATCCTGTCTCTTACAGAATCAGCCTAGTCTCCTCTCCCTCGCAGCACCCTTCCTGGTGACTCTTGGGGTTGTGGAGAAAGCACAATTGGTCTGCTCAAGCTTTGCCCAGGCACCCACACCAGAATTCCATCTTCTGTGAGCTTCAGCTCAGACTTGCCCCCCTAAACTTCAGCCGGTTCCCTGCAGATCCAGTCTCCTCGTGTTATCCTTTCCATATTGGTTGTCATGGCTACCCAACTCTAATGTCATGTTGTTCTCACCTTTTGTTCTGAGGCCAGAGGATCTCCTCACTTTCCTGGACATCACCATCACCTGCTACTAACCCTGACTAGGACTCATCTCCACATAGGTCCCCTTCTTCTCACTTGCAGGAGAGGGCTCCTGGGAAAAGCAGGCTCCTTCATGAGTTGTAAGGAATCCCCACAAAAGAAGAGTCAGCCAGCAGCCAATACCCAGAAAGGGTTCCAGGCTCTCTCAGAAACCTGTCAGCCAAGCCTGCCTGTGATAAGGTCTGGCCCTCTCTGAGATCTGCTCCACACCTGCCTGTGATCTGGGCTTTGCATCTGACCTTCGTTTTGATCTTTGGCAGAGTATTTTGACATTCTACCTTGTCATGGCCCATCTGCCAAGATTTTTTACTTCAAATAGGCTAGGGGAGCCAGTCAAAGGCATGACAGCATCAGAGAGCAAGGATGGGTGAGCAGCTGGGATGGAATGCTTAAAATGCGGTACTGCTGTCTCTGTTCTGCTCTGACTTAGGAAAACAGCAACCATCTCAAGTGCTCTGTGTCCCCTGCCTGCCCCAGGCACTAGCTGTAGATCTGAACCCATGGCAAAAAGGAGAAGTCAAATCAGATAAAGATAGGAATGCAGAGCTAGCTCCAGAGGGAAAGGACCACGTGAAGCCAAGGCGTCACTAATCCTGGATGCTTGGAGCTGCAGACCTCCATGAAACTCCCAGAATCCTCTGGAAACTGAACCCGCTTAAATGAAACCTGGGATTAAATCCGATCCGCCAGGTGGCAGCCTTCCCCTTGCTCAGCCGACAGAGCATACAGTTCGCAAAAACAACCACCAGAGGGCTACACAAGGCTGGCAGGCTCCAGGCAGCTGGTTGCCTAGCAACTGTGACGCAATGGGTCCTGTTTCCACCCTTCTCAAGGCCTCCCAGGTTATTTCTGGCAAAACAGACTGTTGCACAAGGAGTGGCTTCAGGAATCCTAGAACCACTTCTCTCTTAAGCCAGAAGAATCTAAAATGGTCCAGTGGGCCCCAAACCCCGCACCATCCTGGCGTCTAGAGGGCTGGGCTGCTATCCCTGCTTCCTAGATGCATTTTCCATTCAGCTTTGTAGCCCCACAAGACTAAAGTCACCCTGATTTCCCTAGTGGCTAAAGGTTAGCAGTGCCTCCCTGTCCCCTCCTTTCTAATGAAGGGCTAGATTAATGGGCATGTGACCCCCAGTAGACCTTGAACCTCCTGCTCTTCAGCTATGCCCAAGGGAGCTAAAGAAGGGAACGATAAGACCCAGCTTGGATTTTCTGTAGTCTTGAATCTACACCTCCCCCTCAAGCCCTCTCTGTCCCTTGTTCAAATCTCTTCCAGTTTGGATGACCCTGGTAACACTTCAGGTAGGTAAATGTGGCCTGACAAGCCACAGGTGGCACCAAGAAAATGAGGCAGACACAAGACACGGAGTGTGTTATAATGACTTCAAAGCCGGTGCCGTCTGGGCTGTGAACGTCGAGGGGCCACTGGCCTGGCATGGGCAGTGACTCCAGGCACATCCCTGGGTCCTGAGGAATGCCTGGCCCTGAAGCTGGGTTCCTAGGGTCTGTGAGTCACCAAGGAGGGGTCTTGGAGGGGCACCACCTGAGGGTCACACAGGCATGTGCAGTTCATTATACTCGTCCTGGCCATCCTCATCAAAGTTTGGCTCAGCATCTTCAGAGTCCAGCTGCGAAAGAGAGCACAGGAGTTGGGAAAGGCAGGGAACAGACATACGTGGCTCAGGCTCCTTACATCCTCTTTCGAACACCTTCTCTCCCTCTCTAGGACCCCAGCTTGAAGTACTTCCCTGCCCAAAACCTTCATTTCCAGATCACCCAGAACAACCAAATGGACCAGTACAATAGCAATTATGACACAGGACACACATGCCTAGGATCATGGCATCTCTGTGCCCCATATCTGAGCATGAAAGAACTCCAAAACTCAGACGGTGAAATGACTCAGCAGATAAAGGTGCTTGCCCACAAAGCCTGATGAGCCAACTTCAATCCCCAGGACCCACATGGTGGAGAGAGAACCAACTCCCGAAGGTTGCCCTCTGACCTCAGCACATACACATAAAATACATTTTAAAAAGTTGGACATGGTAGTGCAAGCCTTTAATCTCAAAACTCGGAAGGCAGAGGCAGGTGGATCTCTGTGAGCTTGAAGCCAGCCTACTCTACAAATTAAGTTCTAGGTCAGCCAGGGCTACGTAGAGAAACCCTGTCTCGAAAAACAAAAACAAACAAGCAAAATTGTTGAAGAAGGAAGAGGGTGAGGAGGAGGAGGAGGAGGAGGAAGAAGAAGAAGAGAAGGAAAGAAAGGAAATGGGGAAAAAAGAAGAACAAAAAGATATTCTTTGCGACAGCTGACAGAAACAGTGCCCAGGACTGATGTCTGTGCTATCCCACCCATACACAGCCCATAGCTAGGTGCTTTGTTTAGGCACAATTGTCCACAGAAGCCCTGTCTTGTTCTTTTTGAAGCCGAGTATCAGCAGTTTTACCTGGATTCATAGTTAAATCTCCAACCAGTTCTTCGGTAGACTCTACAAGCCCACTATACCGGTGAAAACAGTACTTCAGAGCACTCAGTAACTTTCTCCAGTTCACACAAGCCAATAGGTGGCCGACAGGAACCCAGGTATCTAATCAGTGCCCACTTGCCTTAAGACTACCACCCCCAAGCCATCATCCCTTACCGCCTGCAGCTCCCTGTCCTGGAAGAGCCGGGGCAAAAGGCAACGCCTCAGAGGCACGGTGAGCAAGAGCAGGAAAGGAAAGGCCAGCGAGGCTGCCGTTGACTTGACCACCCAGAGAAGAGCAATGCAGCCCAGCTGGATACAGGTGAACAGGTGCATCCGCCATGTCTTCACCTGGGGTACAGGCTCAGTGTCATCACACCACAGTCATGCAGCCCACACCCACACCTTTGGGAACACGGCTCTCTGGGTCCCAGTTATCCTTATCTTATTGCTTCTGCTCATCTCTAGCTGAGGAGTCCCTCCAGATTCCCTCCCATCAACTCCTGCATGCCCCCAACTCCATGCATCTGGGCCTGACCTTGGTCACGTAGGGCTGCTCAGGATGATGCTTTGCTGGCATGAAAATGAGCAGGAGACGTTGGGACAACTGGATACCAGACAGTGATGTGACTCCCATGTACAGAAAAATCCCGAAGAGCACAGCCAATGGGATCCGGCGCAGTACGGCTCCCATGACGATAGACAGGCCTGGAGGAGGTAACACAGACCTGCCTATCCCTGCCCGATGCCCTGCCCAGACAAAGGGCCTGGGTAAGGGATTTATTATCTGACCAATCTGGGCCTCCCAAATAAAGATGCATCAGGACAAAGGGGAACCAAGGAAGAGTTCCCAGTGTGAGGTGACATGTTGGAGATGAGGGAGGGCCAAGCATGATGCACCTGCAGATTCAGGAGGGTCAAGCCCAAGATGAGGAGGAGGATTTCAAGCCATCGGGCCCAAGAAAGCAAGGCTATGGAGAGACTCACCCACGAGGCTGGCAATGAGCACCCCGGTGACCCGCTGCTCCCGCACCTCCTGGATCTGGGGCTTGTCACCAGGAGCAATGGCAGTACGCATTACCGTCAATGCATTGACATGAGTGACAGAGCGGACAGTGGCAGCTGTGAGCCAAGGCAAGCCGAACAACCCACAGAGGCCACCCAAAGAGCCAATCAAAAGCAGGTCAAGATGGAAGCCGGAACCCTTAAGTAGCCTCCGGGCCTTCTGGCTGACAATGAGCCTGTAGGGGTTGAAGGAGAAGGAGCTAGCTAGCAGGTGGACCCGCAATGCACACAGCATTCACCCAAGGCTTGAGGGGAGGGGAACAGTGAAGACGACAGCTCTCCCTGGACCTGTCAGCTTCCTCTTTCACATTCCCAAATTAAAGTTCTCACACTCCAGTAAATCTGAGCCAAATTCTCATGCTGCGAGCATTTAAAGCACCACAAAAACCAGATGCCAGATCAGACCATGTTATTTTGGTTTAACCAAAATGAGAAATGTGTGAGCATCGCTGGCTGGGTGAGAGAACACCCTGACAGAATTCTGAGAACTTCCAAGTGCCACCCTGCCAGGGGTGATAGCGAGAGGCAGCACCAGGTCAAACCCTCACAGGAGAACAGTGCCTGGGCCCACATGCCCACGCCTGTTCCAGCCTGTTGCTCTAGCAGCTCCTCCTCCTCCTCTTCCCTTCCTCCCTCCCTTCTTCCCTCCCTCCCTCCTCTTCCTCCTCACTCCCTCCAGATCCCAACAAACTCCTTACAGCTACCACAAGGCATCACTACACAGCTAAGGTACCCATGGCTTAACCCTGAAGCCAAGCCACCCGTCCCTCTCCCCTCCCTCTCCAGCCCTCTCACGCAGTGATCTGTGTCTCCATGAATATCAGGATGAGGACCAAGAGCGCAGGGACAGCAGCAGCCACCATCATCCATGGTGGGAAGGGGCGGGCACTGCCCAGGGGTGGGATGAACCATGTACGCTTATGTGGGGAAGTCACTGAGAGCCCTGTAGGTACCGTCAGCTTCTGCATGGCAGGGAGGAAGACATGGGTCAGAGCCAGGGGCTGCTCATAGAGAAGTCTACATTGCAGCTGTTCCTACCTCAGAGTTCTCAGAACTCTGGGGAGCTGCTGGAACTCATTTTTATTCTCCAAAGTCACTATTGCAGGGCTCGGCAGAGGGCATAGCAGCAGGATACCATCCCCCTAGCTCCGAAGCTGTCAAGAGACCTGCTGTTGGAGAGACCTGGCACTCTGTACCAGCTCACATTTATTCTTCCAAATTCCTCCCACTTGGGATCATATAGTTAGATGCCCTGGAAAGCCCCTGGGCCAAACTCACAGCAGTCTCTGGTGTGGCCCAACATCTTGCCACTCGACCAGGAGAACTGGGCTGCAACCCTGCTCCAGATCCTGGGGCTGTTGGAAATTTGCAGCGGCCACAGGGGATGGGGCAAACTCACCTGTGTGTAGGTGTCTGTGATGGAGTAATCCACAAGGACCATGACCAGGATGGAGATGGGGATGCCAAAATCCCCGATGATGCGTCGAGCCTGCCGAGGGCAGCCAAGTTGAAAGTGAGAGGCTAAGGGACAGGAGACACCCTCCCAACCCTTTCTGGAACCAAGCTGAGGCCAGAAATGCCCTAAGGTGTCCCTCAAGGTGCCAGCCTTGGGAGGCACTCTCTTGCCGTGTCAGGCGTGGGCGCGGGGCTGTTGGGCCAACGGATTGGCCAAGAAGGGGGAAAGACTCTCTCAGGAGCTGAGCTTAGCAGGGACAGCAGGAACCAAGGGGACAGAGTACCTTGCCCCCCAGGAAGCGGCTGTTCCTGAACTTGCGCAGGAAGAAGGCAATGAGGAAGGTCCCCAGCATGAGGATGAGGGACAGCAGAGCTGTATTGGGCTGGTTCCTCGGGCCTGGCGGGCCCTCTGTGGGGGGCAGGGCACTACTATTCAGTTCTAAGCCAGTCTCCAGGGCCCCCTCCGGTGGGTAGAACGGCAGCAAAGGATGCTCTGTGAACACCTGTGTGCAGAGAAGAGGATGCCTCGTTTTCCACAGGCAGATGACAAACCCAGTCCTGATGTCCCTTAACCTCCTCCTCCAGAGGCACACAGCTCCAGGCCTCCTTGGCGTACCACCTCCACCTTATCCTCTTGGACAGTACCATACCTTATAGAGCTTGTGAAAAGTCTCATAGATGAAAATTAGCGAGATGAGGAAAGCAAAGATCTCCTGGGTAAATGGTGAGATGTAGCGGACAAGGAAGCTGCCCTCCGCAGCCACCAGGGCCAGGACGAAGACCACCAGCCAGAGGCCCACCCACACGCGACCGGTGAGGTATTCCAGGTCCTGAGCTCGGCAGAACTAGAGATAGTAAGGAGGTTGGTTACCTGGTGGGCCATCTGCCCCAGAGTTGGTACCTGTGGGATGAACAGGAGTAGACTCCAAGGATAAGAGGGGGGGGGGGGGGGCAGAGATCCAGCCCCTGGACCCTTGAATAAGGGGCTGACAAAGGGCAGGAAGGAGGGTCAGTGCCTGGGGTAAGGGGCAGGCTTCACCTTGAAGAAAGCTTCTTCAAAGACCAGCAGAGGCCCAGAGAAGCCCACCACCAACAGCGGCTGGGCCCCCAGCAGAGAGAAGAGGACCCCAAGCACAGCTGTGGACACGATCAGCTCTGACACGCCCATCAGTCCCTCGGTCTTCTCTCCTGGGGTGGAAAGGGGTCGGCAAGATAGCCACAGCCTGGCTTTTCCTGTCCTGCCCCCTCCTCATCTGGTTCTCCAGCAAGAGCAGAGCAACCCCCAGAATGACAGACAAGGCCCCACTCACATTCCTAAGGAAATTACAAGGTTCCTGCCTTTACACCCTCATTGTATGGCCCCCCAAAATGGATCACTGGAGTCCTCTGGCCCAGTAGCTCCCTAAGGGAGTTGCAGCTTACCTATCCCCCGCTGACCATCAACCCTCTAAGTGATATGAACCATAGAACCCTACAGGTGACATCTGATGCCCACAGTGACCCTGAGAGCCTCACCTAGCAGCCCCCCAAAGGTGATAGCAGGGCTGAGGGCTGCAAAATAGATAAAGAGCACAGCAGCCACGCACTGGGAGTGTAATGCATCCCGCAGGTCACTGGGGTAGTGTGGGTACCGGCGCTTCACGTCCCGCACTAGACCCCCAAACACTGAGCCTGTCCGCTGCAAGGGATCATCTTCAGAGGCTGCCTCAGAGCCTCCCATCTCCAAAGACAGTTCTACAGAAACGGGAAAGAATCTGATGAAACACAGGTCACTCCATCCTGTCTGGAGGCCCTGGCTGCATCCCCCACAGCACTGGGGGCAGTGATAGTAAAAGCACACAGGACTCAGAGAGCCAGGAGTGGGCTGGGGCCTGACCTTTGCCAGGGGCCACATAGCCGCCCTGGGTGGTCATCTCCACTTTGGTCTGTTCCCGCTCCCGCCGCTTTCTCAGCAGCTCTCGCTGGAAGGCAGCCACTGAACGTAGTAGGTCTCTGCCCTCCACCTCCGATGGAGGAATCACAATGCTGCCGTCCAAAAACTCGCTGATGGCACCCAAAAGGTCCTGCCGGTCATCCGCCTGGTAGGCAGCCTCGTGAAACAGCTGGGGAGAGGAGATGGCTCTCAAGATGGGCCAAGAAAGCCCAGGAAGGAGATTTCAGAGAGGTGTTATTGGGTCACAGAGGTAGGGTGAAGAAAACAGACAACCATGTGCACCAGGCCAGTCTAGGAGAGGATTCCAGAACATCTCTGACTGGGCAGTGCCTACATCCTACAGACTAATGAGCAACCCGAACACCACCCCAGGTAGGAGTCCTTTCTGTCTAAGGCCAGCCATGGTCAGCACCATCAACACAGGACAGGGGACAGTCCGCATTTCCTACTACATTGAGTCTGGGCCTCTACTACTGTGTTACCACCTTTTCCATGCACAACCCTGGTTTCTGGTTTCTTCCCTGAGCTTGCCAACTCCACTCCAAAGACAGACAGCTAGAGAGCAAGCAGATCCCAGGCAGACAGGCCTAAAGAACCCATCCCAGGTTATAGGACCAACCTTGTCAGACATGAGTGTGGCAATGGAGCGCCCTAGCTCATGATAGTCAGTGCTGGTATGGCTGGGCCCCAGCATCACAAAGAGGAAGCGAACAGGTACGGGGACCTCCAGCACAGACTCCAAGAGAACAGCCTCGCTGAGCCGCACAAAAGCTGCTGCTGGCTGCTCCAAGAAAGGCACACAGCCTGAGGAAGACAAAGGCAGTAATGGACAGGGGAGCAGTCGAAACAGGCTCTGGGAGGGAGAGCTGGGCTCTCTGTACAGTGGAGCAGTTGGACGCTGCGAAAGAAACCTCAGGTCTAAAGTACCCTGTTCGCGTACGTGTTTATATTCACATACCAGTTACCAAGAGGCAGAGAAAGTAAGGGTAGCTCATAAAGATTGCTTTTTTTCCCCCTAATTCTTTTTTTTTTTAAGATTTATTTATTTATTATATATAAGTATACTGTAGCTATCTTCAGATACACAGTAGCTATCTTCAGAAGAGGGCATCAGATCTCATTACACATTGTTGTGAGCCACCATGTGGTTGCTGGGAATTGAACTCATGACCTCTGGAAGGGCATTCAGTGCTCTTAATCGCTGAGCCATCTCTCCAAGCCCCCCTTCCCCCCCAATTCTTACAATGGTGTTATGTACTAAACTAGCTGAGATGGCAAGAAACTGGGAATGGAGAAGAAAGGACTCAGTAGCCTCCTCTAGAGGTCCAGGGGCACAGACCATAACAGAGGACATTCCCCATGCCCTGCCTCCAGCACCCGGGCCTCCTCACCCACAAGCACGACAGTGGCCTCGGCATCCTCGGGGATCTTCTCCAGCAGTTTCAGGCTTTTCCCTCGATGACCATCTCCTCCAGGCATGTGGAGGGGCTTCTGAGGACGCAGAACTGGAATAGGGCTGGGACCCAGCCTGGAGCCCATGGCAGGCCCTCCCATCCCTATCACAGCCCTAGGTCTGAGCCCTGCTTCCTCTCTCTCCAGTCTCTCTCTCTCTCTCTCCCTCCCCTACCATCCCCCCTCTCTCTTTTTTGGTTTTTCAAGACAGGGTTTCTCTGTATAGCCCTGGCTGTCCTGGAACTCACTCTGTAGACCAGGCTGGCCTCGAACTCAGAAATCCACCTGCCTCTGCCTCCCAAGTGCTGGGATTAAAGGCGTGCGCCACCACTGCCCGGCTAGTCTCTCCAGTCTCTTAGGAGAACCCCGGACCCTCCCCTATGCCCTACCCCACCTCAGCCTTATCAGCTGAATGACTCCCATGGGTCAGGCACATCATCAACCTTGTATCGTCAGCACAGGGAGCCCTCGTGTGCACCTCCCACAGACCCAAGCATGCACGGCACTGCACCAGGTATCCAGCCTTCCTGATCTCAACTAAACTGGGCATCTTCTAAGTTCCCAGGCCCAGGTAAGGTACACTAACCTCCTTAGCATCAGGGTCATGTGGCCACAACGGAGCTGGCTCCCCTAGGTCATCAGCCATGGTGGGTACCGCACCATCAGGGCCATGACTAGGGGTTGGGTGGTGGTTCCCCAAGACTGAGTTCACACTGGAGCTTGATGGATTTCGAGGAAAAAAGCCACTGTCCTTGTCATCGTTGGGATGGCTAAAGAAGAGAGCAAGGTACATTGGAGAGGTTTATGTTAGACTGAGATCACAAGGAGGTAAGAATCAAGGGACCACAGCCTGCAGCCCTTCTTAATGTGAGAGCTTTCTATTGGTTAAGGCTGAAAGAAAATGGAAGGGGGATAAGCTCCCATCACATTAGTAATGCAAGCTCAGGCTAAGATCTCTCTGAAGAGACAATGGTCCTAGGACAGCTGAAGCAGACAGAGCCCCCTTCCCCAGCCCCTTCACACCTGTGTTTCAGGAGCAGAGTCCTCAGAACACTAGCCCTGTCCTCAGGACGGATCTGGTCAGATACAATCATGGTCTCCACCACAAGGTGAGCGATGCCTGGCAGGGTGGTCTGCTCCAGGTCCAGGAGAGCAGCTCCTACGATGCAGTGAGGGAAGGAGCCGTCCAGTCAGAGGGAAGACCCACCCCACTGCTGTGCTCCACAAGAGCAGGCAAATGTGCAAAGTGAGCTGAGGGCCAATGCACAAACAGCAGATCTCACAGGCATCTGGGGAAGTGCGCAGGGTCGAGCAATGGGAGTCATAGCCTAAGAGTGCAGACAGCTAGGTCCATTATGCCCAGGTACAATGCATAGTCCTGCCCTTCAGAATCCCCAGAGTGGTCCCAGCTCACTGGGCAGCCCAACACAGATGGAGCTATGGTGGGTAGAAGGGCTAGCCCAAGCAGCCCTACCCTGGGCAATGGTCCTCCTAAGCTCCAGTAGGCTACGGAAGGAGAGCGAGGCAACATGGGGCTTCCCCCAGCGCTCTGTCTCCTCCTCCACATCCTCCTCAAACTTGATCCAGCGTGCTGTCTCCCGCCAGTGTGGCTCCTGGCTACGGTCCAACATCAGTTCATTCAGCTCCACGAACACCTGTGATAGGTGTCAAGGTAAGGGGGGGCTCAGAGGCCATCAGAGTTGGGACTGACACAAAGGGGAAAAACTGGATCCCAAAAGCCGACACCCTCAGGCTGCTCTACCTCATGAGGCCTCCGATCCAGCTTCTTCTTCTTCTTTTTCCTGCGCAAGATGGGCGCCAGGCCACTGGGGCTGCCTCTCCCACCCTGTATCCGGGACGGTTTCTTCACCAAGTGTCGCCGCACCCCAGGGTTGTCCTCCAGCCGATGACCTGTGGACAAGATAGACTTGGACCCCAAGGATCCATCTCTAGGTCTAAGATCATGGCCCACATGCTCCAGGTCCCTTTTGTACCCACCAGGTCCACCTGGTTGTAATCCCACACACATTATCCAGGTGGCCATTTCACAGATGTGGAGACAGAGTCTCAGAAGTGGAAAGGCACAGTACACAGCAACATTGTAGCACTGGCCAAGTCACAACAAAAGGCAAATCCCACTTAAGCCTTCAGCCTCATCTATATCCTGAAGCCCCTGCCACAACCTGTGGGGCCATGGATCCAATGCTTGTCCCTAGACACCTAGCTCCCAATACTTTCATATCCAGAACACCCGAATCCCAGCCCCATTAGTGCCCATGAAGCAAGCTTATGAAGGGCTGCTCGGTCATCTTCCCACCTGCCCTGCCCAGACAACCAGCTGGAGAGAGGCTAGCTGCCTAGTTACTCACAAGCAGCTACCCCTGCCAGGGGGCTCGGGTGGCCCCTCATGGGTTCCCACAGGCCATAATCTTCAAAGTCCAGTACAAACATTTCCAAATCCTCCGAGGCCACTAAGTCACCAGTGCTGGAGGCTGGATTTCTCCCAGGGCCTTGGTCTTCAGTGTCCCCAGGCTTAGGATTCAGAGCCCCATTGGGCTCCATGACCTTGTCCAGTGGACTTGTCATTCCCCCAGTGGCCAAGGCCTCAGCCCTGTCTGTCCTAAGAAGTGGGAGCCTCTGCTAGAGCTGCCTTTGCCCACACAGAGCTGGATGTGGTAAGGTTTCCTGCTCCCAATTCTCCTTGTCCCCCGAATCTGCTCCTGCTGTTATCAGCCCCCACCCTAGATCTGTAAATACACCCTCCCTATAACCCCCCCAGTCTCACTGTCACTGCCATCGGATTGTTCCTGTCCCTGTCCTCAGGCCCTGGCAACTTTCCATGACGTAGTGAGCTCAAAGCCCTAACTCTCCCCACCTCTGCCCCCGCCCACACCCTGTGAATCTTAGGGGGGGCAGGAGACCAGTGATGCCCCTAGCCTGGGCGCAGAGCCCCGTGGGTGATGACAGGTGGCACCAAAGCCAGGCACTGATAAGATGGAAGGAATGTGCCGAGATCACAGCCAGGCCAGGGCAAGGGTGGTAGGAAGGAGGGCAGCTGCAGGCCTGGCTTGGGGAGAAGTAGGGCCTGGCAGTGCAGCTCAGCCCTCAGCCTCCAGGCAGGTGGGTTAGCGTAGAGTTTACAAAGGAAGGAGGTCTCAGGAGAGCACTCCTCCAAAAGTGCTGTGGAAAGGGTCGATTTATGCAATAGGTGACTCAGAGAACACTCCTGAGTGACACTAAGGAAAAGAGCTCTGGAAGAGAGGTGGCTTAGTCATGGCTCTCTCCGCTACAGGGCCACTGCAGAAAGGACTAGGTGGGGAGACCCTCTTCAAGGTCCCTGGCAAGGTCCCTACCACAGGGTCTGTCTCACTCACTCTTCATGTCGTCCAGATCTGCAGAACCCAGCATTTGAGCCTCTGCCTCATCAGTGGGCACCCGCTGCTCTGGTCCAGGGTTGCCCAGGGCACTGCCTGGGCACAATCGCTCCCGCAGGTCATAGCTGGCTGATGGACTCCAGGGCCGGCTCTTCTCTGTAGAGATTCGGGAAGCCCGGGCCCGGGGACTGGGGGAGCTGAGGGAGCAACACGAGCCTTTAGGTTGATGGAAAGAGGCAAGGATCTGGGTAAGCTAATGGGCTCCCCTAGCCTCAACGAGAGTGGCTACAGAGGCCTCCTTTCCAAGCATGCTTGTTCGCTCACACTCGCTGGGTCATCTCGTCTACCTGTACCCCTCTCTCTTCACCAACACTTCAGGCCTAGAGGACTCGACCTCGTGGCTCTGCTCTCTCTTCTCCCCTCTTGCTCCCTCCTCCCACTTGTAAACCATGAGGATAGATGAAACTCTTTCTCACTCTCTTGGCTTTCCAGGTCACACCTACAGACACTATTCAGGGTTAGGAATCAGGTAAGTATCAAGGACTTGGGCCAACAGCTCTGGACTACAGTGGGTTCTGCTCAGGGAGAGCTGGGTCCAGGGAGCTGGGACTAGTACCTGCCAGAGCGTTGGGGACTCTGGTCAGACTGCAGGCCCACCGAAGGCAGGGCCTTGGCACAGGGAGCCTTGATAGAAAGGCCTGGGCTGTCATCCTCATCACTTCCAATGGAGAACTGTTGACACACATGGACAGGCTTACCACTCAGCAGCCACCTTCATCATGTCCCATGATGTCACCAGCCAGCCTTCCATCCATGAGGAGGCCCTACCTTTGCTTTCTGTGGGGGTCCCGGGGGTGGAGGCTCGACAGGTTCTGCCTCAGACTCTCCTTCTTCTTCCTCTTCTTCCTCCTCCTCTTCTTCTGCTCCAGCTCCCCCCTCCTCCTGGATCGGGGGTGTCCCTTCTGAGGGGGGAGCCGAGGTTTTCTCTTTCTTCCTCTTCCTCCTGGTGTGCCGAGCAGAAGTGGGGGGCAGTCGCCGCAGCTTGTGGGGTGGAGGCAGGCGGGCTGAGAGTGGGTGATGGGTGTGGTGGGATGTGTGCCGGTGAACTGGGGGTGCAGGAGAGTGGGTTGAGACCCCAGAAGCAGAGTGGGGTTTCCCCCACAAGGAGTACACACCTTATTCTAGCTCCAGATCTAAAGCAAAGGCACCCTAGTCCTTCCTCTAGAGCCAGGACACCCCTCCCAACTACGGTGTCCCTGCTCCTGTCATTGGTGAGGCCAGGTGGAGTGGGGACAAAAGTGACATAGAGGGAAAGTCGCAAAAGGGAGTCGAGAGATGTGGTACCAAAGAGAAAGAGAAGCTGAGGGAAGACACATCAGGAAACATGGTGGAGCAGAGGGTGAATGGGGCAGAGTGGACGATGAAGGTCACTGAGCGAGGCCTCTACCTCTCTCCCCTCCATCTCCCCTGACAGGTGGACAAGGTGATGGTATGGGAGGCAGGATGACTTAACATGGCATGGTGGCCCAGCACAGCGTTCAGCACAGGATGACACTGAGTGATCAAGCCGGAGGTGAGCGCAGTAATGGTGGCGATGAAGGTGATGGTGGTGAAGGCTGTAGCACTAGGGGTCCCCAGGCTACCCACACTCAAAGTCCCGCTCGCTGTAGCTGCGGCTAGGCTTCTCAGGGTCCCAGGCCGGGGTCTTGCTGATGAGGTCCCCAAACCTGCTCACAGCCAAGGTCTTGCCCAAGTCATCATCCTCCTCTTCTACATCTGGACCCAGAGGGGGCTCCTCCAAGGGCACTCGGACCTGCAGGCCAGATAGCCTCTCCTAAGGACCTCTAGTTCATGAACACTCCCCACCCACCCCAACTCCATCCTTCAAGGGCCTTCCAACACCTTCACCCTTGCCTGCATCAACATCTCCAAAACACCCTCTGAGGGCTCCCCCCAGGCCTTGGGAGCACCAGCCACAAATGCATGAAATATCAAAGACCCCCTATTCGTCTACACCACTAATACAACTCCACATCTGGATCTGGTGGTCCCAGGGTCATCCAGAGGGCACCCCACCCATCCTGCCCCTCCTCCCACACCCCGCCCCCACGCATCAGTCACCTGGGGTAGGGGGGAGGCGCCCCCGGGCGGCGGGATCACCCCATTAGCCATGGTAGGGCTGAAGACTTAGGAGTCTCTCAATCACTATGAGACCCAAACCCTGGGTGAGAAGAAGGGGGCGCTGCGGAGACCTCTTGGAGAGCCTTGGGGGAGGAGGGCGGGGTCAGGAATCGCGCTGGTGGGCCCCCTCCGGGGTACTCCATCCCGGTGCCCAACCCGCTCTCCCTTCCGAGGCCCAACCCGGTCCAGGTTAGTCCTATGTCCCCACCCGGCCCGGGGCCCACGCCTCGCCGTTAAGTACCTCCGGGCTCCGGAACCTGCGGGGCTAGAGAGCCGCCGCGCCCCATGTCCCTCCCCGCTAGCTCCGGGGCGCGGCTGCCGGGTTCCCGTCCGGCCTCTCGCCGCACAGTGCCCGGCCGGGCAGACGCAGGCGCCGGAGCCCGCAGTCCACGGCTCCACCTCCTAGCGCTCGGCTCTGCCAGCCAGCCGACGCCCGGCCGCACAATGGGAGTGGACGATCCCTGACTTACCCCGACTGGGTCGGCGTGGGCCCCGCGCTCGGTCCCCGCAGGATCCCACCTGCCCGCAAGACCCCTTTCCAGGCGCCCCACGCATTGCGAGGGAGGAGGAGGGGCGGGTGCACGGCCCTAAATTCCCACAATCCCTCAAACTCACTCCTCCACCTTGCTTTTAGCCACCCCTCCCTTTCCCTCAGGAGCCCTGGAGGAGACCCCCTTCGCACATACAAGCCTCTCCAGCTTGGACAAGAGATCACAGACCCCTGAAAGCCATTGCCATCAACACCTCCAGTCTCAGTTCAGCTGATGCCCTTCAAAGGCCCGTCTTCTGGCGCTGGGCGCCACCCAACATTTGACCTTGGCACATTATCTACCCATCTGTAGCCAGAGGCAGCTGAAACAGGGGCATTCCAATTGGGCCAACCACTCTAAAATCCTGTGGCTAAGCTTTCACTGTTCCTCTGCCTGAACCTCCCCGCCCCCC
Source organism: Uromys caudimaculatus (assembly GCA_028551405.1). Classification (NCBI taxonomy): domain Eukaryota; kingdom Metazoa; phylum Chordata; class Mammalia; order Rodentia; family Muridae; genus Uromys; species Uromys caudimaculatus. The sequence continues at coordinate 66,342,489 of CM052709.1, read as the reverse complement.
CAACCGTGGAGGACTTTTCTCACTTTCCAAGGTCAGAGAGATCTTCGGAAAGGGCAAGTGGAGTTCTCTGAGTCTCTGAAACTGGGCACCTAGAATAACCCATGTCCATAAAAGCCCTGAATGACAGTCAGTTTAAACCACGCCGCTACACCTTAGAACAAACAGAAGGAGAAGAACCGGGGGTCAGCAGAAGGTGGGATAGGCAGGCTCTGCAAGAGCAACAAATGTCTCCTGGCTCAGCAGGGGAAGTGGAAAGGAGAGAAGAGGAGCACAAACCCCTCTGACCCCTGCCCAGCACGATCTCAGCCCCACCCAAGGAAAAACCTTACACGTAGGGAGCCTTGGGGATTGCTTAAAGCAGCTGGCCATATTACATCTACGATCGGGAAACAGAGATGAATGGTTCCCCTTTTCCAGTTTACACAGTTCAGAATCCCCTGGCCAGAGATGGGTCTTCCAAGAGCCAGACGTGGAGGTGCTTTACTTCCACCACTTAAAAGACTGAATGAATCTCTACCGGTTCGAGATAAACCCGGTCTACACACAGAGTTCCAGCCTGCCAACCCTACATAATAAAACCCTGTCTCAAAAACAAGCAAACAAACAAAGCCAGTTTATCCATATCAATTAAGATAATCAAGAGAATCCCAAACAGGCATGGCCCACCTCTGAGGTGATTCTAGATGCCATCATGTCTGACAATTTACACTAACCATCATAGGGAAGTATTCCTTCAGCTGAGAACATGGGGATGCAGGAAGGCGTGTTTCCCCATAGAGGTTACACCTAGGAAGAAGGTTACCCACAAATTTGGGCATCCTTGGCAGATTGCAGGTGACTGTCTGAGCCCCGGCCACTTACTCCAGACTTCTCACTATCATCCAGGTTTACAAAGATGTCAGCACTGGGTGTCAGCTGTGCAGAAACAGAACATGTGAATTGCCTTCCAAAAGTCAAGCATATGAGACCCATGGGCTGGCAATTGAATTGTGTCCCCTAAAACTCATATGCAAAATCTCAACTTCCATGACCTCAGAATGAACCCTTATTTGGAAATAAATAAAGCCATTGCGATTGTTAAGGCCATTCTTGAGTAGTGTGTGCTCCTTTCTTATCCGATATGGTGTGTCTATAAAAGGCGGACATTTGGACCCAGACTCACATGGAAAGAACACTGCGTGAAGATTGGCAATATGCCATCACAAGCCAAGGAAATTCCAAAAAACTGAGAGACCTGAAACAGGTCCTTCCTGAGCATCTACAGAGAGAACTTGGGTCTGTGGACACTTGATTTCAGACATCATAAAGCTGTTCTCCTTCATTGCAGCAGCCCCAGTGAAGTAACCTGCTGTTCCCATCCTTCTCATCACCCGGAGCCAGCTAACTCGGCCTTAAGTCTCTATGGAGACATCCCTCGTTTGGAACACTCTGGGAGGATCCCTTTCACCTTCTGTCCTCTCCATTTCAGAGCTTGGACTCTTCCCCACAGCCTGGAAAACGGTCCTCAAGTTTTATGTCAAGACAGCCTGAGAAGTTTTTGTCAACCTGGGAGCCCTAGGATGCTGGCCTATGTAACACACAACTTGTCCCTTAGCGATCCCACTCCAGAATGGATGTTGCACATAGAGTCTTCTGTCACTAGGAGGGAACACCCAACTGGTCCCTTGGAGACCCTCACCCCACCTGGAGTCAGGAATTTCAGTTTCAACTACACAAGCATCTCTCTTTTATCATCCGTATCTCTGGAGTGATGAAGTAAAATGTCCTCTGCGAGGGATCTTAGAAGCCCATGTTCCCCGCTCATTCTGAGGCAGGGTGGGCAGGAGATGTTGACTCATCTACACTTGCTTCCTGCTAGCCCATTCTATTTGATGTATTATGTATTCTATCATTATGCCTGCAGCTCTCCCAGTGCTCTGCCTCCAGCAAACATGCACCTGCCAGTCCCCCACTGTAAGTTCTGCTAGGCCCCTGTCTGTGACAAGGATGGCCCATGCATGCACCAAGAATGGCCACTTGTCAGCTACCACCTCCTGAGCCTGTGTACGCTTAAATGCTGACAGGAATGGTGACAGCAAAGGCAAACAAAACCAATGACAGGTTCAAAACAAGAGCTACCCCACCCACTCTCCCTCATAATACAGTCTGATTTGAACTTCTCACCTGCATGGTGATATTACAGAATGACTTCTTTAAAAAAAAATTAAAAAGATTTATTTAATTTATTTCATGTATATGAGTACACTGTCACTGTCTTCAGACACACCAGAAGAGGTCATCAGATCCCATTACAGATGGTTGTAAGCCACCATGTGGTTGCTGGGAATTGAACTCAGGACTTCTGGAAGAGCGGTCAGTACTCTTAACCACTGAGCCATCTCTCCAGTCCCAGAATGACTTCTTGATACATGTAACACCACCACAACCCATGTCCTCTGTCCAGGGAGCAAGATCCATTTTGGCATCCGGAGTTGGATAAAGATACAAGTACAGTTTTCACAGTTCCTCACAACTGAGCCAGGAGCTCAGCAGAGTAACCTAGAATGGCTTGGTCTTGGGATCCAACATGTTAGAAACTAGACCAGTATAAAACATATGTCATCTATGGCAACCTAAATCTGTGAAACCTCTTCATTTAAATCCTCTTTTGCCAAGGTAGAAGTTAGAAACTGCATGTGTCCTGACTCTCTTGCAGCTAGGTGAAGACATTGGCCTGAGTTTCAACAGTCAAAGTCTCTAGTACAAGTTCTGAATTCAGAAATGAGTGATATGCTCAGAGGATACCACCTCTAAGTCATAGATGGCTATGAGCCTGTGGGTTCTGGGAACTAAACTCAGATCGCCTGCAAGAGCAACAAGTGCTCTTATCTTCAGCTCCCCTACACATATACACATCCTTCACTCTTACCTTAAAACAGAGTTTTATCTTAATGTACAGTTGGTTGAACCTGTCCCTGCATCTTCACCAGAAGCTGGGGCATCTCCACCTTTTCTGTTTCTGTTGCAAATTACTTGAACTCAGTACTTGAAACATCCTTTACTAAGTAACTTCAGAAGGGCTACCCTGGCCAAGGAACCACAGATAAAGTAATAAGCTTAGAGATGGGAACTTCCTTACAGCTTGTCATACACAGCTTTGTTAATGGCAAGGACGTTGAGCTTGTCACGAGCTATGTCTTTGTGGCACTTCTTTTTGGCTTTACCCTGAGATTTGTTTACTGGGTGTTTGTCTATCTTGGCCAACTTTCCAGGATCTTTCTTCTTGTCACCTGTCTTTGGGTAGTATGGTGAACTCAGAGAGTGCTACCACTACAGCCTCGCCAGACAAAGGGCGCATCCTTTACTCTTTTTTTTTTTTTTTTTTTAAGATTTTATTTATTTTATGTATGTGAGTACACTGTCACTGTCCTCAGACACACCAGAAGAAGGCATCAGATCCCATTGTGTGGTTGTGAGCCACCATGTGGTTGCTGGGAATTGAACTTAGGGCCTCTGGAAGAACAGTCAGTGCTCTTAACCACTGAGCTGTCTCTCCAGCCCTACATTCTTTACTCTTAATAACAACGTGATAACTTTTTTTTACCTGGAATTTTGTCAGAGACAAAGGCTTTTGGCCTTGGCATTTTTTGCTTGATCCCAGGTTTGACTTAACCTTGCTAGCTATCTCATAGCAGGCATTCCTTTGATTCCTTTCTGCCTGATATCAGATTATCTACGGCCTTGACTTTTAGGCTTGGCTGGATTAGCAAATCTAGGTGTTCCGGCTCCAGCAAGCCTCCCTTTGCTTCCTCCCCAGTGTTACTGCCCCCAGGTAGGGATTAGACATCCGGCCTTCAACTCAGGGATTATGTCTGATCGCATTGTGGAATTTCCCCTCCCTCTGCCATTTCCCGCCCAAAAGTGTTTAAAAATACGTAACATTAAAGATTAAACGGAGCTTGAACGGAATCTCGTCTTGCTCCAACGCGTCCTTTGTTTCCTGCTTCTTTCCCCAACCAACGGTTTCTCTCTACAGCACGGAGCCAAACCTAGTCGATAGCCTTTCTTGGAAGGGCCCTCCAAGGCAAGGCGGGCAGCGAGCTCTTTGCAGAATTTAAGTGGTACTTTCCATCTTACAAGGCACTGTCATATTCTCATGGTCCCTCACAGCAACCCTCTACTTGACTGGTAAGAAAAATAAGGCTCATGAAGTACAAATGACTTCCTCAAGATTGAAGACCCGCAACATAGCCAAGGGAGCCCCAGAGTTCTGGTACCATGTCTGACATTTACCCCTAAATATCACAGCTTGCCAGCATGCCCTACCATGTCTCAATGCCCTTATGCAGCTGATAAACCTTCCAAACGATGTGCAAAACTGAAAGATATCACTCATTTCCGAGGTTTATTTTTCAATACTATCTTTGCTATTATAGGCTACAGAGGCAAGAAGCTAAGCCTGAAATCTCTGGAGGCTAAGGGGCCTGAGATCATACCCCAGCTTGGCCACTCGATAACCCCTTAAGCAAGTTATTTATTACTGTGTCTGGCACTTTGGTTTCTCCAGCAGTGACAACGGGGTTGTTGAGAGGAAAAAGGTGAGCTTCTCTGTGTGTAGCACATAGAACAGAGACTTGGCACATAGTGGAGCTCGGGAAATATTGGGTAGCTCCAATGCTGCTGTGAACCTAAGAGATGTAAGTCTTCAGAGTCCTCAGACAAATGTGAAAAGACAGTGTGTGCACATATGAAATAAGTGCACGTTAGTGTATGTTAACATACAAGAGCAGTATTTTAGGGCAATAAATTGACCTAATCATGCAAACCCCCCCAAAGGAAAGGAGACCCAGAACAGCTCTGACCTCTCACCAGGTAGATTCTGACACTCTTTGGCCAATAAAGTAACACTACCCCACCTCCTACCACCCCATCCTCTCACCCCCACCCCAAACAGCCTGGGCATTTGAATGCAGGGCTTCACACATGCTAAGATAGCATCTATTTCTGAATTGTAACTCAGCCCCGATAAAACAATCTTTGCACTGGTAATCTTAAACTCACACAGTGGGTATGGTTTCATGGAGGCCAGATTGTCACTTAGACTCTTATCAGAATTATTTCCCTGCTTCCCAGAGCGTAGCACTCAGGGCCAGTGGCTGCTGAGTGGGTTTACGATCAGGCTCTTACAGGCAAGATGGCATTGAATTAGGGCCCAGGCTCTGGAGGTTGAGATGTCATAATTTAAAACCATTTCGATGCTTGGCACAGAACAAGTGTTCAGTAACTGTCACTCTTATTTACTATTCTTGTTACTCTGCAGTGGTTTATCTCATAATGCACATGTGCCTGGCCTTGACTTTGACACAAATCCAATGTCTGAACACTACTAGCATCCCTGAGGGTCACCTTCCAGACCAGCCTTCCTGACATGTTTGTGCTGGGATGGCATTCTGAGAAATGAACCAACCCCCTCCATGCTCCTCTGTCATCCCTGAAATAACCATCTGCTTGAGTCTTATTTGGGGGAAACAGATGGGAGAGAAGGGAGATAACCTACCAGCCTTTCTGCTCTTTTGCTTCCCCAGAACCATAGCCAAGGGTGTTTTCGAAAGGAAGAAAAAGAGGTGGGTTAGCAAGAGAAAGAGATCTTGACCAGAAGCTAGTGGGAAAGTCAGAAGAGCAGAACTTTGCCCTCTCCAGCCATTGAAACAGGAGGAGATACTGCCCCCCAAGACATGAAGGGAAAAGAGTCAGGTCAGGGAGCCCTGCCAAACCCATAGGATGGGAGCTTGAAATTAAAGTTCATCTATCTTACAGGTATAAAGCACTATTTCATGGCACCCAGCCTCATAGAGTAAGACTCACATATTCTCTCTATATTCCATGCTAAGTATTGTATATACATTTGGTTACCATCCATAGCAAACACCTACTTTTTATTATGAAGCATCCATAACAAGTACCAGGAAGGGAAAGCTCAGTAACAGGGGAGATTCAGGTGGCAGGACTAGGGCCAGCCTCTGTAAGGAGGCAACAATTAAGCAATGACCAGAAGGACATGAAAGATTCAGATTCACGATTAAGGGTGGGTTGGAGAGGTAGGGGAAAGGGTAACACTCAAGCCCCTGGGAAGGACCCTGTAGCAGGAAAGAATGGTCTGCGTAAACAGTTGAAAGATCTTGATGGTATTCTGTTGGCAGGATATGGTGATCCCAGAAGTTGATGCCACAAGAGGACACATGTAAGGGTTCAAGCCTGAAGGGACGGACCTTCCTTAAGGCCTGGGAGGAAATACAGTTTAAGGGAGACTGCTCAGATCTTGTAGACAGAGGGACCAAGTGTGTCCTTACAAAGTACAAAGGACACACACAGTATGTCCTTACACACTGCCACTGTGCAGTTCATGTTGGTTCAGACCCATAATCCCAGTACTCAGAAGGCCGACACAGGAGGATCTCAAGTTCACCACCGGCCAGAGTTAGATAAGCAGACCCTGAATGAGAATCCTATTGTGATTCTTCCTGCACCCCTCCTCCCACAGAGCCAGGCACTTCCAAAGTGCTCAGTAAATATCCGTGGGGCAAGTGCACAAGTAATTATAGTAACTAATAAACTAAAGAATGTTTTCTGTGGAGGCTGGAGAAGTCATCAAGTCCTAAATGATCAAATGACAAAAGGATGGGCCAAGAAAAAAACATGCCCTGACTCATGCTCTTTCCAGAGGTGTTCAAGTTTCCTTCAAAGCACACTGGGGAAATATCCACTCATAAACACGTGGGCAATAAGAAGCTGGTGCTGCTCTTCCAGTTACAAAGGACATTCCGAGGCTCCTGGGTGACAAAGTAACATGGAGCAACTAACAGGCAGGCTTTATAGCCAGCATTTGTTTAATGCATTAAGGTTTGCACAATACTTCCACAGATATTCAGCACCTCTGTGGAGTAGATAGGTTATTGATTAGTCTCAATTCCACAGGGATGGTATTTGTTCACAGCTAAGCAGTGAATCGTAATACAACTAAGACACAGTTCTAAATCCTGAGTCCTTTCCATATTAAAACCACACCACACTAACCCCTGTAGATGAAATAAAATACAGCATGCCTGCATGCCCTCACACAGAACCGTGTGACTCAATTCCAACTTCAGGTAAGCCACCAGGGCACTCCTATCAGAGCTACTGTAGAGTCTCTCTCTCTCTCTCTCTCTCTCTCTCTCTCTCTCTCTCTCTCTCCCTCAGATGATATATATATATAACATATATATAGCATATATATATAACATATATATAGCATATATATATATAACATATATATATATATATATAAATATATATAAATATATATAAATATATAAAAAATCTATCTTTGGTTTTTCAAGACAGGGATTCTCTCTATAACTGTATAACTGCCCTACCTGGAACTTGCTTTATAAACCTGGCTGGTCTCGAACTCAGAGATCCTCCTGCCTCATCCTCCCAAGCACTGCAATTAAAGGCTTGTGCCACCACTAGTGCTTAGCTTCCACAGTAGAATCTTAACAAAGGAGTAAGGATGCTACTTATCCCTCCATCAAAACTGACTCATCCCCAGGACCACCTCCTATAAGGAGATCAGGTCTTGGGGCTGGAAAGATGGCTCAGTGGTTAAGAATGCCGACTGCTCTTCCGAAGGTCGTGAGTTCAAATCCCAGCAACCACATGATGACTCACAACCATCCATAATGAGATCTGATGCCTTCCTCTAGGGTGTCTGAAGACAGCTACAGTGAGCGGGGCCAGAGCGAGCAGAAAAAGTGTCTGAAGGCAGCTACAGTGTATTTACATATAATAAGTAAATCTTTAAAAAAAAAAAGGATATCAGGTCTTTAGCAGGCCAGCTCCTCTCAGCCAGTCCTAGAATCATTTAACCCCGTAAGACCTCAAAAACTTTTAAAACATTACTTTTGGATCTATGATAATTTGGAAGATTTAAATTTCCTTTTTAAACAGTTAAACCCTCAAGTGGGGCTCACACTTTTAATCCCAGCACTTGGGAGGCAGAAGCAGGCAGATTTCTGTGAGTTTAAGGCCAGCCAGGGCTGTTATACAGAGAAACCTTGTCTTGAAAACCCCAAGAGTTAAACCTTCAATGCCATTCCATCCTTTCTGCCTCTCCTTAACTTTATCTCCCACCATTTCTTGTTCATCCCTTTAGGATCTAAACATATACAAGCAAACAGTAAACCACAATCCCCTTCCCTACTCCTTTTATGGATAATGCAGCGCAGTGTTCTGGTGACTTCAGAATTTTCTCTCCACTGCTTTCCAGGAGCCACCAGGCCTCTGATGAGTGTTCTTTATGACAGCCTGGGGCCAGACAGAGGCCAGACAATAGATAAGAATTTGCTGGGCTGGTGAGGGGATAGGAAGAACAGACTGAACGGACCAATTAATCTCAGGGGACAGCCCAGAGCACAGGAGACAAGAGCCGCCTGACACCTATGCTTACAGTCACCTCCCTAAGTGGTAATGGCGTCAGGCCTGATAATGTCTTCTGGGGCACAAAAAGAACACCTTTTCACAAGGACTGCCAAGGACTGTCATTGTTAAACAAAGATGTTTCCAAAACTAGAAGCACAAAGAATTGGAAGATGCCTGGACTCCTCGGGCTCACACTTGTGTGCACTTCCGCCTAAAGGACTGGGGATTCTTCTGTCCCATCTGCACTGTGACCTGTTTCTGGTGTTGCAGCTGCTAAGAGATCTATGCAAAAGGGTAGATTTCGGCCAGAAGCTGAGCAGGTTTTCTTCAGTTTTCTGCTTTCAGACAGCTCGGAGTCACAGATGAAACAGTGTCATGTCAACCACTGAGAAAGTGGACTAATATTTTGGGGAAGTTTTAATTTACTTCAATTAAAAATTCAGGGCAGCGTTGAACAAAACAGAAGTAAGTGAGATTACTTTGTGAGACTACAAAGGCCTGTCTGGGTTCCCTGCAGGCGGTGTCAGAGGACAGCCATTCCAAGAGCACTTCCCATTGGCCAGCCATTCCTAAGACTTAGCATTTCCCCCTCACCCTCCCTGGAAGAAACTAACCAGTCCCTCGGTTGATAGCTAAACTAACCACTTTTTTGGGGGGTGGGGGTGGGGGGGTATATGAGAACTTCTGGACAGGTACAATGCTTGGCTCAAGAGGTGACTTCCAGAGTCAGCAATGACAGAATCTCACTTTTTATTGCAGGTCTTTATTTAAAATGTAAACTTTGGGAAGATGGGAAGTTCACAATTTTCTCACAACTGGTGGCACATGCCATTAATCTCAGCACTTAGAAGGCAGAGGCAGGCAGGTCTTCATGAGTTCAAGGCCAGCCTGGTCTACATAGCAAGTTCCAAACCAGCCAAAGTTACACAGTAAGACCCTGTCTCAAAAAGAACAATGAAAATTCTTAAGGGGCCCAACTATTTGACTGGTAGTAATCCCATGCAAGGCCACAGAATAGGTCACAACCTGCTTGGGGACTGGGTACATCATCCAGGTCAGTAATCCTGCTTTGCTAGAGCAGGACTGGAGATGGGTCTCAGTGCAAACAAGGTTACTTCCAGGAAGAGATTAGGGGATGGCAGGCTTGCTGGGAGACATTCTATGTACCACCCATGACACCGGGCAGGGAAACAACTTTATTGATACCTGAGAGAAATTGCTGGAGAAACGTTTCCACTGACCACTTGGCCTTTTCTACTAGGCAGATCACCCAAGGGCCAGATGGTTTCTCTTGTCCTTCTCTTAAGCTGTGGTCATTTAGAGCCTCACAAGCCAGTGGCCAACAGCAGCCAGGCAAGCAGCCAGACCCAGAGACTAGAAGGAGTTTTGGCAGTGCAACTCCAGAGCAAGTCAGTGAAGTCAGTGAAGACGCCTCATCGGTCGAGGTCCAGAGCCTCCTGGGTTACCATCCGAAGTCCAATGGAGAACAACTCTTCCCAGGGCTCCCGAATCCAGGCCAGCAGGGCTGTCAGCTGCTCCCCACACACAACACGGAGTGCCCAGAAATTCTCCAGTCGAGACACCTGGTAGATCGAGCAGCAGGCAAGGGGAAACATGGAAGAGACATACTAAGAGTCCAAGGAAGGTCTTAGGAGAGGACACCACCCTCGGCTTTTAAAGGCTCCCCACCCCCACCCCCCAGCTCCCAGGTCTATGTGACACTGCATTAAAGGGCGACTCTGAGCCTTAAAGACAGTCTAGTCAGCACTGTCTGAGGGCTCTAGAGGGCTGCTGTTCACAGTTCCATCTCTCATCTTCCATGCTGTAGGGAACGTGAGTTCTAAAGTTAATTCCAAGAACTGTGCAGGTTCAATTCCTGACTCTACCCTTGTGACCTGTACAAGTTTCATGTCTCTGAGCCTTAGTTACATCATCTATAATACAGGACCAACAATAGCACCTCCTCCTCATGTTGGAATTGTGAAGGTCAAACAGTTGGCATACAGTTGGCAGGCTGATCACACCAACTCACACCAGCTGGGTATTTCAGTACAGGGCTCCAAGGCCAGGACACTGCCACAGCTGACTGCTGCTTATCCCAACCCCAGTCCTTACATCAGGACTCTGTCCCCACTATATACCTCCCTTAGCACCACCCCAGTCCATTCCCATCCTTCCTAGACGCATGGCCACATTGTACGTACATACACACACACACACCTCATCATAGAAGATCAGCCGCAGGTCCAGAGGGTTTGTGCGATACAGCTGCACTGAGCTCAGACTGCTGAGTGGTTGCTGCTCCCTGACCTGCAAGGAAGGACCTGGCCCCAGAGAAGCAGGCTGCTCAGAGGCTTCATCAGACACTGCTGCAAGGGGAGATTCTGCATGGGACCCTGCAGGGTCTTCCTCTAACAGGTACAGGGTGGACAACGTCAGCAACAGGGACACAGGACAGGTAGAGGAACCTGTAGAGAGACAGAGAGAGGCAAAGTGATGCCTCCAGTGAAAGGCTATGTCAGACCTAGATCCCCAGGACTAGTGTCCCGGTGCTGCCCTGGAGAAGAGGTATGAGCTACACTAAAGAGTTGGCCACAAGCTAGAGAGATGGCTCAGAGGTTAAGAGCACCGACTGCTCTTCCAGAGGTCCTGAGTTCAAATCCCAGTAACCACATGGTGGCTCACGACCATCTGTAATGGGATCCGATGCCCTCTTCTGGTGTATCTAAAGATAGCTACAGTGTACTCATATACATAAAATAAATAAAATCTTTAAAAAAAAAAAAAAAAAAGAGTTGGCCACAAATCAGCACTATGCTTCTACAAACTCCAGAGACCACTAACAGCCAAGAGCCCTGAAGGCCTATACTGAGGGAGCCAGCACACCAGCCACCCTAACCAATGGCCCATGGCCTCTGGACAGGATGAGTGGGACATATCCAGCCAATCACCCCCTTTAGGAAGACTGCGTGCCAAAGCTAAGGTCTCTGGCCAGCTGAAGCTCTCAGGACCTCCTGAGCCCTTGGAGAAGTGGGAAACACCCAGCCTGTAGTGTGGCTCTGCCTGCAAGGGCGAGGAGGCCAGATGCCAGGAACTGAGCATTACTCCATGGGCACTACAGAGGCACTAGTGGACAAGCCAAGGACAACACGGGCTATAGAAACCAGGGAAGCACCTGCAATGCAGCCTTACCTTCAGCCAGGAAGGCCCGAAGGTAGAAAAACTGGGGCACCTCTACAGAAGTATCTTTTCCCAGCAATGGCCTGTGGAGATCACAGCAGACACAGGAAGAGCATCAGCCAGGGTAGGATGGGAGTGGCTGGGTAGATGTGGGCACGAGGATTGGACTATGCCTGGAGCTTTGTCAAGAGAAGGCCTGGACACCACCTAACCCTAACTGACTCACCAGAGCTGATGCTGCGGGGTCACCTCCTCCTCTGTGGCACTGATGCAGTTCCTCCGGGTATGAGGCAGAGATTGCAGAACACCTGAATAAAGCCAGCCAGAGACAGAAACCCTCAGAGGCCTCTGCAATCCTCCGCCTCAGCCTCAACCCCAGCTAAGCTCCGTTAACTCTGGACCTCAGAAACTTCTACTAGTGGGAGTTGACAGACAGGAAGTTCCAGGACCATCTACCAGTGAGCATCAAACTGAGCAGCAGGCCCTGAAAGCTTGAATTCCTTGTCTGTCCCTCCCAGTCTCTCCCTCACCAGTGAGCTCCTCAAGGAAGGCACGGCATTGCCTGGCATCTCGGGGCAGAAGTACACAGCTGCCAGTCCCAGCTGCCCACTCCAGACGAAGGCTCTGGCCTGCGAGGCCGAGCTCCATGCCACTCAGATCCTGCAGAGGGACGGCCAGGGTGAGCTGGAGCCAGCTAGCAGGAGGCCCGCTGTGGAGAGAACAGAGTAACCAAATTAAGAGGAAGATCGGAGGCGGTTGGCAAGACTGTGATACTGCTCAGCTCTACACCTGGCACACTCACCAGATGGCCCCTGTCAACTTCAACAGGTAAAGCATGTGGTCAGACACAACCACAAGGCACGGAAACTCCCCTGTGTGGCCTGCTAACACCACTGGCACCTAAGGGAAGGGGAAGATAATGAGAAACCAGAAAATAAAACCAAGCAGACAGGAGGCAGACCAAAAGCTAAGCTGCATGCCAACCACCATTACTGTCATGATCAATGCTTCACTCTTTGTGACCCTGCAATCTGCCCTCCCACCTACCCCAGGGTCTCCTAGCAGGGCCTTCCCAGCATCCTCTCCCCATTTCCAACTATCCTCCGCACTCATTCATGACCATCTTAAGTAACAAACTGGACCATTACTCCCCTGATTCAAGTCCTCTGGGTAGTCCCTGGATCCCATCCACATTCCTGGCAGACACGGCAGGTTGCTCCTGGACAGCTTTCCTCAGCCTCCTAGACTCCCCCGAGGAACCTGCCTCTAGCCCTGCACACTGGTTCTCATCTTTCCCACAAGCTACCTTCTCTCGGGCCACTGTATATTTATAACTTCCTTCTCCTAGAGCATGGACCCATGCAGACTGGATTAAGCAGCCCCTCTGCTTCACACTGCATAACCCTGTTTCTCTACGACTAGGGGTAAGACAGCTGCATGGTTGAGCCTGAGTGTCCTGGACAGGAGGAAGTGATAGCACGTGTTTGTGCTGACAGGAGGACCCATTTACCGGTGCCAGGTGCTGTGCTGTGCTGTGCTGATCGACAGATGCTGTGCTGATTGGCAGATGCCTGCTCTCAGCTCTGCTCTAGGTCAAGGAGCACTATCCTACCTGGATGGGACAACTGAACCTCAAGTGTGAAGCCCACAGTCACACAGCAACTATCCACTGCTGCTGCTGCAACCCAAGCCTTTGACTCGATGCCCAGGGCCATGGGTCAGTGGGTGGCACAGACCTTGATGCAGCACTGGAACTCCTCCTCAGAGTCACTGAACACCTCAACATCCAGGAAGAGCCGGAGTCGGTGGTCCACAGAGCGAAAACCAGAGTGTCCAGGGGCTATGAGCAATCAGCAGGGCATCAGCCTGGCTCTGGGAGGCCACAGCTCCAACTTACCTTCCCCCAGTGCTCATCCGTCCCTCAAGCAGCTTCCACTCTGTTCTACCTATACTCACATGGGCTGAGACTCCAACTGCTATGGCCATGGGATATGGATGTCTGAGGTGGGATGCCATCAGGCACACTGGGACAGCCACTGTGGTCAGCAAGGTCACAGGCAGAATCTGCTGACCGGTCTTCCTGGTTCCGTTCCCTGTCCGGGACTTCCCCAGACACGACTAGGAGAACCACATGGTCACTCCCACAGTCTGGACATACAGCAGGAGACTCTGGAGGGACGGACAGACACCCTGTGAGCCTCCCAAGGGCACACGCTCCCTGCCACCGTCCAGTCTCCTCAGATCCTATCTCTAGCTCCAGTCATAGCCAGCATTCCCAACATCCCACCCCAACCCCATATCTAAGCATAGTCTCTAATCTGCCTCTCCCCATTCCCAAGGGTCAAGCTAGCCCACGGCCAACAGCCTCCTAAAAATACATCCTATCTTCTAGTCTCCAGGTCCTGCTCTGACCCCTCGCATGGCCTTGGCTTAATCAAGCATTGCAGCGCTTTACTAGCATTTCCTGAAAAACCAAAACCAAGAGCTAGGAAGATGGTTCAGTCCACACAGTATCATCCACACAAGCATAAGGATCTGAGTTCAGATCTCCAGGCCCCAAGTTAGAGCAGTGTGCTGCCATGTGAGCTTCCCAGTGCTCTGGGGAAGAGACAGGCAGATCCCTAGAGCTCATTGGCCAGGCAGTCTAGACAAACAGATGTGCTCCAAGTTCAGTGAGAGATTATGCCAAAACTAAGGTGGAAAATGACTGAGGAGGACACTCAAGGTCAGTCCCTGGCCTGCACACACACACACACACACACACACACACACACACACACACACACATAATAATGATAACAACAACTAAGACCAAAATCAACAGACTAGGGACGGCAAGGAGGTCCCTCATGCCTGGTAGGTTTAAGTCCCAGCTTCGCTAACTATAGATGGATAATCGTGGACCAGTCATCTGTGCTCTGAGCCTGACCACTATCTATAAGAAGATAATGAAAAATCCCGTCTGCCTCAAGGAGCCGGCAGGCTGGGTGAGTGGACGCAGGTAAAGAATGACGGCTGTGGATCAACAGTGAGGGGAGAGACATGGAGTGCCTCCAACCTCTAGACACGTGCTAGCTCCCTCAGCAATGTTACTGTGTGGTGGCTCTATCAAAACTTTTCACACCCCATTTTGCAAAGGAAGAAAGAAAAAAACTAAATAACTTGCATACACTGCCCATACCTATGTAGCTGGAGGTAATAACAGCAGCTGCCATATATGAAGGACCTTTGTTTTGTGCCAGGGGCTATGCTTGGTGCTTTATTGTCATATTTAAATCTCACAAGAAAGCTGGGCAAGGTAGCACACACCTGTAATGCCAGCATTCAAGAGGCTGAGGCAGGGGGACTACCACAAATTCAAAGCCAGCTTCAGGTACATTCAAGTTTGAGGCCAGCCTAGTTATATGAGACTTGGTCTTGAAACATCAAAACCGCGGGGCAGTGGTGGCGCACACCTTTAATCCCAGCACTTGGGAGGCAGAGGCAGGTGGATTTCTGAGTTCAAGGCCAGCCTGGTCTACAGAGTGAGTTCCAGGACAGCCAGGGCTACACAGAGAAACCCTGTCTCGGGAAAAAAAAAAAAAAAAAGAAACATCAAAACCTTTAAAGAGAAACTCTACAATGCAGAAGCCACAGTACCTATGGGAGACAGCCAGGATCCAGAAAGAGCTGTGATGTCCCACTGCTTATCTGGCTAGGCCTGTTGGGCCTGCCAGGGCAGGCTCACAATAGACAATGACACAAGGGTATTTTTCTGGAAAAAAAAATAACTTAGTCCTGCTATGTCTGCTGCCAAGAAGTGTGGTTGATAAAAATTGTGCATTTCACAGAGCTGTTATCCAGAGTTTCCCCTCCTTCTTCAACATCTCCAAAGCCCTTATTGTTTGACTGGCCTACAGTGGCGCAATCCCAAGATCAGAATACAGAGAGAGACCGCAAGGTGCCGCATCCTACCAAGTGCTTACAAGGTCAGTCAAGGAAGGAACTTGTGCCAACCACAAGGCAGCTCACTCAACAGCCACTGCACAGAGGGCACATGACAACCTGGAGCTGTACTGAGGGCTCAGTAGGCTTTATGCCATTCCTGAGATGTTACCCACAAACCACCAAAAGCCATCAAGTGATGAAAACCAGAAGAGAATGTTTACGCACGCTCACAGGACAGCATTCCCAATGCTGACGGGACCATTTCTGCTAGTTAATGCAGCAGGCAGGCAGTCGTATTTTTCCCCCATGCCAAAGAGTTGCCCCCACCATCCTAAGTCCTCCTTCCCTTGGGCCCCCTCTCCACATTCCTCTCAGAGACACCGTGCCTGCAGTGGGAGAGCTAGGTGGCCAGGGCACAGGTGGTACCTGTATTTTGAAACAGAGGCTTCCAGCCTTCATCACTCTCCAGCCCCAACTTGGGCTCCTCTGGCTTGAACTCACAGCCACAACGCAGACACTGGAATCTGGCCGCCTGTGGGTCCTTGGCCTCCCCAGGCTGCTGCTCTTTCACACTGGTGAATGGGGTCAGTACAGCGAGTAGCTCCTGAGGGAGGGAGGTCAGAAGGCAGCTAGCTGTGAGCAGGTGGACCCGCCTGGCAGACCTCTACCCCTCTAGCCTGGACCTGCTCTCTCCACCCTTCCCATCTGCCTCTGGACTCCATCACCTGCATGGCTTCATGAGCCTCCGGCTCCAGTACGGCGTAGCGACGTAACTGCCGGTCAGGACAAATGTAGGAAAAGCGCAGGACAAGAACTGGAGTCCCAGGGGGTGGACCTGAGCCCTGTGCAGGAAGAAAGGAGAACATAGCAGTGGGGAGAGGAAAGGGGATCAGGGCTCCATGGAGCTTGGAGGAAACAGGAACTCTGGACCCCACAATGCTGGTGCTGACACCTAGCCCTTACATGGAGTCCATCCTTTAGCCCACCCTCCCAAGTCACACACCACAGCCCTGCACACACCCAGCACCCCTCCTTGGCACCGAGTTCTCATGAGAGAAGATGGAAAACGCCCAGCCCACACAAGAGCCAACAGGTTCTCAAAGATGACTCTGGAAAAGCCAAGAACCCCTCCACAAGCACCTGACCCCACAGCTCACCCCAGACACAGGTTCTCCTTGGGTTCCAGTCTCTGACTCTAGCTCAGCTGCCACCAGGCTCTGGAGCTCCAGCCGCTCCAGAGTCCTAGCTGCTTGGAGTTCCACTTCAAACAAGTGAGCAGAAGTAACCCGGAGAAAACACTCCTTGCCTTGCACACCCCCAATTCCCTGCAAGGGACACACCAACATGGGGCGACAGAGCTCTGCTGCGGAGAGACCAAGAGAGAACTGGAGTGAAGAAAGTGTCCAGAGCCTCTGTCATCCTGTGAGTGGCCTTCTACCCAGCCTGGCCTCTCCACAGTCCCTCTGACGTCCCAACACCACGTGTCCCCATGGTCACAGGCTTCTTACCTTCCACTGCCTTCTGCTCCTGCTCCTCTTCCTCCTCCAGGTCTTCTCTCAATCCCTCTTCTTTATCCTGCTCCTCCCCTTCTTCTTCGCGCGGCTCTGGCTCCACCCTGCCTTCCTCTGACACCTTCTCTGGTGATTCTTTAGTGTCTTCCCCTATGGCTGGAGGGCTGCATGCAGTCTCCAGGCTCTGGGCATCCAGAGGAGGGGTGCTAAGGGCAGGAGTCTTAGTGGTGGTAGGAGGGGGGCTCCCCATGGTCTCCAGGTGGCTCCTATACTGCAGCCAGTCACAGCCAAACCGCTCCCGGAAGCTGGCCAGCAGCTCTAGTTCCCGGTGTTGTTGCACAAACCACCCTGAGATGGAGAAGGACTTACAGCTGAGGCCACACCCAGACCCTGGCTGACCCCAGCCTCTTTCTCTGGCTTCTCTTCAATAGGCGTGTCCTATGGGAATACTGTGACCATAAGCAATCCTGGACCACACACAAAACAAAACTTGTGGAGATTCACACACATGACCACATATCTCAGACTCTGAGATGACCTTTAGACCTGTTTCACATGGCTTCAGCTTGTGCTTCCCAAATGGTTGTGGCCACAAAATCTCTTTATTATAGAATCTTTAGCACCCTATAAAGTTCATGTTCCTTAGGAGAATGCTGTCTGGGAGTAGATCTCTCTCTTCAAGGTAAACTAAAAAGACAACAGACTGAGGGGCCCTCCGCAATAATCCATACCACCCCAAAATCAAGTTTCTCCTCTGATGCCTACATGTAAAGCAACATCAAGACTAGAGAGGTCTGGAAGGAGGTAGGAAGGATGAGCAGGTAGGGTCAACTTACCAGCCGGGGAGGGGTCCAGAGTTCGGAGCTCTGGGTCTGTGTCACTGGGCTCAGAGATGCTAGCCCGCCTTACACGGACTCGGCTCTGGTTTGGATAGATGGAGTTCTATGACAGCCAGCCTGGCCATCCATGGCCACCTACCTACCTTACCAGAACATGCCAAGTCCTAACAAGGACAAGGCCTTCCTGTTGCTAGTCTACCAAGTTACCCACAGCATCAGTAAAGAGACCACGCAAGTCCAGGCACAAACCAGCAAAGAAGCCACTCACCTTAACCTTACGAAGTGATGCTTGGGCCACAATGCCCCCTGAGGAGAGGCTATCACTCAACTCAGGGCCACCTGAGGTTTCAGTGGTACTCCCCACTGGCCAGGATGGAGGTTGGGTCACGGGACCAAGCCCTGAAGCTTCTGAAGTTTGCTGTGTGATGACAGGAAGGGGTCAGACCCAAAGGAGCACCTCTGCCTGCTAGAGCAACCAAGGAGGACCCTACTTTCCTCTAACCAGGAAGCCTCTCCTACCCTGTCTCCCAAGCTACTGTCCTCCCTTCATGTCACCCCACGTGTCCCCCTTCATCCCACCCTCACCCAACTGACCTGAAGATCCTTCAGGGACAAAACCTTGCCATCAAGCAGGAACTGTGCAAGACAAAGGAGAGGACAGTGCTGGGGACGGAGCCCGTCACCAGTGACTCCAAGAACTCACAGCACCAGAGTGACTGGGACTTTGGCCTCTCAGTCAGGGACAGACAGAGATAATCACTCACACCATGAGCAGCATCTCTGGCCCGAGGTGACAAGTACTGAGCAGTGGTTGCACGGTGTGCAGGGTGGAACCACAAAGGGTTACCTTCCAGATAGAGCTGAGGGCAGAAAGGAGACAGCATAAGCAACGGATCCCCCTACGTGAAGGCACAGGAGAGTCAGACCTGAAGGTGCCTCCTAGGCCCATTAGGTACTCGTGTCTCACCTTTCGGAGCTCAGCCAGCAGCCATAGTGGTGCCAGTTCTGTGTGTCCTTCTAGAAGGTTATAGGCCACATCAAGATGCCGCAGGTTCTTCAGCTGCTCCAGGCCTAGGGCAGAGCAGAGAAGGGAGAGGCCTTGTGGAGGTGCATTGTGGATAAAGGGGTACAGTGTTCTGTGTGCTCAGGACAGAGGTAGGAGGAGAAATCATTCACCACAGCCCTACCTCTAAGTCCTCATGAGGCTCTGGACGGCCAACCTGAGCCACACCTGTCTGATTCCCTTCCAGACTGACGCCATCCCAAGTGCACTTCCCACTCACCCCGAAGGCTCCGAAGCTCATTGGCCCTCAGTATCAAAGTCCCCAGAGCAGTCCCTGACGGTCCCATTCTTGGCACCAAGTGCAGGTGGTTATAGGAGATGTCCAAATGGTACAGCTCAGATAAATCCTGGCGGTGGGTGAGGAGACAAAGGTCCTCAACTCGACAAAGCTCTAGGCAGTGTCCTCTGGGCTATCCTCTCAAATCCACATTGGCCTACAAAAACTGCAGCATCAACACAGATGACTTCCTCTACCCCACACTGAAAGACCTGAACAAACCCCGGCATGTTCCTAACAGCTCCAGGCTACACCCCTAGATGGTAACTCCAATCTTTTAAGTTCCCGCCTGGAAGAAGACAAGGCTCTGAGGAACACTCAGAGCAACCAGAGAGATCCTCTGCTTCGGCCACGGGGTCTGTCTCCCAGCCTCTGAGGGACAAGGGGACCTATCTAGCAAGTCAGTGCAGGCAGTGAGAAAACCCATGCACTTTAGTGTGGGCCCAGGACCATTTCCTGCCTTGTGAATTTCCAGTTCTCTGAGTGCTGCTGATGCCCACGGCCTTCCCACTCCTCCATTCTCCAGTCAGTTCACTTTGAATCCTCCTTGTTTTAGGACGTTACTTCTCACTGAAGAATGGTCTTAGCACTTTAACAACTACAGCCCTGTTTATCTTTAATGGGGGACAGAAAGGACATAGGGAAAGGGTTTGTCACTACCATGGAATCTATCACTTCTGGGCCACACACTAGGCTAAGTGACATAGGTAGTCTTCACCAGTGCTCCTATGATATACACCTTACAGGTGAACGAAGCAAGAAACTGACTTGCCCTAAGTCATCCAGGTATTCCAAGCCTTGCTGTATGCTAGAGGAGAAACGCACACACACTACTGACTCTCAGGATGTGCCTCCACCTAGGCCCACGAGCCATGTGGAGCCCAAGGTAATCTGAGAGTGACTGCAGAGCCATCGAAAGGCCAAGTGCATCTGCAATCAGGCGGCCCAGTCTTACCATCAGGAAGCCTTTGCAGTCCTGGATATGATTGTGGCTCAGGTTGAGGAAGCGGAGAGCTGACAGGAGACGCTGAAGGAGATTGGAAAAGGAAGCACAGAAAGGTTCTTCACACAAGGACACCTGTCAAACAGCTGGCACTCCCCCAAAAGGACCCTCCTTTCCCTCCCCAAAGGCACTTTCCCTTGGGGGACACTCACCAGGGAGTTGTCTAAGTTGCTGAGTGCATTGTAGCTGAAGTTGGCAGAAAGCAAGGCTAGCCAGGGGAGGGCAGAGCATAGGTCCCCACCGCAGGCCGACAAGAGCTCCTGGATAGGGGACAAGCATAACTACAACTTTACTCTCTGCCCTCTCCCCATGCATGCTCTATCTCCAGTCCCCCGTTCATATAGACCAGGCTCTACCTGGAGACTCCGCAGCTCTGAAGAAAGCTCAAGTCTCTGTCCCTAAAGACCAGACTACAGGGACCATATGCAGACCATAGGGAGACAGACACTAGACGATATACAGTGTGGTGCGACTGCAAACACACAGGACAGGGGGAGGAGAACACAGGGGACACCACAACGTCTTCAGGACAAGGCAGCAGGCTCCCCCTCCTTACCTCTAGTGCCTGGATGCTTCTGTTGCACACCAGGGATTCCAGCTGTGAGTAGATGCCACGGAGGCCACACAGGCTGTGGACGGGGACTCCTCGAAGCTGGTGCAAGAGAAGAAAAGGAGGAAGGCAAACAAAGCTTCAAAGATGACAAAGGCCTCATCTCTACCTTTTCTGATGGGAAGGAGGGAAAAGATCCAAAGCCCAGTTACAGTTAAGGAAGTGTTAATGGAAAAGACATTACTGAAGAGCAATGGTCCATTCAGACATGACCTCCCACCATCTCTCTGTCCTCACCCCAAGAGGTTGCTTTGCAGTAGTTTCTGCCCACCCATATGTTCTAATACTCCCTCACCTCCAGCTGCCGAAGGGACTTGAAGGGGAAAATCTTGATAGGCCCTGGAAGGCCAACATCAGGGATGTGGACCAGCTGAAAAAGGAGCATGCAGGTTACTGAGGCAGGGTAGCCTCCCTTTCACCCGCACCACTTCCTCAGCACAAGCACCAGTAGGTATCACTGACATCATCGGATCTCAACCTCAAAGCCTTCCCATACTCTACCCCATTCCCTGCCTCCATCATTCCCTGGGGCTCTTTGCATGCCCTGTCCCCATGCCCCTCCTAGGACCTTGAGTGACAGTGTTTTCTGCAGCACGTCGAAGAGGAACTGAAGCTGGAGGATGACCGGTGAGTCTGCAGGATGGGAGGGAAGGGCCACAAAGCCTGTCTGGCCTGGGCACCATGGCCCCAGGTACAGCTCAAACACTCTGTTCAGCTGCTGCAGTGTGGCTGTTAGCAGGCTCAGTGTGCTACAGCCAGAGAGAACCGCATCCCCTGCAGGAAGGAGGACAAATTGAAAGGTCTTTCCTTCTGAGCCCCCGAAATGTCCCCTCTCTCATCTGTGTTGAGGATATTCCACTGAGATCAAACTCTACCCAGCTCAGTCGACTTCTATAGCTCCCCATTTAAAAAACAACCAATCAATCAAACAAACAAACAAACATTCTAGCTTTTCAGTCTGATGCCAGAAACTTGTTTTACTACAAGACTCCAAGGGACTTTTCCAAATGCTTTTGCTTTCTACTCTGCAGAAAGCAGCCTAGGCTACTTACAAAGTTGGAAACACAGCCCACTTGCTTCACAGCTTTCTCATTTTGATACCATCCCTTTCTATTGCCAAGCTGAAGATCAACTTCACCCAGCAAGCCTTTGCAAAGTAATACCTCTGGGGGCTGTGGGGATGACTTAGTAAAGGACTTGCTGAGAAAGCCTGGGAATCTGAATCTGACCTCCACCACCCACATAGTAGTGCTGAAGAGGCAGACACAGAAAGATCCCTAGGGCTCCATGGTTAGCCAGCCTACTAATTAGCAAGCCCTAGGTCTCAGTGGGAGACCCCTTCTCAGAGTGCAAGGTAGACAGCTTCTGAAACATGAGGCCCCTGGCTGTCCTCCGACCTTGATACAAAGGTACCCTCCACACACAGAATAAAAATATTTAAAGAACTAACGCCCCTGCACCGCCGCACTGCAATCGCCCACTGTACACTGAGGCCGACTGCATGGTGATCCTTCCTTCTTTTTCTGGTTGCAAGAATGACGTACACATTTATAGAAATTCTCAACATTGAAATGCTTGTCATTGTCCACTACAGCAATTCTACTAAGCTGTTCTATCTAATAAGACTCTCAGTCCTGTGAGGACATCTTCCAGATATCCACTCTATCAGGAAAATACAGTTGCAATAGCTGTGGACTTTTTTTTTAATGTATTCTGAAACCAGGTGTGATGGTGCACACCTTTAATCCCAGAATGTGGGAGACAGAGGCAGGTGGATCTCTGTGAATTCCAGACCAATGCAACATAATGAGACCCTGTCTCAGGGAGGTGGGGGAGAAAAATCAAGAAGTCAAAGAATATTGCAGAAGTCAGGTGGAGGGACATCACACACCTATATATAATTCCATCAGATGAGTCACTGAAGCAGAAAGATCATAATTTCAAGGCTGGCTTGGGAAACCAAGAGATAGCAGAGGTCTCCCACACCTTCACTCAGCTTCCCCCAAATAAACTTACAGAATGATAGTTCAATTATCAAAACCAGAAAATTGGTGTTGGTATAATAGTTAGTGTCAGTTCCATTCTGTTAGTGTAATTATGACAACCACCACCATAATCAAGACACGAAACGAGTCCATCCCCACAGCCATATTCACAATCATATCCACACACGTCACGATTCCTAGCCTTGGAGCCAAGTCCGATTTTTGCTGAGTAATAAATCTTACAACCTTACAAAGAGACTTTCTATGTACTAGAAACTGAATATAGACATAGACACGATACAAGAAGCCCCTTCGACATCTAGAAAAGGCACAGCATGGGAGTAATTATTAACACAAACCAGAAAATGAACTGCCATCAAGAGACTCCACGGATGCCATGGTGGGAGTGTACAGATATGGAACACTAATGTCATCGAGGTCACACATACCAAATGACTCTGCTGCCTCATCTAGATCTCATCATTATCTCCTGAAGACAACTATTAACCCCACCTTACAGATAGGGAAACCGAGGCTCAAAGAAGAATCTCTCCTTTTGTGTGTGTGGGGGAGGGTGCTAGGGATTGTAAGTTAACCTTCTGTACATGCTAAGCTTATGCTCTGCTACTGAACTATATCCCAGCCCTCAAAGAATCATCTTGATTGTGATCTAGCTGATAACTGATATATCTATCTCTGATATTGAGTCAAAGCTAACGCCAACCGCATAACTAACAACATGGTGAATTTTGCCATGCCCAGGTACCGGGGGAAGCAAGGGGGGCACTATAGAAACACTATCTTTTGAACACTTATTATGCATGTATTCACTGCACTAAATAAGCTAATTAAAATCCCAATATATTTTGTGCTCAGTACAATCACTATGCTAGCCTATCTGCGAAGATTACTGAGGGTCTAAAAACTTATCCAAGTCTGATAGAGGGTTGGGACTATCCTATGTGGGTCTCACTCCAAATCTCTGGTGTTTAAAGTGCTTAAACTTGGCTTTCGGTATAAGTGATTATGTTCTTGTCTCCAAGTGTTTAATCTATTAATGATCCCTTCCCTCTGGAGGGTTAAATGGTATGAGAGACGAATAGAGTTTAGACTGTCAAAGACATGACTGTAAATAACGCGTCACAAGGAACACACCCAGAAGAGAAGACGCTGGCACCTCGTGACCCCACCGGCAGTGACTCGGTGATTCCCGACGTTTCTGGATAGTATCGAACACACCCAGGACTCCCAACATAATAAGCCAGAAGTCCACTCACCCGACTCCCGCAAAAGTCCCGCGAGCTTCCACACAACTGAATCCCGCGGAGCGGTCGTCATAGCCACGGGACGCTAGGGGCGGAGCCTGGGAGAAGGGGAAGCGGAAGAGCCTCAGGTGAGCGGTGGCGACAAAAGCCCAGAGCTTTCGTGCAGATGGAGGCGTCGCGCAATGTAAAAAGTAAGCAACAGCTATAAAGAACGTCCTCTCTGACCCCCTTTCCAAAAACATTAGGCCTCGGGAGCCCATGGGCCCGTGTAATCCGCACTCCAATCACTTTGGCAGCCAGACTCCTGTAGGGCAGGAAGTCCCGCCCCGGAAGCAAAGGACCTACCGGAAAGCCTGTTTCACTACCGGAAGCCACGCCCTAGGCGAGCCGATGTGTCAGCCGGACAGAACCAGCCGGGATTAAGCCCCGAGCTGGGCCTCAAGTCTAGCTCGGCTCTGGGTGGCCCCTTCGGCAGAGAGAGAAACCTGACTCCTTGTTTGCAGACTGGGCGGGGAATCAAAATTTGGAGAAATGGGATTTTGTATTAGAAGGAAAAGAATTCATCCAAAGCAAATACTGGCTTTCCAGTTAAACAGCCGTCCTATCCTCCTTGTGAGTTCTTTTTATGTCAGCCAGAAGCGCTAAGGCTGGTAGGGATGCCACCTTTCAAATCCCCTTTGCTGTCATAGTCCTCAGTCTCTAGACTTGTATTTTTCCTTAAGGTTTAGCACACTCTCAAACTGGTCCCTGGTCTTTTTGATTTCAGAGCTCTAGAAGCAGGAGCACCTCAATGAGTACGAGACCAGCCTGTTCTAAATAGTGAGTTACAGGCTATCCAGGGCTGTATAGTGAGATCCTATCTCAAAAACAAAAATTGGTTACTGGTAATGCCCTGAACCCGGTTCTTTTTTTTAAAAAAAAAAAAAAAAACAAAACAAAACTATGGCTCAGTACACTTGAAACTAAAAGTAGTTTTCCTAGGTTTGAAAATAAAATATATGCACAGAAGTTAAGTTATTTACCTGCAAAGGTCATTCGGTGAGTAACAAAAGCAAGATTGTCGAGTTTCTAGCTTCCAAATTGCCGTTGTAGCTTTTACCCTGGCTCCTGGTCTGGCAGTTGACATCAGCTTCTCATCTACATTATGAAAACATTTCTTTAGATGGAATAGCTAGGGCTTGAGAGGGGAATGTCTTTTATGAAACACCCCTTTACAATACAAGAAAGTTAAAAATGAGTTGTCGAACTGAAAAGATGGCTCAGTGATTAAGAGCACTGGCTATGCTTCCTGGGGACATCGGTTCAATTCCCACCACCCACATGGTGGCCCACAGCCACCTGTAACTCCAGTTCCAGGTGGTCATACAATCTCTTCTCATCTCCATGGGCACTGCACATACACAGTGTACAGGCATTCAGGCAACTCGTTCATACACACAGGTGTTTGCTTTTAATGAAAAGTCTAGAAAAGAGTAGGATTAGAGTCAGTCACCTATATCTCAAGTTGTCGAGTTTGGGGTAGAGGTGGCGGAGGGCTTCTCTAGCATGAACAAACTTCCTACATATGAACTCGTGGATGCAGGACATTTTGTGCAATTGATAATGCCATAGCATGGTGACTGTCAGTCCCTGTTTATTGATCACCTGAAACTGGCCATGGGGGAAGAGTCATAACAATCAAGACAACTTTAACTATCAAGTCAAATTCTCTTAGGCAAAAAAATCCCATTCTTTTGATATTCTGATGTGGTGCCTTGAAACCTTTGCTTTTTAGCCTGGCCTCCCCAGCCCACAGTTATGTCTGAAAATCCTCCATTCATGTAGGTAGCTCCTATAGTCAGTTTGTCCTACACTGCCGGGCTTCCAGATAAGCGAAAGAGAGGGAAAAAAATCAAAGAAACCAAAACTGTATTGGGGAGAGAAAAACTAAACTAAAGAAGCAGCAAGAGAGTAAACAATCTATTCCTGTCCTCCGTGAGAGCCCCACTCCCCTTTCTGTCCTTGGCTTGCAGGCAAGGCCTTGGCTGCCTTCCAAAGAATTCTCTCTTTTTTTCTCCCTCTCTTGCCTAAGTTATGTTCCTCTGTAAATTGTTACTTAATTTTTTTTTTTAATCAAAGGAAAAAGAAAACCCTGTGTAACCAAAGTTACAAAAAAAATTGCACACACTTTGAGAGTCCATCAGATCCATAAGAAGAAAACAAGAACTGGACGGCCCTTAAAGTGACCTGGCCGAATGAAAACAAATCATGCTTCTGATGAGTTCTAATGATGTCAATTCAGTATAGTTTGAATCCCAGTCCCAACAGATTTTAGATATGGACAAGTTGATTCTAAAGTTTATCTAGAAGACTAAATACATGCAGAGCCAAGAAACTTTGAAAGGAGAAAAATGAAAACAAAATCCAAGAAATGCTAATAGGGGCCTTGCCCTACCAGACAGCAGAGTGTCCTTCAAAGTCACGGTGACCAAAGCCAGTGATAATAGCAAAGAGATAAACATTAATAGGTTGACGGAACACAGAGCAGACTGATTAGTAGTTCAACAGTCTTGAGAGAAGTGCCTGTCCACCTGGAAAAAGCCAAATTACTTTCCTTGAATTCTTTATGAGATTCCAGAAATATAAAAGTGCTAAACGTTTTCTAAAATAATAAAGAATGGATGGATGGATGGATGGATGGATCTGAGTGGAATGGCATATCTTTGTAGTCCCAGAATTTAGGAGACTAAAGCAGAAGGACTTAGAGTTTCTGGCCAGCCTGGGCTACAATAGTGAGGTCTAGACCTAAAGAAAGGAGAGATGGAAACAAAAAGGAGAAGACAGAAGACAAGGAAGAGAGGAGAGAAGAGAAGGAGAAAGGAAAACAGAGACTGACTTTTAAGTTTGATGCTAAAAATTACTTCCCAAAGATTTACCTTAACTGGCCCAGGTAGTGCAAGCCTGAATTCCTAGCTACTAGACAGGATGAGGGAAAAAGATCACTTTTGGGCCAGCGAGCCCAACTTAGCTAGAGGATCTATCTCCAAAATAAAAAGTAGGGGGCCTGGAGATGGCTCAGTGGTTAAAAACAGTTGTTGCTCTCCCAGAGGATCCATGGTGGATCCTCACAACTGCCTGTAACTCTAGTGCCAGGGAATCCAGTGCTCCCCTCCTGGTCCCTGCAAGCACCAAGTACAGAAGTAGTATACAGGCATACATGCAGGCAAAATACCCATATACATAAAATAAAACTAAAATGTTAAAAATAAAAATATGAGCTGGAGGATGGTGGTGCACACCTTGAATCCCAGCACTCGGGAGGCAAAGGCAGAGGCAGAGGCAGGAGGATCTCTGAGTTCGAGACCAGCCTGGTCTACAGAGTGAGTTCCAGGACAGCCAGGGCTACACAGAGAAACCCTGTCTCAGAAAAGGCATTGCCCACAAAACCTAACAAGCTGAGTTTGATACTCCAGGCCCCACATGATGGAAGGAAAAAGCAGACTGACCTCTGACTGCATGACACAGCCAGCATTGTTAGCATTCCTTCTAGGCTCTGCCCAGTTACCTGGCAACAGCCAGGTGTGCCTGACTCTCTATAAAAGGGGCTGCTTGCCCCCTCCTCTTTCTCTTGTTTTCTTGCTCTAGCTCTGTCCTCTTGCCTTTTACCCCCTCTCTCCATTCCCCTCCCCCTTCTGTCTCCACGTGCTCATAGCCGGCCTCTACTCCACTCCACTCCTCTTCCCCCCCACCCCTTTCCAATACCCCCTCAACTCCCCTCCCCATGCCCTGAATGAACTCTATTCTGTACTATACCATCATGTGGCTGGTCCCTCAGGGAAGGGATGCCTCGGCATGGGCCCAAAGAGGTGCCCCCTTCCCCCACACCTGACTACATATCCACCAAACATATTCCTTCTATCTTTTTATAAAACACAACAAACATAGCACACACAGAGAGACCATACACACAAATATATGTAACTTTAAAAAAAAATTAAGTAAAATAAAAAGTAAACGTTGAGGTGAGAATGTCTGGAAACATAGCTTGATGGTAAAGCGCATGCCTTACTGCTTTAAAAAGGAAAGAAAAACAGAAACCTAGAGCGTTATTAAAAAGGTACGCACGCAGGCTCCAAAAAACAAGTACCATATGTTCTCACATGCAGATCTCAGCCCTGAACAGTTAAATGTGTGTATCCAAGAGGAACTAAATATGGGTAAAGGCCAAGAAACTAGAAAGGGGCCTGGGTGACTGAGGGAGAAAAAGAGGCCTTAAGTGGGGAGAGTGAGGGAAGCAGGAGAGAAGTAGGCTACAGCAGGGGGCTGGTCGGGAGCTGGGACAAGCCTCTGGATTACATTGTAAGCTAATTTGAGTTTTCTTGGAAAAAAGAAAACTGTTTTTAAAGACACAAAAATACCACGAGACAGTAGTAGTGTTACATGATTTAGTACCATGAATGAAATTGCTTTCTCAAAGAATGCTATGACATCATGCTCTCAACTTGTAAACGCATCTGCCTTTCGGTCCCCAGGAGTGGCATGCGGCCTAAAACCAGAAATGTGTAACTGGCCCTGCCAAGCACACAACCAAGACTTCACAGCAGAGCAGAGGGACTTGAAAGTCACACGGTACCAAAACTGCAAAAAACAAAAACAAAACAGGCTAAAGACTGCCTGCCACAGACTGCTGCCCCACAGTTCCCCCTTTTCTTTTATAAGGGAGAGGTGTCATCAGAATAACTGTCTCCCATACCGGGAACAGTGTTTGATATTGAACCAAGACCTGATTGGCAGTGAACTTTCCGATGCTACTCATCTGCTGCTTTAGAAACTGAATGAGGCGCCAGGCAGTGGTGGCGCACGCCTTTAATCCCAGCAACCCTGTCTCAAAAAACCAAAAAAAAAAAAAAAAAAGAAAAGAAAAAAGAAAAAAGAAAAAGAAAGAAAGAAACTGAATGAGGCAAGGTGCCAGGAGAAGCAAGGTTCCAATGGCTAGTATGGGGCCAAGGAGGGGAAGAAGCCAAGCTACCAGTGGGTTAGAGCACCAAGGGGAGGGGGTGTTTGGGGTATAAGCCAGAGGGTAAAGAAGATTAAGGGTGGGGGGTTGAGAAGGCAAAGGATCATTGAATCAATTAATTGTTCCATGGATGGTACATTTTGAGGGTAATAACATCAGTTTAAAGCAACATTTGATTAATCTAGAGAGACATCATGGTTTCCTTACTATCCTATAGCTTCCTCCAAGTTCAATAGCCTTTTGGCTTTGGCAAGAGAGTTTGTTGCTCTTGTTCTGCCCCCAGGGTACAGGAGGAGAGAGCTGCTGTCGGTAGCTTCTTACCTCCCCTAAGTTCTCTGCAAACACTTCTAACAAGAAGGATTGAGGAAAGTTGTGACCAGTACTGGCTTAACCTGCAGGCCAAGGGTATCTTCATACCAGAAGGACAAGCCAGGAACAGGAGAACACAGATCTAGGAACCTGATCCAAAGCCTGCTTATTTCTGACACCTTGGAGCATGGCAAACTCAGGATGGCTGCCATAGAGGAGTGACGTCATAGTTCATCTTTACAATATATGCTATTGCATGAGTTTCGCCAAAGTCAAATACACAGGAGCACTGGAGGAGGTCTGGACTGAGAATTTGCACTAGGCCTTGAACCTGGTTCCTGAAGAGACTGGGATGAACCCAAACATGCAGAGGAAAGCCAGGGGAGAGATGCAGAGGCTAGCTGAAAGTGAATCAGAGGAGCTGAAGGCTGGGCATGCGATTCATGATACAGCATGTGCAAGGCCCTGGGTGTGATCTCCAGAAAATAATAAATAAAAGGAAAAAACCCTCATAGAAACTGGATCCTGAGAATAGTCAGGAGACAAGAAAGCATCAAAATAGGAATTTTCCTGTGTTGGTGGCCACACCAGCACTGCTCACCCAGCCTGAGAAGCCTCTGCAATTCTGCATAGAATAGAGGGATCCACAGTGACCTTATAACCCAAGATAATTTAAAAAACCGGTTCAGCTCACTCCATCTGTCCTACAAACCCACGCAGGTAGTTAAAGAAAGGCTCTAAGATGTTTAGTTCAAGACACAGAAAGAGGAAGGAAAAATGAAAGCTGTATTACTCAAACTGGTCTCAAAGAGACAAAGCTTGAGAGGAAACATGATGGACTTAGATGGAGTAAGTCAGGTTCAATTCCCGGCACTCACATGGTAGCTTACAACTGTCTGTAACTCCAGTTTCAGATGATACAACACCCTTATGCAGATCAGACATGCCAGCAAAACACCAAGTCACATAAAATAAAAATGAATACATTTTCTTAAAAAAATTGAAAAAGTGTTTGCCCTGTGTGTGTTCCATCCTCAGGCTGAGATAAGAGGATTGTCATGAGTTTGAGGCCAGCCTGGGCTACAGATAGTAAGACTGTCTCAAAAAGAAAAGAAAAGAAAGACAGAAAGACAGATGGATGCAAAGAAACAAAGAAACAAAGAAAGAACTTAGAATCTGGGAGAGAAAGAAAAGAACATCCATCAAATAAACACCACCGGGGCATCATAGTCCACAAAAGCCTGGTGCAGCCAGTTACCTATGTGACACGGGTTTTCTACCTCAGTTCTTCCTGCACAAAGGAGAGAGAAGAGAAACGGTCCACAGCAGAGGAGGAGTCAATGGGTGGAGAAACACTGAGACATGAGCCACAGGGAATGGAAACTCTGGGGAAAGGTGAAAACATTAGGTTCTCATTAGGCGAGAAGGAAGTGAGTGGGGGATATCCTGGGGGTCTCTACAGAACAGCCAAGAGGATTCTTTTATTCTTTTGTCTGTTCAATATTTTCTTAGCCCTTGACTATGGGCCAGGTCCTATGGGCTAGTTTCTGGGTAAACAGAGCACACAAAGGCACAACTCCTTACAGTAGAGGAGACTCCACAATCACTTTACGATACTGTCTTACATTATTATTGTTGTTGTTGTTGTTATTATTATTACCATTGCTGCTGTGTCAAATGGCACGACCTTTAGTTACCAAATTTAAAACAACACATAGAGTCTCAAGGTAAAGACCCAAACAAATCTCACTGGGTTAAAATTAGTGAATCAGCAAGGCTTGATCCTTTTATGGAGCCTCTGGGGAGAGTTCCTGTCCTTGCATTTTCCAGATTCAAGTGGCTACTTGCTTCGCTGGCCTGGTTCCCTTCTTTCTTCACAGCCAGCAATGGTTGCTAGAATCTCTCTCACAACATAGCCGACTGACCTTGACTCTCCTGCCTCCCTCTTTAACATCCCTGCTGATTACACTGGACCTGTCTGGATGATCCAGGATGTAATCTCCCTATTTTAAGGTCAGCTGATAAGCAAACAGAATTATATCTGCAATCTTAATTTTTCCTTGCAACATGGCAACATATTTACAGCAACTGAGGATCGGGATGCAGACATCTCTGTCTACCACAAACATGAGGCATGTTACAGCTGAGTTAGCACCGTGAGACATGGTTCTGGTCCAAGGCTGTGCATTGAATATGTGCTGCAGCAACCCCCACCCCATCTCCACGCCAGCTCCAACCCCAGACCAGCCTGCCCCCCACCATCCCAAACTAACAGAAAGAGATCTAAAAATAAACAAGTTCATAACCATGCTGGACATGACTATGGGACCAAAGAGCCTTTGGTGCACTAAAAACTACAAAAACCTCTTCAGGATGGATGGCAGAGAAGAAAAACCACAACTCAAGAATACATAGCGCCGGGCAGTGGTGGTGCACGCCTTTAATCCCAGCACTCGGGAGGCAGAGGCAGGCGGATTTCTGAGTTCGAGGCCAGCCTGGTCTACAGAGTGAGTTCCAGGACAGCCAGGGCTACACAGAGAAACCCTGTCTCGAAAAACCAAAAAAAAAAAAAAAAAAAGAATACACAGCAAGAGATGACTTTGAGGAATGAAAAACCGGTGATAAGTACTGCAGTAACTGCCTGCCCAGAACACGCAAGGCCCAGAGTTCAAGTCTCAGCGCGCACACACACACACATGCAAGGCCCAGAGTTCAAGTCTCAGCACACACACACACACACACACACACACACACATGAAATCTAAGAGCAGAAAACATCTGGGATGGAGGTACTACAAAAAGGGCTTCTTGCAGACACTAACAGGACCCTGATTTTTCAAGCTACTATGGCGGGTACACCAAATGCCAGGCACACCACGCTTGCCTTCTCCTAAGACCCGTTGGGCTATATATGGGAGCTATGGCTATGAACTCATAGGTGGAAAGAAGGACAGTGCTCCTAAGGCTAGTGAGGCTTTGGGGGACAGCAGAGAAAGATCCAAAAGCTCAAAGAATCCCACCCAGCACTGTATTCCACCCTTACAAGACAATTACATCCTACGATGGCAAATGCCCGAGACTGCGTTCTCCAAGACACACACACACAGAAGGCAAAGACACAGAGAACCTCAGAGCAAAGATGCTGCAATCCTAAGTACCATGCAAAGAGAGTAAAACCTTTCTTTTTCTTTTTTGAGGCGGAACCTATTATGTTGCCCTGGCTAGACTGGAACTCATTATATAGTCCAGGCCAGCCTCAAACTCACAGAGATTGGCTTGCCTCTATTTCCTGAAAGTCTATATTTTTTGTTTTTATTTTTATATAATTTTTATTTTTATTTAACATGTATTGGTATTTTGCCTGCATGTATATCTGTGTGAGAGTGTCAGAAGCCCTGGAACCGAAGTTACAGACAGGTGTGAGCTGCCATGTGGTCCTGGAAGTTGAACCTGGGGCCTTTTGGAAGAACAGCCAGTGCTTTTAACCACTGAGCTATCTCTCTAGCCCCCCTGAAAGGCGGTGTTTTAAAAAACAGATAAAAGACTGAACATACCAAAGAACACTTGTTAAATTGCTTATAAAGAGTAGGACTTTATCTGGGTGGTCATAGCACATACCTTTAATCCCAGCACTCAGGAAGCAGAGACTGGTGGATCTCTGTAGACAAAGCCAGCCTAGTCTACAGAGTGAGCTCCAGGACAGCCAGAGCTACACAGAGAAACCCTGTCTCAAAAAAACCAAACCAACCAAAACCAAACAGAAAAGGACTCTAGAGTGTCCTATAATCATGAAGAATGTCACTCACTGAGAAACACACATGTGATTAGCAAACAATAGGCATTCACTCAAATGACTTCAAGGGCACACTGAAAATGTGTGTGACCCCGATAGCAAAATGTTAATCCCACAGATTCCAGGAGAAAACCCACCAACCCAAATCATCATCGTGGTCAAATTAAAGCAGGCTTTTTTTGTTCAGGTACACAGGCTGTCTCCCCCTAAGGTGTGGTTCAGGAAATCAGCATGGGGAAAATGCAGGGTTGTTTTTTTTGGGGGGGGGTTGTTTGCTTTTAGCTCAAGAGTGGGGGTTTCCACATGGGGGATTTGGAAGGCAAATAAGTGGAGATATAGAAGCAGGGTGTAAACATAACAAGTTGATCATACAAACTTCCTGAAACAAAGATGTGGTTGCAAGGTGGTCATAGCGTTTTGAAACAAGGCCTACTTGCCATTTCCTGGAGCAGGTAGTAAAGGTTACAGGTGGGGCATAGCCCAATCCTTGAGAAACAGAGGTTTAATCATAGACAGGAATGAGCCTAGTTTGAAGTTACTGTAAGATGGCTTTCAAGACTAAGACGGAAGCAGGCTCATTCACCAGGAGCTCATACATCATCTTAGCACATGAATCACACAACATGTGGACAGCGTTTGTTTTAAAAATTAAAAGGACAGGGACAGCAGGATGGCTCAGGGAGTCAAGGCTCTCGCTACCAAGCCTAATGACCTAAGTTCCAAACCTGGGTCCAAACAGTAGAAAGAATTGAGTCCCTCCCAAAAAAGTTCCTTTCATATATGTGCTCTGGAATGAACACACATAGACTACATAAATAAATGTAATAAAAAAAAAAAAAAGGAACTCACTATGTAGACCAGGCTGGCCTGGAATTCACAGAGATCCTCCAGCTTCTGCCTCCCAAGTACTGGAATTAAAGGCATGCACTTCCAACTGCATGCCTATATTTTTTTGTTTTAATTCTGAGATTCAACTAAAACTTTTGATGTCACCTGGAAGTTTCAAAATAGAGCTGGGGATTAGTGGTGGTACATGCTTTTAATCCAAGCACTCAGGAGGCAAAGGCAAGCAGATGTCTGTGAGTTTGAGGCCAGCCTGATCTACAGAGGGAGTTCCAGGACAGGCAGAAAAACCCTGTCAATAAATAAATAAATAAATAAATAAATAAATAAATAAATAAATAAATAAGTGGGGGGAGGGAGCTGAAGAGATGGTTCAGTGGTTAAGAGAACTGACTGTTCTTCCAGAGGTCCTGAGTTCAATTCCCAGCAACCACATGTTGGCTCATAACCATCTGTAATGGGATCTGTTACCCTCTTCTGATATGTCTGAGTGACAGTGTATCTCACATACATAAAATAAATAAATTTAAAAAAAAAAAAAAGGAAGGAAAGGAAGAAAATGTGAGAAGACATTATAGTCAAACAAATAAAAGAAGGAAATATCCTAAATTTCAAACCGAAAACATAGGAAATTCTACTTGAATGGGCCTAGTAAAGGTCAATCAGGATGTTTATAAAGTTAACATATAGGTCTACTGTGATGCGATTGCAGGCACTATAATAAGGACCCCTCCCCCCAAATCAAACAAGGGCAGAAAAACTTTCAATGTTTAGAGGGACATCATATTAACTACAAAAATAAAAGACTTCTTCAGAGGTTTTATCGCCCACAGACCCACTGGGAAACAAAGAGAAACATTGGCATGCAGAAGTGAGCCCATGAGCCCAGCAGTGGTGGTGCACGCCTTTAATCCCAGCACTTGGGAGGCAGAGGCAGGCGGATTTCTGAGTTCAAGGCCAGCCTGGTCTACAGAGTGAGTTCCAGGACAGTCAGGGCTACACAGAGAAACCATGTCTTGAAAAAATAAAAAATAAAATAAAATAAAATAAAATAAAAAATAAAAATAAATAAGAAAAGAAAAAACAAAAACAAAAACAAAGAAGTGAGCCCATGAGACAGAGTGGAAAGCAAACAGTAACGGGCAGGACTGACAGTGTTGTTCAGACCGGAGCATGAGACAAGCTCCGACAAAGCAGGCAGGAAAGGGGGGAGGGAAAGGAAAAGAGGGAACACAAAATGGACAAGATGATTTTAGATTAAAAGGGATTATCTGGGTTCAGGATGTCCTCATCAATGGACACGTGTCCTCTTGTCTCTTCAGGAAATAGGAGAGAGCCATGGTATAGAGGGATATACAGACTTAGGAACTTCTGGGGTCCGAATCTCGGCCCTTCGTGCCTCATCCCTATGTGTACGATGGGTGCGCCGTCAGTGCCTGCCGTGTATAGTTGTTCTGAACCTTTAGCTGTATTGTACCTAGCACTAAGTGCTGTGCAGAGCTGGTGAATGAATAAATAAAATTAGCAAGGCAAGTTTATTTCTTGGGGGGGAGGGGCTGTGATCGCTTAAAGGGAAAAAAACCTGGAAAATAAAGCTAAAGAAAACTCCAGAGAGCCAGTGAGATTCATGGAGTAAAAGCTCCTGAAGCCAAGGCTGATGATCCTAGTTCAATCCCTGAGACCCACATGGTGGAAGGAGAAAATCAACTCTAACTCTAAGTTGTCCTCTGACTACCACATGTGTACCAGGATGCGTGTACACACACACACACACACACACACACACACACACACACACACACACACACACACACCAGGATGAAACTTCAAAAACTTAACCAACCAACTAAACAAACAAAAGACATAGTGAGTCCCAGGCCAGCCACAGCTATAGAGTAAGACCTGATCTATAAATAAATAAATAAATAAATAAATAAATAAATAAATAAATAAATAAATAAATAAATGTAAAGAAAACTCACGAATATAAAATAGTCACATCTCAATACATATGGACATAATATCATTTATAGAGAGAGACCTTTCTCTCCCTTTCTTCCCCCCTCCCTCTCTCTGGGTATATGTGTGTTCATTCATAGAAATATGTGTGACAGGAGAGCTAAGCCACTTAGCTACCTCAGTGGAAGAAGCTGGTAACAATGATTCCACTGGATTCATCTTTATTTTTTATGTGGAATCATTACCATGAGAATATATCAACGTGCTGTAATACTTCTTGAAAGTTGAGATTAAAGAACAGGAAGCAATGGAAAAGAGACAGAGGACCTCTGCTACTTGGGAGTTAGGAAAGAGACACGGAAGAGATGACATCAGAGCCATTGTTTTGAAAGAGGCGCAGGAGACATGCAGGAGACATGGGGACTTGAGAAACTGGTGTGATTGAGCAATGACCAGGATTTGTGTCCTCAAAGTCTGGAGGGCCATGGTTGGGTTGCGGTATTGGTTTGTTCCTGCCGCTACAAGATCCCTTATATAGGGTGATTTTGAAATAACAGAGATCGGACTGGAGATGTCGCTGAGTGGTGGGACACTTCTACCATGTGAAAAGTCCCAGGGCCACATCAGACAAACAATAGAAACGGCTCTCTCACAGTTCCAGAGACTGGAAGTGCACTGACAGATTCAGGCCCCAGTGAAGGCACGCACTCCCCAGATGGTGTCTTGTTATGGGATCTTCATGTGGCTGAAGGAAATGTGCCCCCTCATACACTGAAGTAAATGCGCCCCCTCATACACTGTTACAGGCCTCCTGATCCCCTTCCATGAGGGCTCTGCCTCCATAACCTGATTGCCTCCGTCTTTTTTTGTTGTTTGCCTTTGTTTTGGGGTTTGGTTTTTGGTGGCCCTTACCTATAATTTCAGTACTCATGAGGCAGGAGAATCTTGAGTTTAGGACTAGCTTGGGGCCAGGCAGTGGTGGTGCATGCCTTTAATCCCAACACTTGGGAGGCAGAGGCAGGTGGATTTCTGAGTTCGAGGCCAGCCTGGTCTACAGAGTGAGTTCCAGGACAGCCAAGGCTATACAGAGAAACCCTGTCTCAAAAAAAAAAAAAAAAGACTAGCTTGGACTACAATAGTGAGACTTTACCCAGAAAGAACAATGGGGGAGGGGCAGAGGAGATGGCTCGGGAGGAAAAATGTTTACTGTGTGAACATGAGGCCTGAGTCTGAACACAGCATCCGTGTAAAAGCCTTACACCTCAGCACTGGAGGTGGGGGCAGGTATAGGTGGACCCTGTCCGTGTTCAAGTGTATGTGATAGAAAATGGGGAGATCAAGATGGGAAATAATTTCAGAATGAATAATGGCTCTTTAAAATGAATGTATTTACCACTGCGGAAGATCATTTACTTCTTGTGCTTTGTTTTTCTTGCTTTGTGTTGGACATGTAAAAACTTTTGCTCGCAATAGCCATCTGCCAGCTAGGCTAGTGCAGGGTCCTGTGGCCCTGAGTAGAGTGCCCCCAGGCCTCAGAGCTCTTCAACCTCCAAGTGACAAAAGCTGTCTAGCAGCACAGGGACACAGAGGGTCTCAGCAGGAAGAATCTGGACCTGGCAGGTCTTAGAAGATGAAAGGGAAAGGCCTTGCTTGGTTTTGGGGCCCGAGAAGCCTCCCCCGGAAGCTAGGCAGGGAACAAGGGAACATAGGCAGCCTTGAGAAAAGGCTCCTGGATCCCACTGGCTAAGCCTGTGCAGCAAGCACACTCTCCATTCCCCAGCCTGAGTAGGGTCCACGGAACCCTGAGCACAACATAGTTCTAACCCTGGTTATGAAGGTCCTGGGAAAAACTCAACTGTGAACTCAGCCCTGTCTGCCCTGTGCCTTCAGAGCCTCCTAGAGTGAGTGAACCAAGTCTGGGTCTTGTATGGAGAGCCTACCCTGGGGCCCCTGTGCTGCCAGGAATAGAAGCTCCAGGTTTATTCAGGTGGGGGAGGGGTGTTGAAAGGACTCTGACCTCTGGAATTCTTTCCCTTGGTGTCTGTACCCTTTTCTGGGGTGCTGGAAGGAAGCCTTTGACAAGCCCTAGGCTCTGCTAGCACAAAAACACACTGGAGTCCTCAATCAGGATCCAAAAATGCTCTTGTGTCCCTGGCTGATTGACTGAATACCCCAGCCCACCCCTACACACATACCGTACTGCAGGACTAATCAGCTGGAAGCCAGTACCCTGGGATAATGAAGTGTGAAAAAAAAAATCCAGAGAAGGAAGTTCTTAATGCCCCATTCTGGATGCAAAATGGATTGATAGGAAGCAAATAAGGGGAAAAAGGATAGACAGACAGACAGTTTATTACTATGCCCTGCTTTCCTTGGTGTGCATACTAAGTATATGGACCAGTTCACCAGAAAGCACACTCCTCCTCACACACCCCCCCCCCCAGTGGCTTATCTTTCCATCTTTCTGATTTATATATTAAGTTAAATGTTTTGTAAAGATACAGAGGAAACCCCAAGGGAACCTGAGTCCCACTCAGGTTAGTGAGGCTCTACCTGCAATCCCTAGCACTTGGGAAGTTGAGGCAAGATGCTCCAGTTCAAAACCAGCCTGGGCTCTAAGATGAGACCTTGTCTCAAAAAAGGGTGGGAGTCGTTAGGGGAGGGATGAGAGGTCCAAAACCAGTTTCTTGGATCTTCATTCTGGTCATCAGACTTCAGTATGACACTGCCTCTCTCCTTGAGAGTTTCTCTGCGACACTGTCATTTTCCCCTTTCTTCCCACCCAAGCTCTCTAGAGGCATCAAGATCTGCTCTGCTCTGGACAGTTGTCCAGTGGGGTTGCAATGTCTATGGATCCCCTGACCTTGAGCTAGACACCAGTCAGCCAGAACAGAAAATGGCTGCACGTGGGGGGGTGGAGGGTATGGCAGCCTTCGATGAAACAACTATGATAGTATCTTTCATTTTTGGGTGTGTCAAGACAGGCAGACTGTGTGACATATCAAGTTCAACTTGTAAGGGGACAATGTGCCCTAGAGTGGGTATCCAAAGCTCTGGAACACTTGGCAGCTTCCCAACTAATTCACATCTAGTTCTACCTCTTAGATTATCGACCTCTCAAGCCAAAAGCAGATGAGTAACTCAAAATCCCACAATGCAATTCTCTCTGACCCCAGACTTCCCCAACTCCCTTATCAAAGATGGCCAGGAAGCTGGGCAGTGGTGGCGCACGCCTTTAATCCCAGCACTTGGGAGGCAGAGGCAGGTGGATTTCTGAGTTCGAGGCCAGCCTGGTCTACAGAGTGAATTCCAGGACAGCCAGGGCTATACAGAGAAACCCTGTCTCGAAAAACCAAAAAAAAAAAAAAAAAAAAAAAAAAAAAAAAGATGGCCAGGAATGCATACAAAGTCACACACACTTCCTTCTTTATTGTTATCCCCAGGCCCTGGGTGGAGCAGGATCCGGAACTCTCAGACAGAAAGACGCAGGGAACAGGAAGTGGAAACTGTCTACTTTCCATACATCCCCTTCCTCCCAGCTGACGACCATGGGATGGTGAGCTGGTGGTAGCCATCAGCTATGGGAGTAGGAGACAAGGTGCTTTTAGATACAAGCACAGTGTTGTGTAATAAGATTGGGTACCATCTCATACTTGAAAGAGTAACCTCCATCTGAGGTGGTTCGGACGTGTAGGGACCTCATGCTCCCTGGAAGAGCAGCACAGCAGGGCTTGGCCCCTGGCACCAGAAACCGGGGCTGAACTGGGGTAGGGGAAACCCCAGGGGCTGGCAGAGGCAGGTCAGATGTGGGCATCCCACAGCTACCATGGCAGTAGTGGAAGATGAAACTGGGAGGGTGGACGATCCAGTGGTCCCAGCCCAGCTCCTGGAAGGAGATGTTGAGGGCATCTCGGTGGCAGAAGGCGTGGGCAGCAGGTTCCTCTGGAGGCCTCTGCAGCAAACGCAAAGCTGCAGGAGACCAAGGCCAAGGCATTGAGGGAGTTGAACGCCGGGCCCTCTCCCCCGCACTGGGTGCTCTAGCCCTAGTGTGGGCCACCAGGAAAGGAGTAGTCTCAGGCCGGCCTGAGCAGGAACAGAGTGGGCATCGCAGCATCAACATCAGGATGGGGTGGGTCAGCAGAGGGAAAGCAGAGGCCTCCAGGTGCAGTACAGCCCAGCGTCGAGGGCCTTGTCCCAAGGACACAGGCACAGTCATGGGCCCCCCAGATGATAGCACCAGAAGATCCAGCAGAGGCCCAGAGCTATTGGAGGCTGCTGTGCTCTTCCTGTCTAGCCCGGTGTGGAACCACAGCTGGGCTGAAGTCACCTGATGGCTGCGTATGTGTTGGGATGGCCGGAATACATAAGTGAAGAGACCTTCCTCAGCCTCCTGGGCAAGCCCTCCAGCAGCTGCCTGGTCCTCACAGGTGGCACCTGCAGAGACAGAAAAGGGAAAGAGAGTAGCCTTGATCTGTGGCACCTGAAACACCTCCACCAGAGAAGAATGTGGGTGCCATCCCCCAGTGCTGACTTTGTGTCAAACACAGAGTGCCACTTAGACCCAGACACTCTCTGGGGTCTTGGGAAAACTGACAGGGCCCCCCCCCCCCCAATTTTCTATTCATCATCAAAACACGACACTGGCAAATTTTCTCCCAAGGGGTCTTACCACTTAATATAAAGAGCAATGTGTAAGAATCCATTTCACTCTCTACTTCATCCTCAGATATACTTGTGAAGCTTACAGTAGTATTCATCAGATACCATGAAGTGGTTCTCATGCCTTGGGTGCATGGATGTGTTACGTTGCTCTATCTCGGCATGTCAGAAACTTTAAATGATAAATTTCTGTGTTTTCAAAGACAGCTTACAGGGTAGGGAGACAGCTCAGTTGGTAAAATGCTTGTTGCTTCAGCATTAGGACCAGAGTTCAACCCCAATACCCACATAAAGAGCTGGGTACACTCTCACAGTACTGAGGAGACAGACAGTTGGGGCTTGCTGGCCAGTCATTCTAACTAATTAGTGAGGTCCTGCTTCAGGGAGAGACTCTATGTCTCAAAAACTAAGGTGCAGAGTGATTACGGAAGCTGTTCAGTGTTAACCTCTGACCTCTGACCGCCACACACACACATGCATAAACTAACAAAGACAGAGGGGGAGGAAAAGAGAAAGAATGGAAGAAAAAGATGAGAACAGAGTCAGTTCTACCCAGGGAAGTGCAGCTGCTATTCCTGTCCCAGTGTACATACAGACTATAGTAAATACTATGGGTCAGCTGTCGTCAAGACT
Organism: Uromys caudimaculatus; assembly: GCA_028551405.1. Classification (NCBI taxonomy): domain Eukaryota; kingdom Metazoa; phylum Chordata; class Mammalia; order Rodentia; family Muridae; genus Uromys; species Uromys caudimaculatus. Next base: position 66,301,198 of record CM052709.1, on the reverse strand, counting down.
GGCATTTGGGGCCATACTAGAAAACAGTCTCTCTCATTATCAATTCTAACAATTGATTCATTCTCAAGACAAGATACTGAAGTGACTGACAGTCAGCTAGTACGTGGCAAGACCGGGATTCCACTTGATCTGAAATCCATATTTTCCACTACTATGCTGCCAGGGGCTGAAGTCAGGGAAGCGAGGAGCAGATCACAGTGAGTCGGATGAGAAGAGCCCAGCAGGAGGACTTTACACATCCAGGCATCCATTGGGATATGGAAAACGCATACAGGGATGAGAAAGAGACTCCTGGGAGCACAGACAGGCTTCCCAGCTAAGCATTCTGCTGCACCTGAGACCCTCTCAAGTCCCAACTGCCTAAAAAGCTAATGAAACAGGATGTGTGTGAGGCAGAGAGCACACAGGACAGACAGCAGACAGCAACCTGAGTTCTGTCTCTACAGAGCCTTAGCTTCCCTTTTGTATTCCAGACGTGCTAGGCTCACTGGATCAGTCCAGCTTGAGAAGTCGAGGCTACCATCTATTTGATGCTGATCAGAGGGGCTTAGGAACTGGCCCCTTGCTGCAAAGCCAGCTGAGTAGTGGGACTGCCATTCATTCACACCCAGAGCTGCCTACTTCCACACCCATGAAATAGTTACCGGCTACTCTTCAGAGTTGATCTGCCAATCCCCAACTTCATTACCTGTGGCGGGGAAGAGGATGGCCTGGGAGACTTCTTCCTCTGGTTCAGAGGTCCTGTGCATGAAGCCCCCAAGGGCATGTCTTCGAGGCAGACGCCTTATTCCAGGACCCCCACCTTCCCCATCCTTTGCTGGGGGCCCCAAGGCATCTAGGAATAGAGCCTTCACCTTGGCCAGAACAAGCTCCCGGACAAGTTCTGGCCCCTGGCAGCTGTCCACATCCTGTAGGGTCAACAGCAAAAGGAGCAGCAGAGACGGCTGGATCACCATAGTTCACTTGCCCTGGCGACGACGGGAACCCACACTCTGCCCTGTGCCCTTCCTGCCTAGGACCTCCCCACTGTCCCCTCCCCATGCCACTGCCTGCCTTCTTCTACTCTTCTCACCCCAGTTTCCCCCAGTCCTTCCCACACCCTACAGTCCCAGTTGCCCCTGCCCATGGCATTGAGACCTCCTATCTCTGACGCAGATGTCTGTGGCCCTGAGCCTTATCTCCCACTCCCGCCAAGAATGTGGGGGAAGGGGCTGTGATGGGTATTCACCCCAAGTGACCTGACCCATTCAGACAAGAATACAACCCACTACACACACACACACACACACACACACACACGCACACGCGCGCACACACACACACACACACACACACACACACACACACACACACACACACGAGTCTACATCAGGTACCACAGGTGCCTGGGTGCTTAAGGTTGGCCAGGCAACAAATCATTTGTCAGGAGGACAGAATGCACCAACCCCCTCAGACTTTCTGGGGCTCTTTTCAACCATAGCAGCTGCTAGGCCAACGTGGGAGGGAAGACCTAGGGTTGAGGCTCTGGGCCGAGGGCAGGTGGTCCCGCCTGCTCTATACTTAGCCTGGAGGAGCCAGTCTGGGCTCTTGTCCTCCAGCTGTGTCATCAGAGAATATTTTTGGGATTGGCAGCTGCAGGCGACAAAGTCACTCAGGCCCAAGCCTGGCCAGCAGTTGGAGACCTGGAGGCCGGAGGTGGGAGGGAGGAGGGGAAAGAGGCCCAGGCTGTGGGAGGGGGCTGGGAAGAGAGGCTCCCAAGAGCAGGAAGCCAGGCCGCGGGCAGTCTAAGCTGTAGGGCCCCTCGCTGAGCAGGCAAACAGGAAGGACTGCCCCCTGAGCTCTAGGCTCCAGGCCCGGGAGTGGCCGCGAAGCAGGGCTGCAGTCTGGATCCAGGGTAAAGAGGCGATCGGTCACAGGAGTCCCACCGCCACGCCCTGGTCTCGGCTCCCGGCCTTCCCGCGCGCCTAGGCGGGCCATCTGCTGCGGCCGCAATGAAGGCCAGCTCAGGGGATCAGGGGAGCCCCCCGTGTTTCCTACGCTTCCCGCGGCCCGTGCGGGTGGTAAGTGGCGCGGAGGCCGAGCTCAAATGCGTGGTCCTGGGAGAGCCGCCGCCCACTGTCTTGTGGGAGAAAGGCGGGCAGCAGCTGGTGGCCTCGGAGCGCCTGAGCTTTCCGGAGGACGGCGCCGAGCACGGCCTGCTGCTGAGCGGCGCGCTGCCCACCGACGCCGGGGTCTACGTGTGCCGCGCCCGCAACGCGGCCGGAGAGGCCTACGCGGCGGCCGCCGTCACCGTGCTGGAACCCCCAGCCCCAGAGCCCGAGGCCCAGTCCTCTGAGTTTCCGCTGCCGCCACCGGGCACCGGGGAGGGCGCCCCGGTGTTCCTGACGGGGCCCCAGTCCCAGTGGGTGCTGCGAGGGGCGGAGGTGGTGCTGACGTGCCAGGTGGGAGGCCTCCCGGAGCCCAAGCTGTACTGGGAGAAGGATGGGATGGCCTTGGACGAAGTGTGGGATAGCAGCCACTTCACGCTGGAGCCGGGCCGCGGCGCGAGTGACGAGGGCGCAAGCCTGACGTTGCGCATCTTGGCGGCGCGGCTGCCCGATTCCGGGGTGTACGTGTGCCACGCCCGCAACGCGCACGGCCACGCGCAGGCGGGCGCGCTGCTCCAGGTGCAGCAGCCCCACGAGAGCCCGTCCCAGGATGCCGATGAGACCCCCAGACCCGTGATGGAACCGCTCAAATGCGCGCCCAAGACCTTCTGGGTGAACGAGGGCAAGCACGCCAAATTCCGCTGCTACGTGATGGGCAAGCCTGAGCCGGAGATCGAATGGCACTTGGAGGGCCGCCCTCTGCTCCCCGATCGCCGCCGCCTCATGTACCGTGACCGCGACGGTGGCTTTGTACTTAAGGTGCTCTACTGCCAGGCCAAGGACCGTGGGCTCTACGTGTGTGCAGCGCGCAACTCGGCGGGCCAGACGCTAAGCGCGGTCCACCTGCACGTGAAAGGTAGGGCACTGTGCCTCCAGTGCCCTCAGAGGTCCTCCATGCTCATGTCCACCCCCACGTCCGGAGGAATATAGAATTCCCATTCCCAACCTGCCTCCCACCCTCAGGGATGAGGGTTTTGATGTCTTCAGTACACTGGTGTATTTCTTAGCAAACTACCCAGGTGATTTCAAGGCAGATGGTGAAAACCACTAAGCAAAGGAATCGATGACTGTGTGTAAACCTTTCCAGTTCTAGAACATTCCTATCCTTTACTCTTTTAGGCCTCCTTTCCCAACTGGATTCCTGTCGGTAGCAATATCTGTAAAATAATAGGAGCATGTTGTGGGTGTAAATAACTAAGGCTAAATTTATAATATGCTAATTGGTGAGAACAAGGGGGCTGCTGTATTGAAAACACACATTTGGAGTGGAGGCTGTGTTCCCAGCTTCCAGCCCTGAATCTGTTAGGAAGGCTGGTGCAAACCTCCCTGGAGCCACTGCTCACTCACAGGAGATGTGCCAGAGGAAAAACACCAGGCAATCTGTATTCTTTTAAGTTTCAAAGAAGATGAAAGCAAAAGAGATGGGGTGGGGTGGGGGTGGGGGAAATGACCTTACATGTTTTCAGTGCTCATGAGCAGAAAATCCAGAGAAAACAAGACACTCTCAAGTCACACTGGAAGCCAAAGTTCCCCTGATGAGGAATTGATCACGACTTGAGGGATTACATTTTTACTAGCTGTTGCCCAACCTTCTCCTTCCAAGGAAAACACGTTGGGAAGTTCCCTTGAGTCCTGCCTGGCACTTAGCCACGTGTGTGGTACCTGAGCTGTGGCATCGTCCTCCCGAGTCCCAACTCAGTGTACCCAAACTTGCCAGGCCAGTGAGAAACTGGAACGTCCTCAAGAAAGTAAAGAAACTTCTCCAAGTGGAACCAAATCTTGCTTTCCCCAGCAAGTTAACTCTCTAGCGGTTTCCTATTTCTGAAATATGGTTTTGGAATGCTTAGAATGCTATTAAAATGGAATTCAATGCAGACCCTTGCAGAATTAGGGAAAAGTAGAGTTAGGGGACAGTTTGAAAGTCGATGACCTGGTTCAACGCTTGCCCTCCCTCCCCATTTAACACATGAGCAAACTGAGACACAGAAATGATATAAGACGTGTTCAGCGTGATACAGCTGGTGAGCATTGGGGACAGGCTGGGAATTCGGCCAACTAACTTTTGGGAATTCAGCTGCCATTCCTAGCCTGCTAGGAAGACCAAGGAAGACCAAGTGATATGCATTATCCTGCTCAGCTAGTCTCTCTCCTGAGCCTTCTCTTGTTCTCTTTCTACAGAACCCCGCCTACGGTTCACGCGGCCCCTGCAGGATGTGGAGGGTCGAGAACATGGGATTGTAGTGCTGGAGTGTAAAGTACCCAACTCCCGAATTCCCACTGCCTGGTTCCGAGAGGACCAACGACTGTTACCCTGCCGCAAGTATGAGCAGATTGAGGAAGGCACTGTGAGACGCCTCATCATCCACAAGCTGAAGGCAGATGATGATGGTGTCTATCTGTGTGAGATGCGGGGCCGAGTGCGCACTGTGGCCAATGTGACAGTCAAAGGTCAGCTGGCCAGTGGGAGGAGGCTGAGACTGGTGGTGTCTCGTTCCTGGGCTGATGGATTCCCATCCACATCTCAGGACCCATCCTGAAGCGCTTACCCCGGAAGCTTGATGTCCTGGAGGGAGAGAACGCAGTGCTGCTGGTGGAGACTCAAGAAGCTGGGGTTCAGGGGTGCTGGAGCCGCGATGGGGAGGAGCTACCAGACACCTGCCAGAGCAGTTGTGGTCAAATGCATGCCTTGGTCCTTCCAGGGGTGACCCGAGAAGATGCTGGCGAGGTCACCTTCAGCCTGGGCAACTCCCATACCACTACCCTGCTCAGAGTCAAATGTGAGAGCGTGAACTCTTGTAAACAGGAGGGTCAGGGCAGGGGCGTTACCAGTGCCTGGGTTGGGAAAGTGGGTTTAAACCAGAAGTGGTGTTGGAGGCTTGTACAAGGTTCAGGTGAAGATCCCACATTCTTCTTAGGTGTCAAGCACAGTCCTCCTGGGCCCCCCGTATTGGTTGAGATGTTCAAAGGCCAAAAGAACACGGTCCTGCTGACCTGGAAGCCCCCAGAACCACCTCCAGAGACCTCCTTCATCTACCGCCTAGAGCGGCAGGAAGTCGGGTCTGAGGATTGGATCCAGTGCTTCAGCATTGAGAAGGCAGGAGCCGTAGAGGTGCCGGGGGACTGTGTACCCACAGAGAGTGACTACCGCTTCCGAATCTGCACAGTCAGTGAACACGGCCGCAGTCCTCATGTCGTGTTTAATGGTTCTGCTCACCTTGGTGAGTTAATCCTTCTTGACTTACAGTCAAGAAGTAAGTCTTGTATTTGTGGCCAGTCGTGCCCTCTGTGACCTTTCTTCCTTTCTCTGACCCGTAGTCCTTGTGTTCTCCCATCCTCCAGCTTTTGCCCTCTTTCTGGTTCTAACAACCATGCCCTGTCTCTGTCCCAGTGCCCACAGCTCGCCTGGTGTCAGGCCTGGAAGATGTGCAGGTATATGATGGGGAAGATGCCGTCTTCTCCCTTGATCTGTCTGCCATCATCCAGGGCTCTTGGTTCCTTAATGGAGAGCAGCTCCCTAATGAGCCGGAGGGCCAGGTGGAGCCTGGAGCCCTGCGGTACCGAATAGCACAGAAGGGCCTCCAGCACAGACTCATCCTGCAAGCTGTCAAGCACCAGGACAACGGGGCCCTGGTAGGCTTCAGCTGCCCTGGTGTACAAGACTCTGCTGCCCTCATTATCCAAGGTTGGTAACCTAGGCACATAGGTTCAAAACACAGAGGTGGTGTTTGCCGAACGGGGCGGATGCTGTACCTGTTTCTCACCGCTGGGCTGGAAGAGTAAGGGGCGTTCATGATGGGCTCAGATTGAGAGACACCCAGAAGGGCGGTTTCAACTCCCAGCAGATAGAGCTTCTCTTGGGCTCATCAGCGTCAGCCCCATTCTTTGGATTGTTTTGCTTTGCAGTTGGGCTGGGGGTATAGCTCAGTGGTAGAGCACTTTGCCCAGCATGGGTTCAACTCAGTACTACCAAAAATATAATTATACTTGTCCTCTCACTTGAAAGACGTAGATCCTGGCCCATGTCTCTGCCTGCTTTCTGTTCTCTTGTCTAATTACCTAATAAAATCCCATCTCCTAGCCATTCACCTTGAACTAGACACAGCCCTAATGCTTGGTTTAGGTAATTAGCACAGTCCTGCTGATAGACTCATAAAACATGTTTTTAGTCATGTCCCACTGTACAAGTAGGAAGACAGGCACAGGGAAGATAAATGGCCTGCTCAGACTTAACAGTTTATGGGTGATGGTGCTGGATTGTGAATCTAAGTTGCTTGGGTCCAGGACTGCACCCTACCCCCATACTTCCTTTTTAACAAGGAAGGAGAGGGAATGTAGTATCAGTCAGGCCTGGGGAAGCGGGTGCTAAAAATTCAAGCGTCATCCTAGCACTCAGTTTCTTGCTATTACTAGAGAGCCTGGGGTCTTACCGTGGTAGCTTCCAGCATCAGTGGTAGAGAGCAAAGGCAGAAATTGCAAGTGCAGCATTTCCAAGTGTAACCAAGGACCACTTAACACCAGAGGCACCAGGAGAGACAGGCTCTTTAAGAATTCTTAAGTACAATAAAACCACTATTAAGCAGTGGCCTAAAAACCTGACTTCAACTCTTTTCTGTTACTATAACAGAATAGCTGATGCTGGGTACTTTATAAAGAAAATAAATTAGTTTAGCTCACAGTTCTGGAAACTCAAAAGTCCAAAGTTGGTCATCCCAGTCTTTAGTGACTGTACAGTCGTCTTTAGTGACTCCTACCCAGCTTTTTACTAAGTCAGCCATGACAAAGAAGTAGGTCAGCAGAAGGAATCAAGTACATAGGGTGAACTTGCTTTGTAGCCACATACTCAAGAACTGACTGGGTTCCTTTGAGAACTACCTTCCATAAGCCTCGACATTACAAATACTTCTTCCTGTTCCTCCTCCCCTAAGGTCCTCCTCTTAGAGGTTCCAGACACTGCCAGCCTGAGGACTATAGTTCCATCACATGAATATCTTCCCGGGATTAACTCAGATCACATCCAACCAAACCATAGCAATGTACAATCCTTTTTCTTTTTTTAAGTCAGGAAATTGAACCTAGCATCTTATGTGTATGCTCGGTAGATGCCACTGTTCTCTTCCCCTTTGGCCCTCAAACCTGTTTTAAATTCTAACCGACATCTGGGCTTTAGTCACTGACAACAGTTGTCTTCTTCGTGTATTCACCCCTATACCAACAAATAGACTAAGGGCTGCATATTCAAGGAGCAGAATAGACCAGAGACATTGCGTGACCAGGTTTCTCTCCATGCAGAAAGCCCAGTGCACATCCTGAGTCCCCAGGACAAGATGTCACTGATCTTCACGACCTCTGAACGGGTAGTGCTAACCTGTGAGCTCTCAAGAGTGGATTTTCCAGCAACCTGGTACAAGAATGGGCAGAAGGTGCAGGAAAGTGAGTCACTTGTAGTGAAGACCGATGGGCGCAAACACCAGTTGATCCTGCCCGAGGCTCAAGTCCAAGACAGCGGTGAATTTGAATGCAGAACGGAAGGGATCTCAGCCTTCTTCAGTGTCACTGTTCAAGGTCAGGAACCTTGCTGGTTGCTTCCAGCTCAGGCTGATTTTGGGAGCTTTGTAAACCCTGCCCCTGTGTTCTGTTGGCTTGGTGGGGGTCCCCTTTTATGGGGTGCTTTTTGTTTGTTTTGTGGTACTAGGGCCTTGTGGGTGCTAGGGGAGCACTCTACTACCAAGATACACCCCTGGTCTTACATTTGCATCTTAAATCTCTTATGTACCCACATCATCTAACACACTTGCCCACCTATGCGTATACACCCTCTACTGGAAGAAAAGGGGTGGGGCTGGAACTAGAGCCATGCTAGGTCATTGGCACTTACGCGGTTTTGTTTAGTTTTCACAACTCAATAGCGCTTAATCTCCAGTCCACAGGTACAGACATTGAGGCTCAAAGAAGTATTGTGGCTTCCTTCTTATCAGGCAGCCAGCACAGATGGTGGGCTGGAGTCACGCGCAGGCCTGGCTTCTTCCTGCTATTCCTGGTGATTGAAGTAGGCAGAAGTGGTCCAGGGGTCTACATAAGACAGGAGTGCACTAGAAGCCTGTTAGAATTCATGTTCCCAGGTATCCTGGGCTATCCAAAGGGGAAACATTCAGGATTGAGCCTGAGGGAATCGTCTTTTTAGGAAGCTGACAATAATGACAGTAACTCAGCTGGGTGACACATGCAGATCTGAGGCCAGCCCCAGTTGTGTGAGACACTGACTCAAGCTGACTCACAAGTTAGCCTAGGAGCTACTGATCCCTTTGAGTCGAAATCCTGCTTCAACTCAGGAAACCCTGTGACCCCAACCTGAACATGTCCTGTGACAGGGAACTAGTTGGTTTTCTGCCATTGTAGGGAAATACCTGAGATACTCATTGATATCGAGAAAGGGTTGTTCTGGGAATTCAAACTCAAGACCACCGTTTTGAAACTATGGTGGAGGTGCTGGCTGTCAAAGGCAGGGTTATATGTGGCAGAACACATGGCTCATGTTCATGGCCCCAGTGACCTAAGGTTTTTCCATCAAGCCACTCCATAGCACCATGATAGCACCAGCCTGGCCTGCAAGCTCTTAACATCTGGGCCTTCGAGATACTGCCTGTGTACAAAGCACAGCACTGCCCAGGACGTGGTTGCTGGGTGCTGACTGAGTCATCCTCCAGGCCTGTCCTTTCTGCCCTGTCCTTGAACAGTAAGCTCAGCCAGGTGCCCTGTGGTTGTGATCTCCTTTCTGCCTATGTCAATGTTGGCTGCCACTGTATGACCCCTGGGTGCCTCCTACCCTCTGTATCCCCACTCAGCTGCCTTTGGGGATCTATTTCATCTTCCATCATACCTAGGCTTCTAGGCCAACAGGATCTCATACTCCCAAACTCCTGCATGGCACGGCTTTAGTTACCCATCTCCCCTACTGCCAGTGACGTCCTGATGCCCTTAAATCTCCTGTGTAAGAGGTGTTTACCACCCATCTCTGTTCCCCATCAAGATCCCCCAGTGCACATCGTGGACCCCCAAGAGCATGTGTTTGTCCATGCCATCACCTCTGAGTGTGTCAGGCTGACCTGTGAGGTAGACCGAGAGGATGCAGCTGTGCACTGGTACAAGGATGGGCAGGAGGTGGAGGAGAGTGATGTCATCGTATTAGAAAACGAAGGGCCCCATCACTGCCTGGTGCTCCCTGCAGCCCGGCCCTCCGACGGGGGCGAGTTTCAGTGTGTCGCAGGAGACGAACGCGCCTACTTCACAGTTACCATCACAGGTGAGAGCAGCCAGCACGCATGCTCCTGTGTGTTGCTCTTCTCGCTCCCTCTAGCTTCCCTGTATGTCAGGTCTTGAGCACACTAGTCCTGGCTACTCATGCCAGGGAACCCTGCCTTTTCCATCTTCCAGGAGTTCCCTGCTAAGAGGCTTCCTTAGGGACAGTAGTTTTGTTACAGAGCAGTGGTACCAGGTGTGGAAGGGGTCATAGGCCTGTATGGGACCCCAGTTCATCTGCGACCCATCCCCTTCTCCCGTGTTTCAATTTTTTTCTTTTTGGTTTTTTGAAACAGGGTTTCTCTGTGTAGCCCTGGCTGTCCTGGAACTCACTCTGTAGACCAGGCTGGCCTCAAACTCAGAAATCCACCTGCCTCTGCCTCCCAAGTGCTGGGACTAAAGGCGTGCACCACCACTGCCGGGCTGTGTTTCAATTTTTTAAAAGAATTATTTATTTTATGTATATGAGTACACTGTAGCTGTAGCTATCTTCAGACACACCAGAAGAGGGCATCGGATCCCATTACAGATGGTTGTGAGCCACCATGTGGTTGGTGAGAATTGAACTCGGGACCTTTGGAGGAGCAGTCACTACTCTTAACCTCTGAGCCATCTCTATAGACCCCCACCCCCAAGTTTTTTTTTTTTTTTTTTGGTTTTTTTAGATAGGGTTTCTCTGTGTAGCCCTGGCTGTCCTGGAACTCACTCTGTAGACCAGGCTGGCGTCGAACTCAGAAATCCACCTGCCTCTGCCTCCCAAGTGCTGGGATTAAAGACGTGTGCCACCACTGCCCGGCTCCAAGTTTCATTTTTCATTCTGTCTTTGTCCCAACCTAGAGACTGTAAACTATTTCTATAGTTAATGTTAACTCCTCACTCCCCATTACGCAGCTTCCACACAAAGCTTGGTGTACTTTGTAGACTATGGTTGGGTCTCTATGGCCATGATGGCTACTCTCAGGGGCTTATGTGGCGCTAGCTATAAGTGATTGCCTAGAGAATGACTTCTTCAACACATGGCTGACTTCAAAGCAAAGGAGATAGGCCGGGGTTAGGAAGGATAGCGGGACACCCCAGTCCCATCCCCTCTTGCCTAGGATCAGATGTCTTTGTCCTTCAGATGTCTCTTCATGGATCGTGTACCCCAGTGGCAAAGTGTATGTGGCAGCTGTACGCCTAGAGCGTGTGGTGCTGACCTGTGAGCTGTGCCGGCCCTGGGCTGAGGTGCGCTGGACCAAAGATGGGGAGGAGGTAGTGGAGAGCCCAGCACTGTACCTGGAGAAGGAAGAAACCATTCGCCGCCTGGTGCTGCCCTCAGTCCAGCTTGAGGATTCTGGCGAGTACCTGTGTGAAATCCATGATGAGTCGGCTTCCTTCACCATCACCATCACAGGTGTGGGCCCACCCCAGCCCCCAGAATCACCAGAGGACAACCCTGAGCCCAAGGGATGTTGAGTGAATGTTTCTCCACATGCAAGCTTGCTGGTGTCAGGGAAGGGAGTGTGGGTTAAGTACGGGTGCATGCACCAGGGTCCCTGCTGGAAAGAGCCTGGAATCCCAGCCGGAATCAACAAGCCCTTCTCTGGTGTCAACAAGTCCAGGTCTAGCTGTGTCCCACCAGCTCACTGACCCCATGCCTAGACTGGTGGTCAGTTAGCTGCCAGACTAGCTGGGAAGGCAGTTGCTAACCAGGGGTCGCAAATGGCAAATGGGGCAACCCTTGGACTCTGACTCTGTGCAGCCCACAGATGTGTTTTGTTTGGCCTGCAGAGTCATACGAAAGTCAGGACAGTCTAAATAACTCGGAGTTATGCGCCCTCTTGAAAAAGCCGAAGACCCAGCGGTTCTGGTCTCGTTTCCCCCCATGGCGACGAACGGCTGGCACTGAGTAGCAGCTGCCCCACGATATGGGGCCCCCATTTCTCGGTTCCACCCTCCCTGCCATTCCTTCTGCCTTTCCTTGAGCCATTAACTTAACCCTTGAAGTTTGCAACCCCTGTGTTAAACCAATAAACGCACCAATAAACATTCCAAGAAACCTCATGATAAGTAAGTTCAATTAGGGTCCAGGGCTCCACAGAACAGCCAGGCAGGGAGGACCTGGGGGGAGGTCTCTCAAGGTCACTATAATATGGGCTGGGCTCCATGTATTCAGTCTCATATGAACAGACATGTATTTCCTCCTCAAAGTGCACAGCCTAGTAAGAAAGCCAGACACATGTCAGAGCATAGGCTGACAAGGACAGCGTAGGAATGAATCCCTGGGCTGGTGGCTGCTATCCTGGTCAGGGTAATGAAGATGTTTAGCTACTTGTAATGGAGCTAAGTTAAGAGGTGGGCAGAGAATATTCTAGGTACGGGGAAGTAGAGGTAGAAATGATGGTAGTTTATGCCAGCGACCTCGGGACTACAGCCTCCAGCACATTCCCAGTGTGCATGGTAGTGGGGGGCATTTAGGCAGTTCTGGGCATCAACCGAAGAACGCCAGTGGCAGCACAAGGACAACTGCCCTATTCTTCATGGTCCTGTTGCCTTCTTCCCTGACTTGCCCAAGGAGCCATGCCCATGCTGAGCTGCTTAGGGCCTTCCACTCACTATACCCCAGATGGAGTCCACCACTGCAACAAGACTGTGTGCACGATCTGTTTTACAGCTAGCTACCTTCATTCTCTTGTTTCCAGCCCTGGCCAGACATAACAGCCTTGTGGCTTCACAGTAAAGTTCACACAAATGCCATCTCACCTCCAGGCCAGAGTGGATCAAGTCCCACACCCATAGCTTCTTTCCCCCAGCTCACTGCCCCAACCTCTTCCACAGCCATTCCATACAGAAGAAGCCGCCTTCTGTAATCTCCTGACCTTGTCATGACAGGATCAGACATTTTGGGAATGCTGTCTTGTGGAGACAAGACATGTCTGTTACATGAGCTCAAGGCTGCAGTGTCCTGTGGTTGGGTCTGGGCGAGAACTGAAAAATCCTAGGCAGGGAAGCCGGCAGTTCCCTAGCCTGGCCACAAGGGGGCCAGGCGTACTCTAGTCTTCTGGAAACTTGATTCGTTAGAGAACAAGAGGGCATGGTGTTATGAACAAGCTTGGGTTTACTGGCAGTCTACTAATATTGACTGCGTTCCTTTTCTGTGGAAGAGTGACCCGTGCTTGGGAATGAGCTCCCTGAAGCAGAGTGTAGCATCCCTGGGAAACTTAGGTATTAACAACTCTGGTATACAAGGATTTATTCCCTAGTTGCTGCCAGTGGGAGACTTGGATTCCCTCCCACTGCCTGCAGCAGGAGAGCCTGCCTAGAACAGAGTGCTTCCTCCGTCTGCCCCAGGAGCTCTAGCTGTTGGGGACCTTAAGGGCAATTCATTGCTTAATCACTGTGTGCCTCAGTCCTTTCATCTGGGAAATGGAGACAGCATGGTGCTTTCCTCCGGACATCAGCATGAGGCAAAACACCATCAAGTGCTCCACGTTGTGACTGGAGCATTAGGAAGTGCTCCTTCTTACAGATCCTGATCCTACCCCTGCACAGTTCTGAAAGCCCCCAAGCCCCCAAAACCAAAAGGCTTGTTAAAAGTTCAGCAGTCATCTGGTATGATGGTGTACACCTTTAATCCCAGCACTCAGGAGGCAGAGCAGGCGATTCTCTCTGAGTTCTAGGCCATCCTGGTCTGCATAGTAAGTTTCAGATCAGCCAGGGCCAGTATGTAGTGAGATCAGAAGCTTGGCAGTCAAATTTATTTCATTAAAGCTGAGTTTAACTGATGCATACTTAATTATTCTTTAATTATCTGGTAGGGCTAGTATATATCTGTGTCTGTGAGATTTGACTGTGTCTTAGTATATCTTGCTTAGGGTAAATACATTAAATGTTAGTGGGAATAGTTATAAGAGGCAGAGGCAGGACCTGAAGGTAGGTACCAAATGAGAGCTGCATCCTTTTAAAGTCCAGAAAATTCTGGATTCTGTAAATATCTGGCCTTGGGGATTTCAAGGACAGATCAGGGACCTATTGTTACTTATTACTCTGCTACTCAGAACTCTGGGCTGTTTTTAACACATGAGCAGCAGGGCTCATGTGCTGGCAGGTCATGCTAGTTAGTGACAGTTGTGTTTGCCCTGTTCTGCAGAGCCCCCTGTGCAGATCATATACCCCCAGGATGAGGTGACCTTAATTGCTGTGAGTTTGGAATGTGTGGTGCTCACATGTGAGCTGTCTCGAGAGGATGCTCCTGTACGCTGGTACAAGGATGGGCTAGAGGTGGAGGAGAGTGAGGCCCTGGTGCTCCAGAGTGATGGGCCTCGTCGCCGTCTGGTGTTGCCTGCTGCCCAGCCAGAGGATGGGGGCGAGTTTGTGTGTGATGCTGGGGACGATTCAGCCTTCTTCACTGTCACTGTCACAGGTGGGTAGTTTCTGTGGACACCTCCAGGGAGGTAGAAAGACAGGGTGCTATGGGACAGACATTCGCTATTTCTACTCTTCCTGTTTCCCTTCCCCCATGCCTCTGTTTCCTGGACTCCTCAGTCTTAGCCATCAGAGAACTCAATTCAAGTTGGAACAGTGTCCACAGGCCTGGAGAAAGGGAGCCCAGCAGTTAGCATCATTCATTCATTCATTCATTCATTCATTCAACAAAAGCTTATTAAACAACTAGCATATGCTCGGTGCCATTCTAGATGCTGGGGTACAGAGTGAACCAGTGAGCTACAAGTTTCTGTGTTCATGAAGCTCATGTTGGGAAGTGGTAGTCAGGAAAAAAAAAAGCAAAATAAATGGTTTATCAAGGAGCAATAGCTAAGCATGTCAGAGGCAAAGCAAGGAAGGGAAGGAAATGGGGCTGGATCTAAGGAGAGGTGAATGGATAAGTTTGGGTATGAGTCTGCCTTGCCTCTTTTATCTGTATGACCTTGGGCAAGTCCTTTTCTTCTAGGAGCCCTCGGGTCCTTACTATAAAGTGTATTGGAGAGGCAGGGAGAGACCATCGGTCAAAACCGTGTGCCCCTTTCTCTGCCCATCCACCAGCTCCACCAGAGAGGATTGTGCACCCAGTGGCCCGATCCCTGGATTTGCAGTTTGGGGCTCCAGGACACGTGGAGCTACGCTGCGAAGTGGCCCCGGCTGGGTCTCAGGTGCGCTGGTACAAGGATGGGCTAGAGGTAGAGGTGTCAGACGCACTGCAGCTGGGTGCCAAGGGGCCTGTCCGCACTCTCATCCTGCCCCACGCCCAGCCTGAGGATGCCGGGGAATATGTATGTGAGACCCGAGATGAGGCTGTCACCTTCAACGTCAGCCTTGCTGGTGAGTGTGCCGGGCCAGCCTGAGGTGGGGAGACAGGGGCTGGCTTGGGCTTACAACCTCCTTTCTTTGTGCAGAGCTTCCATTGCAGTTTCTGGCTCCAGAGGCAGCCCCAAACCCGCTCTGTGTTGTTCCTGGGGAGCCTGTGGTGCTGAGCTGTGAGCTGTCCCGAGCAAGCGCGCAAGTGTGCTGGAGCCACAATGGGAGCCCTGTGCAGCAGGGCGAAGGACTAGAGCTGCGAGCTGAGGGTCCTCGCCGAATCCTCTGCATCCAGGCTGCAGACCTCGCTCACGCAGGTGTCTACACCTGCCAATCTGGGGCAGCCCCAGGGGCCCCAAGCCTCAGCTTCAATGTCCAGGTGGCTGGTGAGTACAGCTTGGGCAGAAAGCCTTAGTAGTCCCTCATATCCAGGGCTCCCCCACTTTCCTAAGAGATCACATCTTTCCCTTGCCCTGTTCCCCCAGCTTGTCTTCCTGTCCCTCTTATTGCCCTTCCAGTGACCCCTAGCTCTGACCCCACAGAGCCCCCGGTGCGGGTAGTGGCCCCCGAGGCAGCCCAGACGAGGGTTCGAAGCACCCCAGGCGGGGACCTAGAGCTGGTGGTGCATCTCTCCAGGCCAGGGGCCCCTGTGCGCTGGTACAAGGACGGGGAGCGCCTGGCAAGCCAGGGGCGGGTGCAGCTGGAACAAGCCGGGGCAAGGCAGGTGCTGCGGGTGCGGGGGGCACGGAGAGGGGATGCCGGGGAATACCTGTGCGACGCACCCCAGGACAGTCGCATCTTCATCGTCAGTGTGGAAGGTAACAGTGCACCCCTCACACCCATTGGTCTCTGGCACCCACAAAGACCACCTCCTGTCCTCCGGGCCCTTTTCATCTCCTATACCTCACCCAACTGCTCTCTCTGGTTCCCACCAATGCGTTCATGATTATCATTATAAGAGGGCAAATTCCTTTTTCTAGCACCTTAGCATGGCAGGATATATGGCCCAGTGGATAAAAACAAAAAACAAAAAACAAAAAAAAAATCCCGAACAAACACACAAACAAGAAAACCTCCAGGGTGCAACTCAGACTCGGCTCTCTGGGACTTGTGTGACATTCGCGGGGCCTTTTTACTCCTCTGAGCCCAAGCTCTGAAATGGGATAGATAGGTTGCTATGACTACTAAATGCTGTAACCGGACCCATAGTAAATAATATGTTGGTACTAGAGACTTGGGAAGAGGTGCCAGGCTGAGATTTCAGGGCATTTACTAAGTGTGGCTAGGAATTGGCATCCTGGTCTTTGGGAGAACCCCCACAACCAACACACAGTAGGGCTTCACTCAAGCTGTCATAATTGGTGGGAGAACGAGAGCTTGGGTCCCGAGGGAGGGTGGAGAACGACGACGAAGGGAGAAAGAGGTACCCAGGTCACTGCCTCGCCCCTCCTTCCAGAGCTCCCACCAGTGAAGCTGGTCTCTGAACTGACACCCCTGACAGTCCACGAGGGTGACGATGCCACATTCCAGTGTGAAGTTTCACCACCAGATGCCGAAGTCACCTGGCTACGCAACGGAGCTGTTGTCACACCAGGACCACAGTTTGAAATGGTCCAGAATGGTTCAAGCCGCACTTTGGTCATCCGGGGCTGCCAACTCAAAGACGCAGGGACCGTGACTGCGAGAGCTGGAGCCACTGACACAAGTGCCAGGCTCCATGTTCGAGGTTTAGTGCGACTGAGCATGAAAATGCCCTTTTCCCTGTAACCCCCTCACAACCGTGGCCTAGAAGTAAGATAGCCTACAACATCCAGGCTCCATGAACTCTTGTCTTCCCTTCCAGAGACAGAGCTGCTGTTCTTGCGGCGGCTGCAGGATGTGCGGGTCGAGGAAGGCCAGGATGTGTCCCTTGAGGTAGAGACAGGCCGAGTAGGTGCACCTGGAGCTGTTCGTTGGATACGAGGTGGAGAACCTCTTCCCGTGGACTCTCGCCTGACCACGGCCCAGGATGGTCGTGTCCACCGCCTATCTATCCATGGCGTCCTGCTTACCGACCAGGGTACCTACGGCTGCGAGAGCCACCACGATCGCACCCTGGCCAGGCTCAGTGTGAGGCGTGAGTGCCCAATCTTCTCCTAATTCATCACTCATCTGGCTGGCCCAGAGTCCCCAAACCCCCCCCCACACACACACACCATCACCACCAAAGTGCTCCTTTCTGCTGAGTAAAGTCTGCCCTGGCCATCCCAATCTGGGATTAGGGTCAGAAGTCTCCTGCCCAAGGCAAAAACCTATTTTTCTAGTTACCTCAGAAGTCCAAATGGACTTTGCTTTTTACTCCCAACTCTCAAGATGGCTTTGCTATCAACATAAATGTTTGCTCCAGAAAGACTCTCTGTATTTATTTCTTGAAAGAATGGCTGGCAAATAGCATTTCTCACCCACTAACCTATGCTGGAGCACATTAGCTACCTGTGTGACCTCATGCAATCTCTCTGAAACAAATCTTAAAAATAGAGTTGATCTCTACATCCCGAGTCTTTGAGGAAGTTAGCCAAGGTATCAGACCTTGGTGATTGGCTGTCACAGGTGATATGTGTTCATCACAGTATAACCCAGAGCAGCACTGCACGTTAGCGTGGTGGTTCTCAACCTGTGGGTCGCGACCCCTTTGCTAGCCGAGCAACAGGGTTCCCTATCATATATCCTGCATATCAGGTATTCACATTACAATTCAAGACTGTAGCAGGGATCACAGTTATGAAATAGAAATGAAAATAATTTAATGGTTGGGGTTACCACCAATGAGGGACCATATTAAAGGGTCACATCATTAGGAAGATTGAGATGCACTCGTTTAGCACAATAGGGAAAACTAGGGCTAGAAAAAGCACAGTTTCCCAAAGATCCCATGGTCACAGATGAGTTATATGTTAAGTAATGGCTCCGATCCCAGTGGGTGTATGTTCCTTCCAGTGTCACCCCACCCCACACTGAGACTCCTCAACCCCCAAACTCCAACTCGCCCGTGTCTTCCTTTTCCTAAGCACAGGACAACCTTTTTCCCTTGACCAAATCTAACCAATTGTGTCTGTCCTATCCCCCCCCCCCCCAGTTCAGTTGAGTGCTAGGGGTGGTGCAGAGCATGCTAGGGGTGAGTGAGCCCCTGCACCCTGCCCAGAGCTAGAGCTGGCATCCTCCCTCTCTCATCTCCCCACACTAGCCCGGCAGCTGAGGGAACTTCGGCCTCTGGAGGATGTGACCGTCCATGAGGGGGGCAGCGCCACCTTTCAGCTGGAGTTATCCCAGGAGGGTGTGACTGGAGAGTGGACCCAGGGTGGAGTCCGGCTGCACCCAGGGCCCAAGTGCCACATTCATTCAGAAGGCCGTACTCACCGCTTGGTGCTAAGCGACCTGGGTCTGGCTGACTCAGGTTGTGTCTCCTTCACTGCGGACACTCTTCGGTGTGCTGCTCGGCTCACAGTGAGAGGTGTGGTCTCTGGGCCCCTGCCTGCTAAATACCCTGTGTGTGACTACTGACCTAACCATGTGGCTCCTACTGACCAGAGTGGGGGATCCCTGGACACTTTGGATCTGTGTGGACCCCCCAGTGACCACCTTGCTTGAGTACAGCTGCTCCTGTTGCCTGTAGCCCTGCATCCGGTGCTGCTTCGAACAATCCCATGTCTGTATGGTCCCTTTTGTTTGCCTACCTGGACATGTCCCCACTGAGTATTCTAATTATGACTCTGGCTCTCTTGGCTACCTAAGTGTGCCCCCTGTAATTCTTCCACTGATGAGCCACCAGAGAAAGATCTAGTACTAATTCTGCCCGTGGTCCTCGTTTTTCAGCCCTAATGAGTTCCCCATTAGCCACACCTCTAGGGACCCTCGGTGCTCTGTGGAGCACTTTTATGCTCCCCCAAGCCCAATGTCTTCAGCTGTACACTCCAGCCATGTGGTCACTGCTGTCCATGTGTTTGTAAGTGGTCCTTTTTTGGCATCTCTCTTCCACCTCTGCCATTACCCTCCTGCCCCAGCATGTCCCCTGCTGACGACCTCACTACCCCATTGGCTCTCTGGCCCTGTTGTGTCATCTCCCACTCTACAGCACCTCCCTTAAATTTCCCTTAAACATCGTCCACTCACTTGGGGCCTCCACTGACCACCTGCGTGTGTCTGCCACTGGCCTTCTGTGTCTGTGTGTTCTACAAGCTGGACCCTCATCCCTCACTGATCCCTGACCCTTGGCATTGTTCTCCCTTACCCACTCTCAGAGGTCCCAGTGACTATTGTGCAGGGGCCACAGGACCTAGAAGTGACTGAAGGTGACACAGCCATGATCGAATGCGAGCTTTCCCAGACTTTGGCTGACGTAATATGGGAGAAGGTCAGAGCATGGCCCCAGTGCAGACCTATCGACATAACAATAATAGCAAGAAACTAACACTCACTGGACCTGTGAGACTGCTACTGGGCTAAGATTGATGTCACATTTAATCCTTTTTAATCCTTACAACACCCTGTGAAATACGGTACACCTTGTTATCACCGGGCTATCTAAGGAATACATTCTGTGGGATGATCAGAGTTAGTTGCTCAAGGGCAGACAATAGTAGAGTCTATGTTGAAATCCAGTTTTAAAATCCACACTCGGTGGGTCCATGCTGAGCTTTGGGCGTTCTGCCCATTGGTGCCAGTTCTCAGCTCTAAAGTCCCCATGGGACGGCATCTTCTCAGAAAAGTGACCAGAAAGGGAAGACATGGGACAGTCCAACCACTCTAGCTGGGGAACACAAGGAACCCACTAGTGCGCTTCTAGCCAGCTTGGCATCCACAGAGGACAGCACCACCTTCCAGGGTCGTAGCCTCCAGAATCCTACTGGGTACAGTTTGACCTAATACGAATCCCGCCCTTAGGATGGGCAGGCGCTCTCTCTCAGCCCGCGACTCCGGCTCCAGGCTCTCGGCACGCGCCGCCTTCTGCTTCTGCGGCGTTGCAGCTCTTCAGATGCCGGGACCTACAGCTGCGTTGTGGGGACAGCTCGCTCCCGGCCTGCGCGATTGACCGTGCGCGGTGGGTACCCAGTGATGCCAGCGTACAACTTCATGCGTCCCTACAGCTTATTCACTTCTAGGGAGGGGGCGTGGCGGATGTGTGTCCTGGCTCCGCCCCGCCCCCGCCTCACGCTCCCGGCTCCGCCCCAGAACGAGAGGTGTCTGTGCTCCGCGAGCTCCGGTCCGTTAGCGCCCGCGAAGGAGACAGCGCCACGTTCGAGTGCACAGTGTCGGAGACCGAGACCACCGGGCGCTGGGAGCTCGGAGGCCGCGAGCTGAGAACGGGAGGCCGCGTCCGCATCCGACAGGAAGGTGTGGCCGCCTTTAACCCTCTGTAACCCCTTGTTACCTTGCCCAGGGTCCAGGCAGACTCCGCCCTATTCAGATAAGCTCCGCCTCTAGCTCGAGCAGGCCCCACCCCACGACCCCACTGCTGGTGACTCCCGGACTTTCCTCTGCTGCCAGCTCTGAGTCCTGAGTCCTGCCTAGCTCCTCTTCACGTCCTCTCTCCAATTCCGCGCGCCGACACTCCGGAACCTTCCCGGGACTTGCTCGAGTGCCACTCTCATTCTCGAATTCTCCCGGGAAGCAGCTGACGCTTCAATACCTCCCTACCCCCACCCCCAGGGAAGAAACACATTCTGGTGCTGAGCGAGCTGCGAACCGAAGACACCGGAGAAGTCTGCTTCCAGGCGGGACCCGCCCAGTCCTTGGCTCGGCTGGAGGTGGAGGGTAAGCTTCTGAGGCGAAGGCGACAGGGAAGAGCATCATCTCCTGTCCTGGGACTGACTGACTAGCCGCTGGTCCTAGAGATGCTGCTTTATCTCTCCTCTTTGAGGGGCTCTCTTGGGGCAGGTCACAGAGAGCAGCTCATTTCCTCAGGACGAGCCGGAGAGGAAGAGACTTTGAACTGGGCATGCAGGGAAACGGACTGGTGGCTCGGAGGGCTTGTGCCAGGAATAGAGGTCGTAGGCAGGGAAGATGCAGCTCTCCTCTAGGGGCCGTGCGTGTCCTTATTAAGCCCCTGTCCCCAACCGCAGCGTTGCCTCTCCAGATGTGCCGCCGCCCACCTCGCGAGAAGACGGTTCTGGTCGACCGCAGGGCGGTGTTAGAGGTGACTGTGTCCCGCCCTGGGGGCCACGTGTGTTGGATGAGGGAGGGGGTCGAATTGTGCCCGGGAAACAAGTATGAGATGCGTAGCCACGGCACCACCCACAGCCTAGTCATCCATGGCGTCCGACCTGAGGACCAGGGCACCTACAGCTGCCAAGCAGGCCAGGACAGTGCTGACACACAGCTGCTGGTAGAGGGTGAGTAGAGCCCACTGGGCAGAATCACAAGAAACAGGAGGCTGACCAGGCAGGAGGGGCTACCCGGAAGCTGCAGCTGAGCTACACCTATGGGAGGGAAAGACTCTTGGTAGTGGGTTCTGATGCATGTGAGGGTGGGTTAGGGGTGGGAGAGATCACACTCAAGGCTGAAGAAGAGAGGGAACCCTGAGTCTCAAAAGAAGCTTCCCCGACCTTCTTCCTAGGGCCCTTCCTGCTAGGCTTCTCACTTTCCTCTGCTTCTGGGGCATGCTTGTCCCCCCAGAACACCAGATTGCTACCAGTTGCTCCTTTCCCCACTATCTGCTGGCACCTCTCCTTCACCTCTTCCTGCCCTCTTTCCATCTGGCTTCTGGTCACCTCAGTGGGTTCCACAGCAGCCTGGGCAGCTCCTTCCATTCTTTCTCTCTTTGATGTAGGAGGTGCCCACTCTACCCCAAACCTTTGCCTATCTTTCACACATTTTGCTATGTGCCCCACGCTACCTGCCTCTGTGTAGATTCTTGGCCCTACAAACAGCCTTGCCAGAGGCTCCAAAAGGATGGGACCCAGCTCTTCCCGTGGGTATCCAGACTCTGCTAGGGGAGGAAATTGGCTTGGCCCTGCCCCAGTCCCACATGAAGTCATTCCTCTACAGGTGACTAAGAGGACTGAAACACACCACGCGAGTACCCCTTGGACAATTGGGAAGAAGCGTACCCTTATACTGGGCAGGGTGGGGAGGGAGGAGCCAGAGGTATCAGGTAACAATAAAGATGCGACTGTTCATGCCCACACCTGTCTGTGTGCCATGGGAGGGCAGACCATGCTTGGAGCCCCTTGTAGTAAGTGTCACAGCCCAGAGGCTGCAGTGTTTCCAACTTGGTTGATGGAAGTACCAGTGACTGAAGACTTCTGGCAGAGGCCACATAGTTTGGCACATTTATAAAAGATGTAAAACAGGGTGGGAGGAGACAGAAGCATGAGGTGTCTAAGGTGACATAGCAGACACCAGACATGCACCGTGCATTTAAGCCCTTTTCCCTCCACCCTCCTCCCAAACCCAAACCAGAACAGCACCCCCCACCCCCATCCTCTGCCACTGCCCTCAGGCTGGTGGCTTTGCAGAGGTCAGGGGACCAGGGTGAGGGGTGCCATCATTAGTTCCATGAACAATAACAAGAACCCTTAGATGAATGGTTGGAAGGTAGAGCAATAGGGGAAGCAGGCAGGCCTCCTCCACACAGACATGCAGGAGAGTGGCCCATGGGACCCCAGCAGCAGGACAGGAGGCGGGGCTGGCCCTGAAGAAGCCCTGCCAATCAAATCTAAGGCAAGGGTCCCAGTATTCCCTCCAAGCCTACCCCTTCACACACATGTATGGGCAACACACAACCCTGAGCACATCCCAGTGGGGCTCACACCCCGAGTCCCTTGGGAGCTTGGACGGGAACTTCTCCCTCAGGCCAGGCCTACCTAACCTGAGACACAGCCTCCCTTCTGGTGGCTGGCCAACCCTCTCCAAGGAGGCGAGACAGCCAAAGGCCACGGGGCATTGCAGCCTCAGTAGTGGCCTGGCAGGAGTCTCGAAGCTGGCAGAGCTGGTGACTGCAGAATCCAGACAGTGGGAACATGACTACACCCGTACAGGGGGTCCCGAGCAGGCTGTCAGTGGTCCCCGGGAGCCATACTCATAGTCCGTGTCTGTAGGTGAGGCCATGAAGGAGCTCAGAGAGCTCCCAGTCTGCCGGTCCCGGAAGCTCTGGATGTAACTCTGTGGGGAAGTAAGAACAGGTCTGAGTCCTGCTGCAAAACCACCTCTCCCTGCACCACCCAGGCCTGAGACTCTCTTGTCCTCTCTAAACTGAGCCCACAGCCCTAAAAACCCATATCCATTTAATGTCAGTACTTGGGATTCCTGTCCCTACTTCCAAAGCCCAGGCATAGAGGTTCTGATGGATGGACAAGTACATCCAGTCCCCTAAGAAGACTCAGTCCTGCATGCTCAATCTACGCTTTCCTCCCACCCCGGGGCTGGAGGGCTCTGGGGCCTCACCGGGGAGAGGACATCTCCATTGAAGCGTTTGATGGGCACTGGCCTGCGTCTATAAGCAGGGTCAGGGGGACCAGGCCTTGGAGGTGCCCGAGGACCTCTGGAAGGAGCCCGAGGGGGTCTCTTCTTCCGCCGCTTCTCCTTGCGTTCTTCCTGCTGCCGGATCCTCATGAGCTGGACTCGCCTTCGCTGCCGGCTGATGACCACTGCACAGGGATGGATGGCACAGAAGAGACTCAAGTCCACAAGCTCTTCACTGAGCCTTCTTCCTCCCTTCCCCTCAGAGACATTAGGCTTCCACAGACCCTTGCCCATGACCACCCATCCCTTCCACCCCGTTACTTCCCCTCCTGAGTTCCCACCTCCAAGATGGGACTTGCCACAGTTTTTCTATTCTTGCAAAGGTCCATATGCGCAACATCGGCTCCCCAGCTGCTGTCCCAATCCCCCCGGTCAGACACCGCCCCACCATCTTTTAACTGGACAACTCCTTCACCATTTTCTTTCTCCATTCAGTCTTTCTCTCTACTACAGCAGTTCTCAACCTGGAGGGCCCAACCCCTTCAGGGTGGTTGAACAACCTTTCACAGGGGTCGCCTAAGTCCACCAGAAAATATCAATATTTACACTACAATTCATACAGTAGCAAGTTACACTTATGATGTGGCAGGGAGGATGGTCTCATGGTTGGGGACCACACACAAGGAACTGTATTAAAGGGTCGCAGCGTCAGGATGGCTGAGAACCACTGCTTTAATGCCTTCTGCATCCCCAGTCATTAGCCTGTGTGCTTTCCTCTCCTACGCTAAGCCCTCCATGGGCATCTCGTTGTCCTTGTAACAAACAGATTTCAGCCTGGAGGATCCACACCATCAGCAAATCTCATGAACTACACCTGCACCAAGCAGCCTTCCTTGACCACCCTAAGTACAGTGGACTCCATAAAGTTACTGTTTCAAATCACCTTGTATCTCTCCATACCACTTCCACGAGAGAGGTTAACTTATTTATTTGTCTGTTTGTATGTTTATCTGTTTCTCAGCTGCCCTGAGTGCATACCCTTCATAAGAGCGCGAGCCTTCTCTGGTAGCCTTTGTCAGGCTCAGAGCCCAGTGCATGCTGGGCAAGCATGTTACCACTGATCTGCATCCTCTACCTTGCTTATGTTTCATCCCTGCTATATTACCCCGGTGCCTGGAATGGACTTGACCTAGAGCCAGTGACCCACACATTCTTTTGGGATGAATATTGTTCCTTAGCCCTGTTCTCCTAGACCCTGACCAAGTCAACTTCCTAACCCATGGAGGCCCTGACTTTTCATGTGTAGTTTCTGTCCCTTCTCACTAACCCCTCACCAACCATCTTTGTCCGTCCCTTCTTCCCATGCCCACCCTAGCCCGTGTCCTCTCACCTTCTGTGTGGGAGTCCCGCTCGGTTGTCACCCTCCACTGCACCAGAACGCCCATCAGGCTAAGTAGAGGCCAGAGTGCCAGCAGGGCCCAGCTCCGCCAGCAGAGGGGAGGCACAGGTGCAGCCCGCAGCCGCTCCACCACGTAGCGCCCCAGCAGTAGCACTTCAGCAAAATAGTCTGCGGCAGTGGCGATGAGGGCGGCACCCGTCACAGCAGTGGCAAGGGTGGTGAGTGGTCGGGGCCAGCGCAGCGTGAGCAGGGCACAGAGCAGGCCGCCTCCCAGCAGCAGCCCCAGTGGGCCCCATACGGAGCCAGGCTGGTAATAGGGTGCAGAGCCTAGTAGGGCAGCAGCAGCGAGCAGCAGACCGAGCAGCAGCCCCACCAGGAAGAGGCCCACACTGCGTACCAGCATGGCTACCAGCCCACAGAGCAGCCCAATGCCCAGTGCGATGCCCGCGCTTGCCCCAGCACTCAGCTGCGTCTCCAGAACCCGCTCTCGGTAGCATAGCAGGAAGATGACCACTGAGCCAAACAGCAACCCAGTGAGGAAGAGCACTGCCTTGAAGCAGCGGTAACCTGGAGGGGAACAGGGCCAGTGAGGGGCCAAAATGAGGTTACCAGGTTAGAAGTCAAAGGGGTCAGGGACATGGGGGCACAAGGGCATCAGAGACATGAGTGATAAAATAAGAATTAGAGGTCACGAGGGCTCAAGGTGGAGCTGTGGAGGTCAGGGGACATCATGTAGACCTTTGCTGGGAATCACTGGGAAGACGCGTAATTACTGAAATAATGATCTAAAGCCTTTGAAGGTCAAAGTTAAGAATCACTGGAGTTCCAGCACTTGGGAGGCAGAGACAGGCGGATTTCTGAGTTCGAGGCCAGCCTGGTCTACAGAGTGAGTTCTAGGACAGCCAGGGCTACACAGAGAAAACCTGTCTCGAGAAAAAAAAAAAAGAATCACTGGAGTTGAGTAAATCGGCCATGGGTAATAGGGTCTTTAGGATCACGGGGTCCAGAGAGATCATTGGAGAGTCACAAGGGGATCAGCAATGGAGTCTCTGGGGCCTCTGAGGAGCACTATTCAGAAATGAAGACTCTGGAAGTCAGGGGGAAAAATGTATAGGGGTGAGATCACATAGATTTGGAAAGAATATCCTTGTGTGGTCACAGGGCTTCAGAGATAAAAGTTACAGAGATACTGGGCAGTGGTGGCGCATGCCTTTAATCCCAGCACTTGGATTAGGCAGGGGGATTTCTGAGTTCGAGGCCAGCCTGGTCTACAGAGTGAGTTCCAGGACAGCCAGGGCTACACAGAGAAACCCTGTCTCGGAAAACCAAAAAAAAAAAAAAAAAAGTTACAGAGATGAAAGGTTATAGAGAGGATGGAGCTTGGTTTGGGGAGATGAGGTCTTTGCAGATTAGGGGATTGGACAAGAGTAGAGTCATTAAGATTATTAAAGACAAAGGGGAACACTGAGGCCAGAGAAATAGGAGCACTAGAGACCATGCGGAGGATCAGTCTACTGATTGGGGTTGTGGGGGTCAAAGAGAACCAGAGGGAGGTACTAGGAGCTATGCGGGGCTGCAGGGAATTCAAGGGGACTACAGGGAGAATGGAGGGTCGTAGGGACGTGAGAGACATTAGTGGTACTTGAAAGAGGTCATGAATAATTGGGAAGGTGGAAGTCAGGTTTGAGAGTGGAGGGAGTCAGGGAGAGCCAAAGAGAAAGATGATAAGGAGAAAAGGGAGATTTGATTCCAAGAGTGGGGGTATCAGACCCCAAAAGGTTCTGAAGTTAGAGAGGAGCAGAGTTCAGAAGGAGGCTCTGAATCCCTTGGTAGGGTATCCAAGATGGGTAGAATGATATGGGAGCTGAGGGTAAGGAATGAGGCTATCCAGAGCACCATGCAGAGGGAGCAGGTGCCCAGAGCAGAGGGGGCGGGATCTTGGAGACCCAGTACCTGTCCTAAACCCTTGTGGGGGCGTTCTTCCTGCCCACTCTGCAGAATGTACAAGCAATACCATCTGATCCTATATTCCACTCCCTACATTCTCAACTCTTCTAACGTAATTCTGCCAAACCATGCCAGCCTTTCTGCCCAAACTGGTTCTGATACATATAATCTTCTTGAAGTCCTTCTTTAGGTCCCTACTCATAGAAGGCACGCTCCACTGTGAAGTTCTATAACTTCCTGAAGAACTCACTGGGCATGTATTTACTCTAAGCTGACACTAGCCCATAGATTGCCTTTGTGGAAATGAGAAAAAGGTATATTTTTCTCTAGCGAAGGTAGCCTTGGGCCAAGACCTTGAGAGTTGTCAAATGGACCCACACACACCTGTTCAACTGAACTGCAGTACTGCTCGCCCACCCCACCCCACCGAACTGTGTAATCCATGTTGGCCTTGAGCTTCCGTTCCCTAGCTTCGGCTTCCTGAATGCTGGGATTACAGGCATACCACGCCCTCCCCCATACAACTCTTCACAATAACCATCCTTATGGGAATCTGCCCTGTAGGCGATCCCCATGTATGACTACCATCCAGCCCACTCTAATATGTATCACAAGTGTGAATATTCCAGGTCTCGCCCCCACCATACAATATGCCCTGCTGTAAGAGACCATGTTTAATCATCATGCTAAGAGCTTTTAATTTTTTTTTTTTTTTTTAGTGTCTGCTTAGCCTAGTGATCCAAACATATCTTCACTACGATAGCCATTATTCTTTAAGTACCTACAAATTCTTGTCTATATGAGACAAACACTGTTGTCTTTGTCCAGGTGAAAAAGCTGGGACCCAGGTTAACATGCCCATTACATCACAGATAGAGCCAGGTTCAAACTCAAAGAGCCTAATTTAAAACCTGTGCTCTGTAGAATCTAGAGTCAATGATCTACAAATATATTTGAACTCATCAAGAGAAAGATATAGCCATGGGGGTAGGATGGGCTGGAAATGATTTCAGAGACACCAGAAAAAGGAACCTTAGAGAAACAGTAAAGGGCCACAGGTGAGGGATGAGGGGGATCTCACCAAAGAAGCAGTAGACGACTCCAAACAAACAGCACATGATGCAGACGAGGGCCGGCAGTGCCTGATACCTGCGCTCCAGAGGCTGTTCACAAGGTGCACCCCAGAAGGTATCATCCGGCTCCGGGGGCAACAGCTGAAACCGCAGAGTTTCCATAGTACCCGGCATAGTGCTGGGAATGGAAGAGGGTCACCCTCCCAGGACAACCTGACAGGGAGGAAATTGGGGTCAAGAGTCAGTCGTGGGTCTCCACCAGAATAACAGTGCGAGTGGGGGAATTCAGCAAGGGCACAGTGGACAAAGGAATGGTGCCCACATCAGGCAGCTCTAGAAGCGTCTCTGGAACGGGGAGCAAAGACAAAGGGAAACAAGTGCCTGCCTAGAGGAGGCTGGGGTGGACTTAAAAGAGGGACTAGATGGGGCTAGACGAGGAGAGGGAGGGTGCTGCTGGCAAAAAGAGGCAGCCTGGGCACCATCTGTGGGAGGCTCAATTTGGAATTGTCCAAGATCTACCTGGGTTGGAGGTGACCTGAGCTTCCAAGCAAAGGAGGGTGTGCAGGGGTCGGAGGAACCCGAGTTGTAGGATGCCAGAGGCTCCGACTGACTGGGGTCCGGGCAAAGTCCGCCGTGCGAAGGGACTGCTGGGCCGGAGAGACGGGTCTCAGTGCGACGGCGTCGTCGCCCCACCTCCAACACCGGCTGGCACTGCAGCCCCACAGCCGGGGGACTCGGACCCGACCTGGGGAAGGGAAAGGAGCAGGAGCTCGGGCTGTCCCGGAGCCGCGGCCCCATGCCCTGAGCCCGCCGGCGGCCTTTGGTGCTGATGGACAGCTCCGGCCTCTGCTCCTGACGTCACTCAGGGTGCACCATCCTGGCAGGGGCGGGCTGCATCTGACGTCATCCGGGACGCACCAACCACGCAGGGGGAGACAGGGGACTCCGCCCCCGGCGTCTGCTTCTCCGGCGCTGAGGAGGGGGCACTTCCGGGGGTCCTTCCCCTTTAACCTCCTCCCCCTCGTCCCTCTCTGGTAGCTGACGGCTGAGACCCCACCTCAGGGGCGGGGCCCTCTCGGTGACACGTCGGACACCAGCTGCCTGGGAGGCCCGGGCGCGCAGTGCTGCTGCAAGGGCTGCCGACCCGCCCGGGGGTTCCGGGCTTGAGCTACTACCTCGGCTCGGCGGGGAGGGAGCGGGCCCGCTTGCTGGGCCCGGGTCCTCCGGATCCGCCCCCTCCCCGGTCCCGCCCCCTCGGAGCCGCCTCGGGCTGCGCGGGGGCCGGGGACCCGCTGTCGGGACGCCATGCGGGCGTCTCTGCTGCTGTCTGTGCTACGGCCCGCGGGGCCCGTGGCTGTGGGCATCTCTCTGGGCTTCACCCTGAGTCTGCTCAGCGTCACCTGGGTGGAGGAG
This sequence comes from Uromys caudimaculatus, assembly GCA_028551405.1. NCBI lineage: Eukaryota > Metazoa > Chordata > Mammalia > Rodentia > Muridae > Uromys > Uromys caudimaculatus. The sequence continues at coordinate 66,272,210 of CM052709.1, read as the reverse complement.
CCTTGCGGACCTGGGCCGCCCCAACCCGGAGACTCTGAGCTGCCGCCGCGCGGCAACACCAACGCGGCGCGCCGGCCCAACTCGGTGCAGCCCGGAGCGGAGCGCGAGAGGCCCGGGGCCGGCGCAAGCGCCGGTGAGAGCTGGGAGCCTCGTGTCTTGCCCTACCATCCCGCACAGCCAGGCCAGGCCACCAAGAAGGCCGTCAGGTACTGATCTGCTCCGTCTGCCCTACCCCCCAGGCACCAGCCAGGATCCGCGCGCTAGGGAGGCCGCCAGAGGCTGGGTCAGGCTCCGGAAGGAAGGGGCCGGCCGGCCAGGAAATCCTTGGGCCTTGATTACTTCCTATGACCCTGTCTTGCTGGAGACAGAGGGCCAGTTTGAAGCTTTTTCTGGATCCCGTCCGGATCTGAGCTGAACTAAACTGACTCCACCCAATAGTACTTCAAAGACCCTCTTAGCCCCCCACTGGTCTGTTTAGGATTAGAGAAATTAGAGTTAAGGAGGATAAATGTATAAAGAGGGGGAAAGAAAAAGGAGGGAACTGGAATTTACCTGTATTTCATTCCTAGATGGGTTTCAAGGGCCACCTTGGGATGAGATGGGAGAGGGAGGAATGTACTCATCACATTGATGTCTCTGCCCACGAATTGAAGTAATTTCTTCTAAGTAACAGTGAATTCCAGTTGTACAACTTACCTTCTACCTTAGGAAGGTGAGTCACTGTCTTAGTTTGCCCCTCTCCAAAAGACATTTTCACACCACTATACCATATGCTTCTATAGACACATCATTTATAGGACATATTTGGGGGGTGGGAATGACGGCATATTCATGTAGCAGGAAGTATCTGCACGGTGTGCTAAGCATTTTACTGTTTAAATGCAATCAGTCCCATTTTACAGATGGCACAAATTAAGTAATATGTTCAGGGACACAACTATTAGGTTGTGAAATCTGGAATTAGATCTAAAGTATCTCTTTCTTACCTGCATCTGCATTGGAATTGCTATCTCCTAAATGCAACACCTTCTGTAAGACCAGTATTTCACTTAAATCCTGTCTCGTGGGAGAGATGTTATTCTTATCCTGTTCGTGGGTGCAAAACAGGTCCAGAGAAGAAATAACAAGCAAAGCTGTATGCTATCTTGTTCATAACTGTCTTTTCCCAGAACTCGGTATATCAGCACGGAGCTGGGCATCAGGCAGAAGCTGCTGGTGGCAGTGCTGACCTCACAGGCCACGTTGCCTACACTGGGTGTGGCTGTAAACCGAACTCTGGGACACCGATTGGAGCATGTAGTGTTCCTGACTGGTGCGAGGGGCCGCCGGACACCATCAGGCATGGCGGTGGTGGCACTGGGCGAAGAGAGGCCCATCGGACACCTGTACCTGGCGCTGCGCCACCTGCTGGAGCAACACGGCGATGACTTTGACTGGTTTTTCCTAGTGCCTGATGCCACCTACACTGAGGCGCATGGACTGGACCACCTAGCTGGCCACCTCAGCCTTGCTTCAGCAACCCATCTCTATCTTGGCCGGCCGCAGGACTTCATCGGTGGAGAGACTACCCCAGGCCGCTACTGCCACGGAGACTTTGGAGTGTTGCTGTCTCGCACACTACTACAGCAACTGCGCCCCCACCTGGAAAGCTGCCGTAATGACATCGTCAGTGCTCGCCCAGATGAGTGGTTGGGCCGGTGCATCCTTGATGCCACAGGCGTGGGCTGTACTGGTGACCATGAGGTAGGAAGATAAGCCTCCCAGTTAGTGTCTCCTCTCAGAGCTTGCATACTTCCCCAGGAGAGGTATGGGGTAGTGGAGATAGAGGTCTGGGTTTTCTCTGTTAATCTATCTTTTTTTTTTTTTAAATCCCAGTGGCCCTAGGTAAATTACTAGATCTGAGCTTCAATAGCCTCAGGCATACTAATGGAAACAATTATTAGGCAGGGCTATATAGGGATTAGAGAAAAGTAAGATATCCTTGCACATAATATATATTGAGTGTCAGCTATTTTATTTAGCTCTGTGGACACCTCTGAGGCAGCTTTCACAGATGAGCTCACGGAGACCTGACCAGGTTTGTACAACATCAGCTGGTCAAATAGATTTCAAATCCACCGAACTCTAACTTCCAAGGCCATAACTGGTTATAGGATTAGAAGATGAGAACTGGCTAAGAGAGGGAAGACAGCTCTGTCATTGTTCCTGTTTTGAATGCTTCCCTTCCTCTCCCCAGGGAATGCACTACAACTATCTGGAACTGAGCCCCGGGGAACCTGTGCAGGAGGGGGACCCTCGTTTCCGCAGCGCCTTGACAGCCCACCCTGTGCGTGACCCTGTGCACATGTACCAGCTGCACAAAGCTTTTGCCCGAGCTGAGCTGGACCGCACATACGAGGAGATCCAAGAATTGCAGGTACAGTCTGGGCTTGAGGGTAGGGGAGTTAAGGGATGAGGAGGAGCAGGCCCTGAGAGACCTCGGGAATAAAAAGACAGTGATAAAGTTGCAGAGCAAACCCACTGCCAGGTCTCTGACCTTTGTGGAATCTCCAGGAAACTCCCCTTTTAACTTTAAAACTGTCTCAGTCTGGAGAAACTGTGTGGGGCCCTTGGGTGAATGCAGGTTTACAGTAAACTGCAGGTCCTCCCTGAGTATCACTGGCTGCCCACACAGCCTCTAGATGTATATTGGCTATGTGACCCCCTGCTTTGCTCATGGCCTATTTTTCCGGCCCAGTGGGAGATCCAGAATACCAGCAGACTGGCTGCTGATGGGGAGAGGGCTTCTGCCTGGCCAGTGGGGATTCCAGCACCGTCTCGCCCTGCCTCACGCTTTGAGGTTCTGCGCTGGGACTACTTCACAGAACAATACACTTTCTCCTGTGCTGATGGTTCGCCCCGCTGCCCACTGCGTGGGGCTGACCAGGCTGATGTGGCTGATGTCCTGGGGACAGCCTTAGAGGAGCTCAACCGCCGTTACCAGCCAGCACTGCGGCTCCAGAAGCAACAGCTGGTGAATGGCTACCGGCGTTTTGATCCAGCCCGGGGCATGGAGTACACACTAGACTTGCAGCTGGAAGCACTGACGCCCCAGGGTGGCCGCTGGCCCCTCACCCGCAGGGTGCAGCTCCTTCGGCCCTTGAGCCGAGTGGAGATCTTGCCTGTGCCCTATGTCACTGAGGCTTCTCGGCTCACTGTGCTACTGCCTCTGGCTGCAGCAGAGCGTGACCTGGCTTCTGGCTTCCTAGAAGCCTTTGCCACCGCAGCACTGGAACCCGGTGATGCAGCAGCCTTGACCCTGCTGCTTCTGTATGAGCCACGCCAGGCCCAGCGGGCAGCCCACGCTGATGTCTTCGCACCTGTCAAAGCCCATGTGGCAGAGCTAGAGCGGCGTTTCCCTGGTGCCAGAGTGCCCTGGCTCAGTGTGCAGACAGCCGCGCCCTCTCCACTGCGACTCATGGATCTACTCTCCAAGAAGCACCCGCTAGACACTCTGTTTCTGCTGGCCGGGCCAGACACAGTACTCACACCCGACTTCCTGAACCGCTGCCGCATGCACGCCATCTCTGGCTGGCAGGCCTTCTTTCCCATGCACTTCCAGGCCTTCCACCCTGCTGTGGCTCCACCTCAGGGCCCTGGGCCACCAGAACTGGGCCGTGACACTGGCCACTTTGACCGTCAGGCTGCCAGTGAGGCGTGCTTCTACAACTCTGACTACGTGACGGCTCGTGGCCGGCTGGTGGCAGCCTCTGAGCAGGAGGAGGAGCTGCTGGAGAGCCTGGATGTCTATGAGTTGTTTCTGCGCTTCTCCAGCTTGCATGTGCTGAGGGCGGTGGAACCAGCCTTGCTGCAGCGCTACCGGGCCCAGCCCTGTAGCGCACGGCTCGGTGAGGACCTTTACCACCGCTGTCGCCAGAGTGTCCTCGAGGGCCTTGGCTCCCGCACCCAGCTTGCCATGCTGCTTTTTGAGCAGGAACAGGGTAACAGCACCTAAGCCTCTGCACCCATCCCTGCTCTTCCCCAGGATCCTGGAGCCACATGCCAGCCTCGCTGGACAGGGCTGGCTGTAGCCTCAGACCCTAGGGCAACCCACTGGTCCCTTGTCTCTTGCTTTGTTGGACCCATGGGCTCAGGACAAGCCCTGAGACAGGTGCCCTAGAGCCATCCTTTCTTGTCCAGTCTCCCTGCCCCCTTGACGCTGCTGATTCCGGCTATGGCCTCTGTTTATGCCTAACGCCAGCCATGCTTCCTGGGCTCCTGCCCTGGGGGCTGGGCTGTAGATGAGTCGTTGGAGAAAGTGAAGCTGAGAAAGAAGGGGTATGGTATCTACCTTCTCCCTTCTGGATCCATGATGAAGCCCTGGCTTTAATAAACTGGCTAAGTGTGGACTAATGAGTAAAGACTGGCAATTCAGTTTTGGCAAGATAGGCATGGGAGCAAAGAATTGACTGTAAGGGTGGAGGAGCCCTGGTTCTGAGGGAGCCTTCTTTTTCCTTTTACAGGGATCTAGTCAGAGATGCCCAGCTCCCAGCAAGTGCATGTGGACCAGCTCTCTCTCTCTCTCTCTCTCTCTCTCTCTCTCTCTCTCTCTCTCTCTCACACACACACACACACACATACAGAGAGAGAGAGAGAGAGAGAGAAACAGACACAGACACAGAATTCTTTGTGCCTCTTTATTTCCAATTTCACCAGCACTTTATAAAACCAGTCTCTAGGGAGCAAAGCCTGAGAAGGCCGCTCCCCCTCCCCCTAAGCTCAGCCAAGGTCTGAAAGGTCTTTCCACCCACTCCCCATGAAGGGAACTTGTGGTGGGGCTGGTACAGGGGGAACTGGGAGCTGGGCCAGGCCTGCTGGGCCACCCACTCCCCCTGCCAAGAGGGAGCTGGGCCTGGAAAGAGGGAAGTAGAACCATCCCAGCATGCCTGGGTCCCAAGGAGTTTCTTCTGCAGTTAGGGCTGGGACCCTAACTGTGTCACCCTCCCCTGCAGCCCCACCCTTCTATGTCTGTAACCCTCCCCCACCCAGTCCCTAATATATACAAATGTACAGAGGGGCTCTGCTAGGGTTCCACCTTCCCCCCTCACTTCCTCCCTCCCCTCAGGAGCCTCTAATCTGGTCTCTGATCTCCAGCTCTTCCTGGACACCTGCCTGGGAGCAGGGAGTGTGGACAAGAAGGACCCTTGTGCAAGGCAGCTGAGCCTGGGACAGGGAGAGCATGACCCTAGTCCTGGCCTCTCAGCAACACCCCTTCCCTTAGCCCTAGGCTGCCCCAGACCTTCTGTCCCCGGAATAGGAGATGTGTGGGGTCTGCGTAGAGTCCCAGTTTCATGGGTACTTTCCCCACATAGCACCATCCTAACAAGCAAAGTCTTCAAAGAGGCTTCCTGGGGGGCCATGGGGGTGGTGATGGTTGGGAAGCAGGCTGCTAGCTCCCCCACCCTCAGCACGTCCCCGGCTTGGACAGGGACTCTGTAAGACAAAAAGAGGACAGATGGGACAGTGGTCAAGTTGTGGACTCAAGTTTCAACAGTATCTTTGCCTTCTCCCCTGGGGTATCTTGGTAACTTTCAGGAAGTGGCTTTGGGGAGAGGGTGCTTTTCCAGGTTGGGAGGAGAGGTCACCCACCTGTTCCTTCAGCTCCTGCAGCCCTAAAGTGGAGATGCCCCCAGTGGATGTCCGCAGTGGGGTCTTGGGCCGACGCCATACCCTCTTGAGCCGATCCCAGGAGACCTTGCAGGTCAAGGTGGGGTGTCAAAGAGGCCTCAATTATAGGACTTGGTGCCCACCAAGGCACTAGTAGGGCTCCCCATTCCTCAATCCAGCCTCTTCAGACCCAAACCCTCAGGCACTTCTAGAACTCTTTGTCCACTGCCTGCCCAGGAGCCTGCACCACTCTCTCTGCCTGTCTTATATGTCCTTACCTCATAGATGTAGTCAAGGATCTCCAGCAAGGTGAGGATGCTAGCCCCGATGAACAGGCCCATCTGTCCTCCAAGGTCCCCTGAGAACAAAGAGGGAAGGGTCAGTGGGAACAGGCTGGGCTGATCCACACATGACTGGAGCAAGGGTCAGGGCTTACCAAGCAGGGCTGACAGGCCATAGGCGGCTCGCTGTTCCATGGCTTCAGAAGTTAGGGCCTCGAAAAAGACATCCAGGACCAGGAAGTTTTCCCTGGGAGACATGAAATGACAGCTGTGTGGGTTGCTGGTCTTCTTGAGGCAGCTGGCGAGGTCATCTCCAGTCCAGCTGATCCTCGTCTAAGACCTGTGACCTGTGAAGCTGGCAACCTTGGCTCCCAAAGGGAGCTAGGTCCAGCTGTGTTAGCTTCGTGGTTTTGTTGTGGTGGTTGTTTTGCTTTGTTTTTCTGAGAAAGGATTTCATATAGCCCTGGCCTTGAACTCCCTATGTATCTGAGGAGAAAGATATATAAATGGGTCTAAATAGTGTCATATAAATGGGATCTGTGCAGTGGCAGGGGTACAAGGAGCTGTGGCAGACTTGGACTGGGAAGGGCCTTTCTGGAAGAGGACCAGGATGTAACTTAGAAAGATTATGAATGGCACTCCTGGCAGGAGACCCAATATACACAAAGAGGGCAGCTCCTTCCCTGTCTCTTCTGTGTCCCAGGCCTGCTGAAGGGCTCTCTCCACCAAGCTCATCTGTGGGCATGGCTTACCTTATGTAGGTCTCATTGCGGTTGTACTTCCTGGCCAGGTACCTGGCTGAGCCCCTATTGGGGATCTTGACCATGGAGATCTCTTTGCCATAACGAGTCAGGTTGCAGGGTGTAGGGCAGAAGCATGGGCCCTCAGAGCCTCCACCCAGGGAGTCTGCAAAACAAAGGCATCAGTTGCAGCAGGGAGGGTGGCCCACAGGCACAGTAGCTATGGGGACAGGCACAGAGGCTGTCCTGAGCTGGCATGTCTATTCAGAAGGCCAGACCTGTCACCTTCTAGAGCATGCTGACTGGGGTCCCCCTGAGGCCAACTTTAAATGACCCATGACAGCTGCACCTGCACCTACACATCTCTCCCTATGTCCCCAGCTCCCTGGGACAAGGAAATCCCATGGCTCAGAAGGAGGTAAGAGCAAATCTTCCAGAATTAGTCAACATGGGATCACAGACACACAAGCAAGGAATTGGGGAAAGGATCCTGGGATAGCTGGGAGGGAGGATGGACGGTGGATAGATGGATGGATGGATGGATGGATGGATGGATGGATGGATGGATGGATGGGTGATGGATGGATGGGTGATGATGGATGGATGGATGTGTGGGTGGGTGATGGATGGATGGATAGATGGGTGGACAGAATAAACTGACATTATTCACACATTTGATAGGCTAGGATGTCTCTGCTTGCCCATTTGGGCCCCCATTTCTCTCTTTCCTTGTCTTATACCCCAGGGGCTGATTCCTGCCAAATGCATCACCTTGATACCTTTGTCCTCCAGCCTGTAGTCAGGCGGGTCAGAGGGAGTGGAAGGGCAGGAGTACATGTATACTTTCCCAGTTTCTCCAGTTTCCAGGCTACAGATAGGTAGGGGCTGCATTCTTCTGTGCCACACTGCTCCTAAACAGCCCCAGGTAAGGGCTCATGCTCGCTCCCTTCCCTTCCCCTCCTCCCTCTCACCTCCTAGCCCCCCCCCCCCGCATGTGTGTGTGTTTGTGAGTGTGCGAGTGCGTGCACACGGGAACATGTCGAATGTGTTTCATGATGCTCCTTCATACCCTCAGGCCTGAGAGTGAAGGCTCCCTGATGTCACCTATTCTGTGGACTCTCAGCATACCTGTGGCTCCTTTATCTAGCTGATGCATCTGTTCCTTTGTTTAGTGCTCTTCAGTCACACACTTCACAGGTGCAGGTGTTATGGGGGTATAGAGGAGAGCCTGGTGTGCCAGTCTGCTACCCAGCATCTCAAATGCATCCCCAGTGGCCCATCAAGTCTAGATTTCTGCAGTGAGTTCTGGTGCCCTGCTTCAAACTATCCACTCTGCTCACTATCTCACTCACTAACTTTTTTACCTTGCCTTAAGTCCGTGTTGGCTTCCAAGAACCTCCTTCTTCCACACTCTGCTCCCTCCCTTGACCTCTGCCTCCAGCTCTACTGACCTTTGGGTACCCTAGACAAAGCAAGCTTTCTCTAGCCACAAGGTCTCTGGGACATGGGACATGCTATCCCTACTATGTAGAACCCTTCAAACCTTGGCTAATATGTATGTAGCTTTTCATGTAGAATCGTCCCTGCCTTTCCAGACTGGGGTTATATGTCCCTCCTCGGGCCTTATAACACCGGTGACATACCCCTATTCAAGAACCATTGCACTGTGTTAGCATCTGTCCTTAGTAAATGTTCATGGGCAGGGCTCTTGGACCCTCACTCTTAATACCCAGAACAAGTTGAGTAGGTCTAGAGAATGAATTGGTCAATCAGAAGTTAGGCGGGTGGCTGGATGGATGGCTGGGTGGCTGGATGGCTGGATGGGTGGGTAGGTAGGTAGATGGATGGATGGGTGGGTGGGTGGGAACATGGTGGATGAGCTTTTAGCTCAGGGAGACCTGTGGAAAGATGGAGTTCATTTTACTCATACTGACAGTCCATACCCATACTGACATACCCATTCCTAGGGCTCAGAGAGAAGTCATTTTACTTTCTTAGAGAAAGAGGGGAGAGGGGAAGAGAGAATGTTGACTCGGAGAACTGAAATGGGCTCCACTCCCTCCCCATCTTGGTTTTCTGTAGCGTCCTCATGGTCTGTCAACACTTACTGAGTGTCTGAACCTATAGAAGCCATTAGGACCCACCCCCACCTCCACCTCCCGCTGAGATGTGAACAGAGCTCAACTTCAGCAAGACCCCTCCAGGACAGACTGGGAGAAGTGACAAGACACAGGAGATGGGCACACAGAGGGATGAAGCAATGATGAGAGGTGGGGAAGTAGGACACACCCAGTGTGTGGTCAGCACATTCAATGTAGATATTTGGTGGACAGATGGTCTCGTTGCCTGAAAGAAGAGAAGAGTATTTCTGAGATCTACAGTCCTTTCCCTTCTCCCTTACCACATACCCATGTAGACATCTACATGTTTGCATATTTGCACATATGCGTAACAGATCAATGTATACACACACATGCATAAAAACAGTGAAAATGCATACATACACATGTGCAGGTAATTGTACATTTGCTTACACAATCATGTGTTCATTCTTCAGTTCATGCACACAACCCCAAAACACATATGCACAAATATATATTAGCATGCACACAAGCACGTGCATACATGCGCTCCCAAATATATGAACCCATGCGTAAGTATCCAGACATACACATGAGCACACGCTCATGAGTGTAGATGTGTGTACATATTGTAGGTATTTCAGCCCCTGGAAGTTCAGGAGCTCAGAAGAGTGGCACCAAAGACTGGCTGGAGGTGCCCACCTGGCATGTGCACCATCCGGCAGTGGCAGCGCTGAAGCACGGCCTCCTTCTCACAGCGCAGTCGGCAGGCAGACACACTATAGGCTGAGTAGCCCTGAAGCTCAGGCTCTCTGAGCTCGCTTTCCGCCCGGCAGTTGCCCCAAGGCTGGGGCAGATAAGTTAGCTGCAGAGATGGGGCATGACAAGGTCAAGGCCAAGCGTGTCCATCAGGGCCAGTCCTCCAGTGTCAGTAGCCCCAGCAAGGGCCATGGGGCTGGCAGACTGAGAATCTACAAGGCAGATCTGGCCAGCATCCCTTTGAGCAGTGATTTGCCCTGTGGCCAGCCTAGGCCTAGCTGGGGATGCTCACCCGCTGTTCCTGGCAGGACACAAAAGTCTGGAAGCCTGGAGACACACCGAACCCCAGCTGGTGGATGTAGGGAGGCTCCTCCTGGCTGTGGATCTGCACCCGGATCCCTGCCTCGAATGATGTCTCATCTGCACAGCAGAAATGAGGGGCTTCAGAACCCCCTCCAGGGGGAGAGCCGAGCCCAGGCCCCATCCCTGAGTTGGCCCTTATCCCCTTCCCGCCTGCGTACTTGTCTCCCTCCATATGGGTAGGTATTCCTCCTGCTGGATGTCTAGCATGATCTCCAGGCCACTACCCATGCCTCCTGCCCTGCTGAGCAATGAACTCTGAGGATCTGCGTTGAAGGTGTAACACTTGCCATAGCGAGTATAGACCTGGAGGGAGAAAAAACACATCAGACACAGAACTCTTTTGTTATTTTCTTTCTTTGTTTCTTTCTTTTTTTTAGGGGGGGGCAAGTTTTTTACTGTGTACTTCAAATTAGATCTACTCCTCCCCAGAGCCTTGCAGTAACCCAGAAATTCCTCTACCCAAGATTTGCTACACTGTGTAGCTACAAGAGCTCCCTGTGTAGCTGGCCTTGAATTCCCAATCCTCCTGCTTTGACCACCGAGCACTGGGAGTACAGAGATGTGCCACCACGCCAGGCTCAGAATTCTTGCTATCCTACCAATTCCTACCCTCCCTTCTCTAAGTAAAGGCTCCTCCAATTGCTACTTAGGTTTACTTGAGTAAGGATTCTGTGTCTCCCCTACTCCCGTAACGATTCTAAAATGGTCTCCACCTCCTCGGGCTCCCTTCATCCATCCCTTCCTCTGTTTTCCACACAGCGGTCAAAGCACTCAAAAGTCCCCTGCCAGATTCTAGTATCTGTAGTGCACACATCACGTTGTAAAACCTCAAGTATACACAATAAAATATATTTTAGTCTTTGTGCCTGTGTGTGTATTTACATGCGGTGGAGGCCACAGATTAATGTCCAGTATCTTCCTCAATCATTCTCCACCTTACTTTTGGAGACAGAATCTTTCACTGAACATGGAAATCATCAATTTGGCTAGGCTGGCTAACCAGTCTGCTCTAAGGATGCTCTCGTCTCTGCCTCCCCAGCACTGGGATATCACACACACACACACACACACACACACACACACACACACACACACACACACACACACACACAAGGGTACAGCTTCCTACACGGATGCTGGAGAGCAGAGTCTCATACTTGCACACACACACACATACAGACACACACACACACACACACACACACACACACACACACACCAGTGCACAGCTTTCTACATGGGTGCTGGAGAGCAGAGTCCTCATGCTTGCTCAGCAAGCCCTTCACCAACTGAGCCATCTCTCCAGCCCCAGCAAAAGTTATTTTTAAGCAAAACTAAACAATGACAGCTTCTCATTTTCCAGACAACAAAGTCAGACTCTTCCCTTAGCCTTAAAGTTGCCCTTCAGTGTGACCCTGGCCCTCTTCCTTCCCCCTTTCCACTCCTGAATCTGTGAATCAAATATTTAGCCCTTCTGTTCAGCTCAGGCCTCAGTTGTTGCTCCTTCTCCAGGAGTGACAGAGCTAGCTGTCCCGCACCCCACTTACCTCAGACCTGAGACCTTGCTCCTCTGCTCATCTACCCATTTCACTGTCCATTGCCCGTGTCCCCCACTGTGCGGGAGCAGGGAGCCTGCCTGTTGTCCCATGCATGTGTCCCATCGTGGGAGCACCAAGGGAACTTTCATAACTCTTCACTATCCAAAGCCCATCTCGTGTCTCCTGGACAAGCATTCTCCCTAAAAAACACCAGATGGCGCTGGTGACCCAAAGATGAAGGCACAGGCTCGGCCTGGGGATTTTCGTGGCTGCCTGGAGTCTTTGAACAGCCAGAGTGGGAGAGCTACTGAGAAAGAGGTGGATTCTAGTCCCCCGCCCCCCACCCTGTCCGGCTCACCCCACAGGGATGTGCCCCTAGGTCAAACCCATCACAGGCAGCACCTTCTCTGGGAGCAAGGGGTCAGTGTGCTCCAACAGTACCCCCACCCCTTTTCTTGGGAACGTGTTCATACTGTAAAAGCTGGGGAAAGGCATGAAGTGAGGGAAAAGATCTCCTCAGACTCGGGCCTCAGCGCGAGAAGTGCTGAAAGAGGAGGCCGAGCTGAGGGTGGGAAGTGGGGTTCTGAAGCAACCTGAGGGGGCCATCATGGCCACCTTGAAGTAAGGTTCTGTCCTCCCTGCTCTGGTGAGTTGGTTACCTGCAGCTTCAGCAGCCCTTCTCCTCCCCCTCCCCCCAGTATAGCCTTTACCCAAACTGATTTCTGAAACAACAACAACACAATACGTGTAGCAGGCACCTTGACATTTACAAAACATAAAAACAACTACTGCTACGCCGTGTCACCCACCCAGTGCCTCTGATTTCAGATGTGTTTGAGGACTTTGGTTCCAGAGAAGGGAACTGAAGCTCAGAAAGGTGAGGTGACTCTAATGAAGCCACACAGCTCATGAGTAGAGGTAACCCATGAGAATGCCAAGCTCCAGATACTCCCATCATTCATTGCGAGCATCCTCCCAGCCCAAACCTACCTAGCTCCCACCTCAGGATGGAAAGAGACAGGACGTGCCTCACACTGCAATTTCCCTTCCTTTGTTCCTTTCCCTTCAGCTCCATTCCTCAGACCCATCATCCTCTCAATGTCATCTGCCTTTGCCTTCCCCCCCCCCGCCCCCATCCCTCCCCAGCTTCTGGGTTCTAGTCCTCGCCCCTACCCATATCACTCCTGGCTCCACCTGTACCCTCCATCACAGCATGTCCCTGTGGGGCAGGAGTGGGCATCACAGACATCTTAGAGCATGTTAGGTTAGGTGCTCAGTCTGGTGGAATCATCACAACTGCCATCTCCTCATTCCACAGACGAGGAGACAGAAGCTCAGAGAATTGGACCAGTTAGCAGAGGTCTCCAAGATCAGTGCTCCTCAAATGCCAATTTGTACCCAGATCCCCTTTGTAAAGTGCTGGTTCTGGTTTAATACATGGAGGTAGATGGACTCCCAGGAATGAAATTCTGCTTTTTTACAAACCTGCTGATCTGTGGATCACACAGTAAGTAGAATGGTCTAGATGAACAAGGCATGGCGGCACAAACCTGTAATCCCAGCAGCTCTGGACCAATGCAGGAAGACCATGACTTCATGGCCTGCCTGAGCTACAAACTGAGTTCAAGGTTAGCTCTAGAGACTTAGTGAGACCCTGTCTCGAAAAGTTGAAGGTCATGGGTCTAGCTCAGTGGTGGAGGTATTGCCTACTGTGGGGAGGTCCTAGGTTCCATCTCTGGTGCTGAAACTGAAAATAACTAGTGGCAAGAGTCAAGCAAGACAGCTTGGGCCTAATCATGGGCTCTCAGGACATGACTGGAGAGAGGAACCTGAACCATGCTGAGTGCGAGCCTTCTGGCTCCCTAGTGGTGTGGAAAAGGCCGATGTAGGAAATGTACAAGTAAATGCAGAACATCTTCCTGTTTCAGGCTGAGAAGATGCTGGAATCAGTTCCTGCCAACTCAGCCAGTTTTGAGTGCATGCTTGAGTTGAGAGGCTAAATGAGGCCCAAGCTATGTGAGGGAACCCTGGGTTTGTGTTGCTCACATGACCGTGTCTGCCACGATCTCCAAAGCTCAGCCTCACTCACAGGTTTTCAACTCCCTAAAGCCTGGAGCCTTGCTTCCCTCAAGCCAGAGGAGGGGTAGAGAACAGGAGAAAGGCAAGTGTGCTCAAACATTCTCATTTTGTCCCAGATCAAATTTTTCTTTCTTTCTTTCTTTTTTTTTTTTTAGAATTTCATACATGAGTACATGTCTCGGGTCTTTTTAGAAGTGCTTTTGATAGATCTTCTCCTTGGATTCTTTTACACAAGCCACATGAGGTGATCATTGTTGCCCCCTGTGAAGGATGAAGTCATTGAAGCTCAGAGAGGGAAAGTGGCTAAGTATGCACAGCAAGCAAAGAGCAGTAGAGATTTAACAGGATTGAACGCTGTATACAGTACAACCAGGACTTATGAAGTACCTGCTGCGGCTCAGTGGATGAAAGATGTTTGGGGACTCCTAGCTCTTGGTGGAACTGTACTGTAGGCTTATGTTTCAATATGTATACACAGACACATGCTACTGGACAGTGAGTTGAGCCCCCTGCAGGATGGAGCTTATTCCTGGAGGAGTCGATTACCTGGCAAATGTGCAGGTGAAGTACTTGTATACTGGAGAAGAAGCCATGTGTGACACAGATGGTAGGTGAAAGTAGTCCAGGTCCAAAGGACACTATGGAGACTGGACAGGCCAGACTGGCAGGACTGGGCCACCTGCACAGCTTGGGTCAGGCCCCACTGCTGGGAAGAGCAGGTCGTTGCCCTGGAGACAGTCCCTGGCCCAGGCAGTGATGGTGGAGCCAGCCACCAGCTCCTAAGTGGCAGAATGCTGGTGGCAGCACAGCCTGCAGCTTCTTCCATGGAGACGGCACGACTGTTCAGCCACAAGGTCTCACTGGCTGTCCACTACTCCCTCCCCACAGGCTGGCCTGGAAGGGTGTGTATACAAGAGTTGAGAGCTTAGAGGCCCAATCAGAGAGAGAGTTGGCGCTGGACCAAGAAGTGTTCTGATGGTGGTAGGGCCATCTCCAGATAACCTCAGCTTCTAAGCTCTGCCCGTGGGGCCTTGATCCTATCAGAGCCCAAACACCACCTTTCCATCTTGGCTTCTGATCCTATGCTACCAGCCCTAGCTGGAGTGTGTGACCTTAGAGCTTCCTTGAACTGAAGGTGAAAGATCTGTAAGCAGGTCACCCTAGGATCCCTCTGCCAGTTTCCTCTAGCTAGCAGCCCTTTACTGGTCCCTCTCTGACTCTCTCTCTCTCTGCAGCGCTGGCCTGAATCACTGCCTATTTCCTGCTCTAGGTCTGTCTCCTGTCTGCTTTTGTAGATCCCTGGGTCTACATTTTCTGGGTGCCCAGCCAGTTATCTCTCCAGACTCAGTTTCTCTGCTCCTAGCCCTTGGACAGCCTGTTTATCATCCCAAATCCCTTGCTCTCCCAAAGCCTAGATGCTGTCTTCCCTCTTCCTATTTGCTTTTCTCTCTGTTCGCCTTCCATGTAAGTATTCAGTTTCTACATCTTGTCTTCCTCCTAGATTTTACTATGGGCCCAAGGTTGCCCCGATGTCCTCCCTGTTCTCTCTCCCTCCCCATCTGCCTGAGACAATGATCAGGAGCTGGAAGAGATCTGTCCAGAACTTGCTTTCCTGAGCGATGGCTTCTCTCTCAGCCCTCTGCGCTCCATCCATCCACAGCTCCCATTTCCCAAGATAGCTCTCCCTGCCTGGCTGCTGGCTTCCTCCCACCCCCCACCCCAGCCCTCCCTAGCTCTTCTTCTTCCCTATAGCCACAGAGCCCACAGGGTTAATAGCCAATTAGTAGGGCCAGGGCTCAGCTATGTGGGAGAAGGCCCTGGGCCTCTGGGAGATAAGAAGCAGCCAGAAGCAGCAAGGACCAGGCAGCTAATCCCACAGCTAATCTGCAGCTTGGGTTTTATCTCCACCGCCTTCTGGGCACCCAGCTTCTGCCAAGACCCCAGTACCTCCCGCCTAGCTACTTCTCTGTGGATGGTAGCCCCTCTCCTTTATCCCTCTGTCCTCCTCTGTGAGGTCCACCCCTACACCTCCTTCTTAGGTGCCCTGGAATGAACTCCCCTTCACCCTACAGTACCCTGGAATCCACTGTGGACCAATAGAAGAGGTTGGATTTGTCTTCATCTACCCGTGACTAGCATCTCAGGTGGGAGCACTCCTAAGCCATGAGTTTACTCAGGGGTGACCCGGGATGCAGGCTCAGTGCTTCATTCTCCTCTCGTCTCTCCAGGGGTAGAGGAAGAAACTCAGCACTAACTGCTTGGATATCTGTGCTGGTCAGAAACTTGGGGTCACTCAGTCCAAACCCCCAGCCCCATGGCCAATTGTACAAAGGCTAAATCAGCTCCCCATCCAAAGCACACAAAAAATAAGATTCAGCATCACAACCCAGCCTGTCTCCCCAACGAGTGCCAGAATTCTTTGCTAATTTTGTCCCCTCTCTGGGAGTCAGTAGACACTAAGTCCAGCTACCTTTTTTTTTTTTTTTTTTTTTTTTGCTTTTCTGAACCTCAGTTTTCTCTTCTGTCAGATGGAATCTTCCGGAAAATGTCCAACTGACTTGTTTCTGGGGGTAGTTGTAAGTCTTGAAGGAAAAAAAAAAAAAATAGCAAGCCCAAAAGCAAGCACCGGTAGTCCCAGATACTTAAGAGTGTAAGGCTGGAAGATTGCTTCAGCCCTGGAATTTGGGGCAACATAGTGAGCTCTCCTTAGGTAAACAGACATTTGTAAAGTGAAATCAGATTCATGACTCCCAGCACTGGTCTGTGATGCTGGAATAGAAGCCACAGAACACAGGAGAGGGGACAGAGTTTGGAGCCTGACAAAGCAGTGTTCAAATCCCACCTCTTCCACTAATCCTAATAAACAGCTTGAGACACTAGATCATGAGCTGGGTGCCTAACAGACTCTTTAGGCCTTGGTTTGCTCCTCCATAAAAGGCAACCAGCAACTCCTCCCCCTCAGGTTAGGACTGCAGATTAGAGATAAACTCCAGAGTGATGCATGGCTGGCACTCATCGGAGTGGGTTGGGAGGGGGACCTAGGGAAGGGAGCATCCAGCCGGACCACACAGCATGTCCATCTTCACAGGGCATCATGCCTCTTAGTAAAGATGTCTGCCCTTGGCAGGTGATCAGCTCCTTCAGAGAGCACAGCTCACAGGCTCTGGGATGTGGCTCTTCCAGCAGATGGGAAGCTCAGCCTGGCTTATATCCAGGACTTGTTTTTATTGAGGTCTGTGGATTCAGACCTCTTTGATTCTCCATTTTTCATCTGTGAAATGGGAATAAAATCAGGAACCCTTCAAAGTTGGCATGAGAAAAGAGATAATTACATAACCCATTAGCAACAGCAATAGCAATTTTCTGAATGTCTGTTCTGAATCCAGCAGAGATTTGAGTACTTTACATAAATGAACTCTTTAATGTTGGAGGAAGAAATGATAGAAGCTATTCTTGTCCCCATTTCACAGATGAGATGGTGGAGGCACAGAGAGGGTAAGAAACTTTGCCAAGATCACATGATGTGGCAGGCAGCGCAGGGAACAACCCATGGGTCAAGCAGTATTCCTTAAACCTTTACAATGTGTCAGGCACTGTGTGTGACACAGGGGATACATCCCAGACCAAAACAGTCTTCAAGGAGTTTGCTGTGGGATGTGGAGGCATGCATTCATTTAAAAACCTGAGCACCTACACCATGTGCCAGGCATATTCAAAGTGCCAGGTCTACTAGAGGGAACAGAACACAAACCTAGCAATCACACAAATAGATACTACTGGCTGTGCTCCATGCTGTGGTGGAGATCCCAGCCAAGGCTGCTGCTGCAACAGGAGTTTGCTTCAGCTTGGAGGGCTAGCGAAAGCTTCTTTTGAGTAAGCTGGCCCGCCCACTCCCCAGGAAGACATCAGATAGACCACATGTTCTTAGTTCCCAGTTCTCTGGATAGTAGGGAGGGACAGTGGAAATCTCGTTCATCCAAGGTGCCCAGTTCTCAGTGCCCAATGCCACCCACGTGCTTTTCAAGGAGTCTTCCTCCCCAAGGAGGGTCTGGGAATGGTGGTAGTGTTGGTTCAAATGTAAGCTGGAGAGCCATGGTGGACGCGAAGGAAGAGTTGCCTAAGGTCCAGGAGCCAGAGCATGTGAGGAATTGTGGAAGTAGAAGTATGGAATTGGGGGCCCGGCGTTGTTTTCCAAGTGGAAGAAGGCGGGACTCCAGGACCCAGGTAAACAGTTAACACCTGATCCGGGCAGCCATTGCCTAAGCATTAAACGCCAGAAAGAATTTTGCAGGCAGTGATGTTTTTTAATCGGTAACTAAGTCTTTCCCTGGCATCCCCACCGCCGCCTGATGCAAACAAAGCTGTTGAAGAGTTTAGCACTCACAGTTGGTGGGCGGGAGTTTTCAATTCCAACAAGACTTGGGAAGACGTGGAGTACGTGTGTGTGTGTGTGTGTGTGTGTGTGTGTGTGTGTGTGTGTGTGTGTGTGTGTGTGTTTGTAGGGTATCCATCCGTCCGTCTAGTTGACGAGTGGGTGGGCTCCTATCAGGAACCCTCTGCACTAGGCTCACTTTGGCAGCACAGACCTTGCTTGCTGCCCGCCCCGCACTGCGAGGCCGCACCCACGGGCAACGCTTCCCGCTGGCCGCCTCGCCTGCGGGGCAGGCATCCATCACCGAGCAGCGCCCTCCCTCTGTCTCCTCCGGGCTCCTCCGCTCTCCTCCCTGGGTTCGCCTCATTTGCATTCCCTCGGCTCCCGGCTCCTCAGCAAAGTGACCTCCGTGCACACAGCAGCGCCAGAGGCTTCCACCGTGGAGGGAGACACCGTCGCCCGCCGCCCGCTGCGGCCGGGGAGGAGATCAGAGGGGCGGGAGCAGGGACAGCGCTGACCCGTGTAGACTGAGCTCTGGGCCAGAGCTGGGCGTGGCCAGTGAGCCTGGGAACTACTGACAGGCCTGGTGCTGAGGCAACGCTGAAGAACTTGAGTCATATTTGAACCCATGACCTCAGTCTTTAGCCCTGCTCGAGTGAAATGTGGAAGTCACTCACCCCGAGACCTAGGGAGCTGTGCCTAGAAATGAAACCTCCTTTTGAAACCAGAGGCTCTTAAACATCCCAACCTCCACTCTCATCCCCTCTAGGGAGAAGTCTGCTTCACTGTGCAGTCGCCCAGGAGTCTCCAGCCCTCCCCAGGGTCTGTCCAGTCCCTGGTCCTCACTCCCCTGGCCAGCCAAGCTGCCTCCCCCGCCCCCCGCTTGGTATTTACACCTTTCACACATTTGTAAGCTATTATCCTGTCCACGCTTAGTCACCGCTGAGCCAAGCGCCACGGATTTAGCTCCTTTAATCTTTCCTCCTAAATCAATCCTCCATTTCCCCTTAATCATCCCGTGGCTCCTCTCTGAACTCTCGCTGCTGCCTCGCCTGCCGCAGCCTAGGCCTATCTCTCTGGAACTGCTCCTCCCACCCCCAGCCCCAAGCAGTGTCCCAAGGGCATTGTGAACATTTAGGGGGTGGACTGGATATTCTGCCCTGCTACCCCTGCTTGGAAGCCAAGGGAAGAAACGCAGGCATCCCTGCCCTTTCTGGAAGACACACAGCATCAGAACTTTGCTGTTCTCAGTCTGAGGCTCTCAGTTTTCCTGCCTATTCCCACAGCACGAGGGTTGGGGTGGGGTGCTCTGAAGATCCTAAGCCTCTGTCGCGGCCCACCAAACACACAAATAATGACAACAAAATGCATAACAAGTCTGCTAGATGAGGGCTTTTCCCCACTGCCCATGGAGCTGGCTGTCCCACCTCCTCGACCCAGCTGCTTAAAGGAGGTGAATACAGGAGAGCCAGGAAGGGGGGAGGTGCGGGGGGGGGCGGTATCTCCCCAACCTGAGGTTGCTGTCCTTTCTCCTCCTCCAGGGACCATCCTTAGCCTCCATCCCCACTTCCTCCTCTCCCTCACCAAGGTTGGATCCAGTAGCCTAGAGGCTAGACTTTGAGATCTCAAGGATCCTTTTGCCTCCAGGTCTGACCCTTCCTGCCCCTCAGTCCCGACTTGGATCAGGCAGCTCTGCTCTCTACCACAAGAGGGGGCAGGTTCCTCCTGGAAGCCCAAGGACAGGGATGGGGGTTCATGAAGGAGGCCAGGAGAGGTACGGTATGGGGGCCATTTCTTCAGATGCTAATCAGCATCTTCCAGCAGTGCGAGAAGCTGGGTTGATAATGAGCCCAGCTCGGGGCTGATTCCTGATTAATGAAGAGGCTACAGGGCTTCTTGAGTGGGGCCGGGTGGGGCATGTCTCTCACGACCCTCCCCACTGCCCTTGAGGACCAGCCCTCTGTGACGATTTTCCCTTTTTCTTCCTTTCAGTCATACTACCTTAATCCGATCCACCATCTTCACTGCCAATTCGGCCAGACTGATAGCGCCCCCTGCAGGAGGATTTGAGTGGCAGCAGCCAGTACAAAGTAAGAGGTGTGCTTTACCTACCTGGGTTCTGCAATCTGAGCTGTAGGCAGTCTTCAGGATTGTTAAAATCGGGGAATCTTTTTATTGAAATAAACCAGATTTGGAGCTTCTTTTGACACCTTGGAGGACTACCAACATCTGAACACGGGCAACAGTTAGTTGGAACTGAGGCTGTGACCCCACCCTTCGCCATATATGACCTCATTAGCTTTTCCCTCCTAGCTCTTCAAGGCAGGAGCAGCCTTCATCCAGATGTTCACCTAATGTGCACAAGGGTCACACCTCAGGACACAATGGGACCACAGGGACAGAGGACTGCCTGGGAGATTCAGGCAGAGTTAATAAAGTTGATCTGGAAGGTAAGAGGCCTGGACAAACATCAGAAGAAATGTGCCCCCCCCCCCCCCCAGAGCCAAGGGTTGTAGAAAAGGTCTGGAGTTGGGAAGTGAGTATGGAGTAGCCCCTTCGATAGACAGTGGCAGTGGGTTAGAGATTGATTGGCCGAACTATGCTAGGCAAGAACAGGGACCAAGGGGGAGACAAATGCTGACAAGCCCCACACTGGGCGTCAGGGCAACCAGAGTAGCTCAGGGCTTGCACGAGGTCCTCATTGCCTCAGAGCTGTCCTGGGTATCGGATGGGGAGGGCTGTGAAGGGAGGGGGAGGGCAGGGGGAACTGCCCAGCTGGAAGAGGCCTTGTCTAATTGTGCCTGATTAGTAGAGAGGAAGAGAACAGGGCTAGTGATTAATAGTCACGGCAGTCACCAGCATGTGGGGAAGGCGGATTGGGAGGGGGAGGGAAGCCCGAGAGCCAGGAGGGAGTGAAGAGAGTGAGGTGCCCATGGGGCCTCGGCCTTCTGCCCTTCTAGGGGCTGTCTGCATCCTTGATGGGGGAGCTGGGACCTGCCCCCACCTCCTAAGGGAGCCCCTCCTTCCTGCTTCAATTTTCAGGCAGGGCATGGAAGAGAAGAGAGCAAGGTCGTGCCCGCCTCAGGGAGAAGTAGTCTCTGTATTAGTCACATGAGGCTTTCAGACACCCCAAAGCCTCCAACCACCCTCAGTTTAGCCTGGGACCTCAGCTTGACTCTGTCATACCCTACAAAACGTCACCAGTTAGTCCTATCAGTCAACCAAGCCCTGACTCAGCCGGGCTATCTGAACTCTAGTTCCCAGGATGTTGTCCAAGATAACAAGCACTAGTTGCACAGGCCAAATCACATTTCAAATGCTCAACAGCCATGCATAGCTAGTGACTACCATGCTGGAAAATACAGCCATAGGATGTCTCCATCTTTACAGAAGGTTTGTCATCTAGCACTGACCTATACAGTGTATGCATATATGCATGCGTGCATGCTGCTTGGGAAGGCTATAACCACACAGTGAACAGCAAAGGTCTGAGAGAAGAGCAGAGGATGGAGAGCAGCCTTGCTCCAGAGCAGGGATCAGAAACCATCAGGTGATACTGAGGATGGTGAGATTAAAGGATGGCCCGGAGCTGCCTCGGTGGTGTTTATGACAAGTGGCACTCACAGAGTGCACATTGTGTGCATGCCAGGCAGTGTACTAAACTCTTTTCAGGCATCTTACCCTCAAAACCACCCCAGAGACAATGTAATAAATACACCAATGGATGCTCGTGAAAGCATTTTGGTTTCCTTGAGGCCACCTGACTGAATGGAACTGAGGGACAAGTTCACATGGTCAGACAGCTCCAGAACACACACATAGTGCCGTGTCCCCTGAGGAGAGGAGATGCTTGGCTTTTAGAGCTGCCCCCTTGCATTTGTACAGAGCAAGCAAGAAGGCTCTCGGGAGAGACCTACTGCCTCCTACCAAGCTGACTGACTGAGAGTGAGCCATGATGGGGGGAGGGAAACCAGGGCTTGGCACACCGTTGAGAGATAGTGGAAACAAAGAGGAAGGGAGAGCCCCCTATAGTGTCAGGGTGAATGGGTGATGGGGACAGTATGAGGTACAAGTGGGGGTAGGTGGCTGTGAGCTGGCTGGAGGAGCAATGAGAAGAACTGGGGGCCTGCGTGGAGGACAGTGGGTGTCCGTAGCCCGGCGCCTTCAGAACCCCTGCCTCTCTTTCTCTCCTCTCCAAACCACACTCTGGCTGCCTCACCCCTTAAGCCTCCCCAGCCCTCTCCTAGCCCAGACTGGCCTCTCTCTCTCTCTGAACTCAGGCCCTTACCATCCACATACCTCATCTGGCAATTAATCCTGGCACCTTATGACATCGCTTGCATGGCTGATTAACTCTTGCATGCTTGCTTAAGCTTCTGAGGATCCCCGTCCCTGCTCTACCACGAGACTGAAGGCATCTTGAGGACAGGGGTTGAGGACTAGAGCTTCCCTTCTTTGCTGTCCCCCAGAGGTCCTAGCAAGGAGCCTAACATGTATCGGTCCACAGACCAGCATTTTGAGTGCCTGACTAGGAGTAAATGAAGGGATATTCGGAGCGTGGGGGTGAGAGCGATCTCAGTGGCACCAGGAGCAAGAGCAGCGGCTTAGGGGACTGGGGGAGGGCACATTACCCAGAGTAAAAATAGGCTGGAAAATGTGACATTTATTAACTTGGATTCCGGAGGAAAGGTCACAGCAGAGTGGGGAGTGGGAAGGAGGAAACAGGGAAGGCAACAGAAAACACATAACAGACCCTTACTGAAGCCTGTCTGTCACCATCACTGGCCATTTCACCACCCACTCCCTGGCAGGTGCCACCTCAACCAGCTCACATTTTTATCTCCTCACCAAACCCCTTCAGTTCTCCATCATGTACCCCACATCCTCATCGCAGCTGAGACTTCATGTCCTCATGAGGCCTCCGGTCTGACCCAGGCAACACATTCAATCTTCTCCAATACCATGGGTCCCAGCCCAGTTCCTAACTGTCTCAGACTCAACCGAGTACTCTAGGTCCAGGAGGAATGATATGCAGCAGGTGTGGACAGGGTGTGAGCAGGAGGCTATGAGTCCAGGCTAGGGTGGGCATGGGGGAATAGGACCCTCAAAAGGGGGAATTCTGTCCCTCAGCGATTGCTTTGTCCCACTTGCACTGATGTCTCTGGATCAGCCCCACAGCACAGATCCACCAGCTTCCCACCCTTGCCTCAGAGGACCAAGGACCTAGGGCAAGCTGTCCTTGCCTTTCCTCTTCCCCACCCACTCCCAGGATTCCAAGAACTTGACCTTCGATCACGGGAATCCCTGCCCCTATATTCTCTGGACACTTCTTATCCTAACAGAAACCTTGGGTCACCTTCCCTTCACTTCCTAAGTGCCCTCCATCTCTCCTCCATTGATGTGTGCCATCGTTGCCCTTCCCCTTTCCTGCCCACCCCAACTGGAGCTAAGACACAAACTCAGGGACACAAAGACCCCATTGATTTCTGCCCCAGCAGCACCTGCTGAGACCGAGTTCCTCCCCACCCCCATCACAGAGGGTAACGCGGCAAGGCAGGAGTCCCATGGATCCCGAAGGCCACACTCCCTTCACACATCACTTCCCTCTTAGCTCTGGTCTTGGAGAGCAGTGTTATATTTTCCTAGAAGACAGAGCATGTAGCTAGACAACAGACTGCTATTCCCTAATTCCACTCCTGGTACAATCTCCTCCCTCCTGCCCCTCTCTTCCTGTTAATTCCTCCCACTGAACCCACCCACACAACCCAAAGCAAGAGGCCCTAGGCACTGCACATGTGGTGGGGCCAGGAACCTGGCTGATACATGTTTCCTGGTAACACTGAGGCAGGGAGAGAGAGAGAGCTTGTGAGTGAGGAGCTAAGCTCTCAGGAAGGAATGTACCCATTGCTGCTGGTGGCTGGGTGTGAGTGGGCACCTTGGTGGCACTATACATTCTGTCACATACCAGCCAGGCATCAACTGGGGACTGGGGACAGACTCAAGCACACTGTGAATAATAGCTTGTGAGTGTGTGTGAAAGGAACGCTGATAGACCTGACAGCATCTAAGACGCATTCCCCACTCTCATACACCTGATGGCAGGAGGTGTGCTAGGAGAGCAGGCAGAGATGGCACTCCACTCCTGGTGAGGGCACATGTGTTTGTGTCCACACACATGGGGCTGATGGTGCCAGTTGTCTCTGCCTGGAGAATGGTGGGCAGAAGTTGGGGTAGGTTGGTGTCAGGAGCTGGGGTGACATCCCCAGCATGACCCCCCTCCTTGGCAGCTATGAGCTGAAGTACAGGCATGGAATGTGTTCCTCTCTGGGTGTGTGGGTGTGCAGGTGTGCCTCTGAGTGTAGTGACAGGGACACTGAACATGCATGGCAGGGAGTTTGCAAGGAAACCATGTCCCTGAGCAGTAGGAGTGTGTGTGTTCGTGTGCCAGCTCCACGGGTGAGTTATGCACAGAGAGGGAATGAGTGATTCTCAGTGTGAGAGCCAGAGCCAGGCAAGGGAGCAGGCAGGAAAAGGGACTGGAGGGGGTGGGGGCACTGGCAAGCAGAACTGATCAGGGGGACCATGAAAGAGGGGTGTGTATGAGAACAGCTGTGAAGGGCTGTGTGTGTGTGTGTGTGTGTGTGTGTGTGTGTGTGTGTGTGTGTGTGTGTGTGTGTGTGTAAAAGGCACAGAGACGAAAGAGACTGCACTGGCATCTAGGATACACGAAGACCATCTCTATCCAGCTGGCTGGCTGGGCCAGTTCCCCAGAAGGCAGCCCCAAGTCCTTCTTTAGACGGGGGACACCTCTCCTCTCTAGCAACCCTCTCCCTGTCACTTTGATTTGGAGGGAAGAAGAATCCAGTAGCCCCCCCCCCCCCGAAGAAAAAGAGAACAAGAACAAAGTAGGGCTCAGTCTGTCTGGCCTTGGGATGAAGACCAGCTTCAGGGCCCTGAGTCCATCTCGAAGAATGCCCCTGGCCCCTGAACCTTGAACACTGCAGCAGCAGCAGCAGAGGAGAAGGAGGAGGAGGAGCTGGACCACCGGGTAAGCCGTTCTGAGCATCCACTGCTCCTGGGTTGAGGAGCCAAAGGGAAACACGAGCTGAGGGAGACACGAGGCCCGCCTCTGGTGGCAGAAGGAAGGGAAGCCCTGTTGAGGATGCCCTCACGTAGTACCCTCCACCCCCACATTAGCTTCTGGCCACCCCAGGTTTAGGTGGCTTAGCTGGTACAACTCACCACAGAGAAGTTGCTGGCGGAACAGTGGTGCCCACTGAAGTTGCAGCTCTTGAGCATGTCAGCAAGCTGGTGGCCAGTGCGGTTGAGGATGTCTACCATGTCAGGCTCTGGGTAGCGAAGGCCAGCTGCACGGTGCCCATCCCGGTCTTTGGGGGGCAGCCCTGTCAGATTGGCCAGGTGGAAGATATCAGCATCACTGAGTGCCGAATGCCGGAAGCGGTTGATGTTGCAGAGGGTGACAGCCGGAAAGCCCGCCACTGGGGCTGGGGCAGCAGGGTCCATGGCTACCAGGTGAGGCCGGGTCAGGTAGCCCCTGGCCAGGCTGGCTGCCTGGTACAGGAAGGCAGCCAAGGAGGTGAGTAGGGCCAGTGCCCACAGGGTTCTGCGCAGTCCATGGGGGCCTGGGCCACAGGCCCGGCCCAGCCCATGCAGAGTGCTGGTGCTGGCAAAGGTGGCCAGATCCCGAGGGGCTGCTGGCCCCTGAGCAGCCCCCAGGAGGCTCTGCTCATCTCCTGCCTCCTTCTCCTTGGGTTTTGCATCCTCCTCAGCAAATTTGATTTTGCACACAATCTCGATCGGCATCTGTCCCCGGCTGCTGGGACTGGCCAGAGCCTCACTGCTACTGTCCCTCCCTGGACAGCAGCCCTGGTGCCCTCCGGAGTGGTGGCGGCGGCAGCGGCTGCTCTTCTAAACTCAGGGCAACCAGGAGAAGGATGGGGACGGGGTGGGGGCCCGAGGTGGGGGCGTCACTCCCACTCCCAGCAGCTCCGCAGCCCCGGCGCTGCCTCTGCCGCTGCTGCCTCTGCTGCCGCTTGTCTCTCTCCTCGATCGTCTCCTTGTGGCTTCCCTTATCAGCACCCGCACAGCTGTCAGCCCCTGCGTGTGTCCCTGCGAGCAAGCGAGGGAGCAAGCGCTGCTCCGCCACGCCGCGCAGCCCCAGCCGCTCCGCTCAGCATGTGCTCTGGAGCCCACCCCGTGCTTAATAATTCAGGACATGTCAACAGCGTTTCACCGTCGGGCACTGGCACGGGAGGCAAGAGCCAGGCCAGGGAGGGAAAAGCCCCACCCTACCCCAGCCCAGGATGGAGATTCCAGGATTAGGGGTGCTTCTGAAACTCTCTCGCTGTACCTTAGTCAAGTGTGGGGGCCACGGATAGCCTAGTCTCGGGCCAACCAGGGAATGGTGCTATGCTGAGTGCTTAGCCCATTCCTTGCCACTTTTTTGGACCATACCCCACGAAAGGTCAATCAACCCCACCTCCTGGCTACCTTGACTCCTGACTCCAGCCTTCAGCGGATCTCACTGCCCCACTCAAAGCAGCTTCCAGCAACTCCTTGTGAGAGCCACTTGTTTGAATGAGGGAGGGAAGGAAGGGGAGGGCCGGCAAGAGAGATAAAAAGACAACTATGGCTTCACTCAGACTCCCCTTCTCTAGAGCCTTGCTGCTGATTTCAACATCGACCGTACCCCTACCTCCTCCAGGAGGGACCCTGGTTCCCTTTTTCTGACTTTGTTCCCAATCCCCAGTCAAGTCATTCTTGTGACTGAAGTAGAGGACACCCTGGTTGGCTTGCTTGTCTGTATCCACTTTACTAGTCCTTTAGTCTCTAAATTCCTTGCTATGATCAGGCTTGGGGAAACCGAGGAAAGCTGGATGAGCCAGGCCAGGGAGCAAAGAGCTCAGAGGCAGGGAAGAAGGAAATGAAGAGCCCAGGGGAGGCATTAGAGCTACTGGAAGATGAGTGGGGGCTTCAATGGAAAGACTGTGCTAAGGAAGTCAGTGCCCAGAATGTCCTGTCCTCTGGCAGAGCTCGGTTGCCCTGCAGGCTGCTATCTTGGAGGGGAAATCAGACACATGGGTTACCATCATGAGAGGAAGTGGAAGCCCCTTTTGGCTCACCGGGAGGGGGTACGTTGATACCTCCTGCCTGGGAGTAGCAAGAACGGTCCACTTGTGCCCCCTGGGGGTGTGTAAAAGTGCGTGTCCTCATGGGGGAGAGGAAGCACTTGTCCTGGGAGGAAAGGGGGGCTGATTAATCGGGGCGCTAATGAGCAGCAGGGAGAGGAAGCTCAGAGGGGAGGGGGAGGCGGCTCCATCGATCCAAGCCGCGGAACCAGCAGCTGAAAAAAAAAAAAAAAGTGAGAAGGGAATCGATCTGAGGGAAACGGCAGCCTGCTGGGGATTAGAGCCCTAGGTCCACGCGCTGCCCAACGGCCACCCCTCCCCTGCGTCAGCCTGGCCCTGCAGTCTCAGGCTGGCCCTGAGGGAGGGTCACAAGCAGAGCTCCTCTTAGGGGTTCAGGTTGCTGCTCAGCCCACCCTGGCTGCAAGGCTAGGTCAGGCCCCTAGTGAGAGGCACCCCAGTGTGTAATCCACCTGCACACCTGGTCCTAGCCATGCTTGGTGCCCTAACTAGATGTTCCCAGCCTTTCAGCAAAGTGGCTTCCCAGGGTCCCACAGCTGGGTTTCCCCACAAGCTCCCGTGAGTCTCGGTCAGCGGGTTCCCAGAGCTGGGAAGATAAGACCCCTGGGGACAGGTTCAAGTGCTGCTTTTGCCTGGGACACAGCAGAAGTAGAGCTGGCACTGGAGGCAGGCTCTGAGCTCCTATGGAAGGGTTCAAGTGACGCGGACAGCTAGCTCCCTCTACCCCATACCCCGGCAGTAGTCTCCCATACTTCCCCCACCCCCGTCAACTTCCAGACCTTTCCAAAGTCCCCCCACCCCCACCCCCACATGCACACCGTCCCTCCTTTTCTTTCTTCCCTTTTCTCCCAATATCGATTTTTCTTTACTGGGTTTTTTAAAAAAGGTGATTTAATTGCTTTTTTAAGGTTACTTCAGTCTGGGGCTCTGCCAACAAAGCGGGAACTGCCCCCCAGTCAACCCCAGCACTCACCACTGCCCTGATATCCTGTCTGAATTCCTCGCTATCTGCTGAGCGCTCAGGGTCAAGCTGTCTCCACCGCATGCTGACCTCCATCATGACACCCTCCCCCCCTTTCGGGTCAGCAGGGACTCTTCCACCTCTAAAAGGAAAGGCGTTGGGTGGTAACTCCATACGGGGGGTGGGGGTGGGGGTGGGGTCTGTGGGGGAACTCCAGGGCACTGGAATGAAGCAGCAGTTTGTTACATGCAGACTCCCACCATTGCCCGGTGGCCAGCTGTCTCTAATTGTCCGCAAGTCCCTACCATCCAGTCTCCCAGACCTCCTGGAATCGGCCTATGCTCCGTGGGGACTCCCATCCTTCCAGCCCATCTCCTGGGGGTTTCCACTCACTCTCCCCACCCCCAGCCCCTTCTGGCCCCCTTTCTATCCCTCCATACCCCCTTTGCCTCTGGCCCTGTCCCCTCTCCCCCCCTTCTCCCTGCTTCC
The DNA here is from genome assembly GCA_028551405.1 of Uromys caudimaculatus. NCBI lineage: Eukaryota > Metazoa > Chordata > Mammalia > Rodentia > Muridae > Uromys > Uromys caudimaculatus. Next base: position 66,243,734 of record CM052709.1, on the reverse strand, counting down.
CTGCCTGCCTCCGTCTCTGCCCGGCTGCAGTTGGGTGATAATCTCCCTCATTTAGCCTCCCGGCTGCTTCCCCGGCTCATTGCCCAGCTGGTCCCTGGGGCCCGGCCCAGTTTCTTCCCCACCCCCACCCCCAGCCCTGCGCCCAAGCTCCCTCAGCCTTTCCCAGTTTCTCTCACCCATTCCCTAGGGACCAGCTGCCCCCTCAGGGGTGGGGTTGGGGGAAGGGAAGCAAGGTTAAGGGGAGCTGGCTAGGACCTGAGCTAGCTGTAAGCTAGTGGGAGGGGCTGCTGGGGACTCCAGAGTTTGGGGTGTGGGGAGGGGCTACCATTCAGACAGAATGTGAGTCCTACTCTGGCCCCTTTACCCTCCTGTTATCCCCATTTCTCAGATTTGTTCCCAGCCCAGTTCTCCCCACCCTGGGATTTGAATTAGGCTTCCTGAAACTGGGAAACGGAAGGCTAACAAGATAGGGAGGCAAAGGTCAGAGTACATTGGGCTAGGCAAGCCGGGAAAAGGGTGGAGACAACAGAGAGGGCAGGATGGATTAGTCAGAGGTCCTGGAAGGATGCTTGGAAGTTTTACTTGAGCAAAATGTCTCCAAAGGGAGACCCGAGACTCCCAGGACAGAACCTGAAGGGTTTCCCAGGGAACCTCTTCACAGCCCAGGGACTCCCCCAAAGGAAGCCTTTTCTGCTTTTTCCTGTCCTATGAGGGCTCCTGACTCCCCTGGCTGGCTGGCTAGCTTCATAAACTACACAACCTTTGAACTCCTAAAGAGCATTCTATAGATCGAGTCCCCAGCCTCCAGATCCCAAGGGACACCTTCTTGACACACACCACAGCTCAGAATCCTGGACCTGGTCCTGACCAGGGGGTGGGAAGCCAGTGTAGGACAGACGTGGGTGGGAAGGGACAAGGATGGGGGGTGTGTGCCTGGCCTGGCCGGGCCTGGCTGGCGAGCAAGCAGCAGTGACAAACGGGCTGTGCGGGGACCGAGGGGCGGGGGGCGGACGGCGGCTGATTTATCTGGGTTATTTATGCCACGGACGAGGCAGGAGAAGCGGTTAATGAGAGTCCCGGCGAAGGGGGATGGGAAGAACCGGACGTGATCTGAGGCAACTGAAGAGGGTTAGCGTCCCACCGCCAGGCCCTGCCCCCACTGTCACCAGTACTCTCTGCACCCCCACAGGGCCCTCCCTGGGCTATCCCAGGGAAGCATCCGCTCCTCTGTCTGGCACTCACACCATCTATCCCTATTTGGGTATTCTCAAGCGGAGGTCATTGGTCACCAGGAATGGAGAGGGTGGGATTCAAGATTAGGGAAAATCCTGGAGGAACCAGGGAGGGGACGTGGAAAGGGAGGGCAGGAAGAAGAAAGATACACATCCTGACTGGCTAGAAACAGACGAAGTTTGAGGGGTCAGTGGAGAGGGCTGAGGTAGAAGAGGGAGGGTGGGCAGCCCACAGACCCTGAGCAGACGCTAGAGAGAGGGCAAACGGCCTTTAGGCACTAATCTGGTGTCAGACAGGGAGCCCGGGGATGGGGGTCTGAGTGACAGAGAGGCTAGGCAGGAGGTGGCGCTGGTCAGAGCAGAGAGAGCAGGAAGGAGGGAGAGAAGATCCAGAGAAGGAGGGGGAGAGGGCTTTGCAGCAGCGAAAGCTGCTGGGAGCAGATAAGACAGCACGGCAGCAGGAGGATTAAAGCTCCGAGGGGTATGGGGGGGTGCCGAGTGGGATGATGGGAGGGGGCAGGGAGGAGAGGGGTGAGGGCAAGACACCCGGCCACAGAGACAAGCAGGGAAAGGAAATCTTTGAGGAAACAAGTTTAATCATGGGGCTATTAACTAGGAGAGGAGAAAGAAGAAAACTCTTGATCATCCGTTCTGGGAAGGAGGACTTTCCTGTCATGAACAGTCCTACACCCCACACATGCCTGGGGTGGCAAAGCTAAGCCAAGCCAAGCGATGAACTGGGGAGGGTAGAGGACTGCCGAATAATAGGGTTGGTAGAGGCTGGCCCCAGGAGCTGCTCAGAACGGATTTGGAGATACTGAGGGTACACAGCGCCTCCTTGCGGTGGCCAGTGGAACACAGGAGAGTCAAACTCTAGGGATAGGTCTCCTTACGGGGAGGGGTACAGTCTTGGAAAGAGATTAAGTTGCTACCCAGGGTGGGCTCCCAAGGCGTCCCTTACCATCCCTTGACCTACTAGAAAGGTGTTCTTAGTGCTGATGAAACCCCTTGCTCCCCTAAACCTAGCCTAGGACAGTTCAGAGATGGCTTGGTGACAGAAGGCAGCCTTAGTGGGGGAAAAAGGGAAGAGAGGGGGGTGCGGGAGGGGAGCGGAGGTGGCAGGCGGGGCCCGGTAATTGCGTGTTTGCCAGTTCTCAGTCTCTGCACACAGGGATCGTGTGTTGGTGGGTGTTGCTTCCCTTTGAGGAGTGTCTGTTGGCAGAGGTGTCTATCTCGGGGGTCTGGGCTCTCCTTGGTTCCCACCCCCTTTTTGTTTTGGGGAGCATGGCTCTGGGCACACCCAGCTGTGTTCCGTGCTGATGCGGCAGATGTGGCGGGCCCCAGCTGTGCCTGCTTCCCAGAGAGGGGGAGGAGGCTGCAATCTGCTCCCCCATAATGGTTGCTAAGTGCCAGGGGGAGGGGCTAAGATAGAGGTAGGATTGGGACCTGAGCAGCCCCAGCAGGACGTGAGAGAGGGCAGTGCCTCCTCCAGCCCCACTCTGACCAATTCCCCCAACCCTAGCCAGTGTTCTTGGCTCTCTCTATCTCGCTTGCTCCTGAAGCCCATCCAAATTTTTCTCCATCCTCAGTCCCTGTCCTCAGCTCTCCTCCTCTGTCACCCCATCCAGCTTGATGCCAGGGACCCCCCCCTCCACGGCCCCCAGCACGCTCCCCTTCGCTGATTTTACAGAATAATCTTTTTATGGAAACTGGGAGAAAAAAAAGCATTAATGGCAGGGAGCACACCCCTCCCCCGCATCCCTCCCCCTGCTCCCCCCCTTTCCCACCCCAGTTCCTTCTGGCTTCTCTCTTCTCAAACCCATCCCTGAACCAGTACCCTCCTACACCTATACCTCCATGAGGCTAATGAAGGTTGGGGGCAGGTCCCCAGAGCAGCAGATAAGGGGGCTCCTTGCTACCCCTCTTGAGGCGGGAGTGCTCTCACTTCATGGGTTGTGAGCCACTCCCTTAGACAGATGGGGCTTTGGCTTCTCTCAGGGCAGAAGAGTGCTTGGAAGGGGCGAAGGCATCACCTCTCACCCTTAGGACACTGCACCTGTGACCCCCTCAGCTTGGGCAATGTTTTGAAGGTTTCAGCTTCTGCTACTCCATACCACCTTCAGACACTGACCCTTTCCCCTTCCAGAGCCTCTCACCATCATGTCCCCCCACCCCCACTGGGTCTAGGAGGGGGCTCCCTGGGGCCAGGGCCTGACACAGACTTATTGGATTTCACGGTGTTTTGCTGAGAAAATAATTAAATTATCATATTTATGATGGAGCTGCCATGGCCTCTGCCAACCACTTGGAACAGAAGGGTCAGGGTAGGAGGAGGAGAGGAAAGGAGCCTGGCCTTGTGGTCCAACCTTCTCTTAGCCCCTCCCTTAGGGAGGTGATCCCAGGCTGAAGGGGTCTGCAACACTGCTGATGGTTGCAGACATGACAGGTCTGGGTTGGATGCAGGCTGGGAAGAAACCAGGGAAAGGGGCTGTGGAGACTCGGGTTACAGGTCAGGCTTGCTAAGCCCTTGGGCCACCTCCCTGGGCTCTCATCCAGCCCTCATGTCATGGGAGGGCATCTCTAGGGCAGTCCCCAGGTTAGCCCTGGTTCAGTTCCCATATATCTTTCTAACTGCCTGCCTGGAAAGCTGTGAGATCCTGAGCTCTGTCCCAGACCCTTGTGCTGACAAGGTCCCGACACGCTGCTGCCTGCCACCCAAGCCGGCTGCCAGGACCCCCTCCTGCCTTCCACCCAAACCCTGCCCCCCTATTCTCTTCGGGTAATTAGATTCCTCTCAATTAGCAGATTACGATCATTACCAGCTCATCTGGCAACTAAACTCAGCACCCACAGCTGTGGAAAAGGGGGTGCCAAGAGGGGCACACTGGGGTCATGGGCAAACATGGAGATGTGCAGAGAGCAGGCCTATGACCTGCCAAAAGGTATCAGACGGCCAAGGGATAAAGGGGCCTCTTCTAAATCAGACCTCTGCCAGAGGAGTGGGGGACAGATTCTGGAAGACCCCTGGGTAAGGGCAAACCCCCCAACTCCCCAAAGCCAGCCTGGGAGCAGATGGAGCTGGCAAAGCGTTAAAACAGGCCAGGGCTGGGTCTTGGCATGGAGCTGAGAGCAAGCTGCTGGGTATTCAGCCTGGGTCCCAGACTCCCAGCAAGTGTGTCCACTGAAATCCTTCAGCTTTCATCGTTCTGGAAAGCCAAGCCCAGGGAGATGGCAAGCAAGCAAGCAAACAGGGTGAAGGTCGTGGGGGCCAGCAGGCCAGGGAGCCTGGAGGGCCTTCCTCTAAAGCAGCTAGTGCAGAAGGCTGAGGCAGTGGGAGGGGGAGATTTACCAAGACTCCGAATTCATTATTCATGAGCCAGCAGCACCGACTCCAATTTAAATGCTAATGTGGGGGGGGGCTGACTCAGCTGCCCCCCCCCTTGTACCGCCAACCCCAGCCCAGGCGCAAGGAGTCCAAGCTGGCTCCAAGGTTCACAGGGGTTTATTTGGGAGTGGGGAGGGAGGCCAGGTGTCCCTGGCCACACACATGGCTCCCTACAAGGTGGCTTCCTCAGGTCCTTTCTAGACAGAGCCAGCCAGGCAGGCAGCAGCCCAAAGGAGAGTGGGCAAGAGTCCTGGGAGCCTTTTGGCAGCATCCTCACAGGATGATTTGGTTGGTGAAGCTTCGACTTAGCTCCTTATGTGGTAGAACAATCGAGTTCAAGATGAGCACCTCGGCAGGGATCCGTACGCGGCAGCCTGGAGCGCGGATGAGGGCACCAGGAACAGGTCATGAGAGGTGTTGAGGCAGAGCTGGGGCCATGACTAGGCCTGCCCATCTGTGCTCCAGGCCTCATTCATCCCCCAGTGATTCACTCAGGCTGGGTACATGGCAGGATCTTGGTAAATGTTTGCTTAAGGAATACACACACGCACGCACACACACACACACACACACACACACACGACATACAATATATACAAGAACAAACATTTCCTGCAGACTCCAGCCATCACCTGTGGAGCTTCCCAATCCTTACACCACCACCACCACCCCCACCCCCGCTCCCAACAAACCATACCCAGGATAGTGATGGCAGGAAGCAGCTTTCCATCCTTGAAGAGGCTCTCACTGTCCATGCGAGCTCGGGGGTCATTGGGATTTGGGTCATTGGGAGTCCCCTCTACGCGGGCCCAGCGCCCCACAGTGCTACCCCAGCCCACAATGCTGTGAAGGACACAGGTGTGTTCCTGTCAAACAGAAAGGCTCAGGGTGAGCAGGGAAGAAGGCAGGCACAGGAAGGTGTGGAAGGGAGATGCAGAGCCTGGGGGTGGGGCTCACTTCTCTTGTTCTAGAAGACATACGGGAGTCTTCCCCCCTCAACCTCTTGGGTACCACACACTGCTGTGTGCCTGGTTCCTACCTGCAAAGTGGCTCCGTGGAGGACAATGCTCTCTCGCAGACGCACGCCCTCGCCTACGGTCACCCCCTTCCCAATGGAGACATTGGGGCCCAGCTGTGGAGAAGATCATCATCCTTTGAGAGTGGAGGGACTTGGGGACACAACAGGTGCTCCAAAGCAGGGAGACAGGCCAGCACCTGAGCTTAGTCCCTGGGTATCCCCACGGGTCCCAACAGCCTCTCCCTGAAGTTGGGGCCACAGCTTACCACAGCTGATGGGGCCACTTTAGCAGTTGGATGGATGTAAACATTTCCTAGAAGCAGAAGAAACAACCTGGGGGCAGATACCCTAAAACACATCTGGATAGGGAGAGGAGGAGACTGAGCCCTCACTTCCATACCCGAGGTGAAGAGTGTAGACCCCAGGGCGTGGGAGAGTAAAGGGTAGTGATGGGGTGGGGTGGGTACCTCTGATTCGTGGGCCCCCTGGAGTGTGTCTGGCTAGCCGTTCTGGGTGTGTGATCTGGTATCTCCCCAGATAGAGGCGTGAGGCATAAAGGGCTGAGCTAGGGACCAAGAGGGGGAGGGGCACTCAGGGTCCAGCAGGGCCTGTGCCTACCACCCCAACCTACCACCCCAATGCCACATTCTTTTTTTTTTTTTTCCGAGACAGGGTTTCTCTGTGTAGCCCTGGCTATCCTGGAACTCACTCTGTAGACCAGGCTGGCCTCGAACTCAGAAACCCGCCTGCGCCACATTCTTAAAGAGTCTCAAGATCCGTGGCATAGGCTCTTCCCCAGCCCCCACATACCCTGCAGACTTGATCTGGCTCCAGATACCATCGGTGAGGTGCACATAGATTTGGCCCTGCCCAGCCAGGGCTGAGAACACATCTTGCTCTAGTCGGATGGTCCCTGCACCAGGCCATGAGCCTGGAGATTCCTCCCTGACCGGGAAAGGAGGAGACATCAGTTCCCTAGGTGAGTCCGAACATGGAGTCTCTCCAGGAAGGAATGAAAGGGGCTTTTGCCACTCTCCAAGCCCTCCTCTAGCTTGGCTCCTTTACCAAGGTCTATTCAAATCCTAGGCACCTCTTCTACTACCCTTGACTGACTGCTTTCACTGGGAAGCCCCAGGCCTAGACCCCACTCCTCCCATCCCTGCTTATGCCCACCCTGCCCCCATTCACCCTTCTAGTTCCCCTCCCTCACTGGATAGCAAAAAAAAAAAAAAAAAAAAACTCACCCCAGAGCAAGGCAGCTGGTGAGGGCAGAGACAGTCACAGAGAGGGGGGGGGGAAAGAGATGGTAGCGATGCCAGCTCAGCGGAAACAGAGATAGAGAAGCCAGGAGAGATGGAGAGAAGCAGAGACATGGTGGGGTGAGAAATGTTGTCAGCAGATGAATGAGGTGTGAGATGGGAGCTGGGTGGGGAGGGGGATACCTAGTAGCCAGCTGTCAGGCTTCGGAGGGACAAACCTGACATTAGCCAGCAAGGCTCTGGGCAGCCCCAGCGCGTGTGCGTGTGCGTGTGCGTGTGCGTGTGCGTGTGCGTGTGTGTGTGTCTGCACTTGAGCGCATGTGCACCCAAGTGTGTGTTGCCTTCTGTTCTCAAAGATGTCTCTGGGACAACCAGGACTGGAGAGAAATGGACCAGAAGTGGGATGGGCAGGGGGTGACAGGGGAGGAGCTGGGGTGTAAGGAAGAGGGGACAGAATGAGGTTGGAAGGGGAGGGGCTTAGGGAGGCAGGCTACAGATGACAGTGGGCAAGGGCGAAGGGAGAAAGATGAGGAGCAGGGTGACACGGAACCTGCAGGGCCTGGTGGGGTGGGGGTCGGGGGAACAAGCACGGGTCTGGGACTGGGATGCTTAGGACTGGGTCACAGGGTCATGGAGCCTGCCTCACAGTTGCCCATCCTGCTGATTACGCTGGAAAACATCCCGGAGAGGCTTCAGGGCTTCTGGGGAGAAAAGGTAGATGCCACAGTTGATGATGTCACTGATAAAGGTGCTGGGTTTCTCCACATAGTGCAGGACCTAAGGAAGTGAGGGCAGAGCTCACAGTGGAGGGCGGACTCCACCACCACCACCTCTACTACATCACCCCCAGCACCCCCTACTGCCAAGAGCAGCTCCCAAAGGGATAGTTCACACATTGGCCCTAGCTGGCTTCACATCCCCAGCTACCTGTACTCCACCCTCCCTAACTACTGGGATTCCTGGAAAATAACCTGCCACTGGGATGTCCTCCTCTGCCTCTTCCTCTGGAAAACCCTCCATTTGGAATCCAGTTGACATTGTTACTCCTTGTTACTCTGCTGTAAACTCCACTTAGCTCCTCGGACCTGACACCCCTAACCTCTGGTCACACCTCACCCAGGCCACTGTGCCCAGGATTGGCTTTCGACCTGTTCCCGCTAGACTGAGGTTTCCTGAGAGGTGGGGCATGGGTTCTTCGGTTCTGTTTCTTTCATGTCTAGCTGGTGCCTGCCACAAAACTGCACATGTATGCAAGCATACACATGTACAGGCCATGTAGGTTTTAGATACATTAAACGATGAACAAGTAGAATGATTTGTGTGTCGGAGTCCATGAGATTCAGGAGCAGGGGTTTTCACAAACAGGGGCAAGGCTCCTCTTGCCTTAGTGGCTATGCTCCTACCTCAGTAATTATGGGTCGCCGTGGACTTCCTGCCTGTCTTTACACAAACTGTTCTCTCTGAAGTCTCCTTCATCTCTACCTGTTTCCTGAAGGAAGCACTGCCCCCTCATGTCAGGCTCTTGCTGGGCCTCTCTCTGTGTTCCGTAGTGCCCCGTGTGCATCCATTCATTAAAACATCACCCCTACAGAAACGAGCTGGCACCCTTCCCCCTGTCATTCTCTCTTAAAGGGCTACAAGATGCTTTGCTAGGGAGGGGTGGGGGGATGGCACGCAAACTGTCCTATCTGTTTGATATGATAGACCACTCCTGAAAGCGCTCTCAGCATCCCTGAGAGGTGTAAGGTATGGGGTTGATCTTACAGAGAGGCCCCAGCCCCATTCTAGTCTCACCTCATGTGTCTGTGGATTCTCAACGATGCAGCCGTAGTTGAGGGATTGTGTCCTGTTAGCCTGAGAGACAGACATATCCAAGACAGTGACCTGCCTCCTCCAGGGCGGCCAAGGCTGTTTTCTCTCCCTTTCTTCCCTTCCCCTTTAGCCCCTGGCACGCAGCTCTGACACTGACAGGGCTTCAGCAGAGTTGAGAGCTGACAGCTGCCCTCCCTCCCCCCTGCTTCCCAGCAACCAAAAGGCTCAGGGTTGCCAATAACACCTCTGTAACAGTTGGAGTGGCACATCTCCCTCCCAACACCGTCCCTACTCCAAGACCTAGAGGGACCCCAGTCTCTCTACAGCCTTCAGTCCTCTTACCGTGGTGCCAAGGAGTAAGAAGGGGTGTCGCTGGTGCCTGTGAGCATCCAACATGGCATTCAATGGGAAGTCAGAGCAGACGTCAGCATTGAGCACGAAGAAGGCCTCAGGTGCCCCAGCCAGGATCTGGTCCCGAAAATGGTAGAGGCCACCCCCTGTGCCAAGGGGAGCAAACTCCTGCAGGTACCTGTCCGTAGGAACCCCAGCCAGCTCAGTGAGACACCATGATCCAGGGCACCTGACACACCCTCCCCTGATACCTCCACCCTCCTCAGAAGTACTTCTGCCTAGGCCTGCAAGGAAACCTCATATTAAGTAATTCTGATGCCCAAAATAAGTCCCTCTTGGGTATGGGGTGAACCCTGGTGAATATTACTGACTCAATCCATTCCCAAGAACTTTGAAACTCAGACACACACACACATACACACACACACACACACACACACACACACACACACACACACACACACACACACACACACGTTCAAACACCTGACTGGAAGGTTAAACTCCTGCTGGGCAGCCTCCAGGAACTGGGTGAGAGCCTCATCAGGCTGATAGAAGCCAATGAGTAGAATCTCCTGCATCCCAGGGACCTAGGACAAAGGAGGAGGTTGGCAGAGAAACTTCTGAAGGGAATTGGGAAGATCCAGAAGTCTCGAGAATACAGGTACAGCTTCGGTGGGTATCCTGGGTAATCAGTCATTCTGCCCTGCTTTTCCTTGGGACATGAGGAAGTTAGAACGCTCAGCTCTGATCTTTCCATTTTCTTATAGTCACCCATGCACCTGGACTGGAGCAACCTTGTCTACCAAGCCACAGTAATGTACAATCCGGTTATCTTTTCTGCCTTGTAACCTCCCTCTCTCAGCACTGGGGATTGAACCCAAGACCTCACACATACTAGACAAGTGCTTGTCTCTGAGTTGTATCTGTAGCTCATGTATGTGTGTCCATGCATATGTGGGGGTACACATGCCCTGTGTAAACATCCACACAGAGGCCAAACGTCAATGTTGGATCTCCATATGGATCTGTCCTCAGGAATAGCCCACCTTGGTTTTTTTTTTTTTTTTTTTTAGTCAGGGTCTCTCCCTGGGGTCTGGGACCTAATGGTTAGGCTAGACTGGCTGACTAGTAAGTCCCAATGATCTACCTTCTCTACCTTCTCAGGGCTGAGATTACAAGTCCATCACCAAGACTGGCTCTTTAAAAGGTTGACAACGAGCCAGCAGTGGTGGCGCATGCCTTTAATCCCAGCACTCGGGAGGCAGAAGCAGGTGGATTTCTGAGTTCGAGGCCAGCCTGGTCTACAGAGTGAGTTCCAGGACAGCCAGGACTACACAGAGAAACCCTGTCTCGAAAAACCAAAACAAACAAACAAACAAAAAAAAACAAAACAAAAAAAGGTTGACAACGGGGATCGAACTCATGGCTTCACATTTGTGCAAGCAAGCACTTACCAACTGAACCATCTCCCATTATATATTATTCTAAGTTTCATTCCAGCATAAGATGACAGGGTCATTTATCAAGGGTCTGCATTGAATTACGAATTTTACAGCTTCGACACTCTACACTGGAGGTGTAATCTCCTTTACAGATAAGAAAACCAGAGCTGAAAGAGGTTGAAATTTTGCTTGTTCCAGGTCTCAGCAGGAAGACAGAACTCAAACTCAAACCTTGTCTATCCCAAAAACAAAGCAATAAAGAAAAGGAGCTGGGGGCGGGGCAGAGGCACGGGACTGTGCTTTATTATCGGTACCCCCTGCTGTGGCTCTAACTTATCCTTTAAGATTCCTGCCTAACTTCACATTCTGTATAGTAAAACTAGGTGTGAAATATGAGCAGCAAGTCAACAGGGCTGGCTGCATGCACAACCTGAAGCAGTGCCATTCACACAGACACCTGTGAATGGCAGCCCGTGGACTTGCACTTGATGGGGAAAGATCATGGCTGGGAAATGGAAGACAGACACAGCATGAAGGAGAGGAGCAGGAAGTGTGGAGTGAGGGTTAGACCTACAGGGTTACCTGGGCACAGGCTTCTATATGGTGCTGGATCATAGGGACGCCTGCCACAGGAAACAGTGGTTTGGGCACCTCAAAAGACAAAGGCCTGAAGCGAGTCCCTGAGAGAGGACAGGAGAACATTTTAGCTTCCTATTTCCTTCTGTCCCAACCCCCCACCCCCCAGCGGCTCCAGCCTGCCCGCTCACTCCCCTATGCCCCAGCTCCTCACCCTTCTGGGGGCCTCCAATGAGGATCACAGCTTTGAGCATGACCACCGCTGTTACCTAAACCTCAAACGACAAGAGAAGAATTACAACCAGATCTCGTACTCCAAATTACAACACATAGTCCTTTTCCTGGGATGTAAACACAAAAGTTCAGTATAGTCTGTCCTTGGGCACCTCACCAAAAAGTTCATTCCAAGCCAGAACTCAGTTGGCTTCAAAAACCTGAACCCCTCCCTTTTATCTCTAATGACTTCTCTTTGGCCATGAACAAATTATGTAAACACGGGTACTCAACGGACCCCCTTTTTTGACCCCAAATTTCAAAAACTTGAAACCTCCTGTCCCAATGCCTGGAGAATGCCTGCTTCCACTTTCTAGATGTTCAGCTCAGAATCCCAGCGGTGAATATGAAACCACAAACCTCGAGTGAGCTCTGGGTATTTAATTTCAATCCTAAGAATAAGCCCCAAGTACTGAACTAACACTATTCTGCATTTGATGAGCACCAACCCTAACACCTCTAGGTGCTGAATGTGAATCCTACGACTACCTACGTGTGCTAAAGCTCGAATCAAAAGACAGGTTCCTTTGACGTGTCAAACGCTGAGCCTACTACAGCCGTGTGCTTACTGACCACTGGTGCGGAATCTCTGGATTCCAAGGATTGATTGCTGACCTAGACCCCACAACTGAGTCTGTCCAATAGATGTCAGTTTCTCGTAGCCACAGGTTATGGAACCAACACAAGCGTGGGCATGAGGAGAGCAAGACAGGCCCTGGGAGCCCTCCCTATGTCTAGGGTCCGTCCCCTACCCCTACCCCTACCCTTACCCTGCCCACCACTCCCTCCACCATGTAGGTCCTTTTACCACTAGCTCCCTTTACGCCAGCTCAGCCGCCTGCCACTGCTTGCTCCTTCCGCGTACGTGTCTCCCAATAACCCGCGAGAGCTCCTTCGCAGGGGCTGCTGGGAATTGTAGTTTTGAAAACGTCCTCTCTCCAACTCTAATAAGACAGTCGGGAAGCATGCTGGAAACCTGGAGTTTGGTCAAGGCATCGTGGGGCAAGGTTTAAATGAGGAGAGAGAGGAGTGAGGATGGGAGCTAAGAAGTTAGGCCTGGAAACTAAGATTGAGACTTAAGCGTTTCCAGTATGGGCTCAGGGACAGTGGAGAACTAAGTCACAGGAGAATCCTCTGCGTGGCGGGCCAGCTTTGGAAGGGGCAGGGGCTGGGATGCCAACAGCCGGGAGGGGCCGCGCCTAGACTGAGCAAAAGAAAAGAAGGAAGAGTCATAGGTCCAAAGTTTGTTCGGCTGAGAAGTTTGACACTGAAAGAAATTCTGTTCCGGATTACTACTGCCTGTAAAATGAAGCACCAGACTAGGCGCGCTTTCCAGATTTCCTAGTGACTCCAACATTCTGTAACCTTGGCCTGTGGGTCTTGGAATAAGTATGGAGCAGGGGCAGGGAGAGTAAACGGCAATGGGAAACAAAAACAAAACAGAAAACTCCACAGAGGGTCAGAGGAAAGCAGTTTTATTAAGCAACGCAGAAGAGGGTTTGGATCTGCCCACAGCCAGGGCAGAAGGTCTGATGGTCTCTTTCAAACCACGTCCACCTGAGCGAAGCTCTCGGCCATGCCCGGTCGGGTAATCCTGGGGAATGGTAAGGCACTGGTGGTGTTGGTACCAATCTCAACACTCTGGGGAAGGTATGAAGAGACAGAGGGTGGAGCTGTGGGGCAGCTCATCTGCATAATGAACTTAGTTAATTATAAAGCTCAGCTCTTTGCAGTCCAGCAAGCCGCAGATCCTAGACCTCCCTGTCCTATCCACGGATAGGACATTATCCGTGCTTGGTCTGGCAGACATGGAGTGGGCAGTCAGTACTCCCGTGGTGTCTTTGAGGTCCCTTTTGTACCTTAGCATGGACTCGATGCAGGGCAAGAGAACCCAACCATGAGACAAGAGCATCACCTCCCCAAGGAATATCTGGCCCTAAATCCACAAGGAGCATTTGAATTCACAGTATGATATTAGACAGATGACTAGCCTTTAAATTTTATCTCTTTAGCTATTACACAGGACTTAGCCCTGTCCCTTTTTCTCTGGGTCAAGTAGAAGATCAAAAGAGATACCTCTCTCACAAGTCCTTCGGAGACAGCTTTGTGTAAGTAAGGAAAATGCCCTGGGTTGGGAGCCAGAAAATTAGATTTTAAAATCTTGGCTCACATTGTGACCTTGGGCCCTAAAATCCTAGGATGGGCGCCCAGGGCTGACTTCTCAGTCTGGGTGGGATCAGGTCCTGAAGTAAGGGAGGAAACTGCTAGACTTGTCATGCCCTCCAGTCAATGTAGAGGCTGGGCTCCTCGTCACTGTTTGGACTACTCCCTCCCTCCCCCTACAAACTCACTCCTACCTGGACACTACCACTGCAGATGCCCACAGTGTGGCGCTGTTTTGAGCATAGGGCACGTGAGCCTTCCATAGGATGCCCGTGGGATCTGAGCCCTGGCGGGACCGATTGGCTAAGTAGATGCTCTATACTGGTCCAGTTCAGTATCTCGCACTACCAGAGCCACTGTCACATCAGGGTCCTTGGAGACAGTACTACTTAGGCCTATGACACAGCTCCTTGTATCCTTACTCCAGCAGATAAACAGGTCCAGGAAAGTTGAAATTCATCAAGTCAGCTTGGCTGCACTGCCTTCTCCAGAACTATGTCCTTCAGAAGCCAGGGCAGGACCTTCACTCTCAGTTCCTTCTGAAACACCCCCATTTCTCCAGGCTGGGTCAGTATTCAGAGCTCTCATAATAGAATTGAGGCCTGCTGGAGGCCCAGTCTGCCAGAACACCATCTCTGTCCCTTTCCCTAACCCACTAGACACCTAACCTGGAAATTGGGAGAGGTAATGCCCGAACTGTTATCCCCAGTGCCTCTCTTCCATTTTTGTGACAGGACAGGGTCTGGATGGTCATTACCATCTTTGAAGGTTAGCATTATAATTGACTCCCCAACCCCTAGGTCTGCTAAAGTCCTTTGGGGGCATAAATTTGTGCATAGGGCACAAGACTGCCCTATGTGGTAAAGATCATCTCTCAGGGGCTTGAGTAGAGTGCTGTCAGTGCAGGCTAGGGCACCAGGTGGGGCGTTATTTCCCTTCATCGTAGGTACTGTCGTCCGAGTGTAGGTACTTGCCACCTTTTGATCAGAGCAATCTTTTTTTTTTTTCCGAGACAAGGTTTCTCTGTGTAGCCCTGGCTGTCCTGGAGCAGATCAGAACAATCTTAATACCACTCTGCTGACATAAATTACCTTGGCTTCTCCGTGTTTGGAATAAGCAGTTCACATGCCATATCCAATGGCGATGGGAAGGAAACTGCAGATCAAAGGGGGACGGGAGAGGAATTTTTTACCATTTATCAAGATATGAGTTCAGGCACCTGAGTTTTATATGAACGCATTTGCAATCTGTGAGGGATTGGAGGTCCTCTCAGGCAAACTGTGTATCTTCATGACTGGAATGATGGGTGGGCAAGGTGTGTCTCTCTGCTTTTAACATTGTGTTATTTTATGATGAGCCGTGCCTCCTTCCTGAGGTCCTGGAAGCCAGAATGACTGTAGAAGCTTGAGTCAAGGGGTCCTCAAACCAGTGCCAAAGCTCTCTGCTTACAGTTGGAAGTTTGTTCCTTCTATTTTGCCACAGGTAGTGTTTCAAGGTAGAGCACAGGAAACGTAGCTCCTCCTTTCTTCTACCTGGGACCTGGTGATCATTCTTCGGGGCTGCATGGGTGTGTCCAGTCATTGACCAGCAGACTCTCTCTCTCTTTTCTTTTCTTTTTTTTGTTTTTTGTTTTTTGTTTTTTTTTTTTTTTGTTTTGTTTTTTCGAGACAGGGTTTCTCTGTGTAGTCCTGGCTGTCCTGGAACTCACTCTGTAGACCAGGCTGGCCTTGAACTCACAAATCCACCTGCCTCTGCCTCCCAAGTGCTGGGATTAAAGGCGTGCGCCACCACTGCCCGGCTTTCTCTCTCTTTTCTTAAATGTTTTAAATTTAATGTATGAGTGCTCTGTGTATATATATCCTCCTGCCTGAAGAGAGCATCAGATTCCCCTATAGATGGTTGTGAGCCACCATGTGGTTGCTGGGAATTGAACTCATGACCTCTGGAGGAGCAGCCAGTGCTCTTTTTTTTTTTTTTTTAATTTTTATTTTTTGATACTTTGTTTACATTTCAAATGTTTCCCCCTTTCCAGGTCTCCACTTTGGAAACCCCCTATCTCCTCCCACCTCCCCCTCCCCCTCAGCCAGTGCTCTTAACCACTAAGCCATCTCACCAGCCCCCACCCAGTGGGCTCTAGACTTGCCACGGAGACAAGAAGGTCTAGCCTGATGTGTCCCTCAACCCTAGGAAAATGTTAGACATGGCTACCCTGAGCACTCCCAGCTGCTCCATACATTCAGATCTGTGTTTAAATCCCAAGAACCTGAGGCCAGGGTCCCTCCTAGTTCCTTCTCCAGCTCTTCACACTGTCTCTTTTTACCTAATTACTGAAATGAAATCCGTCTCTCCCTAGTCCTGAGGAAGGGCAAGAGTAAAGGAGGCTGAGATAGCCCTGGGATGTGACTGGTCCAAGCATTCTTCAAGTTACAGAGGGAGCGTATGAGCAGAGGTGGGTCGCTGGGGTCAAGAGAGAGGGTGGTTATGGGAATTCAGTATGTCTCCTGGCATCCTAGAAACTGCAAAGGGACTGTAGTCTCCCTTCATCTAGTAAATACAAGGGGGTGAGAGGCAAGGAAGAGATTGGAAGGCCCCAGGTGCTCGGTGGTATAGATGGGAGACCCCTGAACACATTGTCATTGCCTAGAGAAGGTGAAGCTCCACCCAGGACTCACTCCAAGCCACCCAGCCACCGCCACGGCCTCCTCCTCCTCCTCCTCCTCCTCACCCCACCCAGAGACCACACATAGGTCCTGCCGCTTGCTGTTTTTTATTTTCCTTGTGACAGACAGACAGAGAGCTGCACAGACAGCTGGATGGCTGAGGGGATGGTCGGGACAACATAGGCAATAGGGATTGGATAGAAAGGAAACTCCACAAAAGGCAATAAATAAATAAGTACAAATGGGAAGGAAGGCAAAGGCCATGGAGGAGCAGTGAGGACATCCCTGGGCCAGTGGAGAATGCCCAGAACTGCATCGACTGGACAGGAGGCCAGCGGGAGTGGCCTTAGGCACACATCTCTTTGTCTTTCTCCTTTCTCTTTCTGAAGATGCAGCTGCTGGCCTGTCCTGCCGCCCCTGAGCCCACTCCTGTTGCCTTCCACCTTTCTGCCCTCCCTTATGTCTCTGCTCTGGCTCCTGGCACAGTCTCTATGTCCTGCCCTCTTCTCTAACATACTCCTACATCACGGGGTCCTTCTTCCTCTTCAGCCATGTCCTCTCCTGGGTTCTCCCTGAGATAGAGCACTTCCACTCCAGCCCAGAACCTTCCTCAAGCTCCTCCCTTCCTATTCTCCATCTCATCCTCACTTCTCAACTTCCTCCTTGCCTCTTTCTGCTCTCACCTTTGCCCAGCCTGGCCAGTGGGTCTCCTGCTCTGGCTGTGGCCAGGGTGACTTCCGGCTGAAGCCCCAGGGCCTTGTCCTCTTAGGTCCATGAGGTAATAGCCCAGCCAGATGCTGCTGCTGCTGCTGCTGGTATCTGAAGCCCCCGCCCGTCCAGCTCAGCATGGGCTCTGGAATGTCCCTTGGCAGCGTGAGTGAGAACCCGAGTTGAAGCCCGTGGCCGGGGCTGTGGTCCATGCCACCTAGGGGCTGCCAGGGTAGGAGCGGAGCAGCACCTTGTGCCTGGTAGCAGCCTCAGCCCGACGTCTTCGCTGCTCGCCCAGGAATTCCTTGAGCCGGTTGGTGGTGAAGGTGAGTGTCTGGCGGCGCAGCTTCATCAGGTAGGCATCTTGCAGCCAGGGGTGGGCCAAGCAGTCCTGCAGTGAGGGCCGGCTCCTGCCAGGCAAGCCAGGGATCATGAACCAGGAAAGGAGCTTTTGGAGAAGTCAGGCTGTTCCCTCCATTGGGCCCTTTACCAATCCCAATTCTGATAGTGGGCAACTCATGGGCTCAGTTTCCCAGTCTCTGCAATAGGGAGTGAGTCTGTCTTTCCCAGGGCCATTACGTTAAGACGGGCTTTAAATGGCAGGCAGTGTGACAGCTCCTGCTGCTGCTGCTCTGTTTGGAGAAGTTGGGAGTCTTTGGCCAAGTGAAGCCATGGTAGTCTGCATTCAAAAGTCAGTACCACTGGAGGGTTGACAGGTAGGGGGCCTACTCACCAGGGATGTACTGAGAGGACCTTTCTCAAGAAGAGGGTGGCACTCTGGGATGTGTTAGGGTATAACTGGAAGGCATCAAAGCGACCCCCAACAATCCGAGCCTCTGTTTCCTGGGGGTCTGGCTCATAGAATGGGGAGTACCCACTAAGCCTGTTGTGAAAGAAAGGTGAGTTGGCATCTCAGATGCCCCTCTCGTTGCCTCTACTTTAGAATGATGTTCAGTAGAAAGGTCTAAGGGACAATCAAGTAGGGCACCTGGGAGGGCACAGTATTCAAGGACAGCGCCACTTCGCTATTGGCTGTATGCTGGGGAGGACAGAGCATGACACATAAGGGGTGGGCAGAAGTGGATGAGATCTAGAACAGGTAGAGGAAGGGACCCTGGGCAGAGGACGCATGGGGCTGGACCAGGGCCAGGCCACTCACATGATGTAGGTGAGCACACCTGCTCCCCAGATGTCCGTGGCAGAGCCAATGGGGTCTCCCTTCACCATCTCAGGAGCTGACAAGAGACAGAGGTCAAGCTGACCTAGGTTCCCTGTGGCAGGGGAACAGGGAGAGGCAGGCTGGGTTGGGGAGGGTTCTGGGGCCTCAAGAAGCAGGACCATGGCGGAGTTACCACAGCATGATTAAAACCAGAACAGCAGGCCTTAGAGGTCAGCACGCAGGACGAAAGTGGGGGTGATGTGGGCCACCCGGGCACCGAATAATGGAGATTCCAGAAGACCCAAGATGCAACTTCACGAGCTGCCCTGGACCAGCTTGGAAGCAGTACTCTCATTCACACCGAGTGTGGCCAACACCAAGATTAAGAGCCTTTGAAATCAGCCTGGCTGGCTCTAATCCCAAGCCTGCCCCTTTTAACTATGGGACCTTGGGCAATTTACTAAGCCTGCCTGGCTCTCCATTGTCTCATCTCTAAAGTGTGGTTTGTAGAATGACTCTAAGGAATAAGGATAATAAGTGCCAGTTAGCAGGTAGCTAAATGACTGGCTTTCCCTGCTCTGCTCCGTACAGTTGTAATTGATTCTCTCGTCTTTCCAGCTTTTGCAAATCCCATTGTAGTTATTTGTAACTGTCTAATTGGACAAATACTTAATGTCAGGGTGCTTCTCCTTCCTCATCTGTAAAAAGGGAGTGCTATTATGCCCAACTCCAGGGCTATTGTAAAGATCAATGGAAAACCCTCTGTTCATTATTTACATAGCTGTTAATGTATATGAATGGTACACGTGTGGGTGAAGGGGGAAGCCTGGCATGCCCTTGTGGCAGTTCTCCAACCCTGTACCATGACTGGCTGCTGGCCCTCTTACCCATGAACTCCAGAGTGCCAGTGCGGTGGCCAAGTGGCTTCAGGGCCTGAGGGTTATAGGGCTGAGCACTGCCAAAGTCCACAATCTTAAGGGCATTGTCAGCAGCCAATAGTAGATTGTCCGGCTTGATGTCCAGGTGTAGCACATGGTGGCCGTGGAGATAGTCCAGGCCTTGTAGCAGCTGCACCACATAGGTGGCCACGTCATCTTCTGAATACCGGAATCTAGGGCAGAGGTGGGTGTCACCAGAGGCAGAACAGTCAGCCTCCCCCACTCCTGCTACCCATACCCTGGGAACACCCAGCTACCTGTCGCTGAGCCCACAGAGAAGTTCCCGGTTGCCACAGCTCTCAGCGATAAGTACAAGGTACCGAGGGGTGATGTAGGCCTCGTGCAGGGACATGAGCCGCTCATGGTGCAGCGTGCGAAGCACCTCGTATTCCTGCAGCACGCGTCGCTTACCCTCCGCGGCATATGGCACAATCTTGGCAACGAATGTTCGGCCAGTAGCATTCTCCCGGCATGACCGCACAACGCCAAAGCGGCCCCTGTATGTGGAGGAGGGATGCCACAGGCTCAGGGTGGACACTATCACTGTGAGAACTAAAATGGGAAGCAGGGACCATGGGAACAAGAATGCAGTGGACTTCAGTGTGGGCTTCAGAGTTCAGTGCTAGGAACAAAGATTCCAGCTCTTCTGGCTCTCTACCTTTGGGAGAGCACACAACCTCAGTTTTCTTATCTGAGAAAGGGGTCATAGTGACAAGGCTGTGCCTTCCTCTCACAGTTGTGAAGAGCACGTGGCTCGAGCTTAGGACAGTAGCTAGCTGAACTCAAATGATCCTAAAGACCCACATCTTAGCATCTCCCTCCAAGTCTAGCCAGGACAGTCTGCTCTGCTCTCTGAAACCAAGCCATATGCCTTGTTCCTTGTGTCCCATCCACTCTCCCACCTTCCCCTCCCCATTCCTCCTTGCCTGGCCTTCTCCTCTAGGAAGGTGTAGGGTTTCTGAGGAGGGCCCTGTCGAAGAGTGGTGCTCTCAGGTGTTGGGGAGCTGACCACCTCCTTGGCTGGGCTGAGGCTCCGAACAGTTACCTTGGTGGGCTCAGGAGGGGGCTCAGGGGCTGGGGGCTGGGGGGCTGGAGGTGCAGACACGAAGGAAGTCACCATATACAAGGAAGTTGAGGAAGGTGCTGGTTTAACCCCTTGAGGACTAGAGGTTGGGGTCAGGATTTCAGAGTCAGGGGCAAAAGACTTGGGTTCACTTGGGGTGACCAGGATACTGGGTGGAGATGGCTCTGCTTGCTGGGTGGCCAGAAGCCCCCTGTGCTTTCGTGGAGGGGTTGCGGGTGGTGGACCCACAGCCTTGAGTGAGGACAAGGCCTGGTTGGCAGACATGGAGGCAGTTGAAGGGCTGAGAGTGGATGCCCGGGAGGCTGAGGGAGCAAGAGTGGGGGTGGGGGCCAGTGAGGTAGGAGAGTCAGGTGGTGGGGCCCTGGTTGGCCCTGAGGTAACAGGGGGATCTCGGGGAGCAGCAGCTGGCTGAGGTGGAGAATCTAAGAGGAGACAAAGACAATCATCACTGAGTGTTCTGGGAGCAAAAATGTGATGCTCCAAGAAGCAGAGAGGTCCTGGGTTCCGACACTACCACCCTACAGCTCCTGCTCACCTTGAGTGCCTCGGATGAAGACCTTCTCAGAAGGGTTGCTGAAGGGCCCCTGCCCAGCACGATTGGAACAGGCCACACGGAACCTCACAGTCACACCGACAGGCAGCTGAGTCACATTGTAGTAACAGTCGGGGATGCCTGAGCTCACAGGGTGCCAGACAGATTCCCCTGCAGGCAGCACAGCGGAGGGTTAAGGCCATAGAATGGATGGTCCCAACTTTCTATGTTATCTATAAAGAGCCCAAAGAAGATGCCTCTATCTAGAGAGGACACTGACCTTCCCAAGCAGCCCTCCCACCCTGGGTCTGCCACTTGCTGCCTCCCCCTTCCCTTCGTCCTGTCTTGCCCTCACCATCTACCCGCCGTTCCAGAGTGTATGTGCAAGGTGCCCGACTGTCTCCTGGCTTCCAAAGCACCAGCGCTGTGTCATGGTAGGTCTGGGGCACCTCTGGAGGAGCTAGCTTTCCTGGGATGCCTAGAAAGAGGAGAGTCCCCAGCTGACGGTTCATCAAGCCCTAACCCACATCCTCATCCCTGTTACATTGACCCTGCCCCCCCCACCAACTCACGGGCCACTGCCACAGTACAGGAGCTGGTAATGCTGCCCAGGACATTGGTAGCTGAGCACTCATAGAGCCCAGCATGCCTCTTGCCAGCCCGGGGTATGCTCAGCAGCTGTCGTCCATCTTTGCAGGACACAATGACCACTGAGGGCTCTGACCTCAGGGACTGCTTATCTGGGGACAAGAAGGCATAGACAGAGCAGCTGAGTAAATCCAGGTTTCCCTCACTTGCCCTTTATTTCCTTCTGCCTCCCTATGGCCCAGCCTCTCCCATGCCCTTTACTAGGAGGTGCATGTTACCATCTCCCCTCTCTATGGAAGACACAATCTAGTTACCTTTCATCCAGGAGATGCGGGGTGCTGGGCAGGCTGCGGGTAGGCAGAGCAGGGTGGCTGCTTCCCCCTCCAACAGCACCTGGTCCTTGAGTTTGATGTGGAAGACTGGGGGGAAATCTGAAGGAAAGGAGAGACAGCTCAGGACCCTGGCTGCTTGCTGCTGAGGGAGAGACAGATGCCTGTGAGCCCTGGTAGAACAGGGCCAGTAGAGAGCACAGTGAATGGTTCTCCCCACCCCCCCACCCCCCGCCAAATGTAGGGGGGGTAGAATCTCACGCCCATGTGTGTCTCTAAGGACTTTCTTGTGGTAGGCATCACCTTCTCCAGGCCCTCAGCATCTGCAGAACCATCTTCTTCCTGACTGATGACTGAAGATGCGGGTGCTTACCTCATGTGTGTAAATCACTTAGAGCTGAGACCAGCCCTGGATAAGCCTTCTATGTGCGTTTGTTAAAAACAAACATGGTTTGAAAATGTTAACAATTAAGATTCTGCAATTTAAACTCCCTCTGGGCCACTGCAGGGCACATGAGAAGGGAAAGGAGAGGAAGCAGTGACCTGAGCTAACATGAGCTGTGAGCAGTGTCTGTGATCAGAATGTGCGGTCTTGGGGCCAATGTGACAGCTCGGCAAGCAAAGGCACCTTCCACCTCAGGACTTGAGTTTTGTTCAACAAGTCCACATGATGGAAGGAAAGAATAGACTTCTGAAAGTTGTTCTCTGTCTTCCACATACATGGCATTCACACAATAGATACATGTTTAAAAAAAAAAAAAAAAAAAAAAAAAAAAAAAAAAAAAGACTGCAGTCCAGGAATGCATGCACCTTTAATTCCAGCGCTTAGCTGGAGGCAGGAGGATCTCTGAGTTTGAGGCTAGCCTGGTTTACATAGTGAGTTCCAGGACAGCCAGAGCTACACAGAGAAGCCCCGTCTCAAAAACAAAAAATAAACAAAGACTGTGCAAGAAAGCTGAAGCCAGCGCCCACTATGGGCAGCGCCTGGAAGCGTGCCTCTCTGTCTCTGCCTCTTTGAGGTGTAGGGGAGGCTCCTGACATTCCTGCATACTCATTCAGGCCACTAAAAAGAACAAGAGAGAAGAATAGAGAATACAGGACCCTAAGCAAGTCACATGCCCCTGAAGCTGCATTTCTAATCTGTGAATTGAGAGGCTGAGACCGTTCAAGCTTGGGTGGGGAGGGTCAGCTGTGAGCACGACAGAGTCCTGGTGTGTGTCTGGCACGAAGGAAGTGCCCCCACGCAGTAGCCTTTCTTGTAGGCGTTACTATGATCTCTTTAATGCGCTCATCAGAGAAGGCAGGAGCTGAACCTGGAAAAAGGGATTGTTTGAACAAAGCAGAAAAGCTGCCTGGACCCTGGCTGGTGACCTTGCCCAAAGCAAAGGGCTTGGAGTTCTGTGCCAGTCCCACAGGGCTGGAGCTCCTGAGAGGCACGGTGATTTGAATTTGTGGTCCCTGAATTGTTCCGTAAGAAAAAAAAAAAAATCCAATCTGGTTTAGGTCACGGGGGCGGGGCACGTCTTCTTCACCTGGGGAGAGAGAGCTAAAGACTCACTTAGGAAACCAATATCCGAAGAACCAGGAGGGAACCGGAACTCAGCAGAAGCATAGGAACAATGTGTCTCTTCTCCCTGTACCCTATTGTGCCCCAAGGAGGGAGCTCAATCTTATCCTCCAGGGTACTAAGAACAATCTCAGTCAGTTGCTGCCCCCAGTCCTAGTTGGGGTACTGGGAAGGGAACAAAGCAGGCCAGCATAAGAGACAAAAGATGTCCTATTATTAGCCCAGGACCAGCCCCAGTTGATAAAGTGGACATGGGAGGGGCTCCTTCCTGCAAGGGGAGAATGGGGTCAGAGGGCAATGCTCAGCAGGGAATCAGCTGCACAGAAAAATGGAGGCCTCAGGTGGGAAGGGATTAGCAACTGGCATTTCTCTGCTGATGCTCTTTCCACCCCACCCCCCTTCCATCCTCTCCCAGCCAGCTTGTTCCCCACAACCTCCTACCAGTCATACAGCCCCACAGCCCTGACCAGGGCTTAGAAACAGTCCTCTCAAGCCCAGCTGAGGCAAAAGCAAGTTTAGATCCATTCTACCCAAAACTGAGCCAGGACAGAGCTGAGGGCTTCTAAAGATCATGTGCACGCTCTTGCTTGGTGGCTTCCTCCTGAACATCCTGCTGGCCTAGAAACCCGCCCACCTTCAGTGATGCTTCTTTTCGAGGTAGGAGGGCATCAGGTAGAAAAACCTTCCCTGCAGCCCCAGGACATTTGAACAAGCAAGAGGCTGGGATATTGCAGGCTTCTACCCAAGCAAAAAGCCGGTTGACCACTTTTCTTTGAAGACGTGTGACGGGGGTGGGGGACAACCAGAAGCTCACAGTTGTATAGAATGGAGGGTGCAGTTCAAGCTGGGGTACAAGTTGTGTCTTTGAATGCACGTGGTCTGAGACTCTGGGTGCTCAGAAACAGGATTTCGAACTGCTTTAAAACTACACCCAGACGCAGAAATCTTCCAAGAGACACAAGGCCAGCCAAACAAAGGCCTCCGTAGAGTGGCCTGGAGATGCTTCCAGACTCTGGCTGCTCCCCTTATTACACCGGAGATTCCGACAAGCTACTCAGCATCGCTTCACTAAAGCTATTTCCCCAACGGTAACATAGGACGCGGAGGATCATCCTTCTAAAGAATGCTGTGGTGTTAAACAAGACAGCGTTTGTGACATGCTTAATAGGACACTTGCCTTCGCTAATTAATGGCAGCTGCTGCTGTAATTATCACTGTTGTTTTCCTAACTGAGGTCTCTTCCATGGCTGCCCAAGGTCCTCATGGTGGTCCGTTTTCACCCAGCCCTGAGAGCAACCTGAGGCTTCTTACCTGACTCACTGGGCACATACTGGTGACCCAAGTCCTCTTGGACACTGGCGGAGAGGTTTGGCTGCGATAAGCCCTTGTCCTTGCGCAACCTGGAAAGGCCCCACCGGCGCCGACTTCGGCTTTCCCCTGGAGCTGTACACACCCAGACTCATGAGCGCTTATGTAGCCATTACCACACGGGCACCCACACCCCTGTAGCTCTCAAAGTAGGAAAACCAAAAAAACCCCAACCCCAACCCCAAACCAACCAAACCAAACCAAGCAAAAACCTTGTTCCTCTTCTTCCTAGCCTCTGCCTCTCTGCCTTCTTCCTCTCTCTCTGCCCCTGCCAGAGCCACCCTTCCAGCTTCTGGAGCCCCCTTCTCCTTTCAGAGCCTGTCGCTAGCACACCACTCCCACTACTCGCCTAGTCCCTCCTTACCTGAGGAACCCGATGTGCCACTGGCCTCTGAGCCCAGAGACTCAGCGGAAGGTGTGGTGGCACCAGTCTGAGAGGCCAGCTGATTGTGCGGAACACCGAGGCGTCGCAGGCTCTCCCCTTCGGAAGTAGCCCTGCGCAGCCGTCCAAACAGCGGCGTGCTGCGACCGGAGGCGCCCCCGGAGTCCTCGCTACTGCCACTGCGCTGCAAACGGCTGGACAGACGCTCCAGCGTGGAGCTGAGTCTCCTGCGCACCGCCAGCACCGGGGAACCCCGAGCTGAGCTGCCACCCTCGGAGCTCTCTCCGTCTCCACTGCGGGATTCCCAGGCAGGGTGTCGCTGCCCGGGCGGTGTCCGCCGCAGCTTCTGCGACAGGGACAGCGAAAGGCGACGCACAAGGCCCGGCTCTCCGGCTACCCTGAGGTCCTGCACGGAGCGCGAGCGCTCCGGCCGTCGCACCAGCTCTAGTGGCGTTCCCGCCGGGCTGGGCCGGTATATGCCATCGTCCTCCGCCCCACGGAAGGGACCGCGCTCCTCCGAGCGCGAGCGGCTCAGTAGCCTCAGGCCCCGCGACAGTGGCGATTCGCGGCTGCGTTTGAACTTAGCCTCGAACACGGCCTCTGATTCGAGGTTCTCGATGCTGCCGCTGAGGCTGCTGCCTGGCCTGGGGGGCACCGTGGGGACTCGGACTTTCTCGGCTAGCACTGGGGGAGTTCTGGCCGAAGGCACGCGCTTCTCAGAGGCTCCGGGCGGCGGGGAAGCCACCCTGGCAAACACAGCGGCGTGGGGCTTGGGCTCTGATGGAGGCACAGTGGGGGCCTGTGGGGACAGGGTGGGACTGGACAGCTGCAGCGACTGCATGATCTGGGCATAGGGGGTGAGAGGCTGCTCTGGCATTTGTAGAGCCAAAGAGGGTTGTGCTGGTTTGGCAGCTCGGACTGGCTCTGGTTTGGGCTCTGGGACCTTTTCTGGGACAGGCTGAGTTTCCGGGGACTGGGGAGAGTCTCTGGATGTGGCAGCGGAAGGTTCCGGGGACTTGGTGATACTGGGTTTAGGGACGCTGGGCCTCGCAGGGCTCGGTGGCTGGGTCTCGCTAAGAGCAGATAAGGAGGGAGACTCCTGCAGCCTGCGAGCCCCAAGCCTGGCTATGGGGATTTCGAGGGGTGCCCCCGCGCGGCGGTGACGACCCCGGGGCTCTGCCTCACCCTGAGAGAAGCTGCTGCTCTTTTGCAGGCCCCGGGACTCGGGAGGAGGCTGATGTTGGGGGGCAGCCTCGCTGGAGGCAGCCCGCGCCATCCTGGGATCCCGTGCACGCCCCCCCAGGCTCTCCAACAGGGGTCCCCTGAGGCCGCTGACCTTGCCATCCTCGGGGCCTCCCCTCAGCAGCCTCTGACGCAGGGCCTGCAGCCTCTGGGCATACTCGCCCTCACCCAGGCCTCCTCGAGTCAGGCGGGTGGCACCCGGGCTGGGGCTCCTGCGCTGTGGCAGCTCCACGGATGCTGCCTTGTGCAAGCTCCGGCCCGGCTCCCGCGACCCGACCCGGGGCAGGGCGCTCTCAGCAGAGCTGCCCCTACGGAGCTCTGGCCGCCTGGGGCTAGGCCCATCAGGGGACTCCTGGCCTGGAGAGGGGAGTGCCTCAGGGCTGGGAGCCTCCTGGTCCTTAGAGGGAACCCTTCCCTGCTCTTGCCAGTCCATGGGGGTGGCAGCCCCAGCTTCCGGGGTCCCCAGAGCCTCGTCTTCAGTGGGGATGTCGGTGAGGGATACCCGAGAACCCGAGAACTCAGGTTGCAGGGGGCGGGGTACTGAGGGAAGTTCCTCCAACTCTTCCTCTTCTGAGTCTGAAGACGATGAGAGTCCCCCACTCGGGTGTTGTCTCCTAGGCATGGCTACCCACACCCGCTCCGGGGGAGCCCGTAGCAGTTCTGGAATGGGGCGCAGCACCAGGTGGCACTTGTAGCTGACTTGAGAGCGCTGCAAACAAGGTGCTACAGTCAGACCAGAAAGGCCCAGAGGCTTAACTGGTTCCCAGGCCCCTTTCAACTCTGGAGAAAGATATGGCTATGGGAGAGTAGGAATGGGGATGGGGGTGGGGGTGGAGGGCTTCACCATTGAAAAGAAATATTGTGGGAGGAAATTAGTGTGAAAAGGACAGAGACAGGGCCCGGACAAACTCACCTGCCACCTCCTCCGTGACAGAAAGAGCTTCAGGTGATCTGTGCTCACCTCTGCACCCTTTGCTTCTGTCTGCAAACCCAGGAAAGAGGGCCTGAGGGACAGCACTCTGTCAACCCAGACCTTTGTGAAAGGCAAAGTCCACTGTGGGGTTTGGAACAAGAAGTACTGATTCCTGAGGGTCTTGTCCCTATGAACTGTCTGTCAGGCCAGAGCTACACCTGAGACAAATTCTTTGCCTACAGGAGGAGAGGCTGGTAACAGGCAATGCCTGAGGGTGGCATATTGGGTATTCCGGTAGTCCCCAGCTCCCTTCTGTCTCTGTGTACGACCAGCGTCCCAGACATCTGAAGTCCTGGTGGTCCAGACTCATAGATGCTGCCTGCGGCAGCCCACCCAGGCTCACTCTGATGTTGCTTGCTTCTGATCCAAGGAAGGGAACTCTTCAAGAGTTGCTAGCAGAACGGCTTGTCTTTGAGCCAGCACAGTGTTCATGACAAGTATTTTGTTTTGTAGGATAAAGTGCATTATGCTCAGGGCCTTATGTGCTAAGCAAGCAGTCTGCCACTGAGGTATATGGCATTGCCCAATGGCAAATGAATTTAGATGCCTTCTCTGGACTCACTTGCTGACCACCTCCTTACCAGTGCCTGCCACTGTGTCCCAGTGCTGGGACTTGGAAATGATACAAACCACTCCCATGAAGTTCCCAAGTGAGTGAGCTAGGCCAGTCAGTCACCAGTGTGTGGAACCAACTCAGGGTGGAGATGGCCATACAAAAGGGAGGGAATTGGGCCAGGACTGGTCTTGTGCACCAGCAGGAACCCTGAAGAGGACCCCCCTCCCCAAGGATAGGAAAAGGAGTCCAGGCCTATGCTTAGAGTCTATGCTCCTCCAACTTGATCATTGACTTTGGCCTCAGTGTCCTTATCAACAAAATGGGAGTAATACTACCATCCTTCACAGATCTACTGTGAGGCTAATAGGTCACATGTATATAAATGCATATCATAGTTAACATGCACAATGCTCAGTCAGTGGAGCTGTTAGGACTAGACTCACTTTGAACCAAGGATGTTCCAGTGTCTCTTCTGCAGTAGGTCTCCTGTAAAGGAATAAGAAGTAATGATTTATCATTCATTCATTCATTCATGAACGGTTGAGAAAATGGGACCTCTTAAGAACTGGAGATTTGATGCTAGAGAGATGGCTCAGTGGTTAGGAGCAAATGATGCTCTTCCAAAGGACCAATCAGGTAGATTACAGCTGTCTGTAAATCCATCCCCAGGGGTTCTGATGCCTCTGGCCTCCAGAGATACCATCACTCACATGCACATAACGCACTCATGTGCGCGCACACACACACACACATAATTAAAAACAATAGAAATTAGCTAGGCAGTGGTGACACATGCTTTTAATTCCAGTATTTCCAAGGCAGAGGCAGATGGATCTCTGTGAGATCGAGGCCAGCCTGATCTACAGAGGGAGTTCCAGGACAGTCAGGGCTACACAGAGAAACTCTGTCTTGAAAAAGAATCAATCCATCAATAAAAACAAATCTTTGAATTTTTTTTTTTTTTAAGAGCCAGGGATTACATACTTAAGGGCAGGGATTTGGTAGGAGTGGGCAAGTGTTTTTTTTTTTTTTTTTTGGAGGGGTCTCTGCAGTTAAGGGCTCTTGTACTTACAGTCGATCCTGCACCAGCACTTTGATGAGGAAGCCCCGGGCCTCCCTGCTCAGACTCAGGAACGTAGTCTCCTCAAATGCCACATTGTAGTTTCGGATGTTCATGAGTGTCGTCCGGTCATTCTCCCCAACAAATGGGGAGATGCCTGTCAAACTGCAGGGGCAGAGTGGGCTATGGTAAGAGTAGACAGGGTCTTGAGGTGCAGTACAATGCCTGTGGTGGGGAGCCAGGAACCAGTAGAGACCCAAGGTTGTGAGGACACCAGAGGCTAGGCAAATCTGGACAGGAAGCCAGAGTTTTCAGTCTTGTCCTCCTCCCACTTGGGGTCCTTGGATAGGCAGGGAGGCAACAGTGCCTTGGGAGCAGATTGCCTGTGCTTTGGAGACTAAGTTCTGTCCCTCCTCTAGTGTGGCTTTCCTGTGAGGAGATGTATCTCCCTTCTAGTCCATGCTCTAGACTTTCTAGGATCAGGTCGTTCCCTGCCAAGATGGTGCTCAACCTGCACTGGCCTTTGGATCCAGTGTGCCCACCTCTTATGGAGCTACGGCATGCCAACTGGGGTAACCAGACTGGTGCATGGGAAACCCCTAAGTGTGGAAGAGAAGGGAGAAGGATGTGAACCCTGCAAGTGGTTAGGGGTGGGCCAATCGGGAGACTGCAGAGGGATCCTTACCAGAGGAAGGCAACGACGCCCACGGGCCTGTGGGAAACCAGAAATACATGAGAGGCTCGCCCACTCCAGGCAAAAATGAGTAGCTCTCTTTACCACCATTCTGAAAAGGATGAGTCCTCCCTGGGAATACTGCATCGGAGTGTCTACTTCCGGTAGGAACTTAACCCAAAGTCAGGGGCTGTGGCAGGGTTGGCTGAGGAAGCCCAGAAGTCTGAGGATCAATAAGTCTTATATGTGGAGGCCCAGTCCCAGGGAAACTAGGAGCTGAGGCCCAGGACTGGGTTAGCCCTGAATGATGAAAGCTGAGAATCACTTGGGCAGAAGGGAAACCTTAGAAGCCATGCTACCCACTAACTGTCAAAAGAGGAATCCCAGTTTCCCGAAGCTCTTCCCAGCCAGTGAGCAAGTCCCCAGTGTGACCAGCATGCCAGCATTACCAGATGTCAGTGACTCCAGACACCGGGCTCTGGTTGACAATCTCAGGTGCTACAAACTCTGGCGTGCCATACTGACAGTACTGTGGCTCCCCCGGAGTGAGTTCCTGGGCGTTCCCGAAGTCACAGATGCGCACTTGCTCTTCACCCCCTGCACCATCCCATATTAGTAGGTTCTCCGGCTATAACCAAGGCAGGGAGCTGATTAAGATAGAACACCCCATATGGTAGCCCACCTCTTTCATGCTTGCCACACCCCTCCTCACCTTAACATCCAGGTGCAGCACATGGCTCTGATGCAGATAGCATATTCCCTCTAGCACTTGCCTCATATAGGTCCGAGTCTGTGGAAACAGGGAGGCCAGAGTCCCTGGAGGTGGGGGAACCCTCTGCTTGATCATCACCAGAGATGTGGCAAGAGGTCAGACCACACCCGGGCAGTGGCCTTCAGACAGTTCATGAAAGCTCATCTGTGTCTCACCACACAGGATGAAGGATGCTAAGACTCAGGGTTACCATGTGCCGTTGCACATGTTGTGCACAGTACACATACAGAAGATGGTGATTTATACTAAATAGAACCATGCAGTGTACAGCTTGTATAGCCATGCAGTGAGATCAAAGTCTAAGTGGTTTTCATAGAATGTTAGGAAAACCGGGAAGCCATGGAGTTAGGGGACAGAATGGGTCTGCTGTTATTTACAGAGGGCAGTACAAGTCTTGTCTTGTGGAGTAGGGAATTGTGCTCTCTACCACCAACCCTGGCTTCCTTGTGGGCACAAATGGCTTGTAAAGGACACACCTATCATTCTTAGAGTTCACACAGGTGAAAGATGGTACACAACCTTGCCCCTTCCACCCACTGCCCTCACCTCAGACTCACACACGGTGGGCTTCCTGGCCATGCGCTCTAGAAGCTCTTCTGTGCAGCTGTGTCATAGGTCAAGGAGTAAGGGCCAAACACTAACTGCCCTGCTTAACCCCAGAACCGAGTCCAGCCTGTGCTCAGAGCTCCTAGGGTCCTGGCTCCCCACACAGAACATCTGACATGGTCAGACAGGTGGGATACAGTGTTCCACTCTCCTGGCAGCAGGTCACATAGATAAGGAGACCTGCTTGAACTTGAACTCTCAGGCAAGTCCCTGACTCATTCTGAGCATAGATTTTCTCCTCAAGGAGTGTGATGAAGGCGACAGACCCTCTCCTGGCTTATGGAGCATTTTATAAGGCTTGAATTATAGTAGAATCTTATTGACTACAGATGGAGCCTCTTGGCAATGTTTGAGAGTAACCCAGAGGTCCTCATAATGAAATTATCTGTTGTTTTGCTGAGGTCTGGACTTGAACAGTACAGACTGTGAGGCTGGTGTGCAGGTCAGAGTCACCCTGCTCCAGGAGGATCAAGCCAGCCGCCAGTGTTGCTAGCTCAATGTGCCTTTGTTAAGCAAAGGTTTTATACAAGAGAAGGGTGTGGGTTTATGGAGAGTCCTGGTAAGTAAAGCAAGGTCTGGGGTCTCATCTGGAGCAGGGTCCCATCGGATGTGCAGATACAGTGTACTGCATCCTGTGATGGAATATGGTGTTTGCTAACTACAGGATCTTCGACTACACGAGTTAACCTCTTTATGCCTCTTTCATCAGCCATAAAGCAAGGATGAAGTTCTACCAGGAAGATATACTTGAGGGCTGAGTACATGCTAATTATAAAACCCATGCAGCACTGCCAGGCACACACTAAGCGCTGTATAAACTTAAGCCGTTTGTTGTTGATGTTGTTGTTGTTGTTGTTGTTGTTGAGACAGGGTTTCTTATGTAGCCCCTACCTGTCCAAGAACTCTCCCTGTAGACTAGGCTGGACTTGAACTCAGAGATCCACTTGTCACTATCTCCTGACAACTGGAATTAAAGGCATATGCTACCATAACTGGTATAAACTTAAGTTTTGTGTTTTTGTTTTTTAAGACAAAAGATCTAGAAACAGTTTCCACTCTAATTGTCCACTTTTCCTTAAGGGTTTGGCATAGGCTGAACTGGGCTGTGAAGGCAAGAATGACTAGAAGCGCCTGGCTACCTCCCCTGTAATGGGATCACAGGCGTGTGTCTCCACACGCAGTTTTATGCAGTGCTGTAAACTGAACCCAGGGCTCTGAGCATGCTAAGTGAGCTAGATCCCCACCCCAGTTATGGCCCTAGCTCAAAGGACCACTCTGCAAAGAGGAAGACATGGTCCAAATTTGCCTTTACAAAGAACAGTCTTTCATCCCCTTCTTGTCCCAGGATACAGCTCCGTGACAATGACAAGTCCTCTGCGCCTCTCGAAGGCTTCGTGGAAGTAGAGCACACAGACGTGTTGGAGTCGGGCCAGCAATCTGGCCTCTCGTCTTGCTGATGCTTTAGGCTTAGCCTGGCTAGGGATGAACTTGGCTGCAAACTCCAGGCCAGAGCTCCGCTCTACTACGCGCCGCAGGTAGGAGAAGGCACCCCTGGATGATACAGGGAAGGTGTCAAGACACTGCTGTTACTACAGCACTGACCCTACCTCCTTCCTGGCCCTCAGACCCAGCAGCCCCTCTTGATCCTTGAAGCCAGCTCTTCCTCGCCCCACACCTGCCGATCTCTTGGTGGATATCATAGTAGTCGCTAAGTCTTCTTCCTCGGTGTTCCTCATCCTCTCCGACCCCCTCAATCTCCATGGCTGTCTGAGCTGGGGAGGAGAGAGATGTCCCCATGTTGGGAGAAGGGCAAGAAAGAGACAAGGGCAGAGACAGGCAATGTGGAACAGATCCAAAAGGCGAAAGACAGAATGCTGGCACAGGGCAGTAGGATACTGCCTGTCTCTTTTCCCCAGAACACTAACCCACCTGAATGCACAGACAGCTCTGCTTTGCAGGAGACTTCGCCTGCCAGGTTCCGAGCTGTACAGGTATAGACGCCTCCATCCTGGCTTCCTGCACTGAGCACCACCAGGGAACACTCATTCTCCTCATACACGAAGCTCACATGATTGCTCTCAGTCAGCAGCACCTCATCCTGCAAAGGTGGGAGTCACTTGCAGCCTGGGTCTGGCTTTACTGACACCTGGGTCTAGCTATTCCTCCTCACCAGCCTCTTTCATCTGGACCTGAAGGCCAGGAGCCTGACTATCAAGCCCCACTTCTGTCTCTAGTCAGTTCCTCTGACCCCGGGATCAGAATCAGCTTCTCCATTATCTCTTTTTAATAGCCCCTAACCTGTACTAGGTGTTGGTGGTGGTGCACACCTTTAATCCCAGCACTCACTCGGGAAGCAGAAGCAGGCAGATCTCTGAGTTTGAGTCCAGCCTCATCTACATAGTGAGTTTCAAGACAGCCAGGGCTACACAGAGAAACTGTCTTGGAAAAAAACAAAAACCCAAACCAAACCAAACCAACCAACCAAACAAGACCCCTAACTCTTCAATTAGTCCCCAGAGCCCAACCTCTTCCTCCTCCCCCCTCTTCTTCCTCCCCCCCTCTTCTTCCCCTCTCCCTCTGTCCCCTCCCCCAACCACCTCTGCCCAGACACTTCAAAGGCCTTCAAGGACTTCACAAACCCCCTGCTCCCCGCCAGCTGCCACAGCCTGCATTACCCACTGACCTTGTACCACATGATGTCTGGCAGTGGTTTCCCCTCAACTACCACAGCAAAGCGAGCGGTTTCTCCAGGTCCCACCTCCACATCTTCCATGATAGACTCAAACCGAGGTGCCTCTGCAACAAACAGGGACAGGAGAGGACCAGATGTCATCACCACAGGGACCTGCCTCCTTAAGCCCTATCCTTATCAGCAACTGGATGGTGAGAATACCAGGCGCTGCCTTTGCAGCTCCCCCCTTGCCTGAGGACACCAGAGTTCCTGGCTTGGCTCTCGCTGTAAATCCTAACAAGGTGCTTCCCAGGGTTCTGAAGCACTGTCACTGGTACAGGTTGCTTTGTGCGACCCTCAGGATTCATTTGATGGCTTTGAAATTAGGACATTTTCATACACAAAAGAAATCTGAATGTCCTATCTCTCTGGTCGGGCTATTCAGCCCTTCCTTTCTGCAGTAACCATGAGGCAGGTGCAGTGTGGCTCAGAGCTGCCCCCTATGGGTGACTGCTCTTCTCAACACCCCACTTGGTGGCCTCAGACTGCCTGTGCTTGGCCCCTGCAGAAGGAAGCTGGATCTGTGACCTAGAATTCAGCTCCTGAAGGGCACAGCCTCTATCTTGAAGCTTCTCTCTCTGATTCTCATTTAAATTATCTAGGAAGCCTTCTACCTTCTGGGAGTTGGTGAGCTGAACGAACAAAGCACCGCCCAAATATTAACTGGACAGTCTTGGAGTGAGCCCTCCGCTTACTTCTCCGGCTAACCACACGGCCACATCATCCCCTGCAAAGCAGCCTCTAGTTCTCATGGTAGAGTTCAGCACACTTTGCAGTGTGCCTTATGAAGACTGAATCCTGGGCCTTGTGTCCTGAGTGCATCAGGATCCCAGAGGAATGAAAGTCATCAAGCCCCAAAGGGAAAATATAGAGCAGCTGGGTATAGATTGTCACCACCATTGGGACCTGCCTGACTTTATATAGACAACAGGAGAGGCTATTACAGGGCTAGGTAAGAAGCTTGTATGTGGCAGTCAAGAGAAGGGGCTGCCTTTCTATCTGCCCTGCCTGGCTCATGGTGAATCAGGGCATAGCAGAACGGGGTATCTGCTATAAGACCCAGGTCCCTTTTGGCTCTGTGTGGTTAAGATAGTCTCTGTCCATCACCATCCATGCCAGGCTAGGATGCAGGGCTCCTAGACCTCTCCAGCCCCAAATTTGGCTACACCTGAAAGGGTGGACACGTCTAGCAGATACTATGGTCTGGGGACAGAGTGGTGACTGAGTCAGAAATGCAGGGTAGGAACCGGACAAGAGTAAAACTCCTGAAATGGAAACCCCATCAACACAGGGCCAGGAGGGCCCCAGCTCCTCCTCATCCCCCCTGTGGCTGCTCCTTCCCTCCAGGAACTCAGTTCCCTGTCTGCTGAGGGAGGAAGCAATTTGTCAAGGTTAAAACTCTGGAGGTTTTTAAGTGAGCTTCAATGATTTTTTTTTTTTTAAAGCAACAGAAAATGTCCATTTGCTCATAGATTGTCTGTGTGAACTAAAATGTCACTTTGTTTGCTTTTGGCTGGAATTGTATCCACTCAGCAGGTAACAATATTCAGTTCAGGTGGGTCTGAAGTTTTAATAGATGCTGGACTTAATTAGCAATCCAAAACACAAAACAGTGGCTACTTAAGTCATGCTATAGCCCCAGAAGCTCTGACTTTAAAGGAGAAGTTCCCCCCCAAAAGGGGGGACTTTGGTTCTGGACTTCCATATGCTTAAGGTGACAGCGGTGCTGTCAAAGTGGCTGTGCTGAAGGGCAGCCGGGAGTCTCGGAGCTGGGCGCAGGCGACAGGTTGTGCTTAAGGGCTTTTGCTCTTTAATCAGCTTCTCCTTTCAGACTGTTTTTGCTGAGACATTGTTTCCTTACTGGTTTTAGCACACAAACTAATAGTACTCAGAGCTTGCAGTCTGACATGGGGACTTGAACCTAGCTCCTGTGCTTAGAGTCTGCGACCTTGGGCTAGGTTACTTAACACTTGGACTGTGTTTCCTCATCTGCAAAATGGGAATGACAGCTAGTCCCATCTCACAAGGTTGAGGAATTAAATGAGGTAGGTGAAGTACTTACTTCACAGTGATCCTGGCACATATGAGATGCTAAATATTGTATTGTACACAATGTTGTGTATGTAGAGGTGTGTGTGTGTGTCAGTGCTAGGGATCCAACCTAAGGCCTTGTGCTAGACAAGTACTCTACAGTAAGTTACATTCCAGGCTCTTTCTCTTTTTTTTTTTTTAAAGTCTAGACCTTGCTGGGCAGTGGTGGCACACGCCTTTAACCCCAGCACTTGGGAGGCAGAGGCAGGAAGATCTCTGTGAGTTTGAGGCCAGCCTGGTCTACAAAGCAAGTTCCGGGACAGCCAGAACTACCCAGAGAAACCCTGTCTCAACTAGACCTCCTTCATTTGTAGCCCAGGTTGCCTCAAACTCACAATCATCCTGCCTCAGCTCCTTGAGTGCAGTTATTGAACTTGTCGCTATGCACAATCAATAAATATTAATATTATTTTTGCTATGATCACGAACACTGACACTGCTACTAGAAGGACAGGCCTGAGTGGGAGGACGTGGGATTGGATCTCCAGCATACAACATGCCTCAAAGGAATGAAGAGGTTGTCACTTACCTGCCAGCTCCAGGGTGACGGAGCAGGCCTTTGTGCCGTGGCGGTTTCGGGCACTGCAAGTAAGGGGCCCCAGGTCTCGTCGGCTCACCCGGCAGATCCGAAGACAATATTGATCGTCATCTGGCTGACTCAGTTCATACACACCTGTGCGTGCCTCGAGGAGGGCTCCCCGGCAGCTACGGGAGATATGAGGATCGGTCTTGCCAGCTGGGGTTGGGGCTGGATTATCCCAGGTAGGGGGCAATGGGGAGCAAGAACTCATACCTCCTCCAGACAACCTGGGCCTCCACATGGTTAAAAGTGACGGTGACACTGGCAGGTTGGCCCTCTACCACATACACAATGTCTGGCTTGTCCAACACAGCAGGCTCCTCTTCCAGAGGTGGGCCTGGGGGGGAAGGACACAGGCTCTGTGCTGGGCTGGCACTGGGACCATGGTACCCTTTGCATGGTCATCCCCTGCCCCCCTGGCCAGGCCTGTATTCCTTCAGAGCTCCAGTTTTACAGATGAAGCAGCTGAGGTTCAGAAAAAGGGAACATAGCCAGGAAGCACCTAAGGAAGTCGCCAGACCACTGCCACCACTGATGGGATGGGGTCCTGCCAAGTAACACTGTCCACGCTACAGTTACCAGGCTGCCAAGTAACACTGTCCACACTATAGTTACCAGGTCTAGGTAGCCTTTGAGCCTCCGCCACTGACCCCCCCACCCCCACCCCCCACCCCCAGCATTGGGCTGACCGTGCTCCAACAGCTGCACAGGTTCCGACGGGGCTGAGGGCTTGCTGCTACTCTTGCCGCTGGAACTGAGGACCCGGAAGATGTGCTGGATCCCCTTCCTCAGCCCTGTGGCTGCCCACTCAGGCTTCCGCAGGCCTGTGACCAGTGCCGTCCACTGGTCCGAGCCCAACACCTGGTGCTGCACAGTGTATGTCAGGGAATCTGGGTCTAGCAGAGAAACAGCAAAGATGTTCCTGATCCCACTTCTAGAGTACTAGCCACTCCTGCCCCAGTGTATGCTCAGAAGCCTGGGCCTTTTAGTACCCTTGCCTGAACCTTCTCTGTTCATGTCTCATCCTCACCCTCTGACCTGTATGACCCCCACCTACCAATAGCCATGTCCAGACTCCTGGGTGGGTTCCACGATAGTGTGACCATCCTTCCGGTCACAGCCACTACTTGGGGAGCGCCATCTGGAGGGCCTGGAACCACATCTGAAAGCCATGGGTGGGAGGTGGGAGGTGGGAGGTGGGAGGTGGGAGGTGGGAGGTGGGAGGTGGGAGGTGGGATGGTGCTTTAGAGCCTCACAACTCCACAGGATCACCAACCCTTAGACAGCTAGGCCTGAGGCTCAGCCACAAGCACAGGGACAAGGCCACCTGCTCCCTCGGGAGTAGAGAGGGAGCTGGTGTAGAGCACCCCGCCCCCAGCCTCACCCTTAGTTAGTAACAGTGGACACAGCTACTAGACAAAATGTTTGCCTCACCTGTGACATAGAGATGGGCATAGCAGGCTGCTTTGCCCAGCTTGTTGGCGATGACACTTTTATAGACACCAGCATGCTGAGGCCCCACAGCTGGGAACACCAGGCGATGTATATCCCTGTCTGTGGGGGAGGGACATCGGCACATAGCTGATCAGAAGGATACTTTATGGGCTGAGCTCATGGCAGCCCAAGCCTGGCCATACAGATATTAACCACTGCTGAGAGAGGGCATAGGGAAAAAGGACAGGGCAGCCACCAAGAGGCATGTGCTTCCTGTAGCCAAAGCTAGTACTTGCTGCTTTTGTACTTCAAATCTAGCCACTTGGCACCTTCTTCTCACACAGGGTTTGTCTGTGTCTGTTAGTATGTCTGTGTCAGTATGTCGGTATATCTGTGATAGTTCCCTCACTCTTGTACCTCCAAGGGGTTATAATTTCCAAATCAACGTTCTGACACAGGTTTCTTTCTTTCTTTCTCTTTCTTTCTTTCTTTCTTTCTTTCTTTCTTTCTTTCTTTCTTTCTTTCTTTCTTTCTTTCTTTCTTTCTTTCTTTCTTTCTGTTTGTTTTTTGAGACAGGGTTTCTTTGTGTAGTCCTGGCTGTCTTGGAACTCACTCTGTAGACCAGGCTGGCCTCAAACTCAGAAATCCACCTGCCTCTGCCTCCCAAGTGCTGGGATTAAAGGCGTGCGCCACCACTGCCCGGCCTGACACAGGTTTCTTAGTGGATCCCGCCTCAGTCTCTTCTCAGCCTAATAGCCATTGCTTGGCCCTCATCTCCAGTGGAGACTGAGGAAAGCCCACCAGAGATCAGCTAAACCCAGAAACTTCACTATCCACCCCACCATCTGGCTGCGATTCCTTCCCCACTACCAGCCCATCAGGTCCCTGGACAGGTCACGTGAGTTCCTCGGCGGAGTCTTTGCTCGCCATGTTCCTCTCTTTCAGAATGTTCTCAACTCTTACCTGAAGCTTCCTTTTTAAAGACACAGTTCAGGTGCATGGCCATGAAGACCATCTTGCCATGGCCCCACCCCTCCTTCCAGTGCCCTGTTCCCTTCCCTGGGTCTCCGTCTCGAGCCCTCTTGAAGCTCATCGCTGGGTACCAGGTCCCAGTGACTTTAGAGATTTCTCCTTACTTCCATGAGTCACAGCTCCTGTCCATCTCTGCTTGCTCCTCCTAGAATGCAGTGCTTTGCATGCAGTAAGTGCCAAATAAATGTCATATTATAAATTATAAGAGTTGCCTGCTCTGTGTTCATCCGATGCCAGGTACCTGACATGCCTTTCTCAACCCGAATCCTTTCACCAACTCTACAAAATGGTCTCCCTTTACCCAGGAGGTCAGAGACATTAATTGACTTGTCCAAGGTTACACAGCTAGTAAATGATGAAGCAATGGTTTGAACTTGAATTCCATTTCTTTCCAAAGCTCTTTCCTTGCACTCTGCTCCATCAATAATAAGGATGCTGTCATCTGGCGGGACATGAAGAAGTGGTGACCTGTGCTGTTCTCCTTCACACCAGGGATGTCCCCCCAACGCTCCTACCTTCCTCTAGCACTCATCTCACTGGGAATGGCCATCCATTCATTTATCTCTGCCTACACTATCTAAAGAGGGAAGAGACACCAAAGGCTGCCAGTGACCCCAGACACAGGCACAGCGGAGATGCCAACTCTGATCCCGAGACAGGCATCTACTCAGGGCCTCCAGTGGGGACACAGGAAGGTCTGTGACTAAGCAATGACAGCTATGGCTGCTGCACTGATACTAGGATGAGATGAGGGTGAAATTGGGAGAATAGAATGTGGGTGATTAAGAACAGTCTAGTTAGCCAGGCAGTGGTGGCGCACGCCTTTAATCCCAACACTTGGGAAACTGAGGCAGGTGGATTTCTGAGTTCAAGCCTAGCCTGGTCTACAGAGTGAGTTCCAGGATAGCCAGGGCTATACAGAGAAACCCTGCCTCGAAAAACCAAAAAAAAAAAAAAGAAGGTCCCTCCAGCCAGGCAGTGGTAGCACACGCCTTTAATCTCAGCACTTGAGAAGCAGAGGCAGGTGGATTTCTGAGTTCGAGGCCAGTCTGGTCTACAGAGTGAGTTCCAGGACAGCCAGGGCTACACAGAGAAACCCTGTCTCAAAAAACCAAAAAAAAAAAAAAAAAAAAAAAGAACAGTCTAGTTCTCTTGTCTTCCTTTGTTCCTCTCTCCCATACTTCCCTCCCCTCCCCTCCCCTCCCCTCCCCTTCTCTCCCCTCCCCTCCCCTCCCCTTCCCTTTCCTTTGATGGGGTTTCATGTAATCCAGAGCAGCCCAGAAATCAGTGTGTAGCTTAGAATGACCTTGAACTTCTGATCCTCCTCTCTCTCCCTCCCAATGCTGGCATTACAGGTGCATGCCACCATGCCTGGCTTAGACAGTAGTAAAGATCACACCCAGGCCCCCAAGGATGCAAGGTAACCAACTGAGCTACACCCCAGTCAGGAGTCAAGAGCAGTCCTTAGGAGGTGGGCTTGGGTCAGGAGGTCCTTGCTTACCTTTGAGGAAGTGCCTGTACCTCTCTAAGCCTCAGTTTCCCCGTCTGTAGACAGGC
Source organism: Uromys caudimaculatus (assembly GCA_028551405.1). Classification (NCBI taxonomy): domain Eukaryota; kingdom Metazoa; phylum Chordata; class Mammalia; order Rodentia; family Muridae; genus Uromys; species Uromys caudimaculatus. The sequence goes on along the minus strand of CM052709.1, from coordinate 66,203,598 downwards.
ATAAGAGTACCTGCCTCATAGGCCTATGGCAAAGTAAGACTGTCCCTGTCAGGTCTTCAGGACTTGGGGTGCTCCATATAGAAAGCACCTATTAAGGGGCTCTTAGGGGCAGCTCTAGAAGAAAACCATCATAAATGTAGGTAGGAGGAATTTGTGTTGCTTCAACAATAGAACACAAGAGTTACCTTGGGAAAATAACCAGGCAAGAGGACTCCAACCCAAGTCCTGACTCTATCTTTCCTAGTTTCTATTTGTCAGCGACCCTGGATGGGCTTCCCTTCAGCAAGACCCTGCACACGCCAACCCTTCTACTGAGATTTCTCAGGCTTAGAGGCAGCTCTGCTTTATCAACAGTGAGAATAGTGGCAATAAAAACTGTAATAAGATTTATCATTTGCTGACCGCTTGCGATCTACCAGGCCCTGCTTTGGGGCGGTGTGGTGTGTGTGTGTGTGTGTGTGTGTGTGTGTGTGTATCTGTATATTGAGCTGATTTAATTCTCATCACAGCACAGCTGCAAATGAGCAAAGGCACTCTGGATTCTGCAAGCTGCTTGCAGTCCCCATGTTGGTCAGCAGCAGGCTGTGCCGCCTGCCCAGTAAATGCTAACACAGCCACTCGGGGGTGACTCAGCAGATGGCACTGTGTAGACTCAAGAAGGAACAGACTGACCTCAGAGCCCCAAAAGACTCTGTGCTCCAGGCCCTTCCATCTTAAACCAGACTATGAAGAGAAGACTCTGTGGGGGTCCTAGGGGGAGGATTCAAAAAGCCAAGAGGTTACTGGGTCTCTTCCTAGTCACATACACTGTGTCATGCGTCGGTCATCACTGCTTTGAATGCGGTGGCCATTGTGGAACCAGCTGATGGTGGGATAGGGCAGGCCAGTCACTTGGCACTCCAGCATGGCCTCCTTAGCTAGTCCCACTTCCAGATCTTGCAGTGGTCGCAGGAAGTCAGGAATAGATAGCCTCTCTAGATCGCCATGCTCCGGCTCCTCAGGGATAGATGGCATCTTCTCCAGCTTCGAGCTGTAAGAACCACATGGCTACCCAGACATGCACAGCTATCCCCTCCTGGCTCAGGGTAAAGGTCCCTCAGAGGCACTGCAGGCAGCCCCTAGGATACTAGGTGGTACCTGGGGCCAGAGGCGGCCGTCCGAGGCTCTTCCACATACAGCTGAGCGGAGCAGTGGGCCTGGCCATGAGTGTTGGTGGCACTGACTTCATAGAGTCCCTCATCCTCACTGCCCACCCGGGCAATATGCAGTGAGTGTAGACCCCCATCCTGTCGCAACCGCAGGTTGTCACTCTCATTCACGGGGTGGCCTGGGGACAGTAGGACATAGATGCGAATCTACTCAGGCAGAGGGACCTGTCCTCTGGGCAAACCCTATCACATCCATGCTGTTTTCTCGGCATATTCAGAGTGGGGAACCATACCAAAATGAGTCCAGGTAACAGAGGGAGGCGGGGTACCACTGATCTTGCAATCCAAGCGGGCAGCACGCCCTTCGAGCACCTCCAAGTCTTCCAGCATCCGGGTGAACAGAGGCGCCAGCGATGGCCGGACTGTCAGCCGGGCACTACAGGTCAGTTCATCTGGGAGGAAGTGGGCAGTACTGGGTCAAAAAAACCTTGTGGCGGCCCAGACACCTAATCTTACAGGTCTATTCCAGTCTTAAGAGCTTGATCTGAGCCCTACAAAGGCTCAGCATGAGGGCTGAGGCAGCGGGACAAGATTCAAGGACCAGGCCTTCCTAGGAGGCAGGAGCTCAGCAAGAATGGACAGCAGCGTGCCAAGGTAGGCTGGGGACATTATAGCACGGGACCTGATTAAGCTCTTACCTTATCATGTTCACTCAAGATGAAACATAGCTTGAATCTGAGAAGGTTCATGAAGATAAGCCCTCTGCCCAGACTTTTCTGTGTCTGATTCATGCCCACACTCTGTCCCACCTGTCACACACCCAGAGCAGATGCCTCTTGGTCCCACTTTATAGCCCTACTCCAGAGGTAGGTGCCCTCATCTCTGTTTTTTATAGAGAACAGGATCAGGCCAGCGATGCCATTGATAGTTACAGCAATTGGCATCCCGAGTTGCCAGCCTTTGACTTGTACAGGGCTTTGTTCTCTGTAGAGGTGATCTCACTAATCCTGCCAACCCCCCCCTGACTGATAGGTATTAGCACCATCCCCTTTCACAGAGGGATACAATAAAGCTCACACAGGGGAAGCGACTTGTCCAAAGACACGTGCTTGTCAGCTTGCAGGGCAAGGACAGAGATGCCCAAGTCAGGTTTGTTTGCTATAGCTCAGTGGACTTGCTCTGTCTTGGGAATAGGATACATAGGAGCATTTCTGTCCTAGGTATCATTCTAAGTCAGAGGTTCTCAACCTGTGGGTCGAAACCCCATTGGCATCCAATGGCCCTTTCACAGGGGTCATGCATCAGATAGTCTGTATATCAGATATCTATATTACGATTCATAATAGTAGCAAAATAACAGTAGCGATGAAATAACTTTATGGTTGGGGGTCACTGCAACATGAGGAACTGTATTAAAGGGTCACAGCATTAGGAAGGTTGAGAAGCAGTACTTTAAGTGCTCATTGTTTGGGGGCCAGAAGCCCATACTATCTCCATTTCCTGGATACCTATTCTGTACCCAGCTCCTGCAGTCCCCTCCCCAGCCCTGGGGACCACAGTAGCTCTAGCACCTGAGTGAGTAGTTACCTTTGGCTGTGCTCAGCTTGCAGGTGTAGACACCACTGTCGTCCTCATGCACAGAGGTGAGCAGCAGCTTGCACTTGCGGCCATCAAAATGCATCTTGCATTTGAGCAGCGCAGGCTGCAGCAGGCGGCCCCGGCACAGCCAGTCCACCTCGACGTCAGCTGGACCTGCCACCAGGCACTCAAACAGCGCCATCTCCCCGGCCCCCACGTCCACGTCCTGCAGGGGGGCCAGCACGGCCAGGGACCGGCTTTCAGGGTGTGCTGAGGGGACGGCAGCCACAAGGGGCACAGACAGAGCAGAGACACACAGGGCAAGGAAGACACACGCATACGCACACACAGAGAGACAGACAGATACAGAGAGAGAGATGCATTTGGTTCCTCTGGTAACTGGGAAAGCCCATCCGCCCCAGGCAAGACAGCAAGGAGCCCCTAGACCTGGCTCTGAGATGGGAACCCATGTTGGACCCCTGGGAGGGAGAAGTGATGAGAGGTGAATCGGAATTGAGGGAGGGGATTTGAAACAGTGGTGGCAACAATGGTGGCGGTGGCGGCGGCGGCAAAGAAGACACAGCACACTAGCTGGGTACAAACTGGACTTTATTTGAGCTACGAAATAGTGTTTCCAAACCTCCACCCCCACTATGACCCTGCTCCTGTGCTCAATCTGGCTACCTCTCTCATTCCCAGACAGAGCATGTCGGATATGTCTGTGAAGAAGGGTACCCCACTTGGTCCTAAGCTTGCCAGAAGCCAGGGCTTAATCCCAGACCTCTAGCTTTTGATCTCTTGTGGAATAAAAAATGTTGTGCCATTTAAAACCTATTTCTGAAATGGTCAGTGCCCTGCCCCTTCCCAGAGAGCCTCCTATCCATTGTACCTGCCCCTCTGGGCACCTGCATCTCATGGATGCTGTGTCTGTCATTTTATTCTTGTCTTATCCTACCTCAGCTCAAAGGCTTTCTTCCCTGACTGTCACAGACACACAGACAGACAAACAGATAGACAGACAGTGGCCTGTAGCAGCATAGCACATGCACTCGCTGGATGCTCCTTACGGGGAGACCAGGGGAGTTTGGCGCCCCCCCCCATAGCCGACCCTTTCCAACACTCAGTCCTTCTGGGGGGCCTCCTGGTCTGCACAGCCACTTGGGGAGGGAGGATCCACAGGGGCCCAGTGGGTTACCCCAGGGTGCTATATGGGCTAGGGAGGTAAGGGGAGCATGGGCTAAGTCCGGGCCGGCGAGCCGGCTGGGTCTGTGGGCAGGAGGCAGTGAAACACAGCGAGGTCCGAGAGGTGCCTGAGACAGGGGTGCAGCTCGGAGGGTAGCGGGGGCAGCGCAGGTGGCCCCCTGAGCTCACTCGCCTGTGTACAGACAAAAACCTCAGTCAGCAAGCGGCAGGTTAGTGCGGCACACGTGTACACACACACACACACACACACACACACACACACGCACGCACGCACGCACTCATGCACACATGCACGCACGCACGCACGCACGCACGCACGCATGCACGCACGTACCATGTGCACACACACCACAGACCTCGCTAGGACCCCTCTGGATATGAAGCTGCCTCTACATCGGTCACTTTTGGCTCCCCATAGATCAGCACTGTGATGAAAAGGCCAGTGATTAACCTGGTCCCTGGGGTTCCTCAGGCAGAGACCCTGAGCAACAAAGGCGAGAAGTGTTCATAGCCATTAGGAGCACCCCAAAGCCTACAGAATGTTGGAAGGGACCCCAAAGAGAGAGAAGCACCAAGACACAGGTTAACACAGAGAAGCAAGGCAGACCCAACCCCAGAGAAGGAAGAGGACAGAGGCTTAAGAATTTAGAGCTCAAAGAGGTGGCGACCATAGCAACAAGAGGAATGGGGGGCAATGAGGCAGGCAAAGCCTGGCAGAGGAACTAGGACTGTAGGTCTGGGCTCTAGCAGGAGCTCAGCAGTGCCTTAGGAATCCCCTAGAGCTGGCCTTTGCCAGGCATGAAGGAACGGTGCCCAGTGAGGGGCAGGGAAGGACAATGGTGGGATAAAGGGCCGAGGAGATGTTCCTAACCCTATGACGTCACATGGAAGGGAAGCTCAAATGGATGGCCAGCCTCCAAAGGGGTGACCCAGCAGCCTCCAGTGGGCAGCCTAGGTGGATCCTATCATTCCTGCTGCCTGAGAGCCCTGCTGTATGTCACCACCTCTCCATCCTTCAGGGTTCAGTAAACTCTGGCACCCCGATGTCCCTCCAATGTTCCACAATGATGGTACCCTAAGGGTCCCTTCGAACGGGTCCAGCCACCAGCCACTGCCCACTGCTACCCCAACCACAACAGTTTCTGCACAACAATCAAATGTGTAGGGAGAGTGGGGGCAGGGGTGGGGCACAAAAGGAGGGTAAGAGAGTCAGTGTAGAACAGATGGCACAGAGCAGGTGGGAAAGGCTTAAGGGTGTGGGAAGGGGCTGGCTGGCTGTAGGATGCAGGGCTTCCAGATACTGCCAGGAGTTATCATGATGGAATGTGGGGAAAGCAAGTTGGGGAATCAGCCAGTATGGAATTATTTTCTGTGTGATCTTGGGCAAGTCACTTTCTTTCTCTGGAATTTCTTCTATTTAGCCAACTACAAAATAAGCATCGGGGACAGGGGACCTTGATGGCCTTTTCAGTGTGACATCCTATAACTGAGGTTGTATGTGGGCTGACAGTAAGGTAAGGATGGAGAAGGGCGGGGATTTCATGAATATACGGCCTCTCACCTCGGACCTCCAGGCGGGCCTCACACTGCCGAGCGCCATATTCATTGACCGCCTTACAAGTGTAGAAACCGGCATCGCCCCGCTCAGCTGCCAGGATCCTCAGCCGGCAGAGCCCACCCTCGGCCTCCTCTGCAAAGCGCCGCTGGTCTGGGCGCACAGGCTGCCGATTCCTCAGCCTGTCAAAGAGACAAAGCCAGAACATGAAGCCCTTACCTGCCTTTGTAGCCACAGGGGGTGGCAGGCTGCAGAGCTACTGCCTCTCCTCTCAGCTGGCTTCCTAAATCTATATGACTGATCAATGCACCCCGGGGACCCAAAGCCAGGTTTACCCTGACTCTTCTTGGATCTCTCCCATCTCAGAACCTGGTTCACCTCTAAATAGTTCTTAAATGTCCTCGTAACTTACTTCCACTTATTTGTAACAGAAACATAGATTCCCACTCCCTAAATGGGTATGAAGAAAAATTATAATTACACTGGAGACCACATAATCAATTAAAAGTGAAAGCCAGAACCCAAACCAGTGTAGAGGCAGGGACAATGACATGCTGAGGAATGGTCCAGCTCAGAAACAGTGTGTGGAGACTGGGTCTACCACACGCTGGGTACAGAATGGCTTGGCTTCAAAAATCACCCTACACCAGCCAATGGACCAGCCTTCTACAGGGCAAGAGATGTCATTCAAAGCTGGAAGACATAAAAACCACCCATTGCTGCAGCATGTCCCCAGCAGAGGAAGCCCTGGACAGGCAGAGTGATGCTTCTATGGCTGAAATGGGATCCCAGGGGAGGGTCTCTAAAGTTCTGCTCCCTTCTACCAAAGCCGGCTTAGCCTGGGAGTGGTGGAGCAGGGGTAGGGTGTCACTGGTGGGTGGTATAGGTGGTTGTTACTTACCAGGAGACCACAGGCTTGGGCTCCCCCTGCACACGGATGCTCATAATGACATCTTGACCTTCTCTTACTGATTGGTCCATGAGTGAGACCTGAAGGAGAATCCCAAAGCGTCAGGGGTGACAGAGCATAGCACCGGCTGCTGAGAGCTGGGGGACCTGGGACAGAGGTCTCTTTCACATCAGTCTGTGACTGTCTCTGGGTAATAAGGTTAATGGGGCAAGGTTCTGTTACGAGTAATGCTTAAGAGTGGCCTCAAGAATAAGGGGTACACATAGGAATGGTGTCCACAGAAGGCTGGATACCAGCCTTAGGGGTCTGACCTTGAAGGTTGGAGGTGCCTTGGAAGAAGAGTCAGAGGAATCGCGATCCTGGCTGGGACTGAGCTTCATGGTGGGGGTTCGGGGCCAGGTCTCCCTGGGCTCGGGGAATTCTTCTGGGGGGCTCAGGTACTCCTCATCAGAGGTGATGGGACTGCTGAAAGGAGATGTGGACCCGCCTGGAAGAGAGAGAGGGGGTATCGAGGGAAAAGGATGAAGAACCAGCGGGAGTATTGTAAAGGCGAAGCAATTCCTGCAGGTCCAGCTTTGACTTCATCTCCTGATGAAGGTTCACCTCCTGGTGACCACTTCCTCCCTCTGAGTCTGATTCCTTCTCTGTCAAGGCTTGCCAACTCTAACCCTGATGATATATATTCTACAGAGAATAGTCTGGAGCAAATGGTTTAGCCAGCAGAAGGGCCATTAATGGCTTTAGGGGCAATCCTGAATTTTACTCAAGCAGTTAATTTATGTTACTAGCATGAAGTTCCAAAAGAGGTAGTAAAAACCTCTGGGACCCCACAACAGCAGGACAAAGCATTGGGTTCTTAGGTGAGCTGGGCCTGGCATGGAAGAGCAGCACACACCTCAGACAAGCCCCATCCTGACCTCTGTCGGGGCCAATGAGGCAGCAGTGTCCAGGCAACCCTTCCCCCTCTCCCTTCTCAGCTTCCCCAGGGGCACCTGTTGGCCCTACCCCTAGAGCATGAACCCCAGATTCTCAGGAAATGGGAAAGCAGAGTTGGATCATCCATAGAAGTGGTTCAGCCTAGGAAAAGAGGAGGGGGACACCTGAGTCTGCTTTGGGGGGAGGGGTGTCCCCAGGGCCCTGAAGCTTTCCCCTATAACTGGCCAGGGGCCCAGCTTCGCTGAGCTGGCGCTTATCCGACTGCCAAATACAGACATGAATCTGCCACAGCCCCCTGGCCCCTCCTCCTGGTTCCCCAACCCCAAGCCCCCAGCAATACTGCACCCCAACTCACCCTGAGACTTTACACACGGACACCTTAAGTCTCTGCCCTGGCACCAGGCCCTCTTGCCCTCTGCCCACTGGCCTTAGCTCCCCAGGGAACAGGCGATCAGCCTGCCCAGCCCCACTCACTTGCTGACCCAGCTGAGGCCCCGCACTGAGCCAGCCCTGGGGGGAGGGGAAGTGAGCCTAGGAGGGGGGAAGGAGGAGGTGGGGGTGGCCAGCAAGAGGCTGGGCAGCAGGCAGGCGCTGGCTGGGAAGGTGGTGCCTGCTGAGACCACAGGGAGCAGCCCCTGGAGTGGTGGAATGGGAACGGGGGAGGGGCGGAGCCCAGACCGGCTGAATTTAGCCACTGTTCATTCCAAGCAGTCAGTCATCTGCCTTACCTCTCCTTACAGCGTGGGACACTGACAAGAGCTGAGCCCATCAGTAGGGCCTGGACTCCAGGTGTGGGGACTCCAGTTCTCAGAGGGGGATAGGGTGGGGTGGCAACGCACTGAGCCATTTAATATCCTTGCCCGGGCCATAAGTGTTGACGATACACCGTAGTAAGCACTATGCTTTGCCTAAACCAACAAGACTCCTGACCCGGGACTACATAACTAGCCAGCCTTAAACCCTAGAACAAGCCACAACCAGCCTTTTCAGACACAGAGAACCAAAGAACTCTCAGGGCTTTGACCCACCTTCCCAGATTTGTTGCGTCAACCTAAGGAAACTTAGTACATGGCTGCAGCCTCCCAGGTCCTGCACTAGGCAAGTTCAAGACACAGGTCTGCACCCAGCTCAACTATGGTCTCTACTGGATCCCTGCTGGCAAACTGCCCTTCACCCAGGGTTCAAAACTAGGAAAGTGTGGGTCACTCCTCACCGGCATCCGTTTGCACCCAGCGGGTAGGGTAGGGGTTTAGAAAGAAAAGAGGCAGAGGTGTTGAGCTGAGGCCACAAGTCCTTCTCCCTCCTCTATCCCTTCCCCCACCCAGGGCCACATTCCCAAGCTATGACCTGTGTTCCCCAACACTGCCAATGATGAAGAGGTGTGGGGGCCAGGAGGACAGCCCACTTTCGGGCTGGCTGTCTCAAGGTTGGGGAGGAGAGAGAAATCAGAATGGCATTTGTGGCTGCAGGCGTGGCCGCCAGCTGATACTGAGGTCATAGGCACAACCCTTGGAAGAGGGGACTCCTTTCCCTCTACAGAGTTTAGATTCCCGGCTCCAGGGTCACCTCCAGGCTGGACAGTGCTGAGGCAGCTCCGAGGCTAAGGAAGGGGGAGGGCGGAGATTTAACTGATTGCCAAAGGTCTATGAGTGCTTCAGAGACCCCTGGTGGCCAGTAGGGAAATAGCACCTAGGTGCTAGCCAGCCAATCAGCAGCAAGTCTCTTAGCCAGATTGCTTGCCAGGCTGCAGGCTCGGGATCCAGAGGAATAGGATAAGTGCTCTCTGAGAAAAAGAGTGGCCTCCGTTCCGCCATAACCCCAAAGTACACGACCAAGCTGTAGAATCCCAAGCTCTGCTGACCTCATGGGCTAAAGCAACTTTGTAGCCATTTTTGTAACATTTCAAGTCTGATCCATCTACAACCCAGATTTCATGGTGGGAGATAACACCAGCAAGGGTACAACGGGCTTTTTCTCCCAAACCCTTCCCATTAAAGGACCACTTTTTCACATTTGACCCAGCTCTCCACGAGCTGACTCTGTTCATCTTGTTGCCCTTTGCACAGTTCTTTCAGGCCAATGTCATTCAATAAAAACTGGCTTTAGAAAGCCCGTGTGAAGGTCTAGAGAGATGGCTCAGCAGTTAAGAGGGCTGACTGCTCTTCCGAAGGTCATGAGTTCAAATCCCAGCAACCACATGATGGCTCACAACCACCTGTAGTGAGATCTGATGCCCTCTTCTGGGACGTTCTTCTGGGGTGTCTGAAGACAGCTACAGCCAGCGGGGCCGGAGCAAGCAGGACCAGAGCGAGCGGAAAAAGTGTCTGAAGACAACTACACTGTACTTACATATAATTAATAAATAAATCTTTGAAAAGAAAGAAAGCCCATGTGATGGTTTGTATATGCTTGGCCCAGGGAGTTAGAAGATGCAGCCCTCTTGGAGTAGGTGTGTCACTGTGGGTGTGGTCTATAAGACCGTCATCTTAGCTGCCTGGAAGTCAGTCTTCTGCTAGCAGCCTTCAGATGAAGATGTAGAATTCTCAGCTCCTCCCACACCATGCCTGCCTGGATGCTGCCATGCTCCTGCCTTGACGATAATGGACTGAACCTCTGAACCTGCAAGTCAGACCAATTAAATGTCCTTATAAGACTTGCCTTGGTCCTGGTATCTCTTCACAGCAGTAAAACCCTAACTAAGACAGCCCACAAGCAGGAATTCCCTCAGGCCAGTACATCCAGTCAGGCCTAACATCCCAGCTGACTGTAGACTCTTCACTACAGACTCAACTTCTGCTGCCACCCAGTATCTAGCACACGGATGGCATCATCCAAGGCCATCTACATCTGGACTGTGTGAGTGATGCTTGAATCACCCACACCGGTACCACTTGGAGCTTATTTTGAAATACAGATTCTTAGACCTTATCCAGCCTACAGAATTGATTTTCTGAAGTGAGGAATCAAACACTGTAATTTTTTTTAAAAGCACTCTAGAGATTCCTAGGCACATGAAAGTTTTGAGACCTGGGTAAATCCTCATGGAGGATGGGAACTCTAGGAGGTGATTTCACTGAGTCTTACAGCTGTTGACCTTTCAACTTCAGAGCAGGGCTGTAAACCCGTAAGTCTGGTTCTACAACCCTTGTGTTTCCAGGTACAACACAGTTTCCCAGTTTGAGCTAGGCCTTTAACTCTATGCCAGTGATTTCAAACATTTGTTTTTTCAAAATGCTTCTTATGTGGTTGGAATTTTTTTTTTTTTTTTTTTTTTTTTTTTTTTTTTGCTTGTTAGTTTTTTGAGACAGGGTATCTCTGTGTAGCCCTGGCTATCCTGGAACTCAATCTGTAGACCAGGCTGGACTTCAACTCAGAGATCCACCTGCCTCTGCCTCCTGAGGGCTGGGATTAAAAGCATGCACCACCACTGCCCAGCTTGGTTAGCTGGTTTTCAAAGTTTACTGAGGGCTGGAATCACCTGGAGAGTTCCTTGGGCTGTGGCCATCTGGGCCTGTCCTCTGTGGTCTCTGATTTATAGTCTGGACTTGGGCTGATGGTCTGAGTTATTTGTTTCTCAGTACTGAGGATTGGATGTAGGGCCTTGCACATTCTATGCAAACATTCCACTAGGTAGGCCTCTTTTTCTTATTTTGAAACAAGGACTCATTATGTTGCCTAGGGTGGCCTTGAACTCCATCTGTATCCCTGGCAAGTTATAATCTCAGCCTCCACAGTAGCTAGGATTACAGGTTTGGGTCGCCAGGTACAGCACATTCTCAGGGGGTGCTGATGCTTTTGAGGGCTCAGGGGACCACATCTCTATGGTTTCTGCTGATGTCCTAACCTCGCCTCTCTGACAGAGCCTTATTACTCTGTGTGTCCTCCCCAGCATCCACAGGCTAATCAGGGAACGCCCATGGCTTGAACTCCCTGGACAATGCTTCTCTCATTCCTCTCCCCTCATCTCCAAGTCCTGTGGTCCACACAGCCCCTAAACTATCTAGCAGTGTCTCCAGGCATGGCTTCGAGGGCCAAGATGTGGAAAAGACACTGGAGTAGTGAGGGCACTCTGGCTTGGTATAGCCAGATACATTTGGGTAGAATAGGGGGCAGGAAAGAGGATGGGTGGCAAGGGGGAGCCAATAAAGGCCATATATATAGGTGACTCTTGGCTCTGGGAATGAGGGAAGATGTGGTATTTAAATTGGAGCTTGTTTTAGAAAAACTAAGGCAAACAAACTATGTGAGGTAGAAAGTGTGGCTCAGAGGCCTGCAGAATGTTTAGGAATGGACATAGGTGACAAACTAAGAAAAGGGCAACAGGGCCGTGGTGGCTCACACCTTTAACACCAGTGCCTGAGAGGCAGAGGTAGGCAGATCTCTATGAGTTTGAGGCCAGTCTGGTCTATAGAGTGAGTTCTAGGACAGCCAGAGTTACACAGAGACAGACAGACAGAGAGAGAGAGAGAGAGAGAGAGAGAGAGAGAGAGAGAGAGAGAGAGAACGAACTAGGTGAGACCAGGAATCTCTTGTCACCTGCCACCATCCAGAGAGACCTATGCTCTATTTGTGTAGAAGGTGGAGGCCCACTGAAGGACTGGCCTTCGCTCTGAAGGCCAAAAGGAGCCCCATATGATTTGTGGGGAAGAATGGGCAGGGGATTAGCCAGCACTTCCATGTGGCTAGGCCTTCGCTTTTGCCCTCCATATGTGCTCCTTTGTAGGACCTGCACAGGCCCTTTTTGAAATGGCTGCCACAGTGATCACCAGAGAAGTGAGGGGAAAGGAGGGCTGGGCTTGGGGGTGGGACTTGTCTCAATGTGTTGGCATGACCATCTTCCCAGAACGCCCTGGGCAAGAAGAAACACTGCTGAGAATGTTTCAAATTTAGTTCTAAATGTATGAAACACTAGTGAGAATTTCACTTGATCAGCCTGACCCAGCCAGGCAAGTGTTGAATTTCTCACATATGACTATGCTGGATTGCTCTGGGTCAGGTAAGCTGTTTGTATCCATACTAAATTAGGTGATGTTCTTCTGGGTGACAGATAAGTTCCATTCTAAGTGACAGTCTTGGGGAGTCAGCCCACAGGTACCCCTGATGCTGACAGCTGGGAACAGAAGGGAGGGCTGAGTCTGGTTGAGAAGACCATGTACTTTGCTTTCTCAAATGTCCATATCCCAGTGAAATGGATAACAGGGACTGTGTGGTGTTCTATCGGCAGTCACAGTTACTGCTAGGGAGGAACCTGAACCCATGCATTTGGTGGCCTAGGACCCAGAGCGAGAGAAGAGAGTCGAGGTTCGCAGCACATCTTTCTTCTGTTCCTTTTGCATTCGTGTTGCTCTTACCTAACAAGGTAGTGGAGATCTTAAATATAAGACTAAGATAAGTCACGGTAAATTTATTCTCCTGGTCCAAATATTGGAGGGCAATTCTCCAACCGCACCAGGAGAGAGAGAGAGACAGAGAGAGAGAGACAGACAGAGAGAGAGAGAGAGAGAGAGAGAGACAGAGAGAGAACAAAAATGGAAAGAAAACGAGGCCAGCTAAGGCATAGTGAAGAGGCCAAGGTTGTGGCTGGGTTCAAACACATGAGGCGCGCCGGCAGTGGGATGGAGGTCGGAGCACTCTGAGCCTCCTCCCTCCACCTCCTGCTAGAGTTTTCAGTGGAAAGGACCAGGGCAACACAGGACAGAGATGGAGAGTCAGGGGAGACTCCTCCTCCCCAAATCTGGCTACTCATAGAGGCCTGGGCAATCTCCTCCCCACAATCTCAGGGAATATCTCAGCCCCAATCTCTTCAGAGTATTGGGTAAGGGGACTGTACAGTGCAGTGGTTAGGGATGTTTAGCCCTAGCTTAGCATCCTAACTGAGGTGAAGGGAATTAGCAGCTGAGACCACTAACATGCATGACAAATAAAGTGCTGGTATACAAACACTGAAGTTCCTAATGGGACTAGCCACATTTCCAATGCTGGACACTGTGTGCAACTGGTGTACCACGTGGCACAGTACAGACACAGAATGCTTGCCTGGTCCTGTAAAGGTGTGGGGGTCAGCGCTGCCCTGGAACACATTGCTAACACTCCCTAGTCTCAGTTACCTCATTAGTGACACTGATGAAATGAGAGGAGCTTCTTCAGAGAGCTGGGTTAAATGTTACTTATGTGATCAGCGGAACATAGGAAGTACATGGGAAGCCCTCAGCAAACACCAAAGAGTTGTTACTTTTATCCCAGACTTACATGGATTTGTTACCTGAATAAGTAATTTCCATTATTATATATTGCTAAAAACATTCCCAGGCTGGTGGCCTGGCCTGGCTATGAATCATATTCTTTTTTTCCCCATCTGTAAGATAGGAGAATCTGATGCATGTGCAACACACATGTATATATTTCCATCCATCCAGGCACATGCACCGTGCACACATACAGGACTCAATAGAGCCTGAGGAAAAAGACATGAAAAGACTTGGGAAAAAGAGAGAAAAGTCCATGGCACTCTGCAAACAGAAGCAAACGCTCAGAGACAGGGCGCCTGGCATTAGCAGGCACTCAACAGAGGCTTGTGGGCAGATGTGGCAGCTATCAGAAGCTTCACTTCAGATAGGCACTCACCTCACACTTCAGAGACCCCCTCCGTCTACACCCCACTTAGGGTTACTCAGGGCTCAGGCAAGGCTGCCTTCCCAGGCCAATGGCTGTATTCTCTAGTTGCCTGGGTGCTGGTTACTGTCGTTCCCAACCAAGAATTGACACCTGTGGGTTTTCAAACACAGGCCCTGAAATGGGGTGGCTACCCCTGAAGCACACTGGGCACCCAGCCTGGTTTCCATGGCCCTGGGTGTAAGGGTCGGAAGGTCGTAAGAAAGGTCAGTGGCTCAATAGAGTTCTCTTCCCACAAGACGGTGCCACTTCCTCCACATACTCCCTGTGCCCTCACAGCTGGACAACCCCATCATCACTACCTACGGACACCTGGTCTGGGACCCCCCTCTATTGCCAATGTCTTTGCCACCACTGGTTCTGCCTGCTCTAGCTACTCTCTGGGCCCCGTGGCCTCCATCCAACCATTCTAGACCAAACAGTGCCTTGTAGGGTAAGGAAGTCAGCTTGTTCCACAACCAGTGCAGAGTCTGGACCTGCCTGCCAGCCTCTTGGGCCCTGGAGCCAGTCTGTCTTATGGGGCCTGCTGTGATGCTTGGTATAGCCTAATGACATAATGAAAGTTGTCTGGATGCTCAGGATAAAGCAGGCACAGAGATGTCAGGATGAGCTGAGGACCCAGGGGCTGGAGGGCACAGAGGGTCTAGACGGAAGCTCTGGAAGAACAGGAGTGGAATCCCCAAGGCACAGAGAGCGTGAAGAAAAGGACAGGGAAGGACATGGCACCTTCCAGATCCTCACGGAAAGCGGAGCTCATGTGCACAACACCACCCTCAAACGCTAACAACGAACATTTGTCTACAGCTTTTCAGTTCATAAAGCTCATTCGCACATTGGCTTCCATCCGTGAGGGTGGTATAATTATCTCTGGTTTACAAATGAGGGAACTGAAGCTCGGGAGGTTCAACGTGGCAAACACAGAACTCCAGTCAAGTGCTGACAGCTGCCGTGCCCCAAGCTGCTTTCCAAACCTTAAATGGCTCCCAGGTGGCCACCAGCCAGGATTGGGGCACCTCATATCCCGCCCCTTGCCAGCTCTCAGCCCAAGCCAGGTATTGACTGGAGTTCTGGAGGCAGGCCTGGGGCCCCTAGGAGAGCTGGGAGCTGAGTCAGAGGCCAGGTCCCAGAGGTGATGGAAGGATGGAAGCAGGAAGTGGACAAATGGGCATGATTCAGCGTAGTGGGAAAGTGAGGAGAGAGGAGAAAGTCTCAAACAGCTCCAGGGAGGGATGTGGAATGAAGGAAAAAGACCACAAGCCAGACAGGCCACCAAAGGAGCCAACACAGTCCAAAGGCTGATAGCAGAGTCCACCAAGACCTCCCAAATTGGGAATGTGTTAAGGGCTGAAGCTCTGGCATGTGCATCCATGGGCTCCAAGCTTGTCTCTGCAACATTGAATAGAAGAAAGGCAGAACACGAGACGTGCTGACTCCCAGCCTCCACCAGGGCCCAGAAGCCTCAGATCAAGCATCCCAGAACACCGTTCTCTGAGCTCTGGCCTCCTCGAGACTTTGAACACCCACTGGAAACATCCATTTGGTGACATCTGTGGGTTTCACCATCACCTTTTCCTGCTTCAACACTGTGCCCATTTCTACCCCACCACCCAAGATCAGCACATTGTTAGACATAACCACCTAGATGAGTAGAACTGCCATGCACATAGATACTGGTCCAGCTCTGCCTGAACCAGTGAGATACTGGGCTGAAACTCAAAGGAGGGAGTCTGGCACCAAGTTAGGACCTTGGAAAAGAATAGACAAGATAGCCTCAGCATGGCGGACACTGAATGGTATTCTCGGTGCTGCCTCTGTAGGGCCAGAGATCCAATGGGAACGGATATAGCACTTGACTCTCTTTGTTACTATCTTCTTGTCCTGGGAAGAAATGGATCTCAGAAGCTCTTGGTTCCTCTTAAATTCTTTGAACTAAATCATTCTTTTTCTCATAGACAATTGGCCTTTCCACCAGACACCATTCAGAGATACCAGTATAGCAATGGTTCTCAACCTGTGGGTCTCAACCATTTTGGGGTCTAAATGGCTCTTTTACAGGGTCACCTAAGACCATCAGAAAACATAGATATTTACATTATGATTTATAAAAGTAGCAAATTATGATCATGAAGTAGCAACAAAAATAATATTGGGGGCGTCACAACATCGTGCGGTGTATTAAAGGATGGCGACATCAGGAAAGCTGAGAACCACTGCTCTTTAGGGTGTTCAGTGATGAATTTCATCAACTTCATGGACTTTTCTGGGTGAGAGTAACCCTGTCCTGAGACTAGGATCACTTAAACTGCTTCCTCCAGAGAGTCAGACCCAGTACAAGGAAGGATTGTGCACACTGGGAAGCCAAGACTCAGAACCCACACCCTCACGTTCACCAGGAAGAATCCACAGCTCACCCCAACCAGGATCCCCTCTGGAAGGCTCCCTACCAGGTCTCACGGCCAGTGAGGAAGCACAGCTAGCCTGGCCCAGTTCGTTGGTGGCAGTGGCTGTGTAGCTCCCAGCATCGGCAGCCTGGGCCTCTCTGAGCAGCAGTGTGTGCCGCTCACCTTCAGCCCGGATGAGAAGACGACCCTCAGTGTGCAACATGGACCCATCCTTTTTCCAGGACACTGTGAGGAAGGAGGAAGAACCAGCTCGCCATGGCCACAAAGGGTTTGCCAGTAACTCTCATCCTTGCCCCCGCCCCACAGGAGCCCGGCTTACTATTTTTCCATTCATATATATATATGTATACATATTACGATTTTTAAGTGAGACATGTAGTCCAGGTTCACTATGTAGCTGGGACTAAGGATGCTCCACCATATCATGCAGGACCAACTCGAAACCGTGTGTACGCTAAGCAAGCACCCTGCCAACAAAGTACATCTTCAACCCTTCTTCCCTTTGGGAAATTTTGAGGAATCTATCCTCAGTCCAGAAGCTCAGGCTGCCATACCCCTGAGCTGGGGAGGTAGGGGACAATCTTCCAGAATACCCCAGAGCCAGGGCAGCCCCATGGACAGACAATTTCCCTCTTCCCCACCAGGCAGTAAGAGGATTCCAGGAAACCTATCCTGTCCTCATACCACATGCTTCCCACCACAACCCACCAGCCTCCAGTCCTCCATGCCACTCACCTTGGGGTGGGGGGTTGGCGGTGATGATACACTTAAGTAGCACGTCAGCTCCTGGCGCCACCACCATGTTCTGCAGGGGTATCTCAAACACTGGTGCCTCCAGGGGCTCTTCCCCAGCGGACACATAGGAGTCGTCCGAGGACTCTGCCAGACATAGGTGCAGAGGTAGAGAGGGTAAGGAGACATGACACTTATGAGGGAATTGGGGGGGACATTTGTGGGAGAGGGGGTGTTGGCAGTACAGAATCCTAGAAAACCAAAACCCAGCATGAAGAGTTTCTGGAAGGCAGAGTCTGAGGGAAAAAAAGGCCTCTCTCTCTTGAATGTCCTGAGACAAAGGAAGGAGAAGCCAGAGCAAATGTTCTTAATCAGAACAGGGTGGCAGAGACCACACTTTACTCCCAATTACTGCTGGCACTGGAGGGTAGTAGTATGTGCAGTGGGTATCTTCACATGAATTGGCCATTTTGTATGTCCTAGCAGATCTTTGAAAACACTCTAGGGGCCATAAGATAATCTAAGCACCCATGGGCAGAGAACAAGATACTAGCCATCTAAGACCTAAACAGCAATACTAGGTTCACAGGGAAATGTGGGGGGAGGGGTTGGGGGTGGGGAGATAGTCAAACATGTAATGCCACCAGATTCCCAGAAGAGGCAGTGGTAGAGAGATCAGATCATCTAGGAAAATTAGCTTTGATTCTGTTCCTTCAGCAAACAGTAACACTATACTTCACTGAGCACAGAGTACCAGGAATACAATAGGAAATAAGATGTTGTGCCTGCTTATAGGGTACTACACACGGAGAGATAAAGACCACACTGTTGTGGATCTCGCTAAGTATCTGATGACTGTATGCTAGAGGTTGAGCTCAGAGCCTCGTGCACACTGGACAAATGCTTTCCCAGTGAGTGCTCCCTCCAGCTCCTCCCCTGGTATTTTCTACCTCTAACATTCTATCAACTAGATAATGGACAATGTAGACAGCCGCAAGGGCAGTGAGGACCCCAGGTTGGCCGTCTTCTTAATTATATCACTCTCAACCAATGAGATCATCTCTCTGAGCCTCGACTTTGTAATGGGGAAGATGGCAGGGTAGCATTCGGTGCTTTGTACAGCTGCTATGTAGACAGAAAGGAGGTAACTTCTCTATGGGTCTATTTGACACAACATCTGGGACACTGTTGTGGGAACACAGTAATTGTGGTATGTACGATGGATGGGAGCCTATACATGTCTAAAGATTCTGCTGACACATAGATGAAAAATAATTTTGATGGAGCAAATTACAAGGTGGTAAGTACTGGCGGGACCTGGGACACACTGGGGAAGCAACTGTTGATTGCTCATCATCCGTAGGAATCAGTGAGGCAGGATGCAAGGATGGGACAGAGGAGGCCAGAAGGTGAGTGTGGCTCAGAGTGGGGCCACAAAGGGGCAAGGAAACCATGCTGGAATTGGGACGTGGGGAGCGACAGAGTAAAAGGTTAGGGAAGCTTCCAGTCTTTTCAAGAATTTTAGACTTCCTGTTCCCACCAATGGATGGGGGGCCCTGAGAACTCCTTATGTTCCAGCCAGCACTTCTTCCAGCTATTGGTCCTTGGCTCCACTGCCTAGCTGTCCACTGGACCAGGGAGGACCTACAGCAGACACCTGGGCTTTGTTCACATCACTGCTCCACTGAGCACACTCACATTGCACCTCAACACTAGCAGATCCTAACATGGTACCTTCACTCCAGTCCCTGCCTGTGTCAAGCTAGAAGCCGCCAACCCGGCTTCCGCCTCCAAACAATCTTGCTGTTCCCTGAGCTCTCTAAGCCCTCTCTGTGCTCTTACCGAGCTCAGGGGAAGTAGGTCGAGCGCGGCGACCTTTGCCTTGGCTGCGGGTCCCTCTGCGGTCCCAGGGTCCCCAGGGACCATCTTCCTCAGGTCCTCTGCGAAGCCTCTTCTCAGCTTCAGGTCCTGCTCTGTTCTTCTCCAAGGTTTGGGGCAGAACAGAGTCCTCCACTCCCGGAGTGGCCCAGGGCAGAAAGCGCACCGCTTGTGCAGGGGGTTCCCGCTTGCGACCAGAGGAGGCTTTTGTCCTGCTCTCTGGGAGATCCGAGGTGAAGGGCGGCACTGGGCTCCTGCACTCCTGGATGGCTCTGCTTCTTGTTAGCGGGAATTGGTCCCGACGCTTGATCTCCTGCTGTGGGCCTTCCCCCTGTTCAGTCCTGCCCACCGGCCCTCTGCTTCGGGGTCTCCCAGGCTCGTCCCCAGATTTGCCCGCGCCACTGGGAGGAGGCGGCTGGGTGGCAGCCGGGCTCACAGCCCGTGAGGTCTTGGGTGTGGAGGGCCGGGAGAAGAGTGGGGGCTCGCCGGGTTCCCGAGGGGATGGGGCGCGCTGCAGCGTGGCACGCAGGGACTCGTGCGAACGCACCAGCTCCTCCCGCGACGTAGATCGGCGGATGCGACCCAGCTCCTGGGCGAAGCGGAGCTCGAGGTCCGAGGTTGCACTGCGTTGTCGCGTGCGCTCATCCAGCGAGGCCGCCTTTTGCTGGAACAGGCGACGCCGCTCTGCCACACTGCCCCGAGGTGACCGCAGCTCCTCCTGCGAGGCCCGGGGTGTGCCCCACGCCTCGCCGCCCTCGGACTTCGGCTGCTCCAGCGAGCGAGCCTTGCGCAGCGGCACCCAGGGCCGCAGGGGTGCTGGAGGCGAGTCGCTGCGCTCCAGGCTGCGACGCCGCTCCTCGAAGAACTGTAGCTTGTCCAGGATGCGGGAGCCCGCGCGCACCAGCCGGGGCGAGCGGCCCAGTGCTGACAGGCGACCCGAAGTCTCGCTCAGTGGCGTCTGGGGCCGGGACTCCACCGTGCCCGCCAGCGACGGCCCCGATGACTTAGGCTTTTTCCCTCGCTTCTCTTCGGTGGTGGTGATATCCTCAGGCAGCGAGGGCTCCTGAGTACGCCGATGGGGCGAAGTGGGAGTAGCTGGGGGCTGGGCACTAGGTCCTGGCAGAGCCCTCTTTCCCACCCGAGGAGATGGTGGGGGAAGCAGAGCGGACTTGGAGGGAGGTGGAAGGGCAGGGCGTGGACGAAGGGCATCACTGGCTGGTTGAGGCTGAAGGTCAGGCTCCTCTCTGCACAGTCCACTCGGAGGAATGCTGCTGCAGAACCAAGGCCGAGAGGGGTGGAGGACTCAGGGGGCCTTCCCTCCTAGACCCCTAGCTTGTGAGAGGGATTGAGCAGTGGGACATGCTGGGCAGGCTTGGGGTGACAAGGGCCAGATTTTCCTGCCCCACCCCCTCGAGGGCACAGCCAGAGCAGGTGCTGGGGAGAGGCCAGCGGCTCATGCACCAGAAGACTGGGCTATTGGCTGGGTCCAAATACAGACTCAGCCCCAGGGGTTCTGGCCAGCCCCCTCCCCCCAGCCCTGGAAGCTGGGACACAGCAAGAACTGATCTTGAGGGAAAGAAAGGAATGGCGCTGAGGAGGACCCAGAGATGAGATGGCAAGGGAAAACACACAAGGGCTGGGTGGGGAGGGGCTCCCCTGAGGAATGTGCCTCCTACTCATTCCTGCCCTAAGCTGGTCCCCACAGGAGCCCTACCCAGTCTGGACAGGATACTTGTTCTTCACACTGAGCAACTGCCTCCTCACTAGGCAGAGCCTTTAGGGAGCAGTATCCTATTCCTGTGGTGACCTGAGTCCATTCCTTAACACTAGCACCCATAGGTTCCAGCTGGACACTGTATATGACACCTGGGGTCTCTGGGAATGGAATATCCAGACTCCCACACCTCTTGATCAGTTTACTCATAGTATAGGCTCTGTCTACCCCTCATGGGGAAAAATCTGAGTCCTTGGAAACCCTTCTAAGAAGCACGAAGTCCTCCCTCAGAATTAGCCCGGCTCAGAAATAACTACGAAGTGGGACTGAACAGAGTGCGGGAGATGAAGAGTGGGGAAGCCTGTCAACCTAAAGTACCCTCTCATCAAACAGAGTTTTGATGCCCAGGAGCTAGACCTCAGTGTCCTCTATCTGGCAGGAAGATCCCTGACTATTAGAGAAAGCTGAAAGCTCATGAGCATGCTCGCTGAAGGTTCAGTGTGTGCCAGGCATGAATTAGGCTTCATTTGCATTGAGCTTTTTTTTTTTTTTTAAATCCTTACAGAAATCTCTCAACAGAACAATTGATACTGATAAATAAACTTGAGGTTGGTTCTAGGAGGACCAGTGCCCTCCCTAGACTTGGTGCTTAGGGACAGAACGCAGATAGCCCGATCCCTAAGCCTTTGCTCCTGTCCAACTGTCTTGGTTTCTAAGCACAGAGAAAGGAGAAGAAATAGTACAGTACCATCCAGGAGCCTAAGTTCTTTGGCTGCTTCACTGTAAGGATATTTTAGACTACCTGAGTCACCACCCACTCTATAGACCCACCCCTGCCTGGAAGAGGAGGAAGGGGTAAGGGAGGGGATATCAGCAAGGAGACAGTCTACGGGGGTGGGGAGGAGCAGGGGGCAAGAGTCCTTAAGGAATGATCTCTGGGAACTGGGTGAGGACTGGAGAGAAATTAGGGACAGCAGAGGAGACCTCTTGCTGGCTGGCAGCTCCTAGCTCCAGGCCAGACTCTGTACCATAGATATCACTAAGGAAATGGGTTCCTCTGAAGTTGCCATAGCAACTCCAGGCTCAGGCTAGGGCCTGGGAAAGAAAGGCAGGGAAGGAGTGCCCGATAAGGGCAATAAGATAAGCAAAGGAGCTCCCAAGGCCCCTGCCCTGCCCTAGGCCTCTCGCCTGCCCTTCACTAACCACTCCAAGCACCCTCTTAACCCACTAGGGCCCCTTGCTTAACCTCCGTATGTCCACCAAACACCCACAGTCATCACGAATCAAGCCCCCTTTCAGTTCCCCAAATATCTCATCACGTCTATCATCAGCCACTCCCCACTTCTGACATAGTAACCCCCCCTTTCTGCCATCCCCCAAATGTCCAAAAATGGCTTCAATACCTCACTCCAACACCTCCACATGTCATCCATCCCCTTGCTACATCGGCCATGGACCCATCCTCAGGTGTGGTCCATGAGATCATCACACCCCCCTACCACTGCCACTCCAACCCCCCCATCCCAGTTTCCTGCTTCCACCCCCTCCTCTCTCAGCCCCCTGCCTCCCCACAGCCCACATCCTCCGCAGGCCCCTTGTTCCAGCTGCCCCTGACCACCTCGCTCTCTTCTCTCTCCTGGGTGCTGTCTCGTTCCCCTGCTCTCTCCTGCTCTCCCGGGAGCTGCCGTGCAGAAAGGTTCTGTTCCTCCCAGAAAAAGGCCCACATGGGAACAGGAATGTGCAGGGAGAGGAAAAGGCAGCAGCTGCTGAGACAGCAGGCACGGAGGGGGCCTCTGAGGGGGGGGAGATCCTAGGACAACTGGAGCCTACATGAGCAAGGCGGAAGAGGGGCCCTGGCAAACTGGAGCTTTTAGAGGAGACGCGTAAGGGACAGAGGGGGTCCACAAGACCACGAAGACGGCACTGTGAGCCAGCACAGGTGGGAGCAGGAGGCCGTGGGTGGGAGTGGTGTGGGGAGAGAGTGTAGCCAAGGCTAGGCGTGGAAGCCAGTGGGGAATGGAGTACACAGAGATGAATGAGGCAGAGAAGACCGGGATGGAGGCTGGTGGAGCAGTGATGGGGCCGCACAGGACAGCGTGGTGAGATGAGACATTGTGGACCCAGGCGAGGCAATTACTTACACGTGGATCGAGAGCGCCCGTCCTCTGTACAGACTGAACGCGCTGCCATACAGGTCACTGGCCACCGAAAGGCTATCCTCTGACCCCCAGCTTGCGCCCACCAGATTAGCTCGCGATGCCCGCACCAGCGGCTCCACCCCCAGGTGCCGTGGCCCGGCCCCGGTTGTCTGTGCTTGCCTTGGGCTGCCTGGGAGGGGGCGGGTGCCACCCCCGCTGCCCGCTTCCTGCTCCAGGACCGTCTGCCCGCTGCCCCACCAGCTCACTTGCTCCTCTGAGGTGCCTGTCACGGAGGTCGGGGGTGTGTCCAGGGAGGTGCCCACCAGGGTGTCAGAGCCCCCTAAAGAAAAGAGCACAGTGAGGAAGAGGCACCCTTTGTAGGAAGCCAGTCTGCTTGCTCTTGGAGCACCCAGAAAGCTCACCCGTGGGGGTGCTGAAGGCCCTGTCATCCCGAAGCTCCAGGCGCTGGGTCCCCGGCACATCGCTGATGTCATCCTCAGCAGTCTCCGAGTCTGGATAAGAAGGGGTCTGTGTGGGCAGGGACCTCCTCCTTATGCCTCCAACTCTTCCCTAGTTGCATCCTGCCTCCCCCCAGCCCCCAGCAAGTTCCATCTTAACCACAGGGAGAGTTCCAGGATCCAATCTACTCTCTTTTGCTCCTGACATCCCCTTGTCCAACCTGGGATGCTTAAGTTAGCCCCTCCCATGCTGGTGCCCTGGCTCCATCTCTGGACCACTCATCCTTGGATGTTCACCCTCACTTCCATGGACCCCTTCAAATAAGCCACCCCCACCCACTTAATGGCTTACCAGGGCCTCATCTACCCTCACCATGTCCACAACAGCTTAAGGTCTTGAATAGCAGCGTCCCACATAACAAGGCCCTAACACGCAGGGCTCAAAAGTCTAGGTTCCAGTATCCCGGGAACAAAGAGGAGTCACCTCAGAGTTGTACTGTCAAGGCACGCAACCAACAGCAGGACCAGGCTGTCCTGAACCCCAAACCAGCCGGAAGGCATCAGGGTGTAACTGAGGCAGTGTGAGGAGAAGCCCAGACTGGGTTGGGGAAGGGAGTGAGGGGCTAGGGCAGGAGCCAGCTTCCTACCGTAACTTTGCTTTCTGCAGGAGCGGAAAACTTCGCTTCCATAGGAGCAGCCGGAGAGAGATGTGGACAGACAGTTATCAGAGTGTTTGTGGGATGGGGCATGCAAGGCATGCAGAACATAGGGAGGCATGAGGGTCCCTGCTATCCAGGGATACCAGAGATGTTCTGTGGGATGGGGAGGTGAGGGAGACCCCCCAGAATGTACCAACACTAGGGAGCCATATGCTTAGGTTGTCATCTCAGCTGCTTAGTGGTTATGGCACCCTTGGCACTTACTGGTACTCTCACTAGCCACAGACACACACACACACACACACACACACACACACACACACACACACACACACTTGTGCCCAGCCACAGACTCAGTGTTTGCACTGTATTTCCGTCCATCCTTAAAAATGCATTCCCATCTGTCTGCACTGGCCTGTGGCAGCCATCTTCGTTCAAGAATTCCTCTACTACTGAATGGTCCTCAAAAAAAAAAAAAAAAAAAAAAAGGCTGTGGTTGGGTTAGGAATAAAGATCCTTGAGCATTTTCAGCATCCTAGAGTCTATCATGTTCTGTGCCTCAGTTTCCCTTTGAGTACCAAAACAAGCAGTGGCCATGTAATCATTGCCAGAGCATGGCACTTGGTCCCACAGATGGACAACAGAGAGTCCAGGCCAATGGTGGGTGTGCTAAGGAGCCCCTTCCCAAATACTAGGGCTTTTCTCTGCTGCAGAGAATAATGGTCCTTCTTGGGGGTGGATAGGTGGGGAGGGGGTTCCATATCACACGGGCTATCTTCAGGGCCATAATGCCTCATGAAGGGACATGGACCAAGAAGAGAAGCGGGCATGGGCTGCAGCAGCCAGAAGTCCACGCACCATGGGTAAGTCGGCCAAAGGCCCGGCGGGAATGGCCGGTTTTCTGAAAGAGAAAAGCCAGAATGAGTTGTTGAGGGGGAGGCTTGCTCCCGAGCCCATTTACCTCTCATCGCAGTCAGCTATTATCAAACAGGAATTCTACCAGGGGCCAGGGTACAGACACCAGAGCCACTAGGTTGCTCTAGTTGTAAATGGCTAAGCTCTCCTTCCTCTAGGGTATCCAGCTGGGCTCTGGGGAGAAGCCGGGGAAGGAAGCGAGGCGGTAGAGCAACCCTAGTACTTCCTAAGGGACAGAGACTAAGCCTGGGGTCAGAGCAGCACGCCCAGAGATACAGGGGAGGAGACAAGGAAGTCTGCGTGACTGAGGGAAGATGGTGTGGGGGGCGCTAAGAATTAATAGAGATGGAGGGCCGAGGACACTAATTCCTGCGGCGGGGAAGGGCAGATACCTGGGGTAGGTGTCAAGCAGGCAGGAGAGGGGCTAGCAAAGGGTAAAGTTATCTCTCAAAAGCCAGAGTCTCGCTATTGCAGGAAGGAGGCCCCAGTACGTAGACGACAGAGCTTGGGGAAATTTATTGAGCTCAGCACGGATCCATGAGCTTTGCTTTCAGGATCTCCGGAATAGGCTGCAGAGTGGGGGGCCCAGGAAAAGCCGGGCGGGGACTGAGGCCAGGGCTGGATGTGGGTGAGATGGCAAAGCAGCCAGTGGGCGCTACGTGCTGAGGCTGCCGCCAGGGCCTCCAGGGGTCAAGGGGGTTGGGGCTGATGGGGACTTCTGCCCTGCAGCGAGGGGAGGGGCCTGTGCTTTCCAGTCGCCGGCCAGAGTGCCCCCTCCCCAGGAACGTGCCCGGCCCGTCGTCCCCACTCTGCAGGGCTGGGGTGGGGCCAGCGCTACTCCATCGCCCCCTCCCCTGGGCCCAGCCGCGGTGACCCGCCCTCCCTCAGGGCGCCCAGCCCTTCCTGCCCCCACCCGGAGCCGCCCGCCCCCGGAGCCCTCACCTGGAAACGCTTCTTCACCCACAGCTTCTTCATGGCGGGGGAGGGGGCCGGGCCGGCGGCCGGGCGAGGAGGGGACAGGCGGGGGCGGGGCGGAGTCGGAGGCGGGGCCGGGGGCGAGTTGGGGAGCGGGCAGGAGCCGGCGCGGGTGGCGGAAGGAGCCGCCGGGCCTCGGCAGCCGGGGTGGGGGTAAGATGAAGGCGGCGGCGCCCAGAGCCCGCTCTTCCTCCGCCAGCCTGCGCCTCACCTGGCGACCCTTCCCTTTCCAGTCCTTCTGCCCACCCAGGGACAACACTCGTCTGCTTTCCAGCTCTCCCACGAAACACCTCCCAGCGCTGAGAGCCCGTACCCCCACCCCACATCTGCCTTTCGGGCCCCAGGCACATGGGGAAACTGAGGCACAGAAAGGGGTGCTGTAGCCTTTAGTTCAGGCCACTTTCGTAGGCAGCGAGAGGCGGCCTCCTTGCCGCATCCCCTTTCCTCCTGCAGGCTGGCTATGGAAGGTCAGCAGCATCTTCTCTGGCGTACTCCGCAAACATGCGCACACGCACACTGTCAGACAGCACCCAACTCACCTCAGAGTACAGCACCGGGTGGGGGCGCCTAGGTCATGCTCAGCGTAAAGGTCCTTGGGTTGGGACTATGGACTGTCTTGGACCCAGGCTCCTCAAAAAAGGGCTTGACTCTTTTGGCTCTAATTTCTGGATGTTGCTGTGATGTCCCCTCCCATCCGTCTGTCTGTCTATACACACACACACACACACACACACACACACACACACACACACACACACACCCCACCCCGGCACGGACAAAAGTTGCTCATAGATATTCCTAATAATTAAAGTCAACTCGTGTTCTCACAAGTGAGCTACTGACAAGATTTTTGGTGTGTCCCCCCCACTGCCCAACCCACCTCATTCAGCACCACGCACACACACTGTGTCTAAACAAAGTTCCAGCCAGCCTCCTTTCCTAATAATGATGTAGCTAGGTTTCATTAGTATTTGCCAAGGGCCTGGCACTTTACAAATGTCAGCTCATTTAAAACAAAGGCAGGAGCCGGAAACTCTTAGGAGTATTCCCACCCCTGTTTAACTGACAAGTGGCTGAGGCTAAGAGAACTTGTATCACTACAGGTCTCATCCCAGCATGCACTGGGTGGGGTCAGTCCTAGCTATGACTACAGCCTTCTTGGTCTATACTGGGCTAAGTTATGCTGAGGACTTTGTGTGAGTAACTCATTTAATTCCCACAAGCAATTACTTGTCCCACAAAGCCATTACATGTCCCAGGTTACAGAGCTAATAAATTGAGGGGACCTGGATTCTCTGACTAGGTTATCGACCATTATGTCATAAAGAACCGCACGCTAGTTCTTTGGTGTGTCTCCTGAACTTATTGCTTTAAAGCATTGGCACTGAAATAAATACAGACACAGATCCAATGAATTTGGTTGGGTTTAGGGTAAGACAATACACTTATTCAATTGCTGACAGCAATTCCTATCTCAGTTTTTTTTGTTTGTTTGTTTGCTTGCTTGCTTGCTTCTATGTAGCTCCTGTATTGTTTACATTTGAGACCCCCTTTTAAATTACCATTAGTTTGTTTCTGTTTTAAGACAGTCTCTCATTTTACAGCCCTGGCAGGCCTAGAGCCTATAGACTGGGTTGGTCTCAAATTCAGCCTCTCTATGCTGGGATTAAAGACATGTGCCACCATATCTGAGGGGCTTAAGATCCCGTCTTCTACATTCTGGCTACATACAGGTGTTCTTGTCTCTCAGCCCACCAGTGGCCAATAGGACACATGGAGACACATGTTTAATGATGTGCCTTGAGTTAGGACACTTGTCCACCCATACTAGTTCCAGCCAGAGGACCCTAGACACCCCCTAAACACAGCAGCTCACAGATGGAGGAGCTGAGTAGACAGAGGGGGTAACATGAGCCACTGTTCCCCAAGAGAATCCGAGGGGCTGGCACATTCCACAGCAAAAATAACCAATGGGCAGCGGGCGTGAGTGATGGGACAGCTGGGCTTGAAGAGTGACTGGCAGGATCTTGTGTTCCTGTCCTGAGTCTGTGCAGCAACCTGACAGACTGAGCTGGAGGTACTCACTCACAGCATGAACTCTTCATTTTTTGTTCATGGCTGCTCATCTGTACTCCTCTGTCATTTTCTCATGTCAGCCCTGATAGTTTTCCCTTAGTGGGAAAACACTCGAAAGGATCCCGCCTGTCCTGACATCTCTGCAGATTGCCCTCTAAGCCACATACATTACTCTTCTTTCCTTGGCCTCCCTCCGGTCAGCTTCTCTCTCCCTTCCCCACCCCACAGCTCTGTTACTCTCCTACTGTGCGGGGGGACAGTATCTCATATGGTCTGTCACTCCTTGCTAGAAACTAATCCCCAGGAGGTCATAGTTTTTGGTTCTCCCCACCCCCATCCCCGAGTCATGTACCCCAAGCACCTAAAACAGTAGATGACTGGTACATAGGAGACACTTGATAAACACAGGAGTGAGCCACAGAGCTTCGAGAGCAATAGGTAAGGAGCATACGGAACAGGTGGGGAATCTTCTAGCATAGCTCCTTTCATCCAGCCTTTCCTCCTTCTCTGTTCTGCCCCAGCTCATTCCCAAGAAACTGCTGGAGAAGCGACTATCCCCCATTCTGCCGACATCTTCAAGGAGGCCTTGCTCTGATCAGCAAAGTGAGGGAGGCCTCTCTGCTCCTCTATGGTCCCTCCCAGAGTTTCTCTATAGTTCCACTCTAGTCCCTCCTCCTTTCTTTGATTGGCACTTGCTGTGCTGTGCACACATGGCCAATGACACCCTGTTCCCATTTCCGACTCCACGGTAGTTTCCCATGGCTTTTTATACAGACTTCCCAGTCCAGGTGGGAAAGATGATAACTATAGCACAGTCCTTCCTGGAGGTTCTGGTGTACTCCTCTTTTTCCTGGCCTGTCTTCCTTTCTATCTACCTCTAACCTCTCCCTTCCGTGCCTTCAAGCATCCAGGATGGTTCCTTGACATCTGTTGAATGTTAGCCTTTCTGATAAACACTCCTCAGGTCCTGGCTGTAAAACTTCAACTAATACACACCAGCGTCCCTTGCTTGCCCCTTCTCTCAGATGCTCCGGACCCATTGCCTCCTCTTAAGCCACACATGCTTCATGATCTGAAGGTACCACTTGTTGTGGTCACTCGCTGAGGAGCCGTGTAAGGATGGGAGCCAGATGCTTCCAAAGAGAATGTCTACTGGGATATTGACAGGAGAAAGGTGGGCATGAGAAGCTCTTGGCTTACTGGCTTACTCTTCCTACACCTTTCTCTCTGTGGACAGGCAATGAGGACCCAGACTCAGTTTCCAGACCTAGCTCTGCTATCTCACTTACAAGCCACTCAACCTTGGGCAAATTAGAATCCCAGCTGTCTTATATATTAATGAAGTCCAAACAGTGATCAGGAAATCTGAAAGGTTAAATCATTAAACAAGATAGCACATCTTAACACATTTAAGGATTTTACTAGCATCCTGAGTTTCTGCCATTTTCCTTCCTTTATTTTCCATTTCAATGCCCTAAACCCTTTACCTTTTTGTTTTTGTTTTTGTTTTTCGAGACAGGGTTTCTCTGTGTAGCCCTGGCTGTCCTGGAACTCACTCTGTAGACCAGGCTGGTCTCGAACTCACAAATCTGCCTGCCTCTGCCTCCCAAGTGCTGGGATTAAAGGTGTGTGCCACCACTGCCCGGCTTAAACCCTTTACTTTACCACCCAAGTTTTCCCATCTTACAAAACTCCCATCCAGCAGCAGACTTATTTCCCAGTGTCTTGCCAACACCCTTCCATCCTGAACTAACATCCCAAGCTTCTAAAGTGCCAGGAACCTTCATATCACCCTGTCTCTCCCAGCCAGAAAGCATTCGTGGCCAGGAAACTGCTCCTTCCTTCTGTAGCCAGGTCCTTTTTGGCTTCCTTGCATCTTTGTGCTCTTGATTCCAAACAAGAGTGTTTTCTATGAAGTCTGAGCAATGCTGAGCTATTGGCTCAGCTTCCCTGGACCCAGCGCTGTCACTGAGCAGGGACAGGAGGGATGGGCAATAGAAGGGGCAGAAGCCATCTAGTTAACCCTCCAACATCACCAAAGCCATCCCTCACTCCCGGGCAGAGCTGTTCTGCCACCTCGTATCTGTACAAACGGACATGTTCTCAAAGGTGACATGCTTCAGCTCAGTCCTCTCTTCCCATCTAAAGTGAATTGTCAGAGACTAAACCCAGCTCCACAGCACTCAAGGCCATTCTTCACCCAAACGGCCCCAGCCAGGAGCTGTACCCCATGTCTAGGTGTATCCAGTCCATGCTTATCTATGCCTAGCATACCACCCTGATTCAAAAGCAACAAGGAAACAGTCCTCCTGGGGGTGGGGGAGGACGTCTGCATCTTCACAGGTGACAGGTCAGGCCAACTGATTAGTAGCTAATTCTCTAACACGACTCCTCTCCTTCCCTCCCTCCATCTCTCCCTCTCCTAGAACAACTTGAGTAGTAGAAAGGCCCAAGATCTCCAACCAAACGGGATGCTCAGTCCTGACCTGCCATAACCAGCCCTTACCTGAGGCAGTCCTCCCTCCTCTCTGGAAGGAAGTACTTGGAGCTACAGTTCTCTGTGGACCTGTCCAACAGCTAACAAGCACTATGACCACCATTTTCTTCCACTGTCCCTTCTTTTCCTGACCTCAGCTCTCCTTCCTCTCAATTGTATTCTTATTGTCTACCTTAATCTTTAAGTTATCATTTGTTTTCCGCCTCTTTTACTCCAGACTATAGATAGATTAAAAACTACAAGAATCTACTCCTTCAGCTCAGAGTTTTTCCAGAACATGCTCCAGTCCCTGGGCCCAGGTTAAAGTGGTCTGCACTGGCAGCTTCTAGGCCAATTGGAAGCTGCTCTTGGGTATCCGTAGGCCAGGCCTGGACCCTGGGACCACAAGAAGACTCTAGGAAACAGGCAGGGTGACGCTGGGGAGAGAAGACACTGATAGAGACACCGCCTCCCCTCCAGCTCCGGCTGCATTCCACGCAACCTTCTTTCCCCTCCACCTGCGAGGTCGGTTACCCCTGGACTTCCTCCCCACATCCCAAAGACTGACCCTTATATTGTGCCATGGGGTGGAATGAGACGTCTCTCTAGAAAATGACCAAAGCAACAGCACCCCTCCTGCCCCCAGCCCTTTGCCATCTCCCCCAAATGAAACCTACTCCTTCAGAATTCCTTTTTTTTTTTTTTTCCAAAGTTTGGGAGGTCTAAGATTGTTTTTGGTTTAGAGAACCATTTGGCTCAGAAACTGAACAAAACCCCCACACTGACCCAAGGACAATCCAGCTGGTCTGATTTCCCCACCAGCTACAACAGGATCATCTACAAGACCGAGGCTCCTCCCCTCTTCTTCTGCCTCAGTAGGTCAGCCTAGAATCCCATCTTCACAAGAGCCAGGGTACCAGCCCAAAGCACCCCCCTTCCGTGTCCTCTGAACACTCACCTGGGAACCTCAATAAGATATATGTTTCACAGGCTTTCAACACCATCCACACCTATCCTAGGGTTTTGAGTTTGTATTAACACCTGAAGAGTCCAGAGCCTCCCATAACTCAGACACACACACACATGCACACACACACACACACACACACACACACACACACACACACACACACGGATTCTCAAGCCACTTCTCATGCCTAGCCTCAGTTTCATCTGTTGATACCCTGAATCCTGTTCATACACATCTGATCCCTTTTGCTTTGCCTAGTCCTGACCACACCATTCTTGTCCTAGTGTTGATCGTGAAGAGAGAAGGTCTAGCCATCCTCCTCCCACATGGCCTGGAACAGGAGAACTGGCCTGTCTTTTAGACAAGCACACACATACTGAGAGGGGCTGGTCACTAGGTCTCAAATCTGTCATGGGAGCAGAAGAGGGCAATTCTCTCCAGGGGGCTTCTCTCTATTGGATTAGAAGAGCTTTTTGTACTATTGTCCAATAGGTCTGTGTAGGTCTCAGGCTAGACCTACCAACTGCTGACCTTTGACCTCTGACCTCCATGTGAGAAGCATCTCTACCTTGACACACTTTTCTTGCCTTTTCCTGTTGATCTGCCCTTCAGAGTGAGCACAGCTGGGGAAACAGGGCACCTGGGAAGATGGTGAGGGACTGCAACCTGCATCGCATGAACTGGACAACTAACTGTCTCTACCCCTGTGACCCCAGCCCTGGCAGCAGGCCCCACCTCCGCATTACCTCTGACCTCCAGCACTGTGAGCACAGCCTCACAGGAGGCCTGGCCCCGCTCATTCTGGGCGCTGCAGCTGTACACGCCGGCGTCCTGTGCCCCGCAGTTCCGCAGCCACAGGCAGCTGGGCTCCGGGGCCGGTGTAGGCAGGAGTTGCCCATCCCGGAACCAGCTGAGGCTAGGCTGGGGTGTCCCGCTCACTACCACCCGCAGCCGCACATCACTGCCCGCACACACCGCTGCGTTCTTCAGGGGCCGCAGGAAGACCGGCGCCCCGGCCCCCGCCCCGGTGACAAGGACCCCTCTGCCGGCCCCCACCTTGGCTCTCTTCGGGGGCACCCCGGGGCTAGGGGGTGCCCTCGTGCCGGCGTCCTCGCCTCGCGTGCCCCGAGCTTTCTGCATGGCCTCTGTGATCTGGACTAGAGGGGCAGGGGACGCTGGAATTTGGAGGCCAGGGGACACCCCAGGGGGTATGGTGCCTTAAGAGATGAGTCCTGAGGGGCCGGCGGCCGGCCTTCCTGCTGCCCGCCCGCTTTCGGCCTGTGCTACCCAGAAGGTCACCAGGGAGGCCGGCGATTGCGCCTCGGGGACTATTTTTAGGGCCCCCGGCTCGGGTTGCGAATGAGCAGTGGAGGGAGGGGGCAGCAGAGGAGGGGATTTGGACTCCATGTGGCTCCTTCTCTCTCTCTCTCTCTCCCAGTGCCCCCATCGCCATAGCTGGCCTAAAAGAATCTCCTCCCCCACTGTGTGTCATCCCCCAACCCCCAGCTTGTGAAATCTGGGGAGTCGAATTACCCCTGGGCTTAGGCCTGCTTCCTTTCTTCAGGCCCCAGCGCCCCAGCCTCACTAGGCTGGTGGAGAGGAAGAGGAAAGATCCAGAGGAGATGCCTGAGAGGCACATGGAGAGACAGGCCCCAGTGGAGGTGAGCAGACGGGACCAATGGCCTCTCCCAGAACCTCCAAAACAGCTGGTAAGCACCAAGACCGTAGCCTGGAGTTCAGGTGGATCCAAGCTGGTCCAGCACTCACTACATCATCACCACCCTACCTCCACCAGCCAGGTGACCCCTAATCCTCTCAGTTTGCTCTCAACTATAGAAAGGGTAGTTGGCTAGGATTGTGACCAGCAACGATAGCCTCAAGGGGAGACAGGGACGGCATGAGGATAACACGGTAAAAGAGGAGTTAGGAAGGATTGAACTGTGGACGACCACAAAAGCTTAGGTTGGTAAGGATTCCTTTCTCAAGGTAGGGAGTGCTATGCCTGAGTTCAAGCTTTGGAGAGTTCTTTGCCCAACTTGTGGAGGTTGGATATACACACGGGGTAAAGACAGGTGTGTCCAGGCCACATGACACAGGTTGCAGTCCCTCACCATCTTCCTAGATGCCCACTTTTCTCAGCTGTGCTCACTCTAAAGGAAAGATTAACAGAGAAGGGCAGGGAGAGGATCAAGGTAGAGAGGCTTTACACATGAAGGTCGGAGGTCAGCCATTGGTGGGTCTAGCCTGAGGCCCACACAGACTTTTTTAGACAGTAATGCAGAAGCTCTTCTCGTCCTGTAGAGAGAAGCCCCCTGGGGACACACACACACACACACACACACACACACACACACACACACAAATGCATATAAAACTGGTAAATCTGATGATCTGGGTGTTCCATACCAAAGTCACTTTCCTTGTATTCATAGAAGATGTCACCACTGGGAAAACCCGAGTGAAATGTCCACAGGATCTACCCGTCTCTTCTTTGTTATTTCTGACAACTGTATATACTGTATATGAATTTACATTTCAAGGGACGTGCATAGGATTCCTGAGGCCCTCAGTTCCATTTGCAGACAGACAGACAGACACACAGACACACACACCTACCTTTAGAGATCCAGAACTGACCTTGAGCTAAGGAATAAACACTGGGAAAGGCTGAAAGCCAGGGTCATTCATAGAAGAAGAGGAGTATTCTTGATTTTTTTTGGTTGGTTAAATAAAAGAACCACCTTCATTCTGGGATACTGAAGTCAAAATGTATATGTGTCTCTGTGTGTGTGTGTGTGTGTGTGTGTGAGAGAGAGAGAGAGAGAGAGAGAGAGAGAGAGCATGAGCATGCATTCCCAGGTGCACAGTACAGAAGAAACAATTTAAACACTGAATTATGTCCATAAAGATTAAGAGCCTTAGGGAATGTCTTTTCATGTAGTTTGCATACATTAAAGCTGACTCTTTGTGATGTGCAGGCCTCCGGTTTTTGATAAACGCATGAAATTGTGTATTTTCTACCCCAGGAACATACAAAGCAGTTCCATCACCCTAAACATTCACGTGTGCATCCTCTTTGGAGTCAGCCACACCTTGTCTACCAGTCCCTGGCAACCTCCAATGATGAATTGAATTCTACAGTGTAAGCTGAATTCTAAAAAGGTTTAAAAAAAAAAAAAAAACAAAACCTGTGGGAGAAGGCATAAGACACAGAACACCAAGAACAAAGGAATAGCTACGATTTGGTTTTGTTTGTAAGCTCACAGTCAGGCTGAGGAGGGTGGCTCAGTGCTTATAGTGCAAGCAGGAGGGCCATCGTTTGGGTCCCAAGCAGCCATGTAAAAATCCTGGTGGGTGACATTATCTCTAACCTCTGTTAACGGGCAGAGACAGGTGAATCCTAGAAGTTCACTGGCCAGCTAGCCAGCCTACCTGAATTAGAATGTTCCAGATTTAGTGAGAGAGATCTCGTCTTAAAAGCTAAGCTGAAGAGCAATAGAGAAGAGGCTCCACATCAACTTCTGGCCTCTACACATGCATGAGCGGGTACACCTGCACACTTCCCCCTACACACACACACACACACACACACACACACCTCATCACTCTAAGCCATTTAGCTAATCCCGTGCCTCATCATTACAGGGAATGCAGCAGCGGACGGTCTGTAAATGTTGGCTCATTGACTAGTTGCTTGATAAATGAACCGTGTGCCCTAGAACAAATCACTTAGCATCTCTAAACCTCGGTTTCCTTATCTACAAATGGGAGCAGCCACACTTGGGGTATATTTGTTCCTCCAGCAAACACTCTTGAGTTCATCTTATGAGGCTGGCACTGTTTCGTTGGCCAGGATACAGAGCTACAAGCAAAACAGACATAGATGTCAGTCCCTGGGGCTGCTTATCCTGGAGAAGACAGACATTTGACAGAGCAACAAAGAAAGTGTAATGACTGAGATGGAGAGAAATACTTTAGTGCAGATGACTCAGCAAGCACTGGGGGTTACAAATGTGGTGGGGGTATGCGGTTGGATCAATGTGGTGGTACATTGCCAGTAATCCCAGAGCTTGAGGCAGGAGTATTAGGAGTGTGAGATCAGTCTTGGCTATACAGTAAAGGCCTGTCTCAAAAAACATATTAAACAAACAAACAAACAAACAAACAAAAATAATATAGAATGACTGGAGTCGACCCCACAGCAGCTCTGGAGCCAGCCCTAAAGGGATGAGGGAGGGAAGAATGCATAGACTGGTTCAGACCACGTGGGATGTACCTGGCAGATCCTGGGAAGAGCCAGAAGGCCAGCAAGGCTGGAGGGAATGAACACAGCATCAGGGTAAAATGGATCATATGGCTTGAAAAGGCCAGATGGCCCAGCATCTTGCAGGTCATGGTGCTTTTATTCTCAGCGAAATGGGAAGGCATCTCTGGATTTTTGAGGAGAAGAATTACACGGTCTGACCTATGTTGTGATGGTATTAAATTATATTAAATATTAAAATGAATATTAACTATTTAAAAGGCCCCGGGCACAGAGCCTGGAACACGGCTGGTATCCTGCCTACTATGTCCATTCAGAGGTATACCTTGACTTGCTCCCAAGGGTCTATGGGCCTGGGTAGAGAGAGAAGGCTCAGACCCCTGCTGGTGGCTGGCGCCCTCTCCTGGACCCGTCTGGACCAGCTGACAACTGGAAAGGTCAGGCTGCAGCCAGACCAGTTGCTCAAGACAATTGTCTCTAAGGTGTTTGTCCCTCAGCATAGGCCTCACAGTGCCCTGCATTCTGGCACCACCTGGCTGGGTATGTGCGCTGCCAGGTTACCCTGCCTTCTGACCATGTCTGTGGTGTCATGGAAAGATATCTGGGCCGCAGAGGCCCTGTCTTCCTTTGCTATAGATGGCTGTGTAATCTTGGCAGATCATGCAACCTGTCTGGGCCAAGGAACATTTTACCTAAGCTGTTTTGCTTGCTTATTTGTTTTTTTTTTTTTTTTGAGAAGCTGACCTGGAAGTTGCTGTGTAGTACAATTAGGTCTTAAATTCAGGATGCTCTTCAGTCTCCCAAGTGCTGGGAACCATTGTGCCTTGCTCCTCTGAGACTTAAATAAATTTTTTTTGAGATTTTATTTATTTTAATTTTATTTTTGTTTATTTGTGAATGTACATTTTAGGACAGTGTACCACGTGCATGCAGTACCCACAGAGGCTCGAAGAAGACATTGGATCCCCTGAGACTAGAATTATAGATGGTTGTGATCCTCCACGTGGTTGCTGGGAATGGAACCTGAGCCCTCTCCCTGAGCAGCCAGTGTTCTCAAGTGCTAAGTCTTATGTGCACATAAGGCGAAGGGGAAACTCAGTAAATGCCCATTGAATTGGTGAAGAAGTGGGTGCTACCAGCTCTTCCTAAGGAATATTTAATATAGAGAAAAGTAAATAAATGTGCCCAGTGGGTATTCATTCAAGAAGTATTTAAATATTTAACAAGTATTTACTGGGTACCAAGTACTCTTTGGGGTCTGAGGAATATAGTAGTGAGTAAAACAGATAAAAACTGTCTTTGGGCAGCTGACATTTCTCCTTATTGAATCAAAGGTCACTGACTATTTGCATATTTGCCCTGGTGAGCTGTGTAGAGAGGAAGGAGGGGGGAGAGTGACCTCGGAGGCTAGGGCTGGAGTTCAGCCAGCGTGGACAGATGGGATAGGAGGGTGCCTCCTGGGATGGAGATGCCTCTACAGTCCTTCCTGCTGCCCTCCTCAGAGAGAACTCAGCTAGCCTGAGTCTGGCCTCTGGACTATGGGAAGCCTCTAAAAGTCCGTTCCCTTCTTGATGTACAGTCTTGTAGAAAATCCCACAGTATCTCAAGGAGCAGGGAGAGGTTTTGCCATGGAAGCCACTGGGGAGCTGAAGCACACTGAAGAGTTAACTCTAGAGATACAAAATCATGGGAGCCACGAACCTTCTACGGTTTGTTTTGTGCATTCCCTGGGTCACTGCTAGCTCATGGGAGCAGGCTCCGAAAAGCTGTATTCAGAATGTTCTCTTTGGGTGTGGAGGGCGGCATTGGCCTCCTGCCTGAGGAGAGGCAGGTGTAGTTACAGGTGACAGGCAAATAAAGAAAAGGCTTTCCTTCTGAGCATTCCCTCATGGAGGGGCCTCCAGAGCACTGCCACAAGTGGTGGGCTGGGATGAGGCTGGGAAGGGGGTTCCCTGACTGAATCTGGGACCCCCC
The DNA here is from genome assembly GCA_028551405.1 of Uromys caudimaculatus. Lineage (NCBI taxonomy): Eukaryota > Metazoa > Chordata > Mammalia > Rodentia > Muridae > Uromys > Uromys caudimaculatus. Next base: position 66,165,965 of record CM052709.1, on the reverse strand, counting down.
CAGCTCCCTCAACCCTAAGGACTAGTCTGATCTGTTATTTTAGGACAGTGAGGCTACCCAGCCCTCCTCCCCCAACCCATGTGTCCTTTTGCCCTATGTGGAGTACATAATTCACTGAGGGTGAAGGAGAAACAGCAGGACTCTAGAAACTCCTTTCAGACCCTAGTCTTTGCAGCCTTATCCACAAGGCCACGTCCTCAGCCCAGGGGTTCTCAGCAGTGGGCCCACATATAAGAGTTTCAAAGATAGACAACACCTTGACAACGCTTCCCTTTCTAGTCCTGTGTAAAGACAATGACCATCATTCTAGTCCATGTTCTGTGAGAGTTTGTCTATAATGCTGACTCTGTTAGAGCACTGGGAGATGGGAATGATGGGGTGTGGGTCACAGGGGGCAGTGGTGGGGACTTGAGGTAGATCCTCTCAATGGACCTGCTTCAAGAAAGTGGGGACTGGTAAAAACAGAGGTGCATCTAAAAAGAGGGGAAAGATGGCAGTGCCCCAAAGGATTTTGGAGGTTTTTGGAAAGCTATTGTGGGGTGACTGATTGAGACTTTAAAGGCTCATAGATCCATTAGCCTGCACCTGTATGAGTTCATCATTTTGATGTTTATATTCTTCCATACTCCTTCAGTCACTTAGATATGGGGCGGGGGTGACATGGAGCCTCAGGGCAAGGGTTTATCATGCTCCTTAGATCTTTCTTTGACCTGGAACGCGTCTTAGGAAGAAGTGGGAAGAGAGATACATTTCATGCGCTGCCCCCAGACCTTTAGGTTGCTCAATTGTCTGCAAGCTCTCTGTTGATTAAGTCTCCCCCATGGACTGAAATACCTCCTTAAACAGACCCCAGCCTCCCGTACGTATGTGAAGCTTGCTTTATTCCGTTAACGTCTTGGGCTGTTCCTTGTTATTAACAAAACTTTCTAAGTCAGCAGTTCTCAATCTGTGGGAGTCAGATATCAGATATTGACATTATGATTCGTAACAGTGCCAAAATTAGAGTTATGAAGTAGCAATGAAGATACGTTTATGATTGGGGGATCTCCACGACATGAGGAATTGTATTTAAGGGCCGCAGCATTAGGAAGGTTGAGAACCGCTGTTCTACATTAGCATGGTCTCATAATACATATATATGGGTTTTTTTAAAGCATTTATTTTATTTATATGAGTACACTGTTGCTGTCTGCAGACACACCAGAAGAGGGCATCGGATCCCATTACAGATGGTTGTGAGCCACTATGTGGTTGCTGGGAAGTGAACTCAGGACCTCTGGAAGAGCAGCCAGTGCTCTTAACCACTGAGCCATCTTTCCAGCCCTATATGTTTTACTCTATTGATTTCTCTTTTCTTTTCTTTGATAATTCCTATATTTTCCTCTCACTTTCCCCAACTATCCCTAAATTTCCTTTTGTTTATTCTTGGGTGTTGTCGGTTTTAGTTTTTGTTTGTTTGTTTTACACAGGGCCTCTTTAGGAAGCAGAGGCTGGCTTTGAACCTGAAGACTTCTGGCCCAAATCTCTTTAGTGCTTCTTGAATTAGGATTACAGGCCTGCCCTGACTGCCTTTGGTATTTTAATTGAGACTGAATCCCACTGGAACTGCATATGGATGGAGGGGGGCTTGACATTCTCTTAAGAGTGCTGAGCTTTTTATATCCAAGTAAAAAGGCTGTCTTTGCACTTTTGTGAACAATGTTATTTTGCCTGGATTGGCTTCTGTGCATTAAAGAAAGGGTTAAAAGGTACTTAGACGGAAGCATGAGGATCAAGAGTTTAAAGCTGAATGGTTGGGTACAGAGGGAGTTTGGGGCCAGTCTGGGTTACATGCCATATTGTCTCAAAAAAGCAAAAACAAAAACAAAAACAAAAACAACAGGTAAGTGGAAAGCAACTGGTAGTGTCTTGGGGGAAAGGACTGGGGGAACATCCTTCACAGCCCATCTGTAGAAGAGAACTGTCCCCATCCGAGCCTTCACCCAGATGCCCAGATGATAATAAGGGAGTAGACTAGACTGAAGGCTCTGTGGCTTCTTAACAGAAGCCCCTTCTCCAACACCCCATGCTCCCCAGACTGCAGCGCCCAGAGGCCCACCGCTCAATCTAGCAGACACAGACCATCTCAGGGTAATGGGGGTGTGACAGGGTCCAGGGCCCCAGAGAGAGACACAGTCAAGACGGCAAGGCCATGGAGTTGTGTGCTTGTCTCTTTATTGTTTCTGTCCAGGGCCCCTGCAGTGGGAGGGGCAGGCAGGGAAGGTGGTACCCTCCCACCACCCTGAGCCCACTCTCTGCCTCTCTCTTCTTTCCTCTCCAGCTTCTCCCCCATCCTCTCTCCTTCTGCATCTCCTGCTCCCACATCCAGCACCTTCCTGTTCCCTCTTACAGCCCTGCTCTCCAAGCCCCCCTGGGCTGGCATGGGAAAGAGAGGGGTCATGAGGACATTTTTCAGGCCCCCCACTCTCCATCTCATCTTGCTGAGGCTTTATTCTGTCTCTGACCCAGGCTGGGGGTCGAATGTGGAGACGGCCACAAAGCTCGGTCCTGACCCTGCAGATCCCAACACCCTCTCTGGTACCCTCTCCTAAGTCAGAGGTCACAAAGGTAGAAGGGGAAGGGTCATGACTTGAGTTGGGTTCTCTCTTAAGAGCCAGGCTTGACAAATGCCAATAGCCAGGGCTCATGGGAGGGTCTGCAGAGGTGGCTGAGGGGTTTCCTGGGGTTGGGCAGCATGAATGGGGTGATTGGTGAGGAGGGGTCAGAGGCTGTGAGCAGAGAAGTGACTGGCTGTGACATCCGAGAGTGGAAGAGGCTGGCTTCGGGAGGCAGTGAGGACAGGGGCCAGGACACTGAATTCCTGGCCTACAGCACTTCGTGTTGTTGCTGTGTAGCCTCGCTGACAACCTGAGCGGGAGAAGAAGGCTGATCTATCCACTGCTGACTCAGAAGAGCCTCACCCCCAATTACTCCACCCCAAGGCAGCAAGGCCCACTCACCCCACCCAGGGTTGGAAGCTACCCAGCTGGTGAAAGACACCCAGCTGTCAGGCACCCCCATTACTTCTAAGGACAAGGGGTCTGGCACCACTCACCTCTCCATCCCGGGTCTCAATGGTCTTGATCATCACTGTCTTTTTGGTGTGGACTTCAGAACCCCTTTGCTCAGGGCTGGTTTCTGTAATAGACCCAGCACATGCTCAGCCTAGCCAAGTTCATACCTAAGCTGCACCGTGACTCGGAATCCACCCAGGCTGCATCGCTCCAAATACTAGCTGATTTTCACCTTCCTCATGACAACTGGCTAACTTCTTCAAGACCTCATCCTCGAACTCGGCACCCAACAGATGATTCTATAGAGCTAGGGGACAGTCTTGCTTTAAGAGCCAACAGATTGTGCTGTGGACTGGTACAGGATAGCAGGGGACCCAAGGCCCAGGACCGTATTCATGTTTCCCATCCTGCCTTGCTCTCTCCACCTCTGGATTTTCAGAAGAGCCCTGAATGATGAGTTTATATCCGTGGACTCTCCTGTAAGACAGAACCCCAAAGCCCAGGCCTGTAGACCTGCTAGAGGAACTTAGAGGCTCCAGGATGAGCTGTTTAATGTCTTAATGAAGCAGGAGCTGGTCGCTGTGCCTCAGTTTCTTCTCTGGGAAATAGCAGCCATGATACTTCTCTTACTGTGGCTCAGAGCTGCTGATACACAGCAAAAGTGATTTTAAATGCAGAACACATACTTGGTATCTGAATAAACAAATAAGTGAAAAAAGAAATCTGAGTTTCATAGTGGGGGTCACATTTAGTTCCATGGTGTCAGGAGTTTGGCGTTCATGAGTCCCTTAGCAAGCAACTAGCCTGTAATGAACGTTTGACTCGATGGAGCACAGCGTGTATTTTTCCTGATGGAAATGAACATCGAAGATATAAAAGGTTTGATCTAGGAAAGGAGACGCTGCCAAGATCTCCGACTTGCTTTCCTAATGTATCATTAGTGAATGCTTTTCTGCTCTCTGGGGTTGGGAAGCCACTTGATCTGCATATTACTAATGTCAGGATGGCAACGTGCCCTCAAAGCTGGTTCGCCTCATTGTTTGGCTTTGCTAAAATTTGGCTTCTTTTTTTTTTTCAAATGTGCATCCAACATCTTGCTGCCACAAATAGGGCACTCAACAAACAGCCAGAGAACGGTGTGCCAAGTGCTAACTGGCAGCATTCCAGACAGTTCATGAGCAAGGGGTACCTTCCTGAGCAGAGAGCGAGATGCTCCTACTGCCAGGGGAACACCCCTACCGCTTCCAGAGTTTGGGATTCAGGACATATCTGATTCTTGAGAACCAATAATCCAGAAGGCTGGGGGGGGGGGGGAGGGAATGTAATCAGCATAATAGAACACAATCAGCACTAGCAACAGCATCACCACCACCACCACCACCTCAGTGCTTTATCTACAGTCCTCTTTTTCTTTCATGCCTGGCCTGCTTCAGGGTTCCATCCTTCTCTCCTAACAGGCTTGGGCTATCCAAACTGAACCCCTGCAGCCTACCTCTACCATCCGCACACACTCACCTCGGAAGTTGAGAGCAGAGAAGGTCTGGATAGGAAGGTTGATCCTGAAGAGGGAAAGACCATGTCCCCAGAGGGTTAAGAACACTCAAATCTCCCCCTGAAATCCTGCTCATCACTCTTTAGGCTAGTTCTCCCCAAACATTTCCAGCTGCTCCAGCCCCACTGAGCCCGATACTCTTACTACTCACAGTGCACAGATCAAGAATCGGCTCTAGCTGTCCCAGAAATTGCCCCTTCTAGAAAGTTCTCCCATTCTAATCCTGACCTCAGGCACGGCTAACCCACTGTACCTTCCAGGCCCCCAGATCTTCCTTGCTCCTGGCACTAGGGGAAGCATGAACAGTAGCGTTGAAACTCACTTTGTGCCCACCCCCAGGCAGGCTGGATCCAGGAGTGAGCCATTTATGCCTAGTCAGAAGAGGGGATTTGGCTCTAGCCTTAAAAGGTCATTCATGTTGTGTTAGATGTACGTTCTACAAAATGCGGGGGTTGGGAATGGTGCTCAGTTGGTAGACAGCTTGCTTAGCATGCTGCAGTTCAATCCCCAGCACATGAGCCAGGCATGGCGCATGGCCTGTTCAGGTCCCATCATTTAGGAAATGGAGACAAAAGGAATGGGTGTTCAAGGTGATCCTTGAACTACATAGCATGTATGAGGCCAACCTGAGCTATAGTAGACCCTTCTCAAAAGAAACAAGTAAAATCCCTGAATTCTCCTTATAAGTCTATACCTAGACACACTGCCATGCTTTTTATGAGTGTCAATGGGTACCATTTGTTGGCATAATTGGTCTGTCTTAAACTGATGTCAGACTAACATACAACGAGATGTTAGAGTACATCTGTGGGTTTTGAGAAGTATATCTCCATGTAACTGCCAGTACAATCCTGATCAAATGTCTGTCTCCCAGAAGATTCCCTGACAGGACTCTGTGTGTGTGTGTGTATGTGTGTGTGGTGTGTGGTGTGTGTGTTGGTTTTTGTTTTTTTGAGACAATGTTTCTCTATGTAGCCCTGGCTGTCCTGGAACTCACTTCATAGACCAGGCTGGCCTTGAACTTAAAAGATCCACCTGCCTCTGCCTCCCAAAAGTCGGGTACCACCACTGCTGGGTCACACTCTTGTTTCTCCTGTCTGGGTTTGGGTGATTGCTTTAAGCATGTCATCTGTGTCTTCTCCTTTAAGCACAAATGACTGTGTGTTTGTATGTGTATTCACCTTAGCCTCCTCTCTGAGGCCATCCATGTACAAGGCTTCCTGCTTCTCCATTTCTCTGTCTCTAGCCCCGCCCCTTCCATCCTCATCATTTTCCACTCCGCTTTCATGGCTCCCCTGACTGGCAGTAATATTTTATTACTGATTGCCAAATATGATTTTATGCTGTGGGTTCTTAATTCTAAAGGTGGATAAGGGAATACTTACATTTCTCTCTCTTTTTTTTTTTTTTTAAATAAAAAGCTGTTAATTACACTGTGCTTTACCCAGGTGGCCCTTGTTAATTTTCTGCAATGGGCAGAACGGTGCCTCTTGTATAAAACTGTTTCCAGGTTTTGTTGAGATATGAGGTGGCCTGGGCTCCCAGCACCCTATTGACTGGGCTCTCAGCACCAACCCTACACCTAAACCCTCACCTGCTCTCCTCTCCCTCCAGCAGCTTCCGGTAGGTGGCAATCTCCACATCCAAGGCCATCTTCACATTGAGCAGGTCCTGGTACTCCCGCAGATGGCGGGCCATCTCATCCTTTAGGTGCCGGATCTCCTCCTCCAGGCGCGCAATGTTGTCCTGATAGCCACTGGCCTCGCTGGCGAAGCGATCCTCCAGCTCCCTCATCTGTCTCATCAGGGAGTCGTTCTACAAGGGATGAGGGGGTCCACGTCAAGGGTAGGCTCAGAGCATGTCTAGGAGGGAGGGTCTTAGAGAACCAGGATGGAAATGAGACCCAGTGTTGGAAGTTGGAGGCACCTTCATGTGGCCATGGTCAGGTGGAAGAACCCTCAAAGGCTTAGCTGTGGACCCCTGAGCTCTAGTAAAGTCTTACGTGGCCATTCAGAATAAACCACCTAAAAAGGAGCATTTATATCAGTCATCCAACCTTACAAGGAGACACCCCCAGGACTCGTCTGATTCCTTAGTACCCAACTAGGAGTCCATCCATCTGGTTTTACCTCTCTGTGCATTGAGAAGATGCAGACCCCCAAAGGGTCTGTAATGGGCTCAAAGCGTCACAGGGTGAGGGTATGAGCTAAGCTTCGGGCAGAAAGAAGCTGTGTTTGTGGGGGTGGGAGGGACTCACAGTGCCCTTGAGGGCGTCAATCTCGCAGGTGTAGGACTGGATCTGGTGTCGGTATTCCATCATCTCCTGCTTGGCTTGGCGCAGCGCATCGTTGTTCTTATTGGCTGCCTGAGTCAAGTCGGAAACCTGAGGGCAGGGAAAGGGTCTCTGAGATGGAGAGAAGCAGAATGCAGCAAAGGCAAGGAAGTATGGAGACTCTAGGTTCACCCTACTCCACAGGTGCAAGTACAGGAATCATTTCACATGGAGACAGAGGACAGGAGCCAGGGTTCCTAGGCTAGACCACCCACCTTGGACTTGTACCATTCTTCAGCCTCAGAGATGTTCTTAGCTGCAATGGTCTCATACTGAGCCCGGATGTCCCTGAGGGCAGCTGTGAGGTCTGGCTTGGACATGTCCATCTCCACCTGGACCTGCTGTTCCTGAAGCTGGGCCTGAAGCTCACGTATCTCCTGCAGGGCACAGCTGGGCTTCAGTCCCCACCTGGACCCTCCCAAAGCTCCGTCACACACACACCATTTCAGAGTTAGCCCCACCCACCCACCCTACCCGTGCTTCTAGCTGCCTTCACCATCACCCAAGGGCCCTGGTACCTCTTCATGCACTTTCTTAAGGAAGGCAATCTCCTCATTGAGTGACTCAATTCTGCGCTCTAGGTCAATTCGAGCTAGAGTGGCTGCATCCACATCCTGGACAAAGGAAATGACAATGTCAGGGTCAGGAAAAGCTCAGGTGGGGACCAGAAAGAGAGAAGAGATGACTGCTGGGGACCAAAGAGGGCTCACCGCTCGGAAGGCAGCCAAGTTGTTCTCTGCCTCTTCTCTCAGTTGGATTTCCTCCTGTAGCCTAGCCAGGACAGACAGACAGACAAATAGTGAGGGACAGAGCCAGCTGTAGAAAACTACTGACTGGGAACCTATCAGTGAGCCAGCTCAGGACACCGGGACAAGTCTTGGTGGTTGGGTAGGAACAAGAGACCCAGGGGGAAAAAAAAAAGTAGCAGAGGCCCCGCCCATGGGAGGAGGAGCAGGAAGTGGCTCCGTCTCAACCCTGGAGCCACACCCTTGAAGTCTGGTGTCCCAGATAGACTGACCTCCCCCCGGGGTTAGGAATTCTGTTTTATTTTATCCACCTCTGTGTTCCCAGGCTTAGCCTGACCCATGTAGGAGCTAAATAAATGTTTGTGACTTTGGTGGCAAGAAGGTGACTCTGCTCTGTTGGGTAAACAGAAACATGACCATCTGTATGGAGTCAATTCTGTCATTTTCTAAAACAAATCTTGCTATGTAGGCCCAGTTGGCCTTGTACTTGCTCTGTATCTCAGGCTTGCCTAGAACTCGAAGCAATTCTCTTGTATCATCCTCCCAAGTGCTGGAATTACAGGGGTGTGCCCCCATATCCGGATTACTCAGCCTTTTTTTACAGGACCATGGTGAAATGGGCCATGGCCCTTACCCACTGTCCCCTTTTCTCAAGCCTGTCCACTTACCTAGTGCAATAAGATGGCCTCAGCTAGGCCCAGGGGTCAAGCTCCCCACCCCAGCCCTCCCTCGGGCCTCATCACAGCTGATCGGAAAGCTACTGCCTGGCCAGCCCATCCATCCTTCCGGGCTCCCATCAGTCTCTCTTCTCCCTCTGACCGTGCCCTGGCCCTTTCCTTGGTTATGGTCATCACCACACCATCACTCCAGCAACTAGCATCCTTTCAAAGGCAGCTGCCCACTGTGCACTAGGCAAGGTCCCCCATTTCTTCTGTCTACCTCCCCAAGAAAACTACTCCAGTTTTACATAGAAGGAGCAACGGAAAGATCCGGAGTCCATCTCTTCTTAGCAAACACTGGGGAATATCCTTTTCCAAACATGGGCTAAGGAGGGTCTCAGGCTCTGGGAGGGGGATGCCTGCAGGGGGTTGGGGCTGAAGGGGAAAGATCTGGGAGGCGCTGGGCCCTCACTTGGCCTTGAGCCTCTGCAGGTCGTCTATCAGGTTGTCACGCTCCACGTCGACGCGGGCGCGCTGGTTGGTGAGCACCTCCACTTGGCGCCGCAGCTCGCGCATCTCCTCCTCGTAGAGCTCGGCGACTCGAGTCGGCTCTCGGCCCTTGAGCCGGTTGACCTCGGCGGCGAGCGCTGCGTTCTGCTGCTCCAAGAAGCGCACCTTCTCGATGTAGTTGGCGAAGCGGTCGTTGAGCTCTTGCAGCTCCACCTTCTCGTTGGTGCGTGTGGCCAGGAACTCCTGGTTCACCGCGTCGGCCAGCGAGAAGTCCAGCAGCTCGCCCGAGCCATAGGATGGCGTTCGGGTGGTCCCCAGCCGGCTAGCCCGCAGCGACCCCAAGCCGCCGGCCCCGCCCGACGTGCGCGACACCTGGTACACGCGGGATGTCATTGAGCTCGAGGAGCCCTTGGTACCGAAGCCTGCTCGAGGGAACACGGGAGAGCTCAGCGGGGAGCCCAGGGAGAAGCCTGGGGCGCCGCCGAAGGTGCGGCGGTAGGAGGACACGCGCTGGCTGGACGAGTAGGCCTGGCTCATGGTGGCGGCGTGGACGAGGCTGGGCGGACGCACAGAGGAGGCCGTGGGCGGGCAGCCGGCTGGAGAGTGGATGTGAAGAGGGGAGACGGAGCCCCTTAGCTGTCCGCACTATTTGTAGCCCTCCTGACATCACCCCCCGCCGCCCCTCCCCTGACAGCTGCAGGATCCCTCTGTCCTGCCAGGAAAAGGGCGGCCGCAGGAGGGGGCGGGGAGGCCAGCTCCCCCGCAAGAGGCCTGCGCCCCTGGACAGCCCCAAGAGGACAGAAGACAGGCAGGCCTGCTGGGTTTCACAGGGTAGGGAGCTGACAGGAGACCCCTGGCCAGCCCCTTTTTCCATTTGGATGCCTGCCTTATCCTGGGGAAAGCAGGCTAGAGAATTTCATTTGTTTAAGGCCGCCTATTTTTTCCGAGGAGAGGTTTTAGGTTATTGGAATGAACAAGAAGGAACTCCGAAGTGTTTTATTTGCAAAAGTTGCCTAGAAAATGCAGAGGTTTCCAACGACTATGGGCAAAGCCCAGACAGGAGTCTACCGGCCCATCAAAGGAGTCTCTAGGTAGGCCTGTAGGGTAGGTACATGTTAGTCAGAGAATAACCCTGGCTAGCCTCTGATTGCGCATGCATACCCCTGACACCCGGGTTTTAACTCTGAGCCTCAGTTTCCCTTGGGAGGAATGTAGGCCTTCTGCTTCCCTCAAGTTTATAGCCAGCAAGATAGTTTCCAGAAAGGTGCTGATGGCTGTTTCCAATTGCGTTTAGTCACACCCCCGCATCGCCTTTGCCTGACTCCTGCGCCCCTGTCTCCCTCACCCCCTCTCTGATTCATCCCCCTACTCCCACCGCCCACACCCACTCACACCACGGGTTTGTGTTTTGTCAGGAGGTGCATGTCAAGCCAGCCATCTCCCTGGCAGCAACAGCTGCCAAGGAGAAATACCAGAGCTGGTATTTATAGAGGAGAAGAAAAGCACGGGTTAGGAAGCAAGGTACAGGAGAGGCATTCTGGGGACTGGGAGCCAGGCACCTGAGAAGATAGAGGTGTCAAGGAAGGTTAGCAGTGACAAGCTTCACTCCAGGGTCCCAACAGAGAAGAAGCCCTGGGGTGTGTTTGCCTCCCTCCTCCCCTAAGCACAAGGCACTCACTGACCCCTAAGGGCATCTACATTTGTCTGTGCACTTTGCTGTGGCTCTTCACTTAGGCCTGACCCTTCTAGAACGCAAACCCTGGAAACAGAGTACTAGATTAGGAGTCCATAGCTCAACCCTAGAAATGGAGCCCTGGATTAGGAGCTGTAATCCTACCCAGGGTTTGTCAGAAAGAAAGAAATACTAAAAATCATGTCTCTTACCTCCCTAACTCTCAGAGTCCTTAGTCATAGAGTGGGGTCAAGCAGCTTTGCATGACTGTGTGACGAGCCTTTGAACAGGCCAGGGAGACAATAAAGCATACAATAATAATAACAACAATGCCTTATATGTCCTGATCCCTGCTGAGAACACCATGCCTGTGACTCCCCAGGTCTCCAACAGCGTCATGTCAATGCCATTTGTATAGCGTAACATAGTGAGGTAGCCTGACTACAGGGTCTAGGTGATAGGTTATTTCTCTGCCAGTGAAATGAGCCAATTTAAACCAGATTAGGTTATACTAAAGGCAGGTTTATTAGGGAGCTGCTCTCATGGGAGTTTGATGGCCCCAAGGACTGAGGCCAGGGGAGCTGCCATGGGGAGGGGTTGGGGGAGAGGGAAGAGAAAGAGAGAAAGGGCTCTAACTCAGAGAGAAGAGAGACCAAAATGTCTGGATTATACAGAGATGAGCCTCTAGGGAAAGGGCAGCCCAGCCCCTGGGCTGGAAAGTTCAGGGTTGGGGGCAGGGTATACCAGGTAGGGACTGAGAGATGCTGGGAGAACCTGGAGGCCAGGTCTGCTTTGGTGTGTAAAATATGTGCCTTAGTCCCTTGTCCCAGGGTCTGAAACCAGGCACTAGGCTTTGACTCCAGACTGGATGTAACTACAGCAAAAGAGGTGTGAAGGACTTGCTACTGCTGTCTTTTCACATTAAGCAGCTAATTTTTATCCCCGAGGCACATTTATGAAATGGATGGGGAGCTCCAGATATTCTTATCGAGCCTTCAAGTCAGTGCAAGCTGTTATGTTCTAGTTATTTTGGGGCCTCTGCTCCCAATCTAGATTGTATGCTTCTAGAGGATTTTGGAGGTTGTATGGATCCTTAGCACATTCCAAGGCAGCACCTTCAGTTGTCATTGTCATTTTCTGGCCCTTGTCCTTCCTCGGATGACACATCACCTCTTCTCTCAGGACAAAAAGTAGCTATGTGACTCTGATCCCTGCCAGTCCTACTGTTGCATCTCCTGACTGTATGAATTGGCTCAAGGGGTGCGGCGTCTGAGCAGGGTCAATCAGAGATCTCTGGAATGTATGAATAAAATGGGATTGCTAAACTGGTCCCTGTGGTCATCTTGTTTCCTGACTTCTGTTTGGTGGTGATGGGGGGGGGGGGGGTGCTGGCAACATACTACTCATGGAAAGCTGGGGAGGAGAAGCTGTTGTCCTGGGTGTGGTCGCCAGCTCCAACTCCTGGGCCCTTGTCACGCTTTACCCCCTACTTGGATCAAGAAACTCCTTTTTCCACTAAAGGCCCTTGAGGTTGACTTTAGTCATCTGCAATCCAAAGAAGCAGGGTGTATAAGGACATTCCTATGAATGTATAGGACATTTCTATGAAGCTGCTAAGAAGGACATTGCTGGGGCTTTGTGAGCCATCCCTAGGACACATAAGGCATTGGCTTTCAGGCCAGCCCCAGCCTTTAGTTGCTTGGTGAAATGAGGCAGAAAACAAATAAATAAACCGCATCATCTCTACTCAAAATCAACAACTACCAGGCTCTTGGCTTCAAACCAACTGGGACGTTTTCCAAGATGCGGTTCCTGAGGATCTCCTGCCATGGATAGCAGTAAAACAACACCCTGGAGCCTGGAAGGCCAGAGAAAAGGAACACCCCAAAACATGCTCTGAGAAGGCGCTGGAGCAAGACCTCGGCCTTCCAAGGGGGCCGCTGGGAACTGGACACTAAAAGTAATCATTATCTTCCCGAATGGGCAATGCCCACGATCAAAACACGAGGTATGCAAAAAGAGTTTAAAGGGAAAAGTTACTGGCTCCTATTTTTTAAGTTATCTATTCCAGCCCACCCCCACCCCCACCCCCCGCCCCTGAGTCACATGACCAAGTTTAGGTGGTGACTGCTGTTGATTGTATATATGGAACCGACCTTTATTTCTTTTCTTTTTGTAGCTTAGACTGGTGATTTTCCTGCCTTAGCTTCCAGAGTGCTAGGATTACAGGTGAGCATACCACACCTGGTTTTTCCCCTTTTAAAACATTTTCCATGCTGTTCTGAGGCAAGCTGTTGTCAGCAAACACAGATGTCTTAGAAAGTGTCCTGTTTTAGTACCCTAATAACTGAGTCCCTATTTTATTATTATAAAATATGTGACAAAAAATTTGATCTTTTTTTTATTTATTTTTTTTTTTTTGCTTGAGACAGGTTCTGCCGTGTAGCCCTGAATAGCCTGAGTCTTGATATGTAGATCAAACTGGCCTCAGACTTGCTTTGATCTTGCTGTTCTGCCTCCCCCCACATTGGGATCATAGGCCTGTGACACCTGTGCCTGGCCATTTCACCATTTCTAAGCAGAGTCCGAAGCAGCAAGTCCATTCTCCCTGTTGTGCGGTCATTATCACTACCCATCTTTAGGATATTTTCATTTTCCAAACAAACTCCACAACCATTTAACAAGAATGCTCCAACCATCTCTCCATCCTACCCTTGATAAAACTGTTTTCCATAAACACAGGTATCTTAGAAAGCATCCTGTTAGCCAGGCAGTGGTGGCGCACACCTTTAATCCCAGCACTTGGGAGGCAGAGGCAGGTGAATTTCTGAGTTCGAGGCCAGCCTGGTCTACAGAGTGAGTTCCAGGACAGCCAGGGCTACACAGAGAAACCCTGTCTCGAGAAACCAAAAAAAAAAAAAGAAAGAAAGAAAGAAAAGAAAAGAAATAGCTCCAAGTAGGTTTCACTTCTATTTGCAGAGCAAGCAAGGCTGCCATTACTTATGAACCCTGGCTGCTTTTTTCTACTCAGGGACTCTTCAGCCCATTTAAACACCATATTCTATTTCTGTATCCATGGATTTGATTGTAGTAGGTAACTAATATACATGGAGTCATATATAATGTTTGTCTCCTTGTGACTAGTTTATTTAACTTAGCCACACAATTTCAAGGTTCTTCCATGTTAGAGTAGGTTTCAGAGTTCCCTTCTTTTTAATGGTTGAATAACATTCTCTCATTTGTAATGTTACTCTGCTTGTCTCTTCATCTTCTGATGGGTATTTGGGTTGTTTCTACCTTCAGTTATTGTGAATAATGCTGGACACTGCATACTATAATACTGACCTGCCTGACAAGACATGCCCATTAGCGCAATAGTGACATGACTACTGTCCGGGTGACTAACTGCTTTCTGGTTGGATTTGGGGCATGTTCCACAGATGAGAATTCGTACCTGGTGATGTCATCACAGTGAAGAGCTCACAGCTGGGGGGTCACAGGCTTGATTATTGTTGTTTTGATACATGGTTATGATGTCAAATTTTCTTCTTTTTAAAAAAAATTTATTTTATTTATTATGTATGCAATGTTCTGCCTACATGTATGCCTGCACACCAGTAGAGAGTACCAGATCTCATTATAGATGGTTGTGAGCCACCAAGAGGTTGTTGGGAATTGAACTCAGAACCTCTGGAAGAATAGCCAGAGCTCTTAACTGCTGAGCCATCTCTCTTAGCTGTCAAATCGCCTTCTAAATATTTGTTTAGACCTGCAACCAGGGCTGCTCTCAACTTTGGTCAGAGAAGCTTCTTTTTACAGTGGTGTAGGTTAATACAGAGACTCATAACTGTTCAGACTGCTGAGAATGAATGACAGTTGAATGTTCGTCCCTAAACAGGACCACCTCTTCCTGTGTTGACCTCTTCCTGACCCCAAGGCTCAAGAAGCATCTCAGAAGAGGGGGCAGGAAGACTGTAAGAAACAGCAACTAGAAAGGATTGATGTGAAATTCTGTCTTCTGGCCAGGCAGTGGTGGCACACACCTTTAATCCCAGCACTTGGGAGGCAGAGGCAGGCGGATTTCTGAGTTCGAGGCCAGCCTGGTCTACAGAGTGAGTTCCAGGACAGTCATGGCTACACAGAGAAACCCTGTCTCGAAAAACCAAAAAAAAAAAAAAAAAAAAAAGAAATTCTGTCTTCTGGATGAGGCATGGATGTTGGCCATCGCTCTCATGAACTCACAGCCGCTATGGCTCCCTGTGCAAGATCAGGCCAGTCAAAGTTCCAGGATGGAGGGTGGAGGAGGCTCACAAGACCTCACGTCTAGCTGAGGAGCCATTGGCAATGAATAACTTCTAGAGGAAAAGGAGTCATTTTTCTTTGGTAGGATGGCCACTCACATGTTGCCCGGTGTTCCATAGTCTGCTCTGGGGGGGTGTCCCAGTTCAAGTGTTACCGCTCTGAAGGGAGAGGTGTCCTGGTAGTCAGCAGCCAAGGAATACCACAAAGTCACACCACACAACAAACCTCACAGGAGAGATTTACTGGGAAGGAAAAATCCAGGAGGGTTCCTGCTCAGGTGAGAAGCAGCAGAACACTGTAATCACCGTCAAGAGTTCACGGCTGGGAACTCAATGCTCACCTTAGCATGACCTTCCTCCCTTAGCAGAAGACAGTTTATATGGGGTTTCATGGGGACAGAGCTTTCCAGGATGGGGACTGGTAGCATTTCAAGTCCTAAGCTTGGACTTTTTACTCTGTAGGGCAGAGCTTGGCCACTTGTGTCTGAAGGGACCGGGTCCAGCCTTTAGGCTCTTAGGGTGTTGTTGTTGTTATTGTATTATTATTATTATTATTATTATTATTATTATTATTATTATTATTATTATTATTATTATTGAGACAGGGTTTCTCTGTGTAGACCTGACAGTCCTGGAACTCACTCTGTAGATCAGGCTGGCCTTGAACTCAGAGATTATTTTCCCCGTATTGCTCCCAGCACTCATTATGTTCTGATCTTGTTTGTTTTGTAACATCTGTCCTAATGAGTATGAAGTGGTACCTCACTGTGGTTTTAATTTGTATATCACTGATCATCAGTGACACTAAGCATCTTGCTGTGTTTGTTGGTCACCTTTGGATCTTCTTTGGATAAGTGTCTGTCCTAGTCAGGATTTCTATTGCTGTGATGAAACACAATGACCAAAAGTAAGTTGGAGAGGAAAGAGTTTATTTGACTTACACTTACACATCATAGTTCATCATTGAAGGAAGCCAGGACAGGAACTCAAACAGGGCAGGAACAAGGAAGCAGGAGCTTGTGCAGAGGCCATGGAGGGGTGCTGCTTACTGGCTTGCTCCCCAGGACTTGCTCAGTCTGCATTCTTATAGAACCCAGGACCTCCAACCCAGGGATGGTACCACCCACAATGGGCTGGGTCCTTCCCCACCTTGATCACTAATTGAGAAAATATCTTACAGCTGGATCTCATGGAGGCATCTCCTCAACTGAGGTTCCTTCCTCTCTGATGATGCTAGCTTGTGTCAAGTTGACACACAAAACCAACCAGTACAGTCTCTCTACATATTCCCAGGTGGTCTGAAAGCTGGCTGAAAACTCACAGAAATCCTCCTGCCTCTCTCTCCAGTTGTGTTAGATTAAAGGAGTGTACATCCATGTCTAGCTCATAACGTCCTTTGAGAAACAATCGTTTTTTAGGTTTTGTGAAAACCAATGTAAGAATCAATTTATCTCTCTTCTTCACATTCATTTGAAGTCATATCCAAGATATCATTGCCAAATCTGGCGACATGGAACTTCTCCACTATGTTTTTTTCCTAACAGTTTTATGTTTTTTAATTCCATGCTTAAGTATAGATATATTTGGGCTAATTTCTATATAGGGTATAAGGTAAGGGCCTCCAGTTGGCTCTTGCATATGGCTAGCCAATATCCCTACCACCATTTGTGGAAACCTGCCCTTTTCTCATTGAATGATCTTGATTCCCTGTTGATAAATGTGTGGCTATGTGAAAATTTATTTCTGAGTTTTGTTTTGTCCCATTGTATTTTTTCTAGTACCACATTGTTTTGATAACTGTAGCCTTAGTAGAAAAGTCAACGAGTGTAAGTTGGTTAGCTTAGTTCTTCTTTTCCAGTTTTTGCTTCATTTTCTAGTTGAAGCCCATTGAGAAACCATTTATAGACAGCGTAGGACATATTTTTCTTTTTCTGTAAAAAATGGGGTTTTAATAGAGATCAAACTGAATATGTGCATAGCTTTGGGAGATATCAACATCTTCATAATATGAAGTCTAGAAACATGAGATGTTCTACATTTATTCGGTTTGCCAACCTTCATTTTGGTCATTGTTACGAGTTCTAACCAATGAAGTTGTTATAATTTATCATCAACCAAGAGAGCTGTGTGTGGGCTTTCCCCTTTGTTCTGCAATGTGAAATATTACATTGTGTGGAAATGTCTCACAGTGCAGGAGTAAGTTCTATGTGTTGGTGACTTTTTTTATCAGCTGTAGAGTTTCCTTTCCCATATGTTGTTGAAAATTTTGGTCAACCCGTAGTGTTCTCTCTCTCTCTCTCTCTCTCTCTCTCTCTCTCTCTCTCTCATGTTGGCATCAGGGTAGTGTTGGTCTCACAGACTGATGTAGGAAGTACTCTTTCCTCCTCTAACTTCCACAAGGACTGATAATAGTTTTTCTTAGAACGTTTCGCAGAATTGACTGGTGAGGCCATCGGGGCCCACAAGGTTTAAGCTCTTCACCTCAATGTCTTCCCTTGTATTTCACTATGGATCTGGCATAGCTTATTCATCCGGTTCCTTATTTATGGGCATTTATACTGTTGCCAGTTCTGTTAGTATAAGCAATGCCATTTGGAACACCTTCAGGACACACCTTTGAATAAGAATATTTTAGTAAATGATTTTTAATGTAAACTCATGTTATTTCATGATCATGCCTCTTCCTGGAGCTCCTTGGTCCTGGGAAATGTGAAGGTCCACCAAGACCAAACTGTTTGTTGTACCTGTGGAGGCTGTGGCGAGGTAAGTGAAAAAGTGCCTTGCACAATGACCTGAGTTCAACCCCCAGAACTCATGTTATGGAAAATGAAAGTTTAGGTAAGTGATGTATGCTTGTAACTCCAACACTGGGGAGGCAGAAGCAAATGGATCCCTGGGGCTTGCTGGCCAGCTACTCCTGACTACTTAGGAAGTTCCAAGTCAGTGAGAGACTCTGTCCCAAACAAACAAACCAAAAAATCCCCTCAAACCAAAACTAAAGTGACAGTAATGAAGAATGACAACAGAGTTTGTCCTCTGGCCTTCACATACACCAACACACAAGTGCATGCACATCCACACACATCTACATACATGAACATGCACATACATTTTTACTCTCATTCTCTCATGTACGCATGCTTGCACACGCCCATCTTGGGGTGTGTGTGTGTGCGTGTGCGTGTGTGTGTGTGTGTGTGTGTGTGTGTGTGTGTGTGTGTGTGTGTATCTGTACCTAGAGACTATGGACGCCAGAAGGGATGTTGGATCCCCAAGACTGGAGTTAGAAATGGTTGTGAGCATACATATGGGATGCTGAGAATTGAACTCAGGTCCTCAGTAAGAGTATTCGAGTGCTCTTAACTACTGAGCCATCTCTCCAGGTGTGTGTGTGTGTGTGTGTGTGTGTGTGTGTGTGTGTGTGTGTGTGTATGATCAGAGGACAGTTTTCAGGAGTTCTCTCCTTTTGCCTAGTAGGGCCTGGGGAGTAAATAAAATCAGGTCATCAAGCTTGGTGGCAGGTACAGGTACCTTTGTCTAGCTTAGCAGTCTTTGTTTTATCTAAGACAGGGTCTCATATAGTCTATGCTGGCCTCAAACTTGCTATATAGCAGAGGATAACCTTGACCTCTGATCTTTTCCCTCCACCTCCCAAATGCTGGGATTACAGATATGAGCTCCCATGCCTGTTTTATGTCTCTTAAAGCTTCCACCACCTAAGACATTAGCCCTACGACATACTTTGTTAGCTACTGCTTAACATGACTATAGGGGCCAAGCTTCCAGCTCAGGGACAAGCCATGTGCTTCCAAAGTCACGCTTTGCTCCTTTCCCCAGGGCCTACACCCCTACCCTTCTCTCTCCTGTCAGCTGTCACATGAGGGGGACCCTGGGAACGCTGCACAGGGGTGGATTCTGGGGGCCTGAGCTCTTGTCAACCCTTCAGCTCTTGGTGGGGAGAATGGTTAGAAGCACAAACACAGAGCCAGGGTAGAGTTTCAACTGGAGTTCAAGATGGGTGCTCACCCTGGGAGTTCGACCTCAGCCATCCGTGCCACCTGACAGGTGCCATTTTCTCTCTGACCTTGGCATGACCTTTGTGAGAGTGGGGAACCAGGCCAGATCTTGTTTAGGTGGGATAGTGCTCATTTCGAACAGGTTGAGCCTCGGCACCAGAAGGAAGGTTGCCTCCTGACACCTACAGAGAGATCCTCCAGGCACTGCCTGATCCCCCCCCCTTCACCTTCCCCTCACTAGCAGCAGCTCCTAAGGCTCTACCAGAGCAAGCTCCTGAGTGACTGTAAAAGGGAAGGAATGTCCAGAGGCGATTGTTTCTTCCTGAAACCTTAGGGGCGGGGTCAGAGCTGGGGGACCCAGCCAGAATGGCGTCAAGATTCTCTCTGAAACTCATCTCTCTTTTGCTGCATTGGGGGTGGGGGGAGTGGCTTAGTCAGGAAAACCCATCCTCTGCCCTCTCCTCTGGTTGGCTTAAGATCTCCCAAACACATCCTCTGTTCTCAAGCCTCTCTGCCTCCTGCCCCCTCTTCTTCCACTGACTCCCCATCCTCAATCCTCACCCCCAGCCCTGCTTCAGAACCTCCTCCCCCTCCCCCCACACACTCCTTTTACAGACATGAAGTACCCTGGGGTTTCTGCCAAAGTAGGAGATGTCTGGGGCTAATCTCACCTCCTTCCACCCCAGCTTCTACCAAATAGGACATCTGTGTCCCTGAAGGAAGGATGCAGTGAAGGAATGAAGGTGGGGGGTGTGGAGGGGGTGGAGGTTTGGTCTTAGGGACTATCAGTGCCACAAAGTTCAGACGTAATGGAAACAGAGGTCATAGTGGAGGTTAGAGAGGGAAACTCTGCATTAAGGAAGGGCTAAGGGTGGGGGTACCTTGTAATTCTAATGCTTGGGAGGCTGAGACAGGAGGATCCAGAATTCTTTTTCCAAGAAAGGGTTTCTCTGTGTAGTCCTCACTGTTCTGGAACTTTCACACTGTAGAGCAGGCTGGCCTCAAACTCATAGAGATCTACCTGGCTCTGCCTCCTGAGTATGGGGTTAAAGGCATGTGTCGCCATGTTTTGCTTAATTTTAATTTTTAAAGCATCTGCTTGTTTACTTATTTGGGCTATGCTACTGCATACATATGAAAGTCAGAAGGTCACTTCTTCCTTTCTACCATGTGGGCTCTGGGAATTGAACTCCAGATTTAACACCAAGTGCCTTTACCCACTGAGCCATATAGCTGACCCAGAAGCTAAATTTCATTGACTTTTCTGAGCAGTGTGGCCTGCAGTCTCCTCATTAAGAGAAACCAGATTACAGGTGTACCCCCTAGAAGAGACATTATCCCACCATGTGTGGCTGCTCTGCCAAGCCTCTATGGTGCTACCATCCCTTCTGGGGATGGATGCTCTGGCTTCTTCCTTCCTTCTCCCAGGTTTCTTGGCTCAGCCTCAAAGGCCCTGGCCCTCCCCACAGCAAATGCAGACCCACCTCCTTCTGGGTTCTCTGAGTTCCAGCTTCATCACCACATGTCTCCTAGTCCCCAGTCCCAACAGACTGTAGGGGAAACCCCTGAATTTCTCTGCTTATCATTAGTCATGTTCAGCCCTGAGCTTACCCCAAGGAGTAAAGGAGGTCCCATTCTTTGGCCAACCTTGGAAGAGCTTTTGTCGTTTGTTTGTTCATAGTTTGGCTTTTTCTTACTGTATTGATCTCAGATAGGATCTCACTGTGTAGCCCTGACTGGCCTGGAACTCCCTCAACAAACCAGGCTGGCTTCAAATTCACAAAGATTTGCTTACTTCTGTGCCCTGAGGGATTAAAGGTGTGCACCACCACACCAGGCATAGCATCAGGTTGTGTGGACTGCAGAAAGGAGGGGTCAACAGGCTTGGACAGCACAGGGCCCATCAGCCACTCTCAGAGCCAATTCTTAGGACTCTGCCAGAAAGTGAGTCCAGCTTGCCTTTCCCCTCTGTAGAGACAGCCTAGTGGCTGTGATCCTGGGTCATCACTCAGCGCCCATCTCTCCCTGATTCATCTCCATTCCTTTCATCTTCCCTCATCGGCCCTTTTGGTTCTAACTCCTCTAGTTTGGTCATATTCCTGTTGTTCTGGGTCCTTTCCAAATTTCCTCTGAGGCTGCGGGTGCTTTAAACAGGGCCTGAGCGGCTGGCAATGACCTCACAGGGCCACTATGCACAAGTTGCTATTTATAGCTGTATAGGATCACACTGCTCTTCGTACAGCCCAGAGTCATGGTCATTTTAAGGGTCCACTCAAACTCTGGAGCCTTCTCTGACACTTCAGATCACATCACACAACATAAGCTAAACTGTGCTTGCTGGGGGGAAAGATACTTACTCTCTGAACCATTCAGGTACTCACTGAAACTGGGTCTGAAACTCCAGAGGACACCAGACAGGGTCTTGCTATGAAGCCTCTCAGTCTGCACACCAAACCATGTCTCTTGTGTGTTCTTATAGCCCCAACGCTTTACTCCTCCATCTTCTTAGACCTACTGAGAAATAGTTACACAATGGCTCAAGTTCTACTGGACTCCACAGAGCTCTGAGCAAAAGAAGAATTGGGGAAGAGCAGGTAGGCCCTGTCTGGATTCAGACCCTGAACAGATCCCTCTTGAGTGAGTTGATTCTCGATGAGCCTCAGCTGAGCCAGCCAGATGGCTGATGTCAAACCTGATAACCTGAGCTCAATTCTTGGGAGTCACATAATAGAAGGAGAAAATTCCTACATTGTCTTCTGAAGCCCACACATTAACCAGGGTATGTGCGCATCCATACGCATGCAACACAAAACACATTTTAAAGAGTTGGAGAGATAGCTCAGTGGTTAAAAGCACTGACTGCTCTTCCAGAGGTCCTGAGTTCAATTCCCAGCAACCATGTGATGGCTCTCAATCATCTGTAATGGGATCCAACGCCCTCTTCTGGTGTGTCTGAAGACAGTGACAGTGTACTCATATAAAATAAATCTTTAAAAAATAAAAAATAGATAAATAATAAAAATTTTAAAATATAATTTTAAAAAAAGTAAGCTGGGCAGTGATGACATACAACTTTAATCCCAGTACCTGGGAAGCAGAGGCAGGAAGATTTCTGAATTTGAGGCCAGTCTAGTCTGTAGACTGAGTTCTAGGATAACTAGGACTACTCAGAGAAACCCTATCTCAAAAAAATAAAATGGAAGAAAGAAAGAGAGAAAGAAAAAGAAGCTAGGAATATGTGTGGTGGAGCCGTGGTGTGGTGTGGGGGAAGGGGTGCCTCTGTGGGCCCATGCTGAGGCATCCCTTCCCCCTGAGGGACCAGCCACATGACCGGATAGTATAGAGTTTATTCAGGGCATGAGGAGGGGAATTGAGGGAGTAGTAGAGATGGGGGGGGGGGGGTAGGAGCTGATGAAAACTCCATGTGATACATGGAATATAGGCCGGAGGATTAGAGTTCCAGGTTAGCCTGGGCTACACTGCGAACTGAAGACCAGCATGAACTACAACAGTGATGGTCTGGGGCTTTAGCTCTGTGGTAGAACACCAGCACACAGGCTCCTAGGTTCAACCCCCAGTACTTCTGGGCTTCAGTTTCCCCATCTGTGAAAGAATAGAGCATCTTGAATTGAGAAAATGAGACCAGAAACTAAATGACCCATCACGTGAGCTCTCAGTAAGGGTCAGCCACTACCACATTGTCCTACCTCTCCACAACAGGGTCTGGCTCTAAACCTTGCTTCTAGCAGGCACAAGGCAAGATTCATAGCCACAACCTCCTGACTCCTGGTCTCCCACTCTTCTTCCCACAGCCTATACTGCCTCTGGTAAGACCTAGCTGCCACTCAGGAGCTCCAGGGCTGTACTAGGCATGGTACTGTGGATCGCTGCCTTCTGAAATTGTGTCTAATCCTGATGACCTTGTAAAGCACCAGCTTCTGTCTTCCTTTTACTGAGCAGAGCTCGGAGAGGGGAGTGGTAAGTTCCCAGGGTTGCACAGCAAAACAAAACAAAACCCACCGCATCAAAACCAAAACCGCCTAGATTTGGCCCTTCCTAGTGGCCCTAGAAGGTCTGCTCTTTTCTGTGTGGGCCATACAACAGATAGACTTGGCCGCACCAGACTCGGTCTTTCTCTTTAACTGAACCCTATACGGGGATTTCCTTGGGAAAAAAGTCCCATAATGAGTTCAGAATGAGGTTGCTCGGGACAAGCTTCTCTCTCCAACCCCACTGCCCTCCAGGAGGAAGCTAAGGCCTCAGGATGTGGGGGTGTGGTGGGGTAGAGGTTTCCTAGCTGTAGGGCATAAGAGCTGGACACCCACACCCGCCTGCCAAAGTCTCACACTCCCCTTGGTTGAACCCCGGCCACAGACTGCCCCCCACCGGCCTCATCCATATATCCCTTCTAGAGAGGCTGCCTGAAGACTAAGGGCTGGAGCCAGGCTTGATCTTAAGGCCTCGAAGTTGGAAAGAGACTCTGAGGCCAATTGCCAGTTGCTGGGGATTCCCATCGCCTCGGCACCCCGGCTTCCCCAGACCAGAGGTAAGAGATGGCTCCCAATAGGCTTTTATCCCACGAACATCCCAGCAGCGCTGCAAGTCTTTCTGCTGCCAGAAGCTGTACCCACAAGAGTCTTAAGAGTCCTTCGGACGCCCCTCCTCATCTTGCCTCGGATAAGCTAGCCTTCCTCCCCCCTCCCATTCTGGGTACGGGAATAGAAGCTCTGAGCTCCTACTCTTGGGACTGGGAGCGGCCACAGCCGCTGCTGCCACTCAGGATAGAGGAGGGGCTGCAAGAAAAGGAGAGCCCAGTGGGGGAGGGGACTCGAGTTGATCCCCCAAGTCTTTTCTTCACAGCTCCATACTATCACAAGGCAATCCAGAGTCTGGGTCTTGGGGTTCCAGGCACAAAAACTCAGTACGGGGTCAGCACCCTAATTTCTGTCTCTTCCCAACTTGGCTCAGCATCTCTTTTCAACTGGGTATCTGTCCCATCCTACTCCTAACTCCAACTAAGTAGACTGTCTCTACTGGGTGACCCAGCATTCCAGCCTTACTAGGGTCAAAAGGGCTTCCGGCCTGACTTGGGATCCCCACCCCCACCCTTAGGTCTCAGGCCGGCTCCTCTGGGCCTCCCAGCTGCTGGCCCTTTGCAATTCTTTCTCCTGGCACCTCCCCCAACCCCGGCCAGATTTAGCTCCTTTAATCTTCCCTGAAATCCAATCCAGCCATTTCCTGAGCACACGCTGCACTTCCCAAATGGCCTGTCACTGGAGAGGGTCCTACCTAGAGAGGCCTCAGCTCTTAGCTAGACTGAAGGAACCCCACTTCTTCCCACCCCAGAGAAGCCCTGGGAAACTCTGGCTATGTAGGGTTCAGCTGGCTACAATTGGCCTCTACAGGGCCAAGAGTTAGGAAGGGCCATCTCCCGCCTGGGGCACCTTTACCCAAAGAGCTCTTTCCTACCATGGGACTTTCCTCTCCCTCTGCACTGCAAGCTGCAGCCGGATCATCCGGTCTTCCTTTCTTGGAGTGCAGACTGGAACCAGTACACCCCAGGCACTCACCCGAGCTCCTCCTCCTGTGTGACCTTGGGTGTGTCACCACCCTCTCGGGATCTCCAGGAAATGGGAATTGTAACTTAGAAACTTAGACCCTTAGCTTAGAGCCATGGGGAGTAGCTAAGAGACTTCATGTCCCGGACAATTCTGGGTACATGACAAGTGCTATTTAGGCACTCACAGAAGGAAGGGCTGTGAGAATACTGGACTGGCATCCACAAGGCCAGGCCGCCATCCCCAGCACCACCAAACAGCAGAAAGAACAACAACATGCTCATTATAGTCTGGATTCTTCGGAGAACATGTTCAAAAGTGTTCAATGACAACACCATTTCCTGCCTCGAGGCTCTGAGACTTTCTTCCGTGTTAAGATACCATGGATTGTGAGACACTTCATTTATTTAATAACATTGTTTCTGGAGGAACCAGCAACATTACTGTATGAAATGTACAAAACTGTCAGCCATCCATCTTCTGGTCTCAGAATGTGTGAATTGTTCTGGAATGCAATGTCTGTATGGTACCCCGCCTCTATCCAGACAGAGATCCCCTGTCCCAGCTTCTTTGTGTTTGTTTGTTTGTTTGTTTACTGTTGGTGCTTGAAGACTGGGGTTCAAGTCATTTCTACCAAAGGTTTGTTGTCATTGTTATTGTTGTTTTGTTTTTTAGCTAACTGGCCTTAGGTAAGAGCATTGATATCCTCGTGCCTCGGTTTTTCCTTAAACAATTCACAGTTGTAGTGAATATTAAACAAAATGTTTAATATATTTATTCAGCACTGAATTGGATATTCAACACACGGGAGCTATTATTATTGTAACGATTTTGAGATGTTTGTTGAATTGAAACAGTTTTCCCAAGATGTGGGAGGTGGAGCTCTGGTAGTCCGTGGTCCAGATGCCCTCCAGTGGTCATTCTGGGGAATGGCGGGCTTCCTGTAGGCTTTGAGACTCCCTTAACTGGTCCAGAAATTCCTTAAACTACCCATACCACGCCAGGCTCATCCCGTCCTTCTCAAATTCTTCACATTTCCCTTCCTTTTAAGGAGACCTTAGGGCTTTCTAAACGAGTACTGAATAATATCAGAGACTAGAACGCAAGGTTTAGCAATGGAGGCTAACCTAGACACACTGTCTCAGAGTCCAGAGTCCCACCGAAATAGATTGTGTTAATCCCAAAGATGGAAAGAGAAAGACCACTGACCTGAATCATCACGGCCAAATTAATTAAAACAGGCAATTAATTAAAGCAAACTTTTAAATTCACGTACATGGGTTTCCTCCCATTAAGGCAGGATTTGAGAGGTCAGTTTGGATGTGAGGGAGACAAGGTTTTATAGCTCAGGGGTAGGGAGTTTTCAAATGGGGGATTTGGACAAAATAGTCAGGATTACGGGGGCAGAACACAAGCATAACAAGTTAGTCATAAGGACCTCTGGAAACAAAGACATGGTTGCAAGGAGGCTGTAATAACAGGCAGTCATAACAAGGTAGCCATTCAACTCTTTGGAAACAAAGACAGGGTTGTAAGATGGTTATTAGCTTTTGAAACAAAGATGTGATTGCCATTCCTGGAACAGGCAGCACAGAGCCATTTGTAGTTAAGGTTGCAGGTGGGGCACAGCCCAGTCCTTGAGAATCTGAGGTGTACTCTCGAACAGGAATGAACCTAGTTTGTCTACTGTAAGATGTCTTAAGTCTAAAATGGAGGCAGGTTGGTTCTTCAGCTGCTGGAATGCTATGACCAGAGCATCATTTTTCTGTTACCCAAAGTCTGTGGGATCTGGCCTGTGAAAACACCCTTCTGCTGCCATCTCCAAAACTCTAGCCCAGGACAAGGTTAGCCTGAATCCAAGAGTCTGACTCTATGGTTTATCGGATCTCTCCTCTGCTCACCCAGGCCGTCTTTCTCTCCTCCATTTATCCATTCATCAATATCTATTGAACACTGGATATGTACCAAGCCTCATGTTCTAAGTGCTGGGGGTTAAGAAGATCAATTGAGCACAGATACAGACACAGGACTAAGAGTTATTCACAATGTCCCAGACACCACATGGGGAGCTAATCCTCCCCTTCAAGTGTTTACAGCATCTGTGTGTGTCTTGGGGGTGGAGGGGAGGGAGGTGGGAAGCAGCACCAGAGGCAGGAAAGCCAACATCACATTAGAGTCCAGCTGCCAGATTTCCTGGACAAAACATGCCCCAGTCTGGCTATGGTAGCACCTGGCTCTCTCCTCCAGGGTCACTGTTGTTTTATAAAAAAAAAAAAAAAAAAAAAAAAAAAAAAAAAAAAAAAAGAAGAAGAAGAAGAAGAAGAAGAAGAAGAAGAAGAAGAAGAAGAAGAAAGAAAAAGAAGCCAGGAATATGTTTGGTAGAGACATGGTATGGTGTGGGAGAAGGGGGTGCCTCTGTGAGCCCACGCTGAGTTGAGGGGGTAGGAGAGAAAGAGAAAGGGGGGGCGGTAGAGGAATAGAGGCTGGCCATGAACACATGGAGAGAGAGGGGGCAGGGAATAGGGAGAGAAGGGACAGAGAGGGGAGAAGAGCAAGAGCAAGAGAGAGAGGAGGGGGCAAACAACCCCTTTTATAGTGAGTAGGGCACACCTGGCTGTTGCCAGGTAACTGTGGGGCGGAGCCTAGACAAAATGCCAACAATCACCCTGTTCCCTGGAGATCCCTCCTCACCTCAGATTCCCACTTCTAACGGCACCATTTCTGCCATGGCCCTTACCCAGGCCCAGAGCTGGGAGCCAAGTAGGAGCAAGGTTTATTTGTTTGGCTGGTTGGTTTTTAGAGACAGGGTCTCTCTGTGTAGCCCTGGCTGTTCTGGAACTTGATCTGCAGACCAAGCTGTCCTGGAACTCAGCGATCTGCCCGCCTCCACCTCTGGAGTACTGGGCTTAAAGGTATGCATCACCACTGCCTGGCTGGGAGCAAGGTTTGTTTACTTTTTGAAGAAGGATCTCACTGTGTAGCTCAAGCTGACCTTGTGACGCCTTCCTGGGATTACAGCTGTGAGCTGTCATGTCCTGGAGCACCTCCTTTTAAAAACTCATACTTGCCACGGATGGCCCAGCTAGGGACTTCACTCACCAATACTTAGCACTGAAACACAGCTCCTCATTTCTGGCCACACCCCCATCTAGGATCACGGGAGGGAGGGGGGCTGCCTCAGGGTGTGTCCTTCTGGAAGATGGCTGGAGGAAGGTAGAGTTGGTAAGCCCATGTTACTGGTGTGTGCAGCCTCCTGAAACTCAGTCTTTCTGGGGAATTTCCCAAATGTCCCCCCTACTGCCCTTTGCTGGCTCCTACCCAGCTGGGCCCATTTCCTCAGAACCCTTCGCAGCTTCAGGAGCACCGACCATGGTTCCTTCTAGGTCCTCTCAACCGCCAGACTGGTGCTGTCCAATAGAAACACTGATAACTTTAAATGTCCTAGAAGCCACATTTTAAAGACAGACTCAAGAAACAGATGGAATTGATTTCAATAACTGAATATACTTAATCTATCCGAAATATGACTTTACCATGTGATCAACATTATGAACATATACATTTTGTTTATAAGCTGACATGGACATTAACCTTCTACTGCAGTGCTTCTCAGTGTGCAAAGTGCTTGAGTGCATAGCTCCCTTTCAGAAGTTCGGTAGCCACATGTGACTGTCACATTGGACATCAAGGTTCTAGAATCTTCCTTTGCTATTTGGCATGTACAATTTTTTTTTTTAAAACTCACGTGGTTCATCATCTCATCACTGGGTATCTTGTCTCCTTAGGGAGATTAGGAGCTGCCTTGGGACTAAGTCCTATTTTGTTCTCCTGCTTATATCCCATGACACCTAAAAACTGTGCTCCATACTCAGACGGCGCCCCAAGCGTGTTTGTTGATGCGAGTGAGCGTTGGGGGATTGATTTTTGTGGTTTGGTTATGGCTGTAAATGGTGTTTTATAGATTGCTTCTATAGAGGCTCCCTGCCACAATAGTAGCAGAAACAAGCAGCCGTGGTTGTCAGCAAAGGCAGAGAGGCCTCGGGGCAGATGGGGCTCCCTGAATCAGGAGGGGGAAATCCTGCTAGACAAGACACCATTTCTCTAACTTAAAAACCTGTCATTGCTGCTGCTTGCTCCTCTTTGCAGCCCCGTCTCCATCAGACCTGAGATCTAGGCCTTGTCAGGGTGCATTACACAAAGGATGTATCTCCAGTTTCCCACCACCGGTCGCGGAGCTTCTCAGGGTTGAAAAGGAGTTATTCAGGCTGACAAGAGCCTGGCCCACAGCAGATGCTCAGAGCGTACTGTAGGGTGAGGAATAGAATGGATTGTGGGTGGCCGGGAAGCCTTTCATTCAAGTATTCATGAGCCAGAAATGTGTATGGAGAAGTAGCTACTGGGTTCTGGGTCCTACACGGAACAAGGCAGGTGTGTCCTTGCGGAGCCTGCCTTCTCATGGGAGAAGCAGACCACGGGCACGCCAATGTATGCAGATACAATGATGAGCACCCTGGCTGATGAAAGGAACCAGGGGTTCTTCAAGGAGACAAGGTCTCTGCCTGTGGCCCAGAACACAGGGTGTCCTGCTGTAGGTCAGGAATAAAACTGGTAGCAGATGAGACCTGGAGCAAGTGGCTCAGCAGAAAATTGTTCCTCAGCCCCTGCCTTACTCTGACTACAATGCAATCATTCCTAGCGAACCAGTTTGTCCCTAGCTCACCATCGTACCCTCAACATAGCAATGAGCTGGAGCGCAGCCCACCCATCGGCACAGGGTTTTGAGATTCTAGTCCACTGCTTCTCTGAGAGGCCCAAAGATAGCACAATCACTAAGCTGTTGCTGCTAAAAATGCAGATCCTCAGGCCACAGGCCAGATCTTCCAAACCGGGGTTTTCAGGCGTAGGCTCATGTATGTGCATTTTTAAAAGCACTCCGGAGAATATGGACCCTCAGGTTTGCCCTGAGGTTTAAAGAGTCTCCATTTCCCAGGCTGGCTGAGCACGGTGGGGATAGGTTTCTCTTTTCAGCTGAGTGTTGGCTTTGACATTTTTATTACTGATGAAAAGCCATGATTCATGGGCTATTGGTAACCCCCCTGTCAGCCTGGAAGGAGTCAGAGGCCACTCAGAACAGAATCCTCCTATCTTTTCGATCTATCTATAAAATGCTTACCTGAGCAGACACTGTTTAAAGGCCATTAAAATACCAGACACAGAATAACCCGGTTCCTGGAACTTTATAGACATATTTACTCAAACCCAAGTGCTTACAAAGAGTAAATAAAAAGGAAGCAAAATGAGTAAGCACCCCCAGAACTAAGAGCCGAAAGTAAACAACCCTGTTCACTAAAATAAACATGGCAAATCCGCAAGGATTAAATGACCTCTAGTCAGACAAGCTAAGAGGCAAAAAATGCTTCATGCCAGCTTTGGAGGGGAGCATGCACCTTTGGAGGGGAGGGCTAGGGGAGGGCAGTACCCTTGTGTCTGTGAAGAGTGTCCCAGAACTCCAGACAGAGAGCTCCAGGGCCCGACAATCCCCAGGATTAAAGATTGTGTCTCTATAGGCCTAAGACACATGAGAATTTCCTAGAGGCATATGGCACTAAGTTACTAATAGGTGCCACTTATTTAACAATTCCACAAGGATTTATTTAACATCTAATATATAAATACTGTGTCAGTTATTAAAGAGGCCAGAATGAACAGAATGAGTAAATTTCTCTCTCTCTTTCTCTCTCTCTCCTCTCTCTCCTCTCTCTCTCTCTCTCTCTCTCTCTCTCTCTCTCTCTCACATCATGTACACATACAAAGACCAAGATATAATCTCATCCTAAACTTTCTCAACGTTTAAAAATCAAGACAGTGGGGCTGGAGAGATGACTCAGCGGTTTAGAGCACTGACTACTCTTCCAGAGGTCCTGAGTTCAATTCCCAGCAACCACATGGTGACTCACAACCATCTGTAATGGGATCTGCTGCCCTCTTCTGGTGTGTCTGAAGAGAGCAATTGTGTACTCATATACATAAAATAAATAAATAAATCTTTTAAAAAAAACAAGACAGTATAGTAGGAGAGGCTCCATTTGCCATTCTCGGAACAGATCTAGCCATAGGAACCTAGATGAGTTACCTCATGTAACCCTGATTGCATTCAGGATAACTGCTCTTATCTCCCGCACTTTGTTCCTAGATGAGCACAAACTGAGGCTCAAAGGAGAAAAAAAAGATCAGTACCGATTTGTGGCATCTGCCGATCTGGGTGGTGTGCTCCCAGGCTGTTCAGTTACTGAATGGAGAACAGCAATGAGTTGAGTGACTTCTGGCTTCAGTTCACCAGGGCAAACGTGGCTCACAGTTATTGACGGGAGGACCAAGAGGTATGATGAGCCAAGCACACATTCATAACCACTTTGTTATACGGCCAACAACTGCGTGGCACTGTTGACATGTGAGGGCGGTACTGCATGGGGCCTTTGTGAAGTGTCGTTTTTACGGTGTCCCATAAACTCATGAGTCTGGCAACTAGTGCTTTTTCCTCTCTGCTTCACCCAGCAGAATTGTCTGGTTTTCCTTCTAGGGCTGTTCAAAAACAAAACAAAACAACAACAACAAAACCTGAACTTTTCATTTAAAATAATTTTATACTCCCAGGGCATTGCAAAAGAAGTACAGGAAGGTCTGTGTTTCTTTCCCTCAGTTTCCCCAGTGATTACAAAACACATAACCATAGCCAGAAAATTGGCAATGTGAACGTGGGCATAAACTAGGCCGGTCCCCACCCTCCCATCCCCCACCCACCCAGCTAGGATTGTCACACTTAGTAAATTAAAATACAGGACACTGTCTTAGTTATCCTAATTATCAACTTGACACAGCCTAGAGCCATTTGAGAGAAAAGCCTCTAGTGAAGGATTGCCTAGATCAGACTGGCCTATGGCCATGTCTATGAAGGGTTGCCTTGATTATGAACTGATGTAGGAAAACCCAGCCCACTGAGGGCAGCACCATCCCTAGGCAGTTGGTCTTGGGCTATGTAAGAAAGCTAGCAAGTATGTAAGTGAACTAGCAAGCAGGGCTCTTCCATGGTTCCTGCCCTCAAGTTCCTTCCCTGACTTGCTTCAGTGAAGGACTGTAAACTGAAGTGCAAGTCAAATACACATTTTTCTTCCCTGAGTGTCCTTTGATCATGTTTTCACCACAGCAACAGAAGGGAACTACGACAAAGACTAAAAACTTATTTTTAGCATAAGCATGGACCATGCAATATTTGGAACATGTATTTTCTAAAACTATTTCTTGCTTGTTTTAAATCAAACAGAACTGCACATTCTATAGTTTAGCTGGCAGATTCCTTCTGCCCCTTGTGCTGGGGACTCAGCCAAGGACCCTGTGCATGCTACATAAAAGCTATGCCACCCAGCTGTATACCTAATCCATGGCGACCCCGATTTTATTATGTGCAGACTCACAACCACCGCTATCATTAAAATACAGAATTATCCATCACACAGATATTGCAGATGAAGCCAGATGTGGTACTGCATATCCATAATTCCCAATATGTGGGAGGCTGAGGCAGGAGACCTGTCTGGATTTCAAGGACTACAAAACACATAGCAGGCAGACTACAAGACCGTACTTTAAACAAGCAAGCAAGCAACAACAGAAAGATGTTGCTCGTGTTAACCTTTTGGTACCACGCCCACCTTCCTCAGTCCTCCCTGTGGCTGGCAACCACTTCCCTCTTCTTCCTCCCTTTACTATGTTTGTTTTTTATTTCAACTTAATGTCCTTGAGATTCAAGTTGTTGAAACTTAGCAGGGTTCTCTGCTTTTAGCTGCTCAGAAGTGTTCCAAGAAGGCCCTTTATTCCAAAGAACTCCTAGTTTTGAACAGGATCCTACTCTGTAGCTTAGCTGGCCTCAAACTCATGACAATGTCCCTCTCTTGGCTGCCCAAGTGCTAGGGATTTCGGGCACGGGCCATCATGCTCAGCTAAGAACAATTAATTTTTGAAATGCCATTCAGAGTGTGAGTACATGTACTTTATGTATAATAAATATTATGTGACATTAATGTATATAATTTTTGTTTGTGTGTATGTGTGTGTACCGTGTGGATACTTTGGCCTGCAGGTTCAGAAGAGGGTGTCAGATCCTGGATCTGAAATTACAGATGGTTGTGAGCTACCATGTAGACACGAACCTGAACCTGATCAGTTAAGAGCAGTAATTGCCCTTAAGCACTTACGTGTTTCTCTGATACTTACTGTCTCTCTCCGTGCTCCAGGAGCTGAGACCTGCACTAGCAAATGAGATGTATTACCTGTCCCCAGCCTGCAGGGTTTTCTTAGCTAACAGATACTGAGACTTCTGTAGACCCTAGGAGTTGTATGAACTTGCTAGAGAATCACGGTCTACTCACCCTAGCCAGAGAAGGAACCCACAGACCAAAGAAAAATTCTGGAGTCCATGCTGGCAAAGAAATCAATTTATTGGGGTGCTGTTCAAGAGCTTGGGGTGACTCACAGATAGCTGCACAACAGAAAAGTCCTACTCTGAGCCAGTTTTCCTATTCTGTTTCAGAGTAAGGTCTCATGTAGCCCAGGCTGGCCTTTGTAGCCAGAGATGACCTTGAACTTCTATTTTTCTTGCCTCCACTTCAGGAGTGCTCTGATCACAGCTATATGCCACTATGCCAGACTTTCCCTCTTTTTTTCTTTTTACCTGTGATCTGTATCCCATCACCTATTATGTATTTTAGCAGGTTTTTTCTTTTGAATGATTTATTTTATGTGCATGAGTGTTTTGCCTGCATATGTCTGTGTGCCATGTGCAAGCTCAGTGCCCTCAGAGGCCAAAAGGGCATTGGATCCCCTAGAACTGGAATTATGGATGGTTGTGAGCCACCATTGTAAGCACTGGGAACTGGACCTGGGTCATTTGCAAGAGCAATGAAGTGCTCTAACCACTGAGCCATCTCCCCAACCCCCTTTTGCAGATCTAAAGTTAACTGCAGCTAGGGTCGGAGGGAGTGGTAGTTGGAATCTCAGGGAAGAATACTGTGAAGATTCTGTGACCCTGTTCCTCCCTCTAGGAGTGAATGATCAGTACCATTACCATAGACTTAGCTATCTGCTGTATGGTTGGTTCTGTTTGTGCCATCACCATGACAGCAGGCATAGGTCTCCCTGTACAGGCTGGTTTGGTGTCAACTTGACACAAACTAGAGTCATTAGAGAGGAAGTAGCCTCAGCTGAGAAAATATCTCCATGAGATCTGGCTGTAGGGCATTTTCCTTTATATATATATCTTATGTATGTGAGTACACTGTCACTGTCTTCAGACATACCAGAAGAGGGCATCAGATCCCATTACAGATGGTTGTGAGCCACCATGTGGTTGCTGGGAATTGAACTCAGGACTTCTGGAAGAGCAGTCAATATTCCTAACCACTGAGCCATGTCTCCAGCCCCCTGTAGGGCATTTTTCAATTAGTGTTCAATGGGAGAGGCCCCAGCCCATTGTGGGTGCTGCTATCCTTGGGCTGATGGTCCTGGATTCATAAGCAAGCTGAGCAAGCCATGGGGAGCAAGCCAGTAAGCACCACCCCTCTATGACCTCTGCATCAGTTTCTGCCTCCAGGATCCTGCCCTGGTTGAGTTCCTATCCTGACTTCCTTCAGTGATGAACTGTGATGTGGACGTGTAAGCCAAATAAACCCTTTCCTCTATAACTTGCTTTTTTGGTCACAGTGTTTCATCCCAGCAATAGAACCCTAGTTAAGATACTGTAGGTCATCACAGTGTCCTGTCCCAGGTTTGGTGAAACCCAGAAGAAACAGTCATGCTATAGTGAAGGAAAGAAGAGATGGACTCACTTTAGGGGAACTCAGAACTTGGTGGAGATTCCCGTTAGATGTACACATAGAGATTTTGAATAAACAGACAAATGTTTGGGGCTGCAGTTTAGAAGATGAAACATCTGGAATAAAGATAGGTAAGTTTGGGGAGCGAGGGGTAGACACTAATTAAAGCCACAAGACTGGAACAGATCTGGCAAGGGGCGAAAGTGGATGGGTTCCTAAGAACTCAGCCTAAAGCTTTGTCTCAGATACTGTTCTATTGCTGTGAAGAGACAGCACGATCAAGACAACGCTAATAAAATAAAACATTTAATTGAAGGATTGCTTATAACTTCAGAGGGTTAGTCCATCATTGTCATGGCAGGACTGTGGCGGCAGGCAGGCAGGCAGGCATAGTATTGAAGTAGCTGAGAGCCTTGCATCCTGATCCATAGGAATCAGACAGAGAAAGACATTGGATCTGGCCCTGGACTTTTGAAACCTCAAAGCCCACATCCAAGGACATACCTCACCCAAGGCCATGCCTCCTAATCCTTCCAAACAGCTCATCCACTGGGAACTAAGCATGCCAATACATGAGTCTATGGAGACCATGTTCATTCAAATTACCACAGACTAACACTTGAAGGTAAGAAGATTGGAAAGAGCTGGGAAAGAGGGTGAAGGACTAGTCAGCCAGAAGAGTAACCAACTTGCTGCTGAGAGTTTCTGGAGGGACAGAAAGTAACTGGATGTGGCCTGTAGGTCAACTGTGATGAGGCCTGAACATTGACCGCTGGCTTCCAAGTTGTGGTGGTTGGTTTTTTCACTTTGATAAGAAAAGTATTGATGAAATGATTAGGGTGAAAATGTCACTCCAAAGAGTTTGCAACTGAATGAGGGATATTTTAGACAGGAGTCTTGTTAACTGTTTTAAAAAAAGATTGACTCGAAAGGGAACAGAAAAATAAGGCCATTGTTGGGGGAAAGCTAGAGAATCAGGGACCCTTACATCTGCAATCCTGGAGTTCTGGAAGCAGGGATAAGGCATCCCTGGGGTGAGCTGGCAAGCTAGATCAGCCTGATCTGTGAGCTCCAGGTTCAGTAAGAGAACATGCCTCCATAAAATGGAGTCTGATATAAATCTCTGATTTCTGTATATATACACACACACACACACACATATATATATATGCACCTGCACACACACTTATTTGAATACACATATATATGTACATATACCATATACACATTCATCCACACAAAAAAAGTATAAAACTACTCACTTAAAAATAAAAGAGATGGGCTGGAGAGATGGTTCAGTGGTTAAGAGCACTCACTGCTCTACCAGAGGTCCTGAGTTCAATTCCCAGCAACCACATGGTGGCTCACAACCATCTGTAATGGGATCTGATGCCCTCTTCTGGTGTGTCTGAAGACATGACAGTGTACCCATATACTTAAATAAAATCTTTAAAATAAAATAAAATAAATCTTTAAAAAATAAAAATAGGGGGTGGAGGGATGGCTCAATGGTTAAGAGCACTGACTGTTCTTCCAGAGGTCCTGAGTTCAATTCCCAGCAACCATATGGTTGCTCACAACCATCTGTAATGGGAACTGATGCCCTCTTCTGGTGTGTCTGAAGACAGCTATAGTGTACTCAAAAACTTAAAAAAAATAAATAAATAAATAAAAGAGAGATGAAGGAAGGAAGGAAGGTGTGGAGCCTTGTATGTGGGTGCTGCAGCTCCTGGATGGGGCCCGATGGATGGTGAGGGAGGCTCTATACCTCTCTACACACAAAATTGCTTACCTGGTACCAACAAGCAGAGCCAATGTCCTGGCTCCAAACCTTCTCCTTACCTGGCTATTGCCTGTATTGCCCCCTGTGCTTGCTCTATGCTATATCACAATGCTTGCCTCGCCTACTGTGGTTTATATGGCAACAGGTTTCACCATATGACAATGGGCAGGGTTATGGCACAATATATGACCTTAAAGTCAACCAAAAATACCTACCATGACACAGCTCCTTGCCAAGGACCAGCCTCGGCTTGGAGAGGGGTTCTGAGGAAGGGGTGTCTGGGAGCGGCAGAAACAAATGACTGGAAGTCAAGTCCTGGGTCTGAGCTGGCGGCCATGTTCTGCTGGAGACAGCTTTCCTGTCTGGTTTCTCTCTGATCTGCTTTCTTTCTCTCTGATCTGCTTTTCCTGAAGATTTCTATGTTCTGCTCAGGACAGTTCTCCAAGCAGTTCTCTCTTGCTATTCTAAAAAATTCTCTGGCTAGCTCACCCCCTGCAGATCATAAGCCCAGTCTTTTATTTTACATATCAATACAGTCATTTACTCCAGGTTTCCTTTCGATTATCCTATGAGTCAGCATCCCGTGATCCCAGCCCCTTAATACTTAGGAGACAGAAAGCACACATTTTTTTTTAACATTGCAAAAGAATTCAGAAATCTGCCAGCCTCTGTTAAGTACAGAGGACAGGCTAGCTGGGTGGGACCCTGTCCTGAAATTACCATTTCTACCACACCTAGACCTAAATTAGCTCTGTCCCAGGCTGACCTTGAACTCAGGAAACCATCTGCCTTTCTAATCATAAAGGAAAAAACTTAGCTGGGTGGGATCTTGCCTTTTGATCACCACTCCCTAAATCTTTCTATCTTCTTCCTTAGTGGCTTTCTGACGAGTCGGCTCACAGAGCAGCTGCTTTTGTTCCTTTAGTTTCTTGAAGCCCCTTATACAATTCATCTTGCATCTTTATATTTTTGCATGTTTTTAGAGTTCTTTTCCACAGCCTTAAGGGCTGTCCTGAAGGTCCCAGCATTTACCATTTTGCAGAGACATCAGCCACACCTTGCCTCCTGCACAGTCTCAGATCATCATGGAGTCATTAACGTTAACCGGGAAGACCTTCCTTGAAGGAGGAACGTAAACTACCTGCATTATTATACAAACAAGCCCTATGCCCACAGCAACCAGCAACACTTGTGGAGGTCCACTCCTGCTGGCCCTGTCCCAGGGACGGGAACCATGTCATTCTGTCCCTAACAAGGCTATGCTGGACTCGGCAGCTCCTCTTTAAGAGACAAGAAGGGAGAGATGTGGGTGTTACAGCCCTTGGGTGGGGCCTGGAGGATGTCGAGGGAAGCTTCATACTGCTTTGATAGTATGAGTGCCCATGTCCACTGGCAAACCATGTGACACAAGAGAAGAGGATCCTAACAAACTAATGAATGGCAGATTGGGCCTGGAACAGGGCAGTGCCTGCTTCCTCCATCTGCACGAAAGTTCCCTTGGGTGCTGGCAGCCTGCCACCTCCTCACAGTGACAGTGGGATGGTTATCTACCCGAGAGCTCATGTCTATTCCCTTTTGGTACAAAGGTTATGAAAATGCTTACTGCCGTGCAATAGATCTGTACTCAAGGCCACTCTCCAATCTGTTTCCCAGGTTGGTATCTCCACCCCTCTCACCCTCTCCTGGATCCCGGTCCCATACTTTTTTGCAAGTAGAGGGGCTGCCTTATGCTGGAGCACAGATGGCTCCCCCCACAGGAACAAAAACCATGTGCTTTTTGAAAGCTTCTATTTTCATAGTAAAATCAGCAGCAAAGGGCAGGGCATTGGATGGAACTTTGGGAGGAGGGAAGAAGGAACTCCTGGGAGATACAGTAGGAAGGATCTCTGAGCAGAACAAGAACACTAATTGCTCTTTCAGAGGACCTGGGTTCAATTCCCAGCACCCACATGGTGACTCATATCTCCAGTCCTAGGGGATCTGATACCCTCTTCTGACCAACTTGGGCACCTCAGGCAAAACACCCATATACATAAAAAATGGGGGAGACTATCTGAAATATAAGTAGTTTTAAAGAACTACTCCTAGAACGTAATTGATTCACAAGTACCATCCCTGAGTATCTGGATATATGAGTATCAGGGTATCTGGAGATCTGTAGTTCTCAGTTAATTGACTTCTGAATGGAAGGTGAGGCTTGAGCAGAAGTCCTGTGTTTAAAACTAAAGTGTCCCCCCAGCAATCCTATAAAAAGACAATTTGTACCTGGCTATGAAAGTTACTATCATATTATCCTGAATTAAGTTATTTCTTCATTAGAACAATGTGTTTGCACCAGTGAGATACCTCTGTGTTAGTATCAATATGAATCAAATCATCTCATTCAGTCCCTCACCATATGCATTTTAGCAGATAGGCAGGATTCATATTCTCTCTCTCTCTCTCTCTCCTCTCTCTCTCTCTCTCTCCCCTCCTTATAGTATTGCTTGTTCTCCCAAGTCCTAAATCACCCCTAACAACCATGGGACACATTACCACTCAGGCAGCTTCTCTAATAAGCTGATGGACTAGAAGGGATTTGCATATTGTATCAACTCCCAGTAAGCTGCATAATTAATTGCTATACCAGCTCATAGGTCTTTGCACTTTAATATTTGTTAAATTGAAATGATGACTAAATAGTGGTGATGTTATAAACACCAGCTAGTGCTGGTGAAGAGGATTTGCTCAGAAGGCTGAGGGCATGAATGACTCTCAGAAACCTTTTGGGCCAGGTGTGGTAGCACATGCCTTTAATCCCAGCACTTGGGAAGCAGAGGGAGGCAGATCTCTGTGAGTTCAAGGCTAGCCTGGTCTACAGAGTGAGTGCCAGGACAGCCAGGACTACACAGGAAAACCATGTCTCAAAAGAAGGAAGAGGAGGAAGAGGAAGAGGAGGAGGAGGAGGAGGAGGAGGAGGAGGAGGAGGAGGAGGAGGAGGAGGAGGAGGAGGAACTATTTGGTCTGGTAGTCCTTCTGACTTATCTGGTCCACCTGTCCTTCTGATTTGTCCATTCCAACCTCATGCCCACCCTATAATCCCTTATCCATAGGCAACTGCTCTTCCAAACGTGTTTGTGTAGACACATATATTTTTCTAGAAGTTGAGTTTATTATGTATTTTACCTAAATGTATTGATTTGCCTAAGCGAACATTTTAGAAATGACTTTTCTTCTTATTCAGCAATGTAATTTGAAGTCATGTTTTTAGGTGTACCTTAAGGTGCTTTTTTGGTTTGATTTCTGCAGCACATAACTCTGAAACACTGCATCTTAAACTTTATTTATTTATTTATTCAGATCTTCTAAACTCATCATGGTGGTATGTTGCAGGCTATTTGATCACATTGTGAACTCCAAGATTGTTTCCTGTTATGGTGTAGCACATACCTTTATCCAAGAGCTTCCGTAAACAGGATTGAATAAGTCAACCATAGGTCATGAGGCAGAGCAAGCAACCAGTTGACAGGGAGTAAATATAAGAGAACACAGGAAGTAGAAAGGAGGGGCATTGAGTTGAAGGGTATTGAGCCAGTGTGGAGAAGAGAAAGGCTGGGTGCTTTCTCTGCTTCTCTGAGCTAGCAGGCTTTACCCCAGCATCTGGCTCCTGAGTCTTCACTGGTAAAATCAAATATTTGGGATTTTGAGGGTTTTTTTAAAAAAACAAACAACAACAACAAAAAAAACATTTTGGTGGCACAACCACATGAACAGAGAAATCACTCCAGCTGTGGACAAACTGAGAAGCTATCGGATTTGGTAAGACCTCAAGGAGAGAGTTAAGGATGGGAAATACAATATAGAAGGCTTTAGGACCCTGCATAGTGCTACTTTAGATGACTCGAAAATAATAGAAGCAGGAAACAAAAGCTAAATAACTCAACTGAAATTGGTTCAGTATTGAATATGATTATCATCATTTTGGTATTTCATACTTTATCCTTAATAACCAAAGGAGGCTTCTGTATGTGCTCAAAGAAAAAACCTTTAGAGATATAGGAAAAAGAAAGATATGAAAAGTGTATTGATAAGATACAAGTCTTAGAAAGAAAATTAGAGAGACATAAATAAAAATGAGAAAAATACTCAAACACAGGAATCTAGACAAGCCTTAGAAAGGCCTATAAATGAAAATAAGAAAAATACTCAGGTACAGACAGAGGAATTTAGACAAGGGCCTACTACTACATAATGAAACTGAAAGGGAGTGGCCCAAGATTGTTTATTCAGTTACCCCCAAGATTATGGAAAAATTAAATAGAATTCTATAGACATACTAGATTCAAGGAGATTTAAGGAAGTGATCATTACATATGGTATGCATTCACCCTATGTAAGGCAGATATTAAATTCTTGGGCAACTCAACAGAATTATCCCCCAATACTAGAAAGACTTGGCAACAGCAATATTGGAAGCTGGTCCTGAGTTACAATGGCAAATATGGTGGGAAGAGGAAGCTAGGGCCATAGAACAATGAAGTCAGGCCAGATGTATTGATATTTTCCAGGATCAGTTGCTAGGTGAAGGACAATATGCTAAACAAGATAGCAGTAGTTCACACCTTTAATCCCAGCACTTGGGAGGCAGAGGCAGAGAATTACAGTGATTTAAATTTAAAAGCAGCTTGCAAAAGGAAGGCTGAATCCCAGCACTTGGGAGGCAGAGGCAGGTGGATTTCTGAGTTTGAGGCCAACCTGATCTACAGAGTGAGTTCCAGGACAGTCA
The DNA here is from genome assembly GCA_028551405.1 of Uromys caudimaculatus. Taxonomy (NCBI): domain Eukaryota; kingdom Metazoa; phylum Chordata; class Mammalia; order Rodentia; family Muridae; genus Uromys; species Uromys caudimaculatus. The sequence continues at coordinate 66,125,149 of CM052709.1, read as the reverse complement.
GGACTACACAGAGAAACCCTGTCTCGAAAAAAAAAAAAAAAAAAAAGAAAAAAGAAAAAAAAAAAAAAAAAAAAGGAAGGCTGAAATTCAAAGTGCATATACTTTGTGATCTAAAAATAAATTCCCTTAAACTTTGAAATTACATATAAAGAAAAGGGGGGAAACAGGTATATCTATCCAATAAGGTATATTTAATTTTAAAGTAATATTAAAAATTTCAATCGAAAGATAATACTTTTTCTATTGCCAAAAAATATTTTGCCCAAGGAAAGATATAACCAGCCAAAAAAGGAACCCCCAAGAGTTAGGATTAGGCAGGCTTTTGCTTTTATCTTTCCAGGAAAATAAAAACATCCAACTAAGGAATCCAGACCACTGGACAAATAAAACATCTGAAGAAAAAGGACAGATCACCAAGAAAAAATGTCCCAAGAAAAGGAGTAAATTGGCCAAGTGCTATTACTCACCACCTCCATCTTGTTTCTTCTGCCCTCTACAGACTAAGTGCAAATGGTCTTTATGTGGTCCCAATTCAATTAAAAATTAAAGCTGGTTTTGGGGTTGGAATGTGTCACTCTCTTTCTGTAAACCCATGCATGCTTGTTAAAGGAAAACCCCAAATCTCTATCTCATATCAGAAGAGCCACCTGGTATGGGACAGAGGAAAACAAAAAATAAGCAACTATTCTATTGTCACTAATCTCATAATCTTTTGGTTTTCATTTGACTCTCTAAAACTTTTTCAAGGTATAAATATTATCTCAAAATGTATAAGATTATTATGCGTATACAAACTTTCTTTCTTGATACTAGTAGTCTTACATAGTATTAACTAATTCTAGAAATAAGCTTCATTTAGCTTCCTGTATGTGCTTTTAGGTTTGAATCTGAAGCAAGGAACTAGGCACAAAGTTTTTGTACTTCAGATGTACTTAATAAATTGTGGTCCTCAAACCTTTCTGAGATCTGCTGAATATGGAATTTAAAATGTACATTTTCTACCATTCCTAACAGAAACCTTTTAGGTTTCCAAGAAGATGATGGGGCCCCACAATGACAAATTCACCTAGATTATGGTAATACTACCACTGGGCAAAACTGTCCCATGCTTCATCTGCTGCCAGGTTCTGTGCAAACAGTTGACACATGTAGGTTGATTGCTATGTTCTACCAAGCCAGGATTGCCACTAAGCTGACAAACATCTCCCAAGAATCAGTTTCAGACTACAAACTGCTCAGGACATTCAAATTGCTGAGTTCATATGAGACTGACACATTCAACAGGAGTTCAAACTCAAAAATACATAGTCCTAAGACTGTCAAATATGACCATGCTGGACACGTAGAAAGTTCGGCAGAAATAGCTTCATTATTGTATTAAGTTTTACTGTGTTAAGTTAAAAATCTTTCCTTTTGCCGGGCAGTGGTGGCGCACGCCTTTAATCTCAGCACTTGGGAGGCAGAGGCAGGTGGATTTCTGAGTTCGAGGCCAGCATGGTCTACAGAGTGAGTTCCAGGACAGCCAGGGCTACACAGAGAAACCCTGTCTTGGAAAAAAAAAAAAAAAAAAAAGCTTTCCTTTTTATATATAGTAAAAAGGGGGATATAGGAATAAGAATAATAAGGGAAAAGGTAGATTATTGAATCTACTCTTATAGATCTTTGTATATTGATACAAAATTAAGGTTATAGTTTAGTTACAACATACTATGTATCAACTTCTTTTAAGGTATTGTACTTATGTAATTCTTAAAAATGCAATGTGAAGTTCTAGTCCCTTTGAAAGCTATTATTACAAATTGTTTAGGATAATTAAAAAATGAAAGTTAATAGTCAAACTTGTGGTTTTGTTAGGCACTAGTTTAGTTAATCACAGATGTTGTCTTAGTTAATCAGATAGTAAATTGCTAGAGACAAGCAATATTTGCCAATTCAAATATACTGAGATAGTTAGATGGTCTTCAGAAATCAGAGATCCGTAGAATATGGCATTTAAAGATGTTTTATTTAAGACTATTTTTTTTGACAATGAGACATGTCAGCTCCTGGCAGTACCCCCATTATTTTAAAGATGATGAGCATTGAAGAACCTCCTTTTTGAGTTTGCCTCAGATATGGCAAGCTGCTACTGCGCATGAAACTGCCCTTGCTTCAACTACTGACAGAATGCTGTCCAAGCTGTGGACAAGCAGGACACAAAGAATGTCGACTGCCAAACTCTGGCAGGACAAAATAGAGAAGTCCTTTATAGTTCCTGCTTCACAGAAAAATCTGTCAGGTATTCTGGGCCAGCAGGCTGAAGAGATGGATGCTCCAATGTTGCAGAGGAATCTTGGGTGGCTGTCAGCATCCAGCAGTCTGTCATTTCTATAGTTTTAGAAGCTGCTTGCTCTGCACTTCCTGTTTATTCAGGTAATATTTATCCTTCTCAGGTCTCTAATGGGTTTGAGGACTAGATAGTTATAGTCTTGCTTAAGTTGTTTAAGATTTAAGAAAATGTTTTAAGGGCTAAAAAGATGGTTTTAGATTGATAAATGCAAGTTATGAAAGAAATTTATTTAGGTACAGAACTTGGGACTCGTCAAGATAGGCTAGATAGTAGAGTGCTTTCTTCAAGGTTATCAAATTCAAATAGACTAGACATTGTGAATGTAATTCTTACCTGATAGTATATAGTTTATTGATGTTAGAAAAAGAGTCTTTTATTTAGACAAAAGGGGGGAAATGTTGCAGGATATCTGATCACATTATGAATCTCATGCTTGTGAACTGGAAAAACCAGTTTCTTTTTATGGTGTGGCTCAGCCCTAGCACACACCTTTAATCCAAGGATCGAATAAAGTCAATCATAAATCAAGAGGAGGAGCAAGCATCCAGTTGACAGGAACTGAACATAAGAAAACACAGGCAGTAGAAAGGAGGGGCATTGAGTTGAAGAGCATTTAAAGATGGCATGAAGGAGGAGAAAGGGCTTTTTCTCCCTGGGATGCAGGTAGAGTAAGAAGGTCAGCTGGGTGCTTTCTCTGCCTCTCTGAGCTAGCAGATAGCACTCCAGCATCTGGCTCCTGAGCCTTCACTGGTAAAACCGAATGTTTTGAGATTTTCTTTTTAAAAAAACAAAGAATGGTTTCCTACTACCCAGGAAGCTGAGACAGAAGAAAGGAGAGTTCATACATACACATACATACACACTTACATACACACATACATACATACACACATACATACATACATACATACATACATACATACATACATACATACAAGCTGTGATGGTTTGTATATGCTTTGACCTAGGGAGTGGCACTATTAGAAGGTGTAGCCCTGTTGGTGTAGCGTAGAGTTGTGGAGTCCCATGTCTACTCCACCACAGGGCTTGGCCACTTGGGTAAGCAGGCCTCAGGGAGTTGATTGGGCTTACCCCACGCGGTTGCAGGGCGGGTGTTGGGCTGTAGGGAAGCCTCAGGACATAGCTCCAGGGGTGGGGAAGCACAGTCTGAGGCACAGAACAGCTGGAGCTGGCTTGGGGGTCCCTAGGCCTGTGCCGAGGCTGGGGCCAGCTGGTTCTCAGGCTCTCAGACACCCAGGCACCACTGGAAGCCATGGAAGAGCTGAGAATGGAGTGGGCGCCTGCAAGCTGGATCTGGCTCGGGGTTGGAGGTAAAAGGGGAGAGCTCCAGCTAGTCCTGTGGGGAGAGTCCTTGGCTTGGCTGATGCAGGCTTGGGCTTGGCTTAGTGGCCATGTCTGGGAGCACAGAGAGGTCTTCAATGGGAGATTAGACACCGGCTCTATAGGCGAAGACCTTCTCCATGGCTCCCCACGGCGGATCCCATCCTGATGAAGCAGTCCATGGTTTTAAGACATTTATTGTCATGGCAGAAAGTGGATGAGTGAACCCATACCCCACTTCTCAGGGTGGGCCTGAGATTAAATACCTTTTATAGAGGAGTGTCTGGAAAGGAAAGCTTATTGGCTAAGCCTTCAGGCACCTTGTTAAAATGGAGATCTGTCTTGAGCCTATGTGACCACAGGTCATGTCCTCTACCTGTGCATTGCCCTTACATAACTGATGGCCACAAATCTATGGAGGGCTATGGCTAGTGACAGAGGCCTGGTGTTTGGGAACAGGCAAAACACCTACCATCCCGTAAAGGTCTCCGGGATTTCTAGCCTTAGCTCAACTGGGAACCAGGCTGCCTTTCATGGTCCCATAGAGTAGGTGTGGCCTTGTTAGGTAGGTCATTGTGAGAGTGGGCTTTAAGACCCTCATCCTACTGCCTGGAAGCAAGTATTCTGCTAGCAGCTCTCAGATGAAGATGTAGAACTCTCAGCTCCTCCTGCACCTTGCCTGCCAGGATGCTGCCATGTTCCCACCTTGATGATAATGGACTGAACCTCAGAACCTATAAACCAGCCCCAACTAAATGTTATCCTTATAAGAGTCACCTTGGTCATAGTGTCTGTTCACAATAGTAAAACCCTAACTAAGACACATGGGAAGGGGACAGAAAATGGGGGAGAGAAGGATACCAAGTCACATTGCAGACAAGACAGACAAGCAAGGCACCTCTACTGTAGCTTCAGACTGAGCCAGCCAACTTCAGTGTGAGCCAAAGCAGCACACTGAGCAGTGATTGAAAGGGAGATCAGGCTGCTGTTCACTGAACAGAAGCAAGCAGCAAAGTTTCATTGATTTTTCTGGAATGGATTAAGGTTTAGTAATTGCCCATTGGTCATGGGAAAGATTTCAAAAGATCTTTTCCTTCTTGAGCACAAACATTCTGGTCTTGTGGCTTACAGGCTAATGCGTAGTGACTTAACCCGGGAACCACTGAGTCACTCATTGTCACATAAATGTCCTGGCCCCTGATTTGGTCTGAACCTCCTGATAAGGCTGAGGAAGTGCCTGTGCTTAAGCTGTGCAGAGAGGACAAAGTCAGGGTAGAAGATACTCAAAGAGCTGTAATGGCAACAGGCTGAGCTAATCCAGCATGATAGTCTTAGACAATTTAAAAGTGTGTGTGTGTGTACTTGCTCATGCCATGGCGAGCATGAGGGCAGATGACAATTTTCAGGAGTCAGTTCTCTTCCTTCTACCGTATAAGCTCCAGAATGGAACTCAGTCCATTGTTCCAGCCATGCAGGGTTCAAACCCAGAAGGGACAGACACAACATGAAAGATGTGCCAAGACTTGTCCCATTTAAGTAATGCATCAGAGATCTGAAGTGGAAGCAAAGAGCCCATGGTTTCAGCAAAAGTGGCTTTGAGTTTCTCCAAAGTAGCCAAAGCAACTACTATCACAAACCTGATGCCAGAGGTATCACAGCAAAGCTGGAGAGACAGTCGGTACGCAGCTCAGTGCTCCTAACCACTGAGCCATCGCTCCAGCCCCCAGTCTGGTATTTTATAGCAGTACACTTCATAGCAAGGATGGTGAGCATGGGTGGAATACCGAGCTGGATCAGTTCATGAGAACGGACTGTGAGATTCCCAAGGATTCAGTGATCCTGTTGTTAAATGCGGCAATCATCAAAACATTAAGATTTTGATGTATATAGATGTATAATTAAGCAAATTATATTGCAGAGACAATAAAATTTTAAAACCATCAGCTTTTCAACTATCTTACCACATTTTAAAATTTCTGCTGTAGAGGTTATTTATGTCCAGTGCATCTGTCGGGCAGAAGCACACACAATGGCTTGAAAACAGCCATATGGAATATTTACATTCCAGAACATTGAATATAAAGGCAAGTGTTACCCCAAGCCTTTTCCAGCACCTGGCATTGCCAAGCTTTTCCATGTTTGTTTATCTCATCGATTAAAAACGGGACATCATTTTAAACTCACAGTTCCTAGGTTGACGTGAGACAGCTGCCTAGCAGTTTAATAGTATCTCTTGCTCTCATAGTATTTTAAAAAGATATTTGTAGTTTCTTGGTTAATACACAGGACCCCAAATACTCAGTTGGACTCATATGGAGAACCATACCCTATTTCATTTATCAGTAGCCCCTCCCCCAAGTAACCAGACCCACAGGTGAGAACATCCTTCTCATGGTCCACTGAGCACTGAGCTTCATACATAATTCGACTTATAAAATTATTAACTAGTATTAATTGTACAAATTAGTAGGGTTACAATGATACCCAAAGAATGATTAAGAAACTACACAGATGTAGTCTGTCACCCACTAAACGGATCTTGAAACTGCCTGGTTTGAAGTGAGGGTGGCAGGACCTTTCCAGAATCTATTCCTCTTCATTCCCAAGTATAAAAGTAGCAGATGCCCCCAGAGACCTGTGATCCCTGGAAAGATTATTATTATACTCTTGGTAGGTGGACTCTGTTTTGAACCTTAGAGTCACGAGAGGATCCATCGATATATGGATGAATTTTAAGATTGCTACTCAACACTCTTGACATGAAAACATAATATTGGAATTGTCTCCAAGAATACACGGGGTCTGCTTCCCCCCCCCCCCCGATGGTTTTAAGAAGTAGAAAGAGCCAGTAGAGGCGGCTCTTGCTTGTATCCAACAACTGGAAAATTGAGCCAGGATTTGCCATGGATTTGAGGCCAGCCTGGGCTACATAGTGAGTTCTGGAAAAGCCTGAAAAAAAACAAAAACAAAAAAACCTGAAAACCTGTCTGAAAGAAAAAAACAAACAAACACGGGTATTAGAATCAAATCTCAGGGCCACCCAAACAGCTGTGTGATCTTGAAAAGGTCGCTGACTTCCGTGTTCCTCGGAGACCTACTGAATAGCATAACATTTAACCAAGGGGGATAGAAAAAAACCTATGAAGCCTCTTGCAGTTGTTCTAGGCGCTGCAAACAACCTCATGGAGTCAAAAGCCCAGCTGTGCCATTTGTAACTAGAGATTAATCTCATTCCGTTAATTCGTCTACAAAATGCTGATAGTAAAATTGTGAGGATTACATGCTATAACACGTTTAGATTCATCATAAGCTCATGGTGCCTCCACGCATGAACATTAACCACAGGGTGCCCTCTTATTGTACCTCTAGGACCACAGGTCAGCGGCTGTGCTAACACCGCCAGGGCGCTAGAGGGCCCTGCTACCGCGGTGGGATGCCCTGTCTAGGGTGCTCCAGGAGCTGAAGCGACAGCTTGAAGACCGCTGACAAAGGGAAGGGCGGAGGGGGTCAACGCCAGTAGGACTCCGCTTGAAGGAGGCGAGGCGAGAGAGGCAGCAGGGGCGGGGCCTGCCGAGGAAGCTCAGTAGGGGCGGAGCTAGAGGAGCACCGAGGGCAGAGTCTGGAGAGTAGGCCTGACGGGGCGGAGCTAGTGGGGCAATGAGGGTGGAGCATGGGATGTAGCTCCTAACGGAGCTAAGCTAGTGGAACAGCAGGGCGGGGCGCGGTATGACTGGAGCTGACTAGTTCACGTGGTTAGAACGCAGCCTGATTGGGGGAAGGCGGGTCGGTGAGGCGGGAGCGGAACCGGAACGTGTCCTGACAGGGGCGGAGCTCTCGGAGTATCAAGGGCGGGGCGCGGCCTGACTGGCACAGAGCAGCCCGCGTGTTTGGAACGAGGCCTGACGGGAGATGAGCGAGAAGTGGGGGCGGAACCCGACCTAGGCCTGACAGGGGCGGAGCTCGCGGAGCAGCGGGGGCGGGGCAAGGCCTGGTAGAGGCGGAGACCCGGTGCGGCCTGACGAGAGGCGGAGCCCACAGCTCGGCGAAGGCGAGGCCTGATCGGGGAGGGAGGAGCGGAGAGTCAGGGGCGGGCCGAGGTCCGACCTCTCGAGAAGAGTGCGGTGGGACTATGCAGGTGGGTGGCTGCCGCCAGTCCCGCCTCTACTTCGGTTCGACAGCGGGCCGCGCGCCCTTTCGGAGCTAAGCTTAAGGCAGCGCTGAGACGGGCATACTCCGGTTTCATAGTAAAACTAAAACCCTCCGCGGTGGCCTGACCTTCCCAGAGCCGGAAGCGCTGTCAGGTGACTGACTGGGAGGGAGGACTGGTGAAGTAGTGCTTTGATTCCGGACACGGTGGCACGCCGGCTAGTGGCCTTTTCAGATTTTGGTCCTCTTCGTGGCGGGATTTCCTGGCTGGGCGGGGCGTGGGTTGGAATTTAGGGGGCCGGTCTAATTATCTGATTAGGGGGCGGGCCTTTCAGATCCGGCAGCTCCAGGGACAAAACTGGGTGGAGGTCCTCTTTCCCTGGGACTGAACCTTTGATCCGAGAGCGATCGAGCTAGGAATCCACTTTTGTCGCTAGTGAACCCCCCGGAAGCAGAGGTTGAGCCTTGGGGCTCTCATTTCTAGGGGGTTGGATCCTCGGAGCTCGGGTGAAGAGTGGTCCTAGACCTGGCAGCTGCCTGAACTCCCCCTCTCCCTGTAGGTGGCCATGAACGGCAGGGCTCGGAAAGAGGCCATCCAGGCCACGGCCAGGGAGCTCCTCAAGTTCGTGAACCGGAGTCCCTCTCCTTTCCACGGTAGGTGACCAGGGTTAGGGAGGCTAGGAGTGGGAACGACTTGACCAACTTCCGTCGCTGTGAGAGCCCTTTTCCTACAGTCGTGGCCGAGTGCCGTAGCCGCCTCCTCCAGGCTGGCTTCCGAGAACTCAAGGAAACAGAGGGCTGGGATATCTCACCAGAAAACAAGGTACTAAGGGTAGTGTGGAGGTAGACCCTGTTTCAAAGGTCTGTGTTCCGGGTCATTATGCAACTCACGCCCCTGTCTTTCAACTCTCTCTCCCCCAGTACTTCTTAACCAGAAACTCCTCCTCCATCATTGCTTTTGCTGTGGGGGGCCAGTACGTTCCTGGCAATGGCTTCAGCCTCATTGGGGCCCACACGGACAGTCCCTGCCTCCGGGTAAGGAGTTAGGAAGGACTTGGCTGGACTGAAGGGAGTACGGGGGGGGGGGGGCAGTTAGGATGAAGAGATCCAGGAGGTAGAGTTTGGAAGGCCCTATCCCAAGGTCCCGGGAAGAAGGTAGACCTGCCCCATGCTCGCCCGCCCCCCACATACACTTTCAGTTGTCAATTGGTGTGATATTTGCTTTGTCTAACTTATTGCCTGAGTCTCCCTTACAAATGTCTTTTAGACATTCCCTTTCTTCTCCTTATGCTCAGGTGAAACGCAAATCTCGACGAAGCCAGGTGGGCTACCACCAGGTCGGTGTAGAGACCTACGGTGGTGGAATCTGGAGCACATGGTTTGACCGGGACCTGACCTTGGCTGGACGAGTCATTATCAAGGTGGTATAGAGGGGCTAGGAACTGGGGAGGTTCTTACTTCGGCAGCCTGAAGATTGAATGCCACATTTCTTCAGTGTACCAGTGAAGAGTCCTCATGGGGAAGAGGGGACATGGTTATTCTGGGTTTAGTAAGGGATTTTATCAGCTGGATTTGGGAGGTGCCCAGTTCTGACCTGGCCAGTTGGCCGCAGTGCCCTACCTCAGGCCGGCTGGAACAGAGGCTTGTCCATATAGAGCGACCCATCCTGCGCATCCCACATCTGGCCATCCATCTGCAGAGAAATATCAATGAGAACTTTGGGCCCAACACAGAGGTGCACCTGTGAGTCCACATCAAGGACTGTGATGGCTGTTGAGGGGTGGGATATGGCACCAGGGAACAGAGGGTCCCACTGGGACCCAGAGGCCACCTCTTAGTGGCCATAATCAAGTTCCACTTTTGGAAACCAGTTCTATCCATTTGGGAAGTGCGCTGGGAGTCAGAGGATGAGAAGAGGCCAGCGTTCATGGCTGTCCCTCTCCCTTCTCTCAACCCATTTCCCCACAGAGTCCCTATTCTTGCCACAGCAGTTCAGGAAGAGCTGGAGAAAGGGACTCCTGAACCAGGGCCTCTCAGCGCCACTGTAAGAAGCTCCCCTGCCCCAGGGAGGGTAGGCAGAGTGGAAACAGACCTAGAAAGGGGCAAAGAGACGAGCAGGTCCAACTCCCAACATCTCCTGCCTTACAGGATGAGCGGCACCACTCAGTCCTCATGTCCCTGCTTTGTACCCATCTGGGCCTGAGTCCTGACAACATCATGGAGATGGAGCTCTGCCTGGCAGACACCCAGCCTGCAGTAAGGAGTGGCTGTAGGATCTTGTGGTGGGGACCTCCAGGGTTCCTGCCAACCATAGCATATCCCTGAAGCGTCTCAGTCTCATCCTTGTTCTTCCCAGTAGGTGGCACTTCCTCTGCTTTCAGTAGTTCCCAGATAAGCAGAGCATCACCCCAGAAGACCCTCCTACTGAGACTGGGTGTAATGTGTGAGGTGGTACCTGTCTGCTTTGACCTATGCTGGCTCTGAACCTCTGAGGACAGGAGGCCTGGTGCCTTCCAGATGCTAAGTAGGGAACTGCTAAATCTTGCTCCTCGGTCTAAGTTTCTGTTAGCTGTTTTCTTCCTCTTAGTTGGCATTGCTTTGATTTTACTAGACAGGGTTTCTCTGTGTAGTCCTGGCTATCCTGAACTCACTATGTAAACCAGGCTGGCCTCAAACTCAGAGATCAGCCTCCCTCTGCTGCCCAAGTGCTGGAATCAAAGGTGTGCACCACCATCACTGGCTGCTTTTATTTTTTTGGTGACCACTTAGCCTTCCTTTGGCCTCTCTGGTAGAAGTCAGGTGCTGTATATCGTCCTTTCCTGGCCTTCATTCTCTGCTGAACAGCAAGAATAGTTTTCTGAGCCAACAGTCAAGAGTTGCTCTGGCCCTTGGGAACAGGGAGAAGTGGAGAGGGGCCTGGGCACTTAGGTGTTCATCCTGTCTTTCTAGGTCCTGGGTGGAGCCTATGAAGAGTTCATCTTTGCTCCTCGACTGGACAATCTGCACAGCTGCTTCTGTGCCCTGCAGGTGAGAAGCCAGAGCATCCCAGACAGCATGAGAAGTGGGGAGTTAAGAATTGAGGTGGGAGCCCCAGGTGGTGGTGAGAGATGGCTGCTTAGCCAGGCCTTCATGCTTTTGGCACTGGGAAGGGCCCACATGCTGCAGCCTTGACATCACTATTACTGTACTGGTCTGGGACCAGGAGCTTGAGGTGTGGAAAAGCTGACAGTGTTCGGGGTGCCATGGTGTCTTCTACTTTTCCTTAATGACCTCTGTCTGAAAACAAAGGCCTTGCCACCATGAAAAACAATCTCTCACTTTCTTCTGCTTCTGTCATTCTGCCTCTGACTTAAGGCTCCTCTTTGCCCCCTCCCAGCCTTCTTTGTGATCCTTGGGACCTCAGTAGGGCTGTCTGTACCTCTTGGTCACCTTCATGTTCTACACTTTCTCTAGTCAGGCTATTTCTCAGCTTTTTACCCTTTATCCCTCCTCTGAGTTTTAACTTGCCTTTCCCTGCCTGTCTTGTGATTGGAGATAGGCTTTGAGTAGTAACTGTAAGTCTGGGGCCTGTATCTGCTTCCGACCAACCAGCTGGGTCCATGGACATGTCTAGAGCTGTTAATGGAAGCCCATCAGTTTGACTGATCTCCATAATCATTGGCCTCCCAGGACTTATAGTTTTAGTCTGTCTTCAACATTATCCTCCTGCCTCTGCATGGGAGTGTATGAGAGCAAATACTCAGAGAATGGACTTATTTATTCCTTTAGAAAGGCCCTCCTCCACCCTCTAAGAGAAAGGTTGCTGAGAGCCCAGCCCACTTCCGTGGCAGGACAGGTACTGCAGACAAACTTGTAAGAAGCAAAAGGGCAGGGATGAGCTTGTCTCCTTCCCCATCTAGGCACTGATTGATTCCTGTGCATCCCCTGCCTCCCTGGCCAGGGATCCCCATGTGCGCATGATCACACTCTACGACAATGAAGAGGTATGTGGAGGGCTGGGGCAGAGGTCCCTTGGTGGAGTATTAAGTAACTACCTGGTGGCGGACACTCAGAGCACCAGCATGGCAGCGCATTCTAGAGGCCAAAGAGGGAGGAAGGAGAGCTGCCAGTGCTCCCATTGCACATGTTCCCTTTTGGTTCTGCATAGATCTTTGTAATGGATTTCATAGCCCATATCTCTTGTGTACCTTGCTGCATTCCTACCCCAAGGACAGGAGCACTACACAGGTCATCCTTTCAGGTCTGTGGCTTGGCACATAGTGGGTTCTCAGCTATTTTGTTTAGCTGTAATCTTGAGATGCTTTAGTGGAGCTTGACAGGTAGATAGTTCTCTCTCATGTAACTCCCTGAGTCAGTTAGCAGTTTGGATAGGTCTTTGGTCTATTATGCTAGTTGACTGTTCCATCTCTGGCCATCTTGTCTCTACCCAGTCAGCAATAAAGGAGAGAGCAGAGAGAATAGATAGATGCCTGTGTCCTCAGAGTGTGGTCCCAAAATGGAATTCATTATTACTTACATTCACAGAACCTAGTGTGTCCACATTCAGCTATAAAGGAAACTGGGAATGTGGTCTCTAGCTGGGGAGTTAGTTGTGTAGCTTTGGCTTGGGTCTTCCCTTATGAAAGCTGTCATGGAGAGTTAACAGCCTCTGTCACATGGTTCAAGGGAAATTATCCCAGGTGTTGTGACACCTGCCTAGCCCTAGATGTAAATGTGGGGGACTATTGTGGAAACCCCATCAGTAAATGCTATTTCTAGCCCATAAGTGACTGGGAATTAGTCTGACCCTAGTCCACTGTCAGTTGTTCAGAAATGACCTGGACTTAGGAAAGTCTCTAAGGATACCTCTCTCTACCAAGTGACTCAGGCGGATCCTGGGCCATTCTGAACACTGAGCTCCTCTTACAGTCCAGGCCCATGTCCAAATTCCCACAGTCAAACCTCTGCCATCTCCAGGTGGGGTCAGAGAGTGCACAAGGAGCACAGTCTCTGCTGACAGAGCTGATACTACGGCGTATCTCAGCCACACCTCAACGTCTGACTGCCTTCGAGGAAGCCATACCAAAGTCCTTCATGATCAGTGCAGACATGGCCCATGCTGTGCACCCAAACTACTCGTGAGTCTTCATACCAGATAGTACTTATGCTAGAGACTTGGCATAGCCCCCTTGCAGGCTAGTTCCTGGCCCTGTCTTTCTCCATCTGCTGGGAGGTTAAGGAGTCTTCCTTTTGATTGTCCCAAGGCCAGACTTCATCAAAGCCATGTGTGGCCTAAGTCAGGTGTGTATGTTAAGTAAGCTTTGTCTATGACCTTGCTTCCTTTCATGGCTAGCATCTGAAACATTTGTTCTGAAGCCCTTGAAGACATGCAGGGCTAGGTGGGAAAGATGCCGGGATCCATCAGTGCCATCTGCCTTGGAAGGGGCGGTGGCTGTTGACAGCCCCCACTACAGTGTGCCATCTGATCTTTATCACCTCTCACAGGGACAAGCATGAAGAAAACCACCGGCCCTTGTTCCATAAGGTAAGATGCTGCTTCTCAAAGATGTGGTGACCTGGCCGACTCTGGCCTATGTGGTTCACACAGGCCCCACATCATCTCTGTTCTGTTTCCCCTTGACTTTTCCCAGGGACCTGTGATCAAGGTGAACAGCAAGCAGCGCTACGCCTCTAATGCAGTGTCCGAGGCCATGATTCGAGAGGTGGCTGGCCAAGTTGGGGTCCCCCTGCAGGTGAGTGTGCATCTTTTCTGGGAAGGCTTGGTGGAGAGAACAGGATAAAGAGACATACACTGATGTGCCCCAAGTGAGTGGGGAGCATAGGAGAGAGTCTTTAGTGCAGGAGTCCCAGTGCATGAGAAGAAGATCGGGGGCTTTGGGTGCAGAGCTAGGTGCAGTGCTGCCTTTGTGGTGACTTTGGCCTAGTTTCCTAAGCTGTCTGAGTTTTAGTGTGCCCATCTGTAAAGTAAGGGTGATAAGGGTTTCTCCTGATTTCTATAAGGATTACTCTTACCACCTGGTAGATTAGTCCTGCCTTTTTTCCTTCTAATACCCCACATCCCCTGTGTCTTTCATTACTTGTACCTCAACCCAGAAGGAATATTCAGGACTGGAGAGCCTAGAATCCCAAGTGTTCATTTCCCTCTGGCCTGAAATCACCCATCACTGTCCTCAGTGGCCCTACATGTGTACACATCAGGGATTGGACCCAGGACAGTCCTGCAATGGACAACACCAAGTTCTGGGCAGGCAAGACTAGACAAGAGCTGTCTCTGCATCAGTGTCTCCATCTTGTCCCATGTAATGTCTGATCATTCCACTCACAGAGAGGTCTCTGGGAGGAAGTAAGAGGCAGCCACTGAGAAAGAAATACTATGGGAAGGTCCAGAGAGAGAACATCTCAGCCAGAGGGAACAAACAGAAAGATCCCAGGGGGAATAGGAATGAGTTGGTCTAGTAGCAGGAGAGAAGGCCAGAGTTGAGAGCAGGAGGGCAAGAGAAGAGGCTCACCTAGACCAATTTGCTTCTGAGGCTCTCTTCCTGGTGCCAGGCCTCCACTTCTTTGCATGAGCCCTTCAGTCTTGGACCTTCAACTGCCACTGAGTCTGCGCCTTCACCGATGGCCTCTCTTGGTCTCTCAGTGCCAAGCCTCAGCTGCTTTCCATGACCCCCATCATGCCTTCAAAAGCAGTACCGCCTGGGTGACTCTTACACATTATCAAGTCCAGCTGTAGTGTGAAGGTCAACCTTGGCCGCCTCTGAAACACAGCCTCTCTGTGCTCTCAGAGAACACTTCCCAGAAAATTTCACCTCGGTGATGGTCTCTTCTTAATCACTGCTAATTTCTTAGCTGCAGCTGACTAGCATCAATTGTCCCAGTAATGTAAAAGTTTCACTTTCAGTCCCAGCAAACCAGAACAGAATCTTAAAATAGCAAACGGCCCTGATAGAGTCTACTCTTCCCTCTGAAATTTTACAAGCCAGGCCTCCATCTTCTGCGCTCTCTCAACGTTCTTATCTTCCAAGCGCCTACAGGACATCCCACGGACATCTTAACACTCAATGGTTCTTCTGGCCCACAGTTCCAAAGTCCTTCCACAGTTCTCTCCCAAACATGGTCAGGTCTGTCACAGCAATACCCCACTAAACTGATACCAATTTGTCTTAAACAGGGTTTATATTGCTGCAACAATATACCATGACCAAAAAGCAAGTCAGGCAGGAAAGGGTTTATTCAGCTTACACTTCTAGATCAAAGTCCATCACTGAAGGAAGGCAGGACAGGAACTCAAGCAGGACTGGAACTCGAAGGCAGAACCTGATGTAGAGACCACGGAAGGGTGCTGCTTACTGGCCTGCTTCACGTGGCTTGCTCAGCCTGCTCTCTTATAGAACTCTGGACCACCAGGCCAGGGATGGCACCACCCACAATGGGCTGGGCCCTCTCCCCCATTGATCGCTAAGAGAAAATGCCTTACAGCTGGATCTCATGGAAGCATTTCTTCAACTGAGGCTCCTTCCTCTCTGATGACTGTAGCTGTGATAACTGGCACACAAAACCTGCCAGTAAATGAGTTAATACTGTAATTCTCACTTGACTAAAATTTGGCATTTATATTTCTGTTTTACACTTAAAAGATCTTAAAATCTATGATTTCCTTTTTTTTGTTTTTGTTTTGAGATAGGGTCTTATGTAGCCCATGTAGCTTCAAATTCACTATGAAGCAGAATATAGTCTTTTTTTTTTTTTTTCTTTCGAGACAGGGTTTCTCTGTGTAGCCCTGGCTGTCCTGGAACTCACTCTGTAGACCAGGCAGGCCTCGAACTCAGAAATCCACCTGCCTCTGCCTCCCAAGTGCTGGGATTAAAGGTGTGAGCCACCACTGCCCGGTCAGAATATAATCTTAAAGTCCTGATTCCTTCATCTCCAAAGTCTTGGAATTAAAATGTGCACCACCATTGCCCAGGTGGGGATCAAACCTAGGGCTTCATGCATACTAGGCATGCACGCAACCAAGTGAACTATACCCCCAGCCCAGCAGGAATTTTTAGAATATTAGAACTACCAAGTTTTTTTCCTTTGTGTTTTGGGGTTTCACGTTGTGTACGAGGGTAACAAAAAGGTAGAAGACACAGAACTGATGATCTTCCAGCCCCGTGGTTCTAGGGTAGCCTCCTCCTTGATCTTAGTGAGCATATCTAGTGTTTACCTTATGACCTCTCCTCCTCTCACCAGGACCTCATGGTCAGGAACGACTCCCCATGTGGTACCACCATTGGACCCATCTTGGCTTCTCGACTGGGACTTCGGGTGCTGGACTTGGGCAGCCCCCAACTGGCCATGCACTCTATCCGGGAGACAGCCTGCACCACTGGAGTTCTCCAGACCCTCACCCTTTTCAAGGTAACTCCCACCTGGTCCTCCGCTCCACCAGTAAGTGGCTAGTCTCAGGGCTGGGGGCTGATTGCTGTGCAACTACAGTGTAGAAAAACGGTCCCTGTGTCAGCTTCCATCACTCTAGAAGTGTGAGGTAAGCAGTTCATAAGAAGCCAGCATTTCAGAGGCTTTAGTCCATGGCCAGCTGGCTGTTGATTTGAGGCCTGTGATACAGCAGAATATCATGGTGAGAGCATGTGCTAGAGGAATCTGCTGCCTTGAGAGGGGGAGTGTGGGGGGGGGGGAGAACTGTGTTCCAGTGTCCATCAAAGGAATGCTTCATCCCTGGTTTCCCTTCAGGCCCCACTCTCTCCCAGTAATGCCAGGCCTTTAACACAGGCCATACCCTTCCTCATTTTCAGGCCTCAGAGGAAAGTGGTTGGCTGGGAAGGGTCAAGGGGTGAGGAGGCAGGCCAGTGCATCGAGCGTAGAAGCCTCGGGGCTTCTGTTACTAGACCTGGAGGTATGGGAGGTGAGTGGTGGGACACTGCCATCTGCTCACGCACTAATTCCCAGTTCCCTCTGCCTCTCATTTTAGGGCTTCTTTGAGCTGTTCCCTTCTGTAAGCCGTAACCTCTTAGTGGACTAAGGTCTTGCCAAGACTTGTTTGTCTTCCACCCTTTCGATTGAGGGGAGGATCTCAATTTAGCTGATGTTGGATTATTAAAGTAGATTTTCACTCCAGCTCTGTTGTGCTTTTTCTGAAGCTGCAGGGTGGGGGACTGAGCCTGGCCTGAACCTCTGGAACCAGACCAGAGGTAAAGGTCAGGTGCAGGTAAAAGGCTGTCCCTCCTTGCATCTCACCTGAACCGGAAGCTCCTGTTTACAGGGGACTTCCCACCACTTGTTATTTTACTAGATCTATTTTATGTGTATGAGTGTTTTGCCCACTTGGAGGTATATATGTGCCCTGTGCCCATTGAGATTAGAAGGCATTGGTCCCTTTGGAACTGTAGTGATGAGCTATCATGTGAATGCTGGGAACTGAACCCAGGTCCTCTGCAAGAATAACAGGTGAATAAACACTGAGCTGTCCCTCCAGCCCCAGCTTCATACGTCTTAAAGCACTGCCATTCACTGTGATTTCCATCTCCCAGCCTTTTAAGAGGTTAGGCTATGGGGCCAGAGAGACAGCTCAGTGGTTAAGAACACTGGCTGCTCTTGCAGAAGATCCAAGTTCAGTTCCCAGCAACCTATATGGTGGCCCACAACCCTCTAACTCCAGTTGCATGGGGTCCAGTGCCCCTCTTCTGGCCTCCATGGACACTGCATGTACACCCATGCCATGCACGAATATACATGCAGGCAAAACACTCATGCACATAAAAATCTAAAAAAAAAGATGGTTCAGCAAAACCACATATGTGTTTGTGTGTGCTATATAAACAGATTTATTTACCAACTGGTTCAAAAAATATTGACTCTGGAGAGACTGTGAGTATTGGTTATATTATTTATTTTTATATTAAAAAATGCAGATAAAAATTTAAAAGTTCAAGAAGGAGTGATGGGGACAGAAATCCCAGGAGAATGAAAGCCCATGGTGGACATGCCTGTGCCCCAGTACTCACTGTGGAGGCTGGGACCAGAAGATCCAGTTTGAGGCTGTCCTGGGCTTTATAGAACTTGTCTCAAGAAACAAAACAAAGCCAGGATAAGCAGACTATTTCACAGTCTGCTTTGTAAAAGAAAATGACAAAGCCAGGGCATAGAGCTGTGCTGTGCTTCAGTGGATAGCATTTACTACAAACTCCTGGGGACCTGAGTGCAGATCTCATCCCATGTGAAAACCCGAGTGCTGTAACCCAGTGTTTAGGGGGTAAAGAAGGGAGTCAGTGGGGCCTGCTTTGTTATAGTTTCAGTGAGAGACTGTGTTTCAAGGAAGTAATGTGGGGAGATAGCAAATGCCACCTGACATCCTCACTCCCACCTCACCCCCCAAAAGATGCATACACCACATGCACAGGAGTGCATATACGATACATGCACAATTACAAATCAAAAGGGAATTGGTGGACTAAATAAAAAGCTTGCTAGACTGAATACTTTCAAAACTGTAGCTGTTTGACCCACATGGCTGAAGTTAAGATGGAGGAATACATGCGAGCCCTAGCCTTGGCAAATGTGGATGACTTTGGTACCCTAAGTGGTGACCTTTTCAAGCTATCAAAGGTTTTTGAAATTCTGAGATTGGTGTTAAACCATAGAATGACATAGTTGACAGCTATTAAAGGGCCCCACAGTTGGAAGGTAGCTTTGCATGAGGGAGGTGTGTTTTCTTCTGTGTGATTCAACTCAGGAAAAGATCTCTGTGACTTTGACACCAGTGGCTCCTTACCAGGAGTCACCCTGGCAGCAAAAAGTTGGCTACTGTCTATGGCTGAGTCAGCGGAGCTGCTATGGGTGCCATATCAGTTCCTTTTATGTTATGATAAATTGCCATGACTAAGAAATTTATAGAAAGAAGAGTTTGTGGGGCTTATTGTTCCAGAGGGAGAGTCCATCATGGTGGGAGATTACATCTCAACAAGACACGAAGCAGAGACAGCAAACTGAAATGAGGTTACAAACCCTTGAAGCCCACACCCAATGACATGCTTCCAAGACTGCATCTCCCAAAGGTTCCATAACCTTCCCAAATAGCACCAACTGGGAACCAGTTCAAAACTTTAGTCTCTGGGGGCCATTGCTCATTCAAGCCATTACGGGTGTCACTCTAGCTTTAATTGAAGGAGCTGCTGTCTTGCTGTCATGTTAAGCTTTACCTCTCCACAGTTTCCCAATGGCCCTCAGTTTGCTGAAGATGCTCAGTGATCTCCACACCAGTTACCACCCTCACCTTTAATTAGAGTTCTCACATGATTAAAGACTCCTTAGGATTGCTCTGACTGCATGAGCTGTTGAGTGAGGTTTCAGAAGACCTGGTTACAGCATGTGAGACTTCCACGGCCAAATACAGAAGCAGACATTTAGTTTTTTGTTTTTTTGTTTTTTTCCTACTTACAGGACTATTGAGGGAAGGTTAAAAGGTACTATTTGTTTATTCACATTTAGGTTGCATTCATGACCAAAATAAATGTCTTAGAGACAAATACCAAAATAAATTACTTAGAGAACATGAAGAAGTACTTAGACAAAAGACCAAAGAGCAAATAATAATGAGACATGACCATCATTTCCTTGGTGATTTCTCTGATTGGTTTTATGTGCATAGTTATTCAGACAGGGCTCCTGGAGCTTTTTCTTTGAAAATTTCCAGCTGTGAGACACACTTAAAACAAAAAAAGATGGATAAAGCATCACCTGTATGATCTGATTTTTTGTTTGGTTTGATAGTGGTCTTTTTGAGACAGGGTCTTGCCATGCAGCTCAGGGAAAGCATCTGTCCCTCATTTGTAGGTTTGTAGAAGTAGTTTCCCAGGTCTTAAGTATATCACTCAGAATTCCTAGAATTGTATGCTTTGAATTGGCCAAGATAGAGAGAATCCTTTAAGACAGAGCCTCTCATTAAATACCACAGGCTAGCCTCAAGCTGATCCTCCTTCCTTACTCCCCCAAGTATTAGGATTATAGTATAGTTGATTCATTTAAATTTTATCTCAATGAAACCAAAAACATTTTAAGAATCAAGTTTTCACTGGCCACACTCTGGAAGAACTAATGATGGACATCTTTAGTGAACGATTGTCTTCTGAGTACACAGGGACACAGCCCTTTGGGAGTATGTCTTTGTGCTCAGTGTACACATTAATAAGAACAAGATGAACAATCCAATAAAAACGGACAATATGTGAATAGCAACTTCACAAGCAAGAGTGTCCAAGTGGCTCAGCGTTACTCAACAAGGAAACCCCAGGTGGAGGGCTGGGGCAATAGCTCAGTGAATAAACTTCTCGCTTGCTTATATGAGGATTGAAATTGGATCCCTAGCACCCACATAAGCCAAGTAGGCATAGTATGCCACTTTGCCATTCACCTCTTCCTCCTTATTTGGAAACAAGCAGCCATTGTACTTTCTGTTGGTGTTTTTAGAGTTTTAAATAGAGCCATGTAATATGAAGTTAGGCATAGCTGTGGTGGGAACTGAACCTGGGTCCCTTGCAAGATCAACAAGTACTCTTACACTGAGCCATCTCTTGAGTGCCGACAAGACTTTCTATCCTGTCAGTGGAAGCCCTAGGTAATGCTTGCTCCTCACTGCAGGGCAGCTCTACCCTGGCACAAGGCTTTTGTGTGTGAATCCTTACCCTTTCTCCTGTCTTGGCTGAGACAGCTCTGAGCTGAGAGGTTCACAGTCACTCACTGCCAGCATTAAGGTCCATAGTCCAGCCTCATGACGGCCCTTTGTCTGCAGCTGTTCCAGAACTACGGTAAAAAGTGTGAGCAGCTCAGCTTACATCCAAATTGTCTCTGGGTCTGCTCCTGGGGAAATCCACCCTGAGTCAGAGTTCCTGTAACAATGAGAACTGGACAAGAGTGACTGCATGTAGCCTTTTCTACAGAAGAGAGGCGATAAAGAAACACAAGGTACATAGACTGGAAAGAGAGAAGCAAAGCTCACTTCTGGATGCCCTTGGCAACATAGAAAATCCCAAAGGTATTCAAATTAATGAGAATATTTATCAAGAAAGCTGGCCGAAAAAAATCAATACACCAAAATAAATTCCATTTCTATCTTCTAGCAATGACTAGCTAGAAAATGAAATTTTAAAGAGGCTTGCTTCTACCAAATATAAAGAATGAAATACCTGTGATTAAATATAAAAGATGTGCAAGATCCCTACAGAGAACATTTGGTTCAAATACTTTGACAAGGTCTTTTTTGTAGATGCAAAATTTATTGTAAAAATATCCATTACCCATCAAACTGATATATAGGTTCAGTACAATCCTATAAAAATGTTAACAGGCTCCTTGTTCTTGATTTTCTTTTGTCCAAATTCACAAGCCGAAGTGTACACACACACACACACAGAGGAGAGAGAGAGGGGGAGAGAGAGAGAGAGAGAGAGAGAGAGAGAGAGAGAGAGAGAGAGAGTCAAGATACTTTAAATATATTTATTTATTTATTTTGGGGTTATGCATATGCCAGAGTGCACACATGGAAGTCAGAGGATAACTTGAGGGAGTCAGTTCTCTCCACCCTCGGGAGTCCTGGGGATTGAACTCAAATAGGCTTGGTGACATATGTATATGTACACTATATATGTGGTATATGTATGTGCATGTACACACCCCACACACACATAGACAATCTTCCCTACCGTCATAGGGATGGACTCTTATCCCTCTGACAACAAAAATCCAAGAGATGGATGGATGGATGGATGGATGGATGGATGGATGGATGGATGGATGGATGGATGGATGGATAGATAGATAGATAGATAGATAGATAGATAGATAGATAGATAGATAGATAGATAGATGTGTAGCTCTGGGTGTCCTGGAGCTCACTGTAGAGCAGGATGGCCTTGAATTCAGAGAGAGCCACCTGCCATTGCCTTCTAAATGCTGGGATTAAAGACATGCACCATTACACATGGCTCTGCTCAAGATAATTTTAATGAAGATAATGGCCCAACCAGTGTGGAAGCTTATTACAAAGCTGCAGTAATTAAGACAGTATATTTATTACTAATTCAAGGATGGCCTGACCAAATAGAAAAGAGTAGAGGCACATGAATACCTGCGCTTGATTTATATCATATGTGGTAATTCAGCTGGTCTTCTCAGTAAATGAGATGTGAAAATTATGCATTCATATAGAAAAATGAAATTGGAAAATAATGGACAAAGCTAATTACAAGTGTATATTTAACTTCAGTGTAAATTGGAGAACAATAAAGTGCCTAGAAAATACTAGAGGAAATCCCTTTCTGACTTTGGTTAAACAAGATACAGTAAATACTAAGCATATAGAAGACAATATGACGATTTTGATCCGTAATTCAGGCACAAGGTCTGGGTATGTAGCTGGGTGGTGCTATCATATGTAAGTCCCTGGATCCAACCCCCAGTACCAGGGACAAAAAGATGTAATTAAGAGAATTAAGGATGGCCATGGTAGCATACACCTGTAAATCTAAGCACTCAGGAGGCAGAGTCCCAAAGTTTGAGGCCAACCTGGCCCATATGAAACCTTATCTCAAAAGCTGGGGAAAGGGTGGTAGGGGAGAGAGAGACTGGGGGGTGGGGGAGGGGAAATTATGGTTGGGATGTAATATATGAGAGAAAAAAAGCACACATAAATGAAAATATGCTTGTTAGTCATCAAATACTAGCTCAGCTGTGAAATTGGCTGTGTATGACCTGTAAGATGTCAAGTTCATATAATTTCATGTAAACTATAGATACTTTTGTATCTGCACATTTTTTGCAGTCTACTTTTAATAAAGATTCAACCTCTTCTCTCACTCATCACCCTGCAGAGGTAGTAGAAGAGAAAAGTTATTAGGATGTGGGGAAGTGGACCTGCTCAGCAATAGTTCTTTGGGGGCAAGCTCGATCTTCTTTCTCAGCAGTTCAGTCCCACAGCAAACACCAAACATGACTCAGCAGCTGCAGACCAGTCCTCTAGGCAGGCAGACACCACACACGAACTGGCAGCTCCAGTCCAGTCTTCTCGGCAGGCAGACACCAGGCACGAACCAGCAGCTGTAGTTTAATCCTGAAGAAACTGCAAGACTCGCCACCTGGCCTAAAGCGAAGCCGTGGAAGCAGCAAGCTGCTGCAGGAACCTCACGAGCAGTTCTTGGGTGAGTTTCTCTTAATGGCAGCCTTACCACAACTTGAGCTCAACAACGCTATGCAAGGAGAACCACTACATGCATGTCATTAGGAAGAAGAGGGAGCAAACCAAACCAATGCTCACTGGCTCGTCTCCCACCGTCTGTGGGGTCATGTTTATACTCCTTCCTTGTAGGTCCTTTCACGTGTTTGCTGTATCAAAACAGTCTTTCACCTGTGTCTGCTTCAGGGTTACATTCTTTCACCTGTGTGCCCAGCAAGACATCATTTGACATAACTAACTTTCCAAAGAAACTAGAAGTTTCTACTTCATACCTGCTAATACAAACAAAATACAAATTAAAACCATGAAAAGAAACCAGTACACACCCATCAAAATAGCTCTGATTGTTTTTCTTGACCAACAACTTAGTTAGATTCTGAATCACTATGCAAACCAACTTCTAGGGCCATTGGTGGGGGATGAGCTAGCCTAAGTTAATTAGTCTGCTTGGTACTATTCCATGAACTAGGAGGCCTGCACTGCATAAAATGAAAAGGCAAGCTGAGCCAGGCGGTGGTGGCGCACGCCTTTAATACCAGCGCTTGGGAGGCAGAGGCAGGCAGATTTCTGAGTTCGAGGCCAGCCTGGTCTACAGAGTGAGTTCCAGGACAGCCAGGGCTACACAGAGAAAAAAAAAAAAAAAGGAAAAGGCAAGCTGAGCACAGGCTTCCACTGCTTCCTAACTGTGGATCCAGTGTCACCAGCTAGGCCCATTCCTGTCACCATACCTTCCCTACCATGATGGACTCTGGAAGCCAAAACAAACCCTTTGATACTTTCACACACCAATGAAACAAATATCTAACACACACACATATTAAAAAATTAAATCTTCCTATAGGGAATGTTGGTAAAGCGTCACAGTCTTAGTGGGAATGTAATCTGGCATTGGCTTAGGACCTCCCTCTGGCATTATAACGCTGTAACTTAGGTGCACACCCTCAGCAAGTGTGTCTGTGTGTATAGTTAGAGATATGTTTGAATATATATGAGCACCTTTCATGAGTCTCAGACTGAAAGCAACTCAAGAGCCTGAAACTGCAATAGTCAATTGCTAGAGACAGAAGCTTTGTGGTATCTGAAAAATACAATTTTAGATAGTTCTTCATGTGGAAGAATGCAAAAGTTAGTACTACAGCAAAACCATGAAGAATATGTTTTTAAAAAGACAAGGTATGGTGGTTTGAATGATAAATGTCCCCCAAAGTCTCTGGCATTTGATTGCTTGGTCCTCAGTACTCATTTGGAGAGGCTTAGGATGTATGACTTTGCTAGAAGAAATATGTCACCAGGGGCAGATTTGGGAGCCTAAAGACTTACACTGTCTCTGCTTCCTATTTGTGGTTCAACATGGGTGCTCTCAGCTTGCCCTTCTGGGCACCAAGCCTGCTTGCTGCCTCTCTTCCCTACTGTAATGATGGACTCTTATTCCTCTGGCTTTGTTAGCCCCAAATAAACTTTTCCTTCTGTAAATAACCTTGGTCGTGTTGCTTTATCCCAGAAATAGAAAAATAATATACCATGCCTCTACCCTTCTGGGTTTTAAGGACAGAATTTGAGTTATTGATGGGGTGTGGACTGGGACACCCAAGAGAGGCTGCAAATGAAATGAAGCAGGATTTGATTTATGATTCACCTAGATGGCATCTGCTTCCCCAGCAACCATTTCCTGTTGTTTGTACAGTCACCCTCATTTATGAGAGCATGAGGCAGAGTTATTTCACATACTAAAGTCCATTTCATCATTCAACGAATTTATTTTTTGACTTTCCACTCTGAGATGAGCTCAGTGTCCCAAGCTAGTGACTGAGGATGGGATGATGAAGGAAACATTCGTGTCCTCTGCTCTCTTGGAATTTAGACTCCAGCGGGTGACATGAATACATCAACAAGGGCAAAAGTCAGGACATAGTGATAACAAGAAGGTTAGGATGTGATAATGATTGTTAAGAAAGTGGAATTGGTGAAACAGAGATAGTACTGGAATGCAAAGAGAGAGATGGTAAGGTTGGGCCTTGCAGGCCAAGGTCAGGCGGTGTCTTAGTTACTGTTGTATTGCTGTGAAGTGGCCAAGGCACCTTATAGAAGAAAGTATTCAGTTGGGGACTTGCTCATAGTTTCAGAGGTTAGTCCATTATCATGATGGGGAGTGTGGTGGCAGGCAGGTAGGCAGGCATGGAGCTAGAGAAGTAGCTGAGAGCTTTACATCCTGATCCATAGGAAGGCAGCATAGAAACACTGGACCTTCCATCGCTTTTGAATCCTCAAAGCCCACATCTTCTCCAACAAGGCCACACCTCCTAATCCTTTCCAAACAGTTCCACTAACCGGGGACCAAGCATTCAAATATATGAGCCTATGGGGTCCATTCTCATTCAAATCACTACAGGGGCTTAGCAGTTATTGGAGTGTTAAAGAAATTCTTGAACAGTGTTAACCAAGGAAGTAATATGCTTGGATTGATCGTTTAGAAAGCTTCCCCTGCTGCTTGTGAAATTATAAAGAGGCAAGGGTTGAACAACAAATACTCAGCAAATATTTTGAGCACCAAAAGTGAGCCAAAACACTGTTCTAGGCTCCTAGAACATACATACCCCATTACCAGCCATTCCAAATGCTCAGTAACAGGTAGAAGATGGTAGGTGAAATGAGGGTGGTAGCATTGGGTCTGGGAAAATGTCAGTTGACAAGAGAAAATGTTTCCTGGAAGAAATAACAATCTGCAGGAAACACTAATGGCCAAAATGGAGAATTGGAGAGAGTAGAAGTACCTAGTCACTGATGTTGAGTGTTTACCATGTGTCAGTCTGATGTGACAGACATCATCCTACAGATGTGGAACCTAGGGCACAGAGATAGTACAAAGCTGCTAGCAAGTATGTGAGCTTGATCACAAGTAGTCTCACACCCCAGGACACTTGACTATTGTATAGCAATTTCCTCTGAGTTGCATTTCATCCTGGATGGAAGTTCCTTAAGACTTGGGAAGTTCTAAGGGAGACTTCCTAAGACTCAAGATCTAAAGGTAGCAAACAATTCAGAAGCCTCAGGAAGTCCCTGAAACTTACCAGATCACAAAGTCCCTCCTTCATAGTTATTTAAGCTATAAGGACTGTTTAGGAAAGGCATCTCTGAGCTGTGGAGCTGCTTGCAAGTTATGCACAGGACTCCAGAGTTGAAGCTCTCATGAGTCACTGGGAGGCCTTTTAGTGATGCTACTGTCTTTTGACTCATCCCTGCTCCTAATCTGTAACTCTTCACTCATAGTCCTGTAAGAAACCCCAATAAACTCATCGATTCATCAAGTTGGACTTCTGTTGTATGGTTACTTTGGTCTGTTGTCAGTTTCTTATCTGGGATGAGTAGTTGTTTGTCCATGTGTCCCCAGGAATAGTGTCACACAACACCACCTTAACAAGTGACTGACTTCCTGAAGAATGACATCAGGTGCCCTTACTATATGGAGCTATGGATTTTATCAAGGCCTTTTCTCACCTTTTATGCTTGGTGACTGAGGCAGTTGTGGCAAAGAGCATTGTCTGAAGCAGCCTAAAGAGTTCCCCTCCTCTCTCCCATTCGGATGCAGCCAGATCCTTGCCTTCATTACAGAAAAGATTTTTAGAACAAATCAGGATGAAGGAAAGTTAGCAAGTTTATTGAGATAAGGAATGCCCACTTTCAGCCTGAAGTAAGTTTTAGAGAGGGGGATGTATAGGACAAGGAGAGTACACAATCCCAAGGCATGAGTGGGCTTCTCAAGGGAGAGAATTGCAGTTAGGTATCTTTACAGTGATCATTTACGTGCTCCATGGCTTTCTTTTTACATTTTCATCACTGTGTGTGTGTGTGTGTGTGTGTGTGTGTGTGTGTGTGTGTACATGTGCATGATGCATGGAGGTCTGAGGACAACTTATGGGAACTGGTTCTCTCCTTCCACCAAGGAACTCAAAGATACAAACATTTTGGCCCTGGGCAAGTATAAGGCATTTGCTGCTTCTAACATCCTTGTTTGAAGTGTCTATAGGAAAACATGTTCTCTGCAGGGAATTTTGAACTTTGTCAGCTACATTGAAGTTGCGTGACTTTCACCTAGGAGGAAAGGCAAACTTCTCATGCCCCCTTAAGTTTTCTTTTCCAGTCGGCCTCAACAGGAAGGGGGGTGGTGGTGGAAGTGGTAGTCTGGGCATGTGTGAGGATTTCTGGACTGGGAGTCTAGAAGAGAACCTATAGTTTTTAGGAGACAACCTACACTTAAAGGCTGAGCTTTAAACAACAACAGCAACAAGCAGCTGTGCTCATGCCTGGAGAGATGGCTCAGTGCTTAAAAGCACTGGCTGCTCTTCCAGAAGACCCATGTTCATTCCCAGCACCCACAGCTCCCGCTGACTACTGACAACCACCTGTAACTCCAGTTCCACAGTATCTGATGCCCTTGCTGGACTCTGCAAGGCACCAAGCATGCACACGATGCACAGACATTTGTTGAGGGGTAGGCTGATCCACGGCTTGCCCTGAGGCTCTGATGTATGGAAGGAATACAGTCCTTCTCTAAACCAGAACCAGGCTTAGAAGAGCCAAGCCTGTAATAGCTGTGGCTGGAGCCTTGGGAGCTCTCCTCTGAGGCTCTGGTATGTGAAGAAGGAACGTAACTGCATCTTTAAAATCAGGAATAGGGCTAGAGTGATGGCTTAGTGGTTAAGAGCACTGACTGCTCTTCCGGAGGTCCTGAGTTCAATTCCTAGCAACCACAAGGTGGCTCACAATCATCTGTAATGAGATCTGATGCCCTCTTCTGGTCTGTCTGAAGACAGTGACAGTGTATTCACATACATGAAATAAATAAATCTTTTTTAAAAAATCAAATAAAATCATGAATAGAGTGAGAGGGCTTCAGATCCTGAGATCCCAACTCTTCCCACCATATAAGGCTGTGGGTATGAGTCCCAAGGCTGCTGTGACACTGTGTTCCCTTTGTGCCCCATTGCTTGTTTAGCTTCCTACTGACTTTGTCCCATTGTATAATAGCTTTCTGTTAACTCTGTCCTGTCTTCCCCCCACAGAATGTATGTAATTCCTTGCATTGTTGTTGTTGTTGTTGTTGTTGTTGTTGTTGTTATCATTAGTTTTTCTTTCATTACAGGGTTTCACTATGTAGTTCTGGCTGTCCTAGAACTCTCTCTCTAGGCCAGGTTGGCTTCAAACTCAGAGATCCACCTGCCTCTGTCCCCCAAGTTCTGGGACTAAAGGCAAGGTCCACTATACCCGTGAATGCTGTATTTCTTAATAAGCTTGCTTGCATAGGTCATCAGCTTGGGCAAGACCTCCTGATCCCAAACCTCCCTATCTCTTTATCTTCTCATCCTCGGGCTATTATCTCCCTTTGGATCCTGCCACTGAAGAGTGACCTGCTGGTCCAGGTCAGACATAGATGCTGGCAAAACACCCACAGACATAAAATAAATCTTTACAAAATAAAGCTGAGTTCAGGCTGGATGGGAGGCAGAGACAGGCAGAGCTCTGTGAGTTCAATGCCAGCCTGGTCTACAAAGAGAATTCTAGGACAGCCAGCTCTACACAACACAGAGAAACTCTGTCCCCCCAAAACAAAACAAAAAATAAAAACAAAACCCACAAACAAAACAAAAAAATCCTGAGCTCCTACAAGTAGGCAGAAGAGCTGGGTTTGCCAGGCTGGTTTACTACTGCCGTTGGTGGCACCCACTTGACTGGGGACGGTGGTGCTGAGCTCTCATGGGAGCTTCCCTGGGAGGTTCAGGCCCTAGAACTAGTGCACCGGGGAAGCCTGGAGCAACGCATCTGATTCTATCCCCTGCTGCCAAGCACCTGGAGACGCAGAGAGCATGACTGGGATTTTATCAGCTCTTGCCATGAGAAGGAAACCCAGGTGGAAGGCACAGAGCTGTCTCCAGGGCTGGTTTACAAGATGGTGGGCGTCCCTAACTCTGAAGCTCTGGAAAAGGAAAGATAGTGGGTGCTGTGTAGGCCAAGGTTTAAAGCAGGAAGACAAGTGTGGGAACTAGGAGGAATGGGGTCAGGTAGTGACAAAGGTTCAGCAGGGAGAACAGAAGGGGACCTTGTGTGGGTCAAGGAACTTGGACTTGGAACCAGACCCCAAGGCCTTGGGAGAAGAATCACCAAGGCCAAGGCAGGTGAAGCAGGGAGCCCTCATCCAGTGCCTGCTTCATGGAAGGCCCAGGTTGTGAACTCCTTGAAGGGATGGGCTGTTAGCAGGGCGTGAGAGCACAACGTGGGAGGAGGCAGGAGTTCTAACCACTGTCAGACCCTACCGCATCCATCCTGGTACTAACATTTGGTCATCAACACATGACTTCCTGGGGCAGGGTGGATCAGCAGAATGTAGATGAGCTTATGGAGGGCAGATAAAGAAGAGAGTCCTTTTGCCTTCTACTGGAGCCACTTTCAGACTAACACCTGTCCCTCTGGAGTTTGTCCACTGGTGAGGAAGGCGAGGTGCCTAGGGTCATCAGGTTCATTTGCTTCCTGGGACCATTGACTAGGCTTCCTCCCAAAGCCCCGTCCCCTACTGTACTGGGGCTACAAGGTCTCTTACATTGTTCATTTTTAGCTTCCATTTCATCTTAAGAGAAGTCTTTTTTTTTAAATTTACACTGGCAAAATTGTCTTTAAAATAGTTTCACTGGGCTGAGCTATCTGAGGCTCTGGGCTCCTATCTCTCCACAGGATACCTCTGCCCGATGGCTGTTCTTACCTACAGGTCTATTCCCAAGCAGTATGAGGGCCAGGGAATGAAGACGCGAAGGGTAGACAGGAAGGAAGATGGGGCAGCTCCTGGGTGGAAGTGAGGGGCTGGAGGACTCGGATGGCCAGGGGCAGAGGCTTGCTGAACAATTATAGATGGGATGCTGCCTCTTAGTAGCCAGGAGGTTTTCAAGACTTTGGCCCAGGTCTCTGCTAGGACAATTCTTGTTCTCTCAGAGGACAGACCCAATTCTGGAACCTGAGCCCAGCAGCCCCCTCCAAGAGGTCATGAACTCCATCTTTCACTCACCTGGTGAGGTACGGGCCTGCTCTTGTGCCTCAGGGTGAATGGTGTCCGGGAAAGCTAGAGGAGACACTGCCAACTTGACCTTGAAAGTTCCTTCCTAAAACCTCACTGTCTGGAATTGCCTGTTCTTACCCAATTCTGGAGCCTCACCTGCCAGCTCCCAGCTAGAGCAGGGGCAAGACAGAAGCCACTGTACGACCACAGGTGAAAGCTCTTCACTTGAGGTGCTAGGGGCTTGAAGAGCTCATAGAGAGCCCCAGCTGCAAAAACAGAAATCCTGTGAGCCTACAGCTGACCTTGCTCAACCTCATATTAGTCAGCCTCAAAGAGGAATGTTTGCAGAGACAGTCTGTCTCCCAAGATAGTCTGTCTTGACTGAGCAAACAATCTCAGGAAGGAGAAGCCACAGGTCTGCACATCCCCCCGAAGCAGCATCGACTTCCTCAGTCCCAAGCCTTTCCCCACCTCTCTAAAAGACTCCAGCTAGCTTTTCCTTTTGAGGACCTCCAATCTGTGAGAGAGTGCCTGCCTGTCCTTCTCTGTCTGAAATGAACATTCTCTTCTCTTGAGGTCAGATGCTGGTCTCTTTCTGCCTTCTCACTCTTTACTCTGTACTCAAAATCTAAGAAAATGTCCCTGGAGGAACCAGCATCCATCTGCCTGGGAAGAGCCTATCCCTGGTGTTGTCTGGCTGGCCAAGAGCCAGAAGTTGTGGAGTCTTCTGTCAGACCCCACGACACACACACACACATACCACTCTGAATTGGAGAGGCTGGGCCATTCAGAACATGACAAGTTGCATATCTACATGAGAAGGTGGGAGAGAAAGGGGTGACATCATGGGATCATGGGGGAAGGGTCTCTTGGACTGTCAAAAGACAGATCGGCAGCCAAACCTGAAGTCTCTTGCCTGTAATCCCAGCACTTGGGAGGCTGAGGCAGGAGGATCAACATGAGTTTGAGGCCAGCCTCATTACATAGTGAAACCCTGTCTCCTATTTCAAAAATGAAATAAAACCAAGCCAAGAGACACGCCTGTCTTGAGTTCAATTGCTACTAGTAAGCTGACAATACAGTATGTGAGAAGCAAGCGGCACTTCTGCATTTTAAAAGCAGTTTATAACCCCAGCCTTATGTGATTCTCAGTGTACTCAGCAGCAGCATTCAAAAACTGCATTTAATTGCTTAAAGCTAAAGATGAAGCTAATAAACACAGACACATTACTTTATATTCTCTCAGCAAGGCCATGAGACTTAACAATCCACTTATGGGTAAGAAAACTGAAGCTCAGCAAACTTGAGTTTCCCAGGACCACAGAGCTTGTAAGAGCAGAGACTTGAATCCTGAGCAGAGGAGGGCTCTGGCACCCCAACCAGTCTCTGATGTTCCAAAAGGCCCCTACAGTGGGGACTCATGCAGTTGGGGAAGGGAAATTCGCCCCCAACACACACAGTCTCTGTTGTTATTGTTGTTGTTGAAGAAACAGGGTCTCTCTATATAGCTTTGGCTGTCCAGGGACTCCTTATGTATACCAGTGTCTTAGTCAGGGTTTCTATTCCTGCACAAACATCATGACCAAGAAGCAAGTTGGGGAGGCAAGGGTTTATTGAGCTTACACTTCCATGCTGCTGTTCATCATGAAAGGAAGTCAGGACTGGAACTCAAGCGGGTCAAGGAGCAGGAGCTGATGCAGAGGCCATGGAGGGATGCTGCTTATTGACTTGCTTGCTTTGGCTTGCTCAGCCTGCTTTCTTATAGAGTCCAAGACTACCAGCCCACAGATGGTACCACCCACAAGAGGCCCTCCCCCCTTGATCACTAGTTGAGAAAATGCCTTACTGCTGGATCTCGTGGAGGCATTTTCTCAACTGAAACTCCTTTCTCTGTGATAACTCCAGCTTGTGTCAAGTTGACATAAAACCAGCCAGTACAGCCAGGCTGGCCTTGAACTCTCAGACATCTGCCTTACCTATGCCTCTCAAGCGCTGGGATTAAAGGCATGTGCCACCATGCCCAGGGGAAGGAAGAACTGTAATCACACCCTAGTTTTCTGGGATGAGCCTGGTAGACTTCCTCAAGTCTCAGTTCTTTCTACCCTTTCACCCTGCAGGACCATTCTGGAAAGACTTCACTTAAAAGCACAAAGCCGGAAGATAAGCACATGTCCTGGTTCCAGTCCCAGAGAGATGGAATCCAGTGATTCCCAAGGCCAGCTTTCCTGGCAAGATCACATGGATGAGTTCTCAGGCCCATGGGTAGTTCATGCTGCACATGCCCAGTAGGCAGGGCAACTGGAAAGGGAGTGAGTAATGGGATCTCGGAGCGGCACTGCCAGGCCAGTGAGCAGGCCAATGGTCTTGTCTCATTTCAGCCAAGAGCCTTGGATTCATTACTGATATGTACTGAAGGACTGGGTTGAAAGTATATCTCCTGTTGGCTACCTTTGCCTTCTAAGGACAGCTACAAAAAGCAGTTCTGGTGTCTTACCGTGAGATTACTTATCAAGTGTGAGAGACTTCATTTGGGCCTAGCCCTTTCTTTTTGGACCTGCTTGCTCTTCTCTTCTCTTGTTTGAATTGGGGCATCTCTCCTCACAAAGTCCACTGACTGGCATGGCAGGGAGCAATGCTTAACTCAGAGAGGTTTCGGGGATCCTGAACCTTGAAAGACACACCATGACAAAACCCTCTCAAAGCCCTGCAGTAGGCGATGGACTGGCCCTGTCTGTTTAAAGATGGAAGCAGTGGGGAGAAGAGTAGGAGTCTGATTTGGCTAAGGGAGCAACAGGGATTCAGTTGGGGGCACAGCATAATGGAGAACTTTCTGGAAAGGAGGGAGGTGCCTGGTGGGTAGGCTCTGGATTTCCACCCAGAGCCAGGGTATTTCTGACTCTGCTGAGACCATGGACATATGACTTCAGCTCTTCCCACCCTCCCCAACACAGTAAAATAGATATGGTACCTTCCTGGGCAGGATTAAAGACAAGATCTGAAGAATCCCTGAAGGAAATTCCTCATTTTCCCACTGGAGGGCTCCCTACTTCCTGTCTCTCAGTCACTTTTAAAGGTCTCTTCTGTGAAACTAAATACAGGCACCGGCTTTGGAGAGACTAGGGAAATCTGGAAATCAGGTTCAGGGGTGCAGATTGAAAGTGTAGTTAGACCTACTTTGGTTGTGTCTATGCTGAACACACAGACTATCTCTAAACCATACAGTATAACAACTATTCACCTTATGTTATCTGTTATAAGCACCTAGAGATGATTTTCATATAAAGCAAGAATGTGTAGAAGTTATGTACAAATGCTAAGTCATTTCATACAAAGCTTTTACACATGCTTGGATTTTGACAGCTTTATGGAGAGTCCTGGTGTGTGTGTGTGTGTGTGTGTGTGTGTGTGTGTGTGTGTTCGTTCCTATACCCAGTCTTTCCTTTGCTCGATTCTGAAGAATCTGAGCATTTTGGGGCCCTGATAAAATGCTATCAATTTGGTACCTTCAGCCATCTTTATAGAAGGAAAACTGATGTCAGGCTGGACGAGGGTGGAGCAGGGGTCTTCTCTGCACAGACACACCCTCCTCTCAAGGAACCCCAGCTAGTTTACACAGCAGGCTCCTCCACAGTTAAAGGCTTGCAAAATAGCATTTGAATTTAAGCAGCAGGGAAGAGCGCAGAGCAGGGACCCCCACAGTGAGAGGTTTGCAAGACAGCTGCTTAGGTGAAATCCTAGGCCATGTTCAGAGAACTGACAGAGCGTCTGTGTGGGAAATGGCTTTCCAGACCCATGCAGATCTGTTTAGGCCTAGTCTCTGGGGGATCTTGCTCTGTGTGTAATTTTTATGTATTTGTTTTTGCCTTTATTTTTGTTATTGCTGTTGTTTTTAGGGAACTGACTTTTTTTTTTCTTTTTCAAAGAACACTGGGCAATCGTTGGTAGGTTTTAAAGGGATGATATGATGGGTGTTATATGAAGATACAGTGATGATGCAGCCAGCTAATGGATGGTGAAGCATAAACAGTATAAATACGGAGACAGATAAGGGGCTCTGGGGTTTACCCAGGAGGAACCTGCTGGATCTGGTTGAAGAGAGAAACAACACAGCTGAGAAACAGCTGGAGTCCGCCCCGTCAGCCTTCTCCCCCTCCCCCTCCTTCCAGAGAAATGGTCCCCAGCCTTGTCGCCATGGCAGCCGGTCTCCTCAGCTTGGATTGGTTGCTGGGTCACATCATTAGTCCTGTGACTGACCCTGGGATGGAAAATGGTTGTCATGGTTCCGTCAAGTATGCAAACAAGCAGCTGCTGTTCTCCAGGCTCCAGGCCAGTCCAGTGTATCCAATGGAAAATCCTGGGAAGAGTTGAAGAAGCCTGAGTTGTCTGTCTCTGGGCTCGATTGATTACTACTGATAAAGGAGTTGTTTGTCTCTGGGTTTGATTGATTACTACTGATAAATGTTCTACATTTGATGGAAGAGGAGGGGAGAGAGGGAGAGTCCTGCCTCTCTGTGCATCAAGTGAAAACGTCTGTTTCCTCGGTGGCCAAAGAGCACTTTCTACTTTTCCAAAGGACCCAGAACCTACATAGCAGCTACCAACCATCTATAACTCGAGTTCCAGAAGATCTAACGCCCTCCTCTGGCCTCTGAGAGCAACAGACTTACACATAGTGCATAGACTTACATGTGCAGGCAAAACACTGATACACAAACAATAAAAATACATCTTAAAAGAAGAAATTTCCTTGTTTGTTTTTGAGACAGACACTCATGTAGCCCAGGCTGGCCATGAACTCTATTCCTCCTGCTTCAGCCTCCCAAATGCCAGGACTCCAGGCATGAGCCATCACAGCCAGCTTTCAAGGTAGCTCCTTCCAGATGTCTTTCCAGATGGGTGAGTGCTTGGCCTGGTCAGAGTCTCTGAGGTGAGAGGCAGGAACAAAACACACGACAGGGCAGGGGCTCTGAGAGCAAGTGGTGGCATTCTTTCCTTTCAGACCCTAGGTCACATTTGTTCTGCCTTCTGAGATCCACAGTCCCCTCTTGTCATTACTGTTCTCTGTAGGACAATCATACTGGCCCCACCCCTAACCATCTACCAAGATAAATCTTCACCAAAGACTATGGAAATGTTATATTTGTTAACTACGAACAGTTACCCCTAGGAAAAGAGGAATCCAACCCAAATCAATGCTAAACCCAAAGAAATTCCAGCATGTTCCAGTTCTGTGTTGCTCAAAGCACTTTTACACTCAGCCCATTTTGTCCTCAGAAACTGGAGAGTATGGGCATGTACCCAGCCCACCTACTCAGGAAATACAACAAAGCAAAGCTAAGATCCTCTTCTATGCAGATAGAATTAAAACACACCCTCACCCCCTGATTCTTGCTTGTAAAGGTACAGCTAAAGGTAGTGCACAGCAAGTCACATTTATTTACATCTGGTTCCTACCAGCTACATTGACTGCTAACAGCCACCTTCTTCTTCATCTGCCCTCCTCTCTCTTATTCAGTAGGCTTTATAGAGCCCTGGGTCCTGTCTGGCTGCTACGATGATGCAGTTGCTTTGGTTCCTGCCCCCAAGGCAACTGAAAGCTCATCAAGAAAGTTCAAAACACGCATGGTGTTCTTCAAATACATGGATTCAACAGGCGTGGAGAACCTCTGCAGTAGAGTCCACGAGTGCCTGCTCCACATGCCCTGGCCTGACTCTCAAGTCATCTGCAGTAACAAGTGAACTCTCTCAGTACAGGGCATGAGCTTCCCATTTAAGCCTTGGGAACACTCCACTGTCATCGTGCAGACTCACACACCCGTGTATAGACAGCTCCGAGGTGTCTAGGATTTAGCATCCTCTGGAGGGCAGGCAATCCTTGGGTGATTAAAAGTCTGAGAGAGTGATAAACATTCTATATATTCCTCCTTTGGTGGGCAGGATTTTGTTTGGTTTTGAGACTGTGTCTCCCTAGGTAGCCCTGGTTGTCCTGGAACTTGTTTTGTAAATCAAAGTCACAGAGAATCCACATAGTCTGCCTGCTGAGGACTGGGATTAAAGGTGTGAATCACCACACCTAGCCGTCAGCAGGATTGATTTCCACATGCACACTGCAGGGACCCTCACCAATGTGCCCTGCCTGCCTTCTGAGGTCCACAGTCCCCAGGGCATTATTCTTCCTTTCTCTCACTTGTCTTGCCTGTACTCAATGCTTACTTCAGAATTCCTTTCGGAAGCTCGCTTGGGGAGATCTTGGATAAAGCTCTTGCCATGCAAGCGTGATAGCAAAGTTCAGGTCCCCAGTACCTACATAAACACTGGAGATGGTTGTCTCTCTGTAATCCTAGTTGGGGGGGGGGGGCGGGGGCGGTGTCAGAGAGGGGATCTCTAGGGAAAGCTGGCTAGCTAGCCTAACCCAGATCACAGAACTCCAGTTTTAAGAGATCCTGCCTTAGTTAATGAAGTGGAAGATGGCTGAGTAAGAGTAAGACACCCACCTACCTCCTCTCTCTCTCTCTCTCTCTCTCTCTCTCTCTCTCTCTCTCACACACACACACACACACACACACACACTTAAATGTTGTAGCCATGGACTACAGGAGCTGCCTCTCTGAGAGAGTCCAAGTGTGTGCTGATAGGTTTTGGGGACTGCCTGGTTTCTGTGGATAGAGAAGGAAAGCGAGCCAGACCTCACCTTAGAGAACTGTTGGCTGTGGGTGTAACTGCGGCTTCAGCAGGAATGACTTGGCAAAGCTTGTTCACTGCTAAGAACTGAGGCTAGAAACAAACTCAGGAGCACAGCTCCAGCCATTCCTTCCTCTCTGCTGCTGCCTTCCTGACTTGTTAACTTCCTGTCATCCCTAGAGGGTCTCTGTGCAAACGGAGCAGATAGTTCCCATATGAAAAATTAAAAACAAAACAAAACCACAAAAGCCTTGGCTTTTGTTCCTGGAAGTGGTAAACTTGATCGTTTATACCAACCCTCTTGTGGAAGATTCACCTCTACTAGAAGCCATTATCTTAAAGCATAGTGATGTGCAGCTTTCAGAGGTCCCAGTGAGTCCAAACCATAGCTGTCCACAGTAGTAAACATGCACTTGGGTTGCTTTTCTGTAGTTTTTCAGGTTTTGATTTTTTCCAGCTCTGTTGTTCCTTCTGCTCTTCACACCCATGGTCTTGCGTACTCTCCTGACCAAGTTTAAAAAACCACAAACTACAAAATCTCATCCAAGATAAAAAAAGACACAACCTACTCATACCTATTAAAGAAATGGAATTCATCTTAAGCTCGTCTCCAGGCCAGGATGGTTCCACTGGCAAAGTCTATCAGATATTTCAAGAAGAAATAAAATGGCGGCTGAAAGATGGCTCAGTGGCTGCAAGTATGAAGACCTGAGTTTGAGTCCCAGCACCCACATAGAATCCTGGTGTGGCTACGTGTGCCTGAAATGCCAGCATTGGAGACACAGACAGGAAGATCCCAGAGCTCACTGGGATGATGCTAGCCAGCTATGCTAGCTAGAATGGCAAACTTTCAGCTCAGTGAGAGACATTGTCTTAAGAGAGTAGAGCAAAGTAGAACAGGAAGACACTGATGACTTCTTCCGGCCTCCTACATGTAGGCATGGGAGTGTACACCTTCACACTCATGTGCATGTATCACACACACACACACACACACACACTCACAAAGTAACAATATAACAACAATAAAATACAGAGTGAGTTCCAGGACAGTCAGGGCTACACAGAGAAACCCTGTCTCAAAAAACCAAAAAAAAAAAAATTTTAAAAGAAGAACTGAAGCATCTTTACAGTCTCCTCCATCAGAAGAGGGGAGAATATTTCTTCACATCGTTAGATGAAGCCAGCAGTGCCTTGGCACCAAACCAGGAAACATGGATATGAACCGCAGAGGGGCATCGTCCATGAACATGGATGTACACAAAGAGCGTCTCAGGTAAGTGAGCTTCTACTTCAACAATTCGTCTCCATTTTTCCCTTCCTGGTTTTATTAATTCATGCTTTTATCTTTTAAAATAGAGAATCTTTTATTTACTCTTTGACAATTACATATGCATAAACAATGTGCTTTAATCACACATACCCCAGCTCCACATCCTTGGGAGTCCCCACCTCTCCCTCCTCTATGCTTCTCTCCAGTTTCTTCTTCCAGTGACTTTTCTGACACAGTCACTTAATGCCAGCAGCTTCACTGGAGGCTACTCCTCTACCTTGTCCTACGGCTTTGGTTGTTCTGTTTAAAACTCTTTTAATTGCCTTTAAGACTTGCTCTCTGACTCATGGATTATTTAGAAGTGTTTTTGTTGTGGTTGTTTTTGGTTTTTTATTAGCTAAGTATTTGGAGACTTCACTGCTATCAATTTTTTTTTCAGTGTTATGGCCATAGAACATTTTGTATGGTTTGTTTTATAATAGCGGATAAGGATAAAACTTCATTATGCACTTGAAAGGAATATGCACTCACTGTGGTTGGCTGGAGTGGTCTACAAATGCCAATTAGAAGCAGCTCTTCGATGGCGTGACTCAGTTCCTCTGTCCCTGCTGCTTTTGTGCCTCGTGCTTTCTCTTGGTTTCTGAGAGGAGAACGTTACTGTCTACAGACAAAATAGTGATTTGTCTGCTGCTCTTCAGTACTGTTTGTTCTCTGTCTCCACCATGTCTATGAAATGTATGCAGAGACCAGAGAAAAGCACTGGGTCCCCTGGAACTGGGGTTACAGGTGATTGTGAGCCACCATGTTGGAGCTAAGAATCAAAGTCCATCCTCTACAAGGGAGCACGTGCTTCCAACCACTGAGTCATCTCTCTTCACTTCTAAATGGAACCTGAGAAGAACAAACAGAATAGTCGTGAGGAGACAGAGCTCAGGAAATAAACCCAAAATGACCATAGAGGTCCTTGTAGGGAATAGTAAAGGGTCTAGGAAAGTCACTGGGGCCCTCGGGGGAAAGGGTGACACAACGGCATAAACAGAGAGGCCCTGGTAGGACATTAAGAGAGCATGTCTTCTTGATGAGTTGATTCTTTTATTTATTTATTTATTTATTTGTTTGTTTGTTTGTTTGTTTGTTTGTTTGTTTTTCGAGATAGAGTTCTTCTGTATAGCCCTGGCTGTCCTGGAACTCATTCTGTAGACCAGGCTGGCCTCGAATTCAGAAATCTGCCTGCCTCTGCCTCCCGAGTGCTGGGATTAAAGGCGTACACCACCACTGCCCGGCTGATTCTTTTATTAATAAGCAATATTCTCCTGTATTCTGATCTTTTCTATGCTTAAAGTCAATTCATCTAAAATTAATATGAACACCTCCGTTTGGTTTGGTTTTGTGTTAGCACGATCTCAGCTTTGTGAGCTTGAACATTTCCTATTCATGTATGAGTTTTTGCTTTGCTTTTTCTGAGACAGGATTTCAAATGCTGGGATTAAAGGCTTACACCACCACCCCCAGTTATGAGGTCCTGGAGATCAGATGCAGGGTTTTGCTCACACTAGGTAAGTACTCCACCAACGGGGCTATGCCAGCAACTCCTGATTTGTGTATCAGTTGTTCCTTTCACTCTAGTAACCAAGAAGCAACTTAAGGTGAGGAAGGGTTTATCTGGTTTACAGTTTGAGGGTACACTTCACCATGGCAGAGAAGACATGGTAGCAGCAACCTGCAGCTCCTTACATCTGGTTAGATCAGGATTCAGTGTGAACACAGGAAGTGAGCCCACGCTACAAAACCTCACTGTTTGCCCCTGGTGACCCACTTTCTACAGTAAGGCTCCATTTTCTAATCCTTCAATAACCTAAACAGCGACACCACACTGGGTATAGTAGTGCATTTTTTTTATAGTAGTACTTGAGAGGCAGAGGCAGGCAAATAGCTGTGAATTTGTAGCCAGCCTGGTCTACATTGTGAGTTCTGGACCAGCAAGAAAGACATAGTGAGACCTGATCTTAAAAAAAAAAAAAAAAAAAAAAAAACAGTAGCCAGGTGGTGGTGGCACACGCCTTTAATCCCAGCACTCCAGAGGTAGAGGCAGGCAGATCTCTGAGTTCAAGGCCAGCCTGGTCTACAGAATTAGTTCCAGGATTTCTGAGGCTACACAGAGAAACCCTGTCTTGAAAAAACAAAAAACCAACCAAACAAACAAAAAAAAGCATTAGCTAATGACCAAATATTCAAACACAGGGCTTTGCATTATATTTTATATTGAAGCCATTCAAGCCAAAGTATTTTACTTTTTAAAGATATTTTTCTTTTTATTATAAGTATGAACATTCTGCTCACATGTCTATGTCTCCACCATATCTATAAAATGTATGCAGAGACCAGAGAAAAGCACTGGGTCCCCTGGAACTGGGGTTACAGGTGATTGTGAACCACCATGTTGGAGCTAAGAATCAAAGTCCATCCTCTACAAGGGAGCACGTGCTTCCAACCACTGAGCCATCTCTCTTCACTTCTAAATGGAACCTGAGAAGAACAAACAGAATAGTCGTGAGGAGACAGAGCTCAGGAAATAAACCCAGAATGACCATAGAGGTCTTTGTAGGGAATAGTAAAGGGTCTAAGAAAGTCCCTGGGCCTTGGGGGAAAGGGTGACACAACGGCATAAACAATTTCACTGTCCTAGCGTTGTTGGAGAATGCACCAGCCAAGGCGAGCGTGGACTGCATAGATCTGTCAGAAGGCATTGTCACGGCCTGAAGATGACTCGGGTGGCTCAGTGTGCTGCAGCTGAGCACCACTCTCTGTACTCAAAGCATTCTCAACTCAGGGGAGGGGACCCAGATCCTCCTAAGTCCAAGGAAATTGCTTCTGACTTCTGTCACCATGGTAGATGCGCTTCTGCCTGGATGGGTTGCCGGGGAGATGTTAACTGCACCGAATGACTGATTCCCACAACGATAACCGGTTGTCATGGTGCTATGACGTATGCTAACAAGAACCTGCTAGGTTCTCATCTCATTCTGCACAGGAAACCAGGGAGGGTGTGAGAGTCAAGGGAAGGCAAGCTATCAGGCCACACTGAGTCACTATGCCTCAACTTGCCAAATCAATACTGCGTGTACAGCCCTCTTTGGAGTGGGAGAAGGAAGTTCCAGCACGAATGCACCTGCGTTCCAACCCCAGCTTCCTCCCATTTTAAAGCTTCTTTAGAAGTTTTCCTTGTCTGAGCAAAACTCTGTAGCAAACTAAGGCTTCTCTGCCCCTGCTGCTCTCTACAAAGCAGTCAGAAGGTAACTTGCAGACAAGGGCGCATGGCAGCTCCTTGGTATAGACAGAGACCAGATTTCTGAGCATTTCCTTCTTGCAGGTATTACTACTCCTAACAAGAATGCAGGACAAGGAAGGACCGATAGACTGTAGCTTTCTCTCACCTGCTGCCCACAGTCATGTGATGTAATATACTTTTCCTTCTTCCCACGGGTTAGAAAGTTCGCTGCATTCCCCCCTTCCCCCATGAGCTCCAGGTTCAATAGGCTTGAGATCCCACGGTCTTC
Organism: Uromys caudimaculatus; assembly: GCA_028551405.1. Taxonomy (NCBI): domain Eukaryota; kingdom Metazoa; phylum Chordata; class Mammalia; order Rodentia; family Muridae; genus Uromys; species Uromys caudimaculatus. Next base: position 66,083,551 of record CM052709.1, on the reverse strand, counting down.
TAGAAACGTCACAGCAGAATCCCCAGCTAACAAACAGCAAAAAAGAAGAGTATCCATGCTCACACACGTCTCTCTATTTAGTTTGATAATAGAGTTTCACTATGTTGCCCTGGCTGGCCTGGAACTTGCTATATTGACTAGGTTTGTTTCAACTCACATCGAGAACCTACCTGATGGCTTCGATTTTTCAAAACCTACTTTAATTATGGTTCTTTAGTGCTTCAACCTCCCTTCTAGCCCACCACCCACCAGAGGTAGGGGGGAAAGAAAGGTTAATAGGAAATGAGGGTTGTGGATCTGTTTAGAAATAGTTCTTTGGGGAGTTTCCAATCTTTGTTGTCAGCAGTCCAGTCCACTAGCAAAACAGCAAACACAAATAGCAGCAGCATTCACCTTACCTGAATCAGTAGTAGTGGCTCTATCCAGAAGAAATTGTGATGCTTGGAGATCTGGCCAGAAGCGTCTGGGATACCACCAGAAGTTCTTTGTTGTGTTTCTCTCTACAAAGTCACGACAAGAGAAGATCAAGAAGAAAGCAAGGCGAACCAATGCAAGAGCATAGTCCGTTGTCCGTTGGGTTATACTTAAGACTTTTCCCAAACATCACATGCCTCTCAAGAGTATGCTTCAGCAAAACATCACATGCCCTTTCACCAGGCAGCTTCCAGAAGATCAGCACGTGTCTGTTCTCAGCAAAACATCCTCTCATAAGACAGTTTCCAGAAAAATGTCACATGACACAACTGAGTCTCCAGCTGCTTTAGTTAGGGTTTTACTGCAATGAACAGACACCATGACCAAGGCAACTCTTATAAGGACATTTAATTGGGGCTGGCTTACAGGTTCAGAGGTTCAGTCCATCATCATCAAGGTGGGAGTACGGCAGCATCCAGGCAGGCATGGTGCAGGCAGAGCTGAGAGTTCATCTAAAGGCTGCTAGCAGAATACTGACTTCCAGGCAGCTAGGATGAGGTCTTATCGCCCACACCCACAGTGACACACCTACTCCAACAGGGCCACACCTACTCCAATAGGGCCACACCTTCTAATAGTGCCATTCCCCAGGCTGAGCATATACAAATCATCACACCAACGAAACCAGAAATCCCCATTTCATCTACCTTTGCTTCTCAGTTCCTGTGGTTAAAGGGATGTCCACCACCTGTCATTTTGCTAGCTAGTCCCAGAGATACTGGGATCATAGAAGGGAGAAGATCCAGGTAACCTTTTTCCCGTGTAAAAACAATGATCCATTGCCTCAAGTTGATTTATTTATGTATTTACTTATTTACTTACTTATTGGCTTTTCTTTTCTTTTTTAAAAGTATTTCACTATTTATTTATTTATTATTCTTTAATCTTTTTTTATAATCCGGTCATTATCCCCCTCCTGGTCTGCCCTCTGACTGTTCCTCATCCCATACCTCACCCACCCACCCACCCCCACTCCACCCATCCCCGTCTCCAAGAGGATGTCCCCTTCCTCCACCCCCACCCTACCAGACCTCCCCACTCCCTTGGGGCCTCCCCTTGAGCTGGATCCCAGGTTGGGCCTGTTGCTGGACCTCCTTTCCCTCAGGCTCTTCTCCATTTCCCCCCTGCAGTTCTTTTAGACAGAAACAATGCTGGGTCAGAGTTTTTGACTGTAGGATGGCAACCCCAGCCTGCCACTTGATGCCCTGTCTTTCTACTGGAGGTGGACTCTACAAGTTCCCTCTCCCCACTGTAGGGCATTTCATCTAAGGTCCCTCCCTTTGAGTCCTGATAGTCTCTTAGTTTTTCAAGACAGGATTTCTCTGTGTAGCTTTGGCTGTCCCAGAACTCACTCTGTAGACCAAGGCTGGCCTCAAACTCAGAGTTCTGCCTGCCTCTGCCTCCTGAGTGCTGGGATTAAATGTGTGTGCTACTGGGGCTGGAGAGATGCTCAGTGGTTAAGAGCACTGACTGCTCTACCAGAGGTCCTGAGTTCAATTCCCAGAAACCACATGGTGGCTCACAGCCATCTGTAATGGGATCTAATACCCTCTTCTGGTGTGTGAAGACAGTGACAGTGTACTTACACACATAAAAATAAATAAATCTTTTTTAAAAAGGTGCATGCTACCACTGCCCAGAAGGTTGTTTTGTTTTTAATTACATTTATTTCCTATGTGAGGACACATACGTGTGTGTAGGTCAGAGGACAATTTTCCCCTTGTACTATGTGGGTATGAACATCATCTCCTCAGTTGTCCTATTGTCTATTTAACCTTATACATTTGATCATTTTCATTGACTTCCTGGAGCTCCTAAATTGTTTATTCACTGAGTCATAAGAAGCCCTCCTTTAGAATCCTCTAAGTCTTGTGCCACATTGTGTCGCTCACCCTTAATCCCAACTCTTAAGAGGCAGAGGCAGACAGATCTCTGAGTTCAAAGCCAGCATGATTTACAGAGTGAGTTCCTAGATAGCCCTTGGCTGAAACACCCTTTCTTTAAAGAGAGAGAGAGAGAGAGAGAAGCCTCCCTGAATCTTAACAAACTTCCCTTCATGGTTTCCTAAGTCTTTTTTTTTTGTTTTTGTTTTTTGAGTTTTTCAAGACAGGGTTTCTCTGTATAGCCCTGGTTGTCCTGGAACTTACTCTGTAGACCAGGCTAGCCTCGAACTCAGAAATCCACCTGCCTCTGCCTCCCAAGTGCTGGGATTAAAGGCATGCGCCACCACTGCCCGGCAGTTTCCTAAGTCTTAAAAGGTTCCCTCTAGGGTGGAATATACCAGTTCATTGTTTTATAACACCCTTCAAATTGCTTCTATAAATCATTTTAAAATAAAATGTCCAGCATGTAATCAATGAAAACGAGGCAAACTTTCAGATCCTGGCATGGTAAAAAAAACAGCTTGTGCCAGGCAGTCCTGTTAATATATACTAACTATATATATTCCAGACAAAAGACAAATGAAACTGTGTGAAGACACAGAGTCCAAGCAAAAGGAAGAAAAGTGACTGGGATCATAACCCTTGATGAATAAATGCTCCACCAGGTGAGCTCCACATTCAACGGGCATTCCCCCTGCCCCCAAACACTCCACCATTCCCCGCAGTACAGAGGGAAAGCGACTCGGGCGGAAAGTGATGCTGTAACTGGAAGGGAAGCAGAGTTGCAAATATTTAGATGCCAAGGCAGTCAGAAATTGAAGAGGAATTCTGGGTAATGAGTGGTCTACAGAAAGAGAACCTAAAATCTGAATGCGAATCTCCCCCAGATTCTCAGCTATCTTCTAAATAGCATATGCACAGGATGAGATTTCCAAGAGGCTAAAGGAAAAGCCAAATATCTGAACAGCTGCCACGGTTCTAGAAAGGCAAAGCCTGGAGTCCAGAACTGACAAAATTAGGGGGCCTTCCTAAACACCTCTCACTGAGTCTCAAAAGACCCTGAGCAGTAAATACTAAAGAAAGATAATGCAATCCGCAGAATCCACAGATCGTCAATCCAAAACATCCAGTTTACAACAAAACTTACACTGGAGCTTAGAAATGCGGCACGGGACACGTGGCAGTGGGCCAGGTACTGAGTTACTGAAATAGATCTATTTTAAACTGTATGGTGGTTAGGATCAGGGCAACCGCAATGGCTGTGGGAAAATAAGGATGGACATTCGATGTTTTGCGGGTTGAACCCATATGGTTGCTAAAAGATTTTAAATGGGTGAAGATAAAACGAGGGTCAAAAGCAATAACCAGTCTTCACGCTGAGTGCTCGCTCTTCCCTCGCAGTTCATATTTAAATATCACAACCAAACCCATGAAGTTAGTTCCGTTCCCACCCTCATCTCATATGCAATCAATCTCTCCATCCTTGGCCACTAGGAACGGAGGCTCATCTGTAAAAGTGTGTAGAGGGTGGGGCAGAAATTCCAAAAGGTCAAATGGAGAGAGGCCGAAGGGGATGGCCAACTTGAGTAGGGCGGCTGCAGGGGCAGAGCCAGCTTGCGATTGGCCGAGTTGCAGAGGAGAGCTCTGCAGATCTCTCGTCGTGTCGCTAGCGGGTGAAAAGTGACATCCTGGCGCAGCCCCCCTGGCTGTTGTTGCTACTTCCACAACGATCTAGCTCGAGGAACAGTGCGCTCGGTCCAGCGAAGATGCAGAGTTCGTTGAAGTCCGCGGGCTCCGGGGGTCTTCAGCTACTGGTCTGCTTCCTTCTGCTTTACAGTCGTCCAGGCAGCTGCAGCGACATAAATGCCCACGGTCAGGTGGAAACCCGGGGTGGGGGCGGGGAGTGCGGGCAGGGCCAGAGAGCAATTCTGAGAGCAGAGGGTCTGGCCTTCAAGGCTAAAAGACTCAGGAGGAAAACCGTTTATTATGACAAGAGAGAAACGCAGAGCGTTTCAGAGGGACAGATGCAGTCTTGGGACTTGGTGTACAGGGTCTAGACATAGAAGGAGCAGGAGCAGACCCAGGAAAAGGTTGGGGGTTAGAAAAGAATAGGGAAGACAGATGAGCCAAGGGTGGCTTCGGTACACTCCAGACGTTTCTGAGGGGTCAGAAAAGAGATAACCAGGGCTTAGTGGAGAACTAGGAGTGCTTGTATTTGGTTATATGATTAAGGGAGTAGGTGGGTGGGGCTGAAAGACAAATCAAGGCTCAGTCGTAAACCCTCAGAGTCCAGAGACTGGAATCCGGTTTCATGAAGTGAGGAAAACTAGGTTGGGGTAAAACAGGTTGCAGGGAGACCATTCTACTTTCTCCTGTTCTGATCTGCGCCATCCTGGATGGACCTGGCGCGCAGTCACTTCGTAACAGTCGGGGACAGACTGCGCAGCCTCAGAATACCTGCGCAGACCATTGCACAAAGTCCTAGTCTGACGCCCAGTCTCCCTGCGGGATTCTTGGGTTTGGAAGCCAATGCAGGGGATTCGCAAAGCACTGTGGGTGGAGATCTGGTGTCAAACGAGGAGAGAACTGAGGCCGGGTGGGGATGGAGTAGAATGGGGTGGGTTGTGAAGTGCAGATGCCAAGGTGTCTCAGTACTGCCCACGGTGACTACTTCTGACCATCAGCACCACGGACAGCTCCAGCCATTCTGTGGATCCTGGTGTAGGCACACCTCCGTAACCAGTCAGACACCGTCTCAGACTGAATACCGCCTCTTCTCTGGATGAGAGCCTCTACTTCTTTCTAGGACCAGGAACCTCATTGGGCATCTATCTGAATGGAGTGAGGGGGAGAATTGCTCATTTTTGGAAGACCTATGATTCGAGGCCAGCCTGAGATACATAGGAAGACTCAGGGTTGTTTTTTGTTTGTTTGTTTTTTAATTAACTGAAGTGGGGCATGGAGATTTTTTTCTTTAACCCTACTCACTTATCCCTCATTCCTGCCTTTCTCTTACACACAGTTGAGCAAACTGTTTCAGGGGGAAAAAATCCCAACCTTCAGACCTTACACACAGTAATAGAGTCAGCCCTCCCTGCCCCCACGTTCTTCATCACAGAGCTGAGTCCTCAATTCTACCAACTGTAGATTGAAGGCAGACAGCCCCGTCATTATTCTCTAAACAACGCACAAAACAGCTATTTACGTTCTATGTTAGCTATTATAAATAATTGGGAGGTTATTTAAAATATACAGGAAGAGACTGGCAGGAGGGCTCAGCATAAATACACTTGCCACCAAGCTTGACAACCTCGGGTTGAACCCTTAGGGTCCACATAGTAGAAGGAGAGAATTGACTATGGGAGTTGTCCTCAGATCTCCAGACTTGTGCTGTGGCACATATTTTTATGTGCATGTGTACACATGTGTGAGTGCACACACACACACACACACACACACACACACACACAATAAATGCAACTGAAAGTAAAGTGTGCAGGAGGATATTTATAAGTAACATACAAAGAATTTGTTGTATTAGGGTCTGGGAAATCTTCTGATTTGGTGTGGAGGGTAGCCCGAGGCCCAGCCTCGTGAAGACACTTGGGGAGATGGTACTTTCTCTTTCTAATGAGTTCAGTTCTTTCCCTAATCCCTCCTGCCTTCCAAGTTTTCCTTAAGGAGCAGCTCATTCACTTCTTCATATTCCACCTGTCCATCTGTCTGTCCATCACATGTGGACAGCTCCCCAATAGTCTTTCCACCTGCACCTTCACATGATACTTTTTGCCTGTGTGCTTGGTTCTTGGCTGATACTGATACCAAGAGGGGACGGAAGCCAGGGTGCTGGAGCACACCATTGATCCCAGTACTTAGAGGCAGAGGCAGACAGATCTCTGTGAATTAGAGGTCGGCTTGGTCTACAGAGTGAGTTCTAGGATATCCCGAACTATTTTTAAAAGGTCCTATCTCAAACCACAATAAGAAGAGTAAATGGAGTTCAGGGGACAATGGTGACGAAGGAGAAAGTGAGAAAAGGGAACTTGAAGAGGGGAAAGGACCTGGTTCTGTGTTAACAATGGGGGACAGATATTGGCTTCTCTTCAGCTGGGATTTGGAGGGATTCTGACCAAGGTGTTTGCTGACAGCACTGTTTTGCCCTCAGATGGTCAGGGCCAAGTGGGATCGGAGCAGCTCTGGACATTCCAAGGACTTATTGCTTCAGTCTTCCAGTACTTGCAATTTATATTCCACCAGATTGTACCCCAAGGTAAGCAAAAGCTGAAGAACAGAGATGGGGTCCTGGTCAGATATTGGGGAGAGTAGTGAAAGACTATGGGCCAGGGGATAGGATTTCTGTTGTTGGATGCCTCTAGTTTCTTAGCACCTTAGTGGAGAAGGGAACAAGAGGCTGTTGAACACCCGGAAAGAGAACAAACAGCATACAAGTCCTTGGGACGGGTCCCAACCTCTATCACAGTCTGAGGTTTTTTTCCAGAGCTGGGATTCCAAGTGCTCAGCCAAGAGACCAACTGCAAACATCAGCCTCTGTATAGGAAGCAGGGAAACTATGTAGTAGAGGAGACAGATGGAAGGGAGTAGGGAATCCATTATTGGTAGAAACTGACCCTTCCATAGAGGTTCATATGCATGTAGGCAGGAGAGGAAATCTACCTTGAGTCCACGTTACCATACCCAATACTTTAAGATGTGATTCCTTAGATCAGTAAGTCTCAAGGTTCATCCTAGACCAGTAACATGGGTGCCATCAGCAGGGAATCTATCAGAAATATTAAATCTTAGGTCTGAAGAGGTGGCTCAGTTGGAAAGTGTCTGCCACCCAATTATGAGGTCCTGAGTTTTGATCCCCATCACCCACACAGAACGGGAGCAGTGGTGTGTGTCGGTGAGACCAGTGCAGTGGGGTGTGGGTGGCAGGGAAGGGAGAGTTGGAGATCACTGGACAGTTATTAATCCAGTCTAATCAATTCAGTGAGGGATCCTGTTTCAAAACACAAGGTGAAGAACCCACGGGATAGCTCGGTGGGTAAAGGCACTTGTCACCAAAATGGATGAACTGGTTTCAATTTTCAGACACCTTATAAAGACATAAATCTTACTCTGATCTCCAACCACCATGTACACATGTACACACACACACACACACACACACACACACACACACACACACACTCATAATTATATTGATGATGATATATAGAATGAAATGAAAAGTCAAGGAAAAAATCAGTCTTCAAAAAAATAAGGTGGAAAATAATCGATTGAGGAAGGCACTCTGGTCTATACATGCCTGTGTGGGCAAGCATGCGTGCATGCACACACATAGACACACACACACATGCACAACACACACACCTACACACACATGCATGTAGGCGTGCACGCTCACACGCAGAGATAAATACTAAATGTAATTCTTTAACTTCATCCTAACCTACTGAATCTGGATGTGAAAAACAGCCATCTTACTAATAAGCCTTGTACTAATAAAACACCAAAGTTTGTGTCACTGCGCTGGAAGGGTTTGAGGGCTTTTTGTTTTGTTTTCTTCTTTTTTGTTTGTTTGTTTTGTTTTGTTTTTGATACCTTTCTCCATCCTTGGCTTCACTTAATCCTACCATGTCAACAGGTGAATCAGCGGATGTATTAGGAGCGATGTGCGGGGCTGTGCTCAGCAACCTTTCCACACCACGCCACTTAACTCTCACCATTAAATGTGGTCGGATATGTACTTGAGGAAGAGGTCACTCTGGCCCCTGGTGTCACTTCACGCCATCCTTTCACCCTACAGGCATGCTCTGGGCAGATGACATAGCCTATGAGTTAATGACCAAAAAGGTGGAGCACCTCAGCAGACTCCACCCCCAATATCCATGCCGGAAGGACATGAAGGTTGTTTCCCCCACTGTATCTACTGGGGTGAGGTATGAAAACCTGTGGTAAGCGTCTGCTATTTAGGGTACTAGAACTATGTAGAAAGTACCAGAAGTACTGTGCTCCAGCAGTCATCTCTAGGGGAACAGTTCCATGGGGCATAATTACTGTACTTGTAAAGGGGAAGAGGGGTTGGCAAGCCTAGGTTCCACCTGTTGTCCCTGACTCTTCTAGGGGCAAGCAAGAGGAGAAACTTCGACTCTTATCTCCCCAAAAGGTGAGACCATTTATCTTCCCCCAAATTGCAAAGCCTTGACTTAGATTCCTTTGGATTTCCTGCTAAGACCATCTCATCCTTCCGGCCTCCTTCCTCACTCCTGATTCTTCTCCCCCTTTAGAGTCCAGCGGTCAAGGGGAACAGGGACCGATGCTTTACCACCAAAGTAATCCCAAAGGCCACCAAACAAGAGGCCACCCACCCCACCAAGGTAAGTAGCTCAGTTTTCCCAAGGAGACTAAAACCAAAATGGGGCACGGGGGGGGGGGGCAGATACAAAAGAGGGAGTGGGCGTTGGGATGAAACAAACTCTTGTGCCCAAAGGGTAGTCCTGCTTGTTTATAAACTACTATCTAGACATCCAGATGAAAGAGGAGGGGTGGGCCATGACACCCCTGGAAGCTCCCAAGTAGGACAGAAGCTGCAAGATCACACATCAGACTTGAGTTTAAAACAGAAATTAAAAGCGGAAGCACTGTCAGTTTAGATGTGAGGAAGCCCTGCATGTAGTGAAGGCAGGGTGCAGAGGCTTCAACCCCATCTGCCTTGCTTTGCTCATCTCCTTGGATTCCGGGCTAGAAATCACCCTGTCTAGTATCTTTACAGATGAAAATTTGGGTCCCAGGAGGGTTACACGACTTCCTGAACCCGCCATGCTGTGTCTACTAGACCCAGGCCTCCCAGTTTCCAGCTTCCCCTGTGTGATTCTTGCCCTCTCTCGAGGGCAAGCATTTCTCTCGTTCCAAGCATCAGACTTATCAATAATGAAAAGTCTTGTTTAGGGCTAAGACACAAATGACAAGAGGGTAACAAGTCAGAAGAAATCACAAAGGAAGGGCACTGTAACCACAAATGTCTGGAGGCAACAATGCCATGGCCCTCCAGAGGAGCAGAGCATCCAGTGACAGAGATGGGCAGGGAGAAAGAAGGAAGCCCATGTAGGGGCCCACAGAGCACACGTTATATTTTATTCCAAGGGCAGCAGGGAGCTACTAGAATATTTTGAGGAAGGGAATGTCCTAATGGGACATTTAGTTCTTAAAAGGTCACCCTAGGTGTGAGGCATGGTGGAACATATCTGTGGCCCTAGTACTCAGGAGGCCGAAGTAGCAAAATTGTAAGTTCAAGGCTACAGAGTAAAACCCTGCCCCTCTATTAAAAAAAAAAAAAATCTACTACAATGATGTTGGGTAAATGGAAAGTAAGAAGAGCAAGAATGAAAGCCAAGGAGATGTGAGAGAAGGGCCATTCTGGTCCAGGGAGGTGGGAAAGGCTTGGATTTGGACAGTAGCAAAGGAACTGATAATTGTCCCTTCCTGCTTTCCGTACACACACCTCCCATCTAGAGACAACCTGTGAGAAGTGGGTCCCAGCCCTTGAAACTTTGCAGGAAAACAGGCTCCCATTTCTGCAGCATGTCAGCTAGAGTTTCTAAACCTGGATTAGTTGCTGGGGTGACACAATATGAGCTGAACGACAGCGACCCACCTGTGTGGAACTGATTGCTGTAGCGCTTCCAGGAACATGAATGAAATTCTGCTGTTCTTCTCCAGGCCCCAGGACAATGAAAAACCACAGAGGGAGGAGGAGCTGCATGTGGGAGCCAGGGCCTTAGGCTAACAACCCTTGGGCTGAGTCACCATGGGGAAGGCTTACTCAGATCAAGCAATTATTACATATTTGAGGAAGGAGAGCAGGTAAGGAGACACAGTATCTCCCCAGCCTGACTTCAATTCCTTTGTTTCTTGTCTTTCAGGGTTTCTTTGGGCCATTCCCCACTGTGGGCCTCAACCTTGTTGCTGACTGAGATTTCATTGTATGAGATCCTTTTCCCCAGGGAACTTCCTTACTGCACTCCAAGGGACAATTCTTGGATGACCCAAATATGAATAATTAAAAGTTGACTTTCCTGCAAACACTTTCTGTGAGCTTGTCTTGAGGCAGGGTGTGTGGAAGATGAAGTGACCTGATGTTCCCAAGGGAGAGAAGGGACAGAGAAAGCACAGCTCTGAATGCTCAGTCAAAGGCTGGGGTCTGCCTCCCCTGCCCTCTTCAGTTCTGAAATAGAGAGTGTGAGGGATGACCACAGCTGTCATGGTAGCCTTCCCCACTGGCACCCCATCCATGTTGCATGGTTTGGTTGCTCACACTTTCACGGATTGAGGAAGGAAAATCCATATTTGCCTCTAGCCAATTCTTTCCATTCATCTGCTTCTTGTACCCATCAAATCGATTAACCATTGCTCCTCATCCAAACCCCCTCCTATACCCTTCTTCTTCATTTGTTTAACCCTGAGAACCACTGAGCCAAGCTCCTGTGACCGTACTTGGTTCCTCTGTGAATGTATTTAATAGCCTCAGAACCCATGAAGTCTGGATAGTGTAGATCCACTCAGTGTCTGAAGAGAGCACGCGCAGTGGGCATCCCAGCCATCCCTTAGCTCCTGGACCATGTCTTTTTCACCCAACCGCTGCAGTGGACACTTCCTGTCTCCACTAACATCCTCCCATCCCAAGTCCTGGACGTCTCTGCTTCTCATCTGGAAATGCATAGAGTGTGCCTTTCTGTGATTTAGACTGTCTGGAAGGACCTGGGATTTTATAACCTTCATATTGTTCCTGGGGTAGCTCTCATGGAGGGAAGGACTTTAGTGAGTTTAGTGTTAAAATATCTGATTCCTCCATCCTTGGGGCCAGTTCTGAAGCATATTCAGCATTCTGGAGGATGTCAGTGACTTTAACCCAGTGGGCACCACCCCACAGTGGTGGTGACTTGTGCAACAGTGTGTTTCCAGCTTCATACCATGGACTTTCCTTCTTTCTTTCTTTCTTTCTTTCTTTCTTTCTTTCTTTCTTTCTTTCTTTCTTTCTTTCTTTTTCTTTTTTTCTTTCTTTTTCTCTTTCTTTCTTTTTTTTTTTTAAGACAGGATTCCTCCGTGTGGCCTTGGTTGTCCTGGAACTCGCTCTATAGACCAGGCTGGCCTTGAACTCAGAGATCTGCTTGTCTGCCTCCCAAGTGCTGGGATTAAAGGCGTGCGCCACCATCGCTCATCTTTACTATGACTGAGTTTTCCAGTCCTAAATTGTGATTTCCAGGATTATCTCACACAGAAATTACCGCACCTAACTTCTTTTGACTCAGCTCCTACTGAGGCTATTGCGTGCTACACACTCCTCTAGGCCTTGATGAGCCCGTTGGGAATAATACTTTGTTTATAATACTGTTGGGGGGGTTGGTTGTAAATGATTTTCTAGGGAAAAGTCCGAGCAATGTGTCTGGTCAGCAGAGTAGTCAGATTCTTGCCGATCCCTTCAGTGCACTCTGCTTTCCCTCGCTGGGCTTGCTCTAGCAACTCGGCCCTACTGTGCTGCCTGGGACCTATGTGTCCAGATCCTTGCATGGACCGTTATTTTTACATAGAGGCACCTCATTCTCAACACACCTTCTCAGTCACACCCTAAAAATCAAAGAAGACCTGTATGGTCCAACCCTGGTCCTTCTAATATTTCCACCTCCAGAAAGGGAAAAAAAAAAGTGGCAGAGATTAGAAAAGAAAACAACACGGCAGTGGAAGTTTGGAACTGTGAGACAGATTGAACAGGTGAAAAAGATGGGAACTTTTAAAGATTTGTGTGTTTTTATCTTATGTGTGTGAGTGTCTGCCTGCAGGCATGCATATGCACCACATGTATGACTGGTGCCTTTGGAGACCAGAGAAGGCTGTTGGATCCCCTAGAACTGAAGTTACAGATAGTCACAAGCCACTGCGGGAGCTGGGGACAAACCCGTCTTCTGCCAAATGTTCAGCTACAGAAAGAAACTTTAAAAGGAAGGTAGACCTGTTTTTTGTTGTAGAGGACCATGTGACACTACTTGAATCACACCTGACAGACAGGAGTCACTAAGAGCCTCTGAAAGAGGGGGGAGTGAAAGTTATAGCAAGGTGAAGTCTCGAGCTTCTGCGTAAGGGTGGGGCTAGGAGCAGGAGGAGCAGGGATTGCTCCTGACTGAAACACATCCCAAAAGAGAGTGAGAAACACCAACTCAAGAGGTCTTACAGGAGAACTCACAGACCTGGCAACTGTTAGGATGGTTTGAATTGTCTCCTCTAAACCTGTGTGCAAATCCTAATTTCCAGGCCTTCCAGACGTGACCTTATTTGTAAGTAAGGCTGTCGCAGCTGAATTAGTTAAAATGTGGTCATCAAAATGAACTTTAGTCTGAAGTGACTACTGTTCTTACAAAAAGGGAAAATTGAAGACAGACACAGAGAAAAGATTTGAACAATTACTAACTTTAGAAAAGTACAATATAGTAAGGAGGAGGAGGAGGAGGAGCAGGAGAAGAAGAAGAAGAAGAAGAAGAAGAAGAAGAAGAAGAAGAAGAAGAAGAAGAAGAAGAAGAAGAAGAAGAAGAAGAAGAAGAAGAAAAAGAAGAAGAAGAAGAAGAAGAAGAAGAAGACGAGGAGGAGGAGGAGGAGGAGGAGGAGGAGGAGGAGGAGGAGGAGGAAGAGGAGGAGGAGGAGGAGGAGGAGCAATGTATATTGACCAATGATTTCCACACACACACAAAAAAAAAAAAAAAAAAAAAAAAAGAGGGGGAGGAAATAAATCAAATAATGGGTAAATAGTGGGCTCTTTACGTTTTCTGCTGATGTAATTTTTTCCCATTAACCTTCACCTCCTTCTCTGTCCCAGGGGAGTGATGGGAATGAATCTCTCTTCCTCTGGGTGCCCATTAGGCTAGCAGGATGAAAGGAGGTGTAAGAGGTTGATGAGGAGAGGACAGTGTACTCACTTCCCCACTCCCCACCTCCCGAGGAGGCCGGATTGGACCACCTGCCTCCTCCGACATGCAGGTGCAGTAGCAAATATATTCAGGTCAGACACAGCCATTCCACTCATGATAGTCCAAGAAAGACTAGAATGACCCCCCAATCTACCAACAGTCAGAGGTGCCATGTGTAGCTTTAAGCCATAGATGAAAGCAAAGCAATATAGGCAGTGAGAGTGATAATAGCTTTGGGGAAATGTAGTGTCTGGTGCTCAGTCAGACTTCCACAGTGCTAGAAACACTTTACTTTTGGAACTAACTAGGTTGCCCGGTTGCTCATGAAAACTTAAGATGTTTCTTTCTGTTCCTGCCTGTTTGCCCATGATATTTAACAAGGTATCAGCTTTAAAAGGGGAAACAAATGGAGCACAATGAACCATGGGGAGAACTATTGTAGACTTCCTACAAAAGACTTCTCCAAGTATATCTTATTACATTACATCATTTTGCAAAAGGTTCAAAATAAAATTATATAGAGAATATAAGGCTTTCTGGAGTCTAACTTCTTGAGTTCTTTGTATATATTGGATATTAGCCCTCTATCGGACGTAGGATTGGTTAAGATCTTTTCCCTATCTGTTGGTTGCCGTTTTGTCCTATTGACAGTGTCCTTTGCCTTACAGAAGCTTTGCAGTTTCATGAGGTCCCATTTGTCGATTCTTGATCTTAGAGCATAAGCCATTGGTGTTCTGTTCAGGAACTTTTCCCCTGTACCCAGGTGTTTGAGACTTTTCCCCACTTTCTCTTCTATTAGATTCAGTGTATCTGGTTTTATGTGGAGGTCCTTGATCCACTTGGACTTGAACTTTGTACAGGGAGATAAGAATGGATCAATTCTCATTCTTCTACATGTAGACTGCCAGTTGAACCAACACCATTTGTTGAAAATGCTGTCTTTTTTCCACTGGATGGTTTTAGCTCAAGTGACCATAAGTGTGTGGGTTCATTTCTGGGTCTTCAATTCTATTCCAGAAAATCAAATAACCCTATCAAAAAATGGGGAACAGAGCTAAACAGAGAATTCTCAACTGAGGAAATTCTCAGGGCTGAGAAGCACCTAAAGAAATGTTCAACATCCTTAGTCATCAGGGAAATGCAAATCAAAACAAGTCTGAGATTCCACCTCACGCCAGTCAGAATGGCTAAGATCAAAAACTCAGGTGACAGCAGATGCTGGCGAGGATGTGGAGAAAAGAGGAACACTCCTCCATTGTTGGTGGGATTGCAAGCTGGTACAACCACTCTGGAAATCAGTTTGGCGGACCCTCAGAAAAATGGACAATACTACCTGAGGACCCAGCTATACCACTCCTGGGCATATACCCAGAAGATGCTCCAACATGTAATAAAGACACATGCT
>CM052709.1:66052166-66068328 GCA_028551405.1 Uromys caudimaculatus | reverse complement strand
CCTCCCCGGTCCTCCTGGAGGCTGGACCACCAACCAAAGAATACACATGGAGGGACCCATGGTTTGGACCACATATGTGGCAGAGGAGGGCCTTGTTGGTCATCAGGGGGAGGAGAGGCCCTTGGGCCTGAGGGTGTTAGAGGCCCCAGTAAAGGGGAATATGGGAGTGGGTGGGTGGGTGGGAGGTGGAATACCCTCATAGAGGCAGGGAAGGAGGAGGGGATGGGGGTTTCCAAACAGGAGACCTAGAAAGGGGGAAACATTGGAAATGTAAATAAAGTATCAAAAGAAAGAAAGAAAGAAAGAAAGAAAGAAAGAAAGAAAGAAAGAAAGAAAGAAAGAAAATAAGGCACTGCCCTGAAACTAAAAATAAACTGAAAACAAAAGCCTTAATTATGTATCAACTTGCCAATTATAACTAAACGGACACAAACAAAAGAGCTGTTTGAAACAATCCTAATCACAGTATTTTGATGATGTGTCCTTAGAATTTATATTTAAAGACAAAATTTAGGCCAAGTGTGTATGGCAGTGCACAGTTTTATTCCAGCACATGGGAGGCAGAGGCAGGAAGATCTCTAGGAGTTCCAGGCCAATCTCATTGAGAGTTCTATGCCAGCCAAGGCTACATAGTAAGATTCCATCTCAAAACATTTATTCATTGCTTTATTATTTTACAAGTATGCATGTTTTGCCACATGCATGCCTGGTACCCACAGAGGTCAGAAGAGGGCAGTACAGATGGTTGTGAGTCTCTTCATGGGTGCTGGGAACTGAACCCATGTTCTCCGCAAGTGCAGCAGGTACTCTTATCCACTGATCCATCTCTCCAGGCCTTCACTATTTTATTAATAGAGTAATATTTGTGTTATTCTATATACATTGTTAGGTGCATATCACACTTACAAGTGGTTACATTAATGTCATCAGGAACCCAAGTTTCCAGCAGAACAATAAAGAACTCAGTAAAAAGCATGATTAAATTTTGGTTGGAGTGTGCACATGTGTGTTCATGTGTGTGTTTATGTGTGTGTTCATAGGTGTGAGTTCGTGTGTGTGTCCTGTGTGTGTGTGTGTGTTATCTTAATATCCTGGCTGCGTTCCTAGAGTCAGTGGTCCGTTGGTAGCCATTGTCACCCCTAGCGTCCAGACCCCAGCCTCTGAAATCAGCCCTTACTGAAAGCTACCCCAGCCCTGTAGATCAATGGCTACTTCCATATTGCAGAGAGAATGAAAAACAAAAGCCTGGTCCATCTCGGAGTGAGAAAGACAAAGGCCGGTTTAGTGATTGACAGGGTGTTTCAAAAGGACATTGGAATCTGATTCAAGGGCCTGTCGCTGGCTTGTTCGGGGATAATTTGAATGTGAAAAAGAGTAATTATTGTGACTGAACAATGCACACTGAGTTTATAAATAGTAATGTTCAAAAAAGAAAAATTACAAGAATACTCTAGGACAACTCGTTAGCCACTACTGAGGTAACTACTGCAACTATCCCTTAGCTTGCAAGTAGGTAAAGAGCAAACATTAAGAATATATTATATTCTACTTCCAGTTGGCATTGTATTTCAGGTTAGTGGCCAAAATCTGATACATGTCCAAAAAAAAAAAAAAAAAAATGAAAAAAGAAAAGAAAGAAAAAACACATCTGCAAACTGGAATAAAATATTTTCATCAATAATCATCGCTGGGGACTAGAGACGTAGCTCAATGGTATAGAACTTGTCCAGCATGTCAGAACTACTGAGTTTCATCCCAAGCATACACAGAGGAGGAGGAGGAGGAGGAGGAGGAGGAGGAGGAGGAGGAGGAGGAGGAGGAGGAGGAGGAGGAGGGGGAGGAGCAGGAGGAGCAGGAGGAGGAGCAAGAGCAGGAGGAGGAGGAGGAGGAGCAGGAGCAGGAGCAGGAGCAGGAGGAGGACTATGAAACTAGATGAAAAGAGGATGGTTGTTCTGTTGGTGCCAACATATCCCACAGATTGCATGTTCCTGCTCATCGGATTAGGAAAAGTGGGGCTGGCCCTACTTCAGTTATCAGTGTTAGCATCCGTAATGTAATGTAGTAGCATAACCAGGCGCTATGCATCTCCTGGAATAAAGCAATATTTTGTTTACATTTTAAAGGATACAACCCAATTGGCACTTCAAGAATAATGTCTACTTTACAGAGCGGAATACAGAGGACCTGTGTGTTGCAGGGAGGGGCAATGCAGGGAGATCAACCATGAGACAAACCGAGAAGATGAGTCCACAGAAAATAATGACCTGCTTTCTGTTCTACGTGACAATGTGAAAAATGAAAGAAAGGTGACTTTGGATATCTATGCTAAGATAAAAAGAAGAACATAATTATATTTAGCCAGGAGGTTGTGCACAGGCCTTTAATCCCAGTACTCAGGAGGCAGAGGCAGGCAGATTTCTGAATTTGAGGTCAGTCTGGTCTACAGACCAAGTTCCAAGACAGCCAGGGCTACACAGAGAAACCCTGTCTCAAAAACAAAAACAAACAAACAAAAAAAATAAGAAGAAGGAAGGAAAGAAAGAAAATGCTTAAATGCAATAGTGATCCTTGGTTGACCCTTATTTGAACAAACAGCCAAAAAAGACATTTGGAAACAGCTCAAGATAGTTGAGTATGAATTGAGTTCTAAATGACATTATTGTAAGAAAGTGTCCCTATTTCCTAGAGATGCATATTGAAATATCGATGAGGAATTCCATAGCGTCTACCACAAATATTACAAGGGAGCAAACACACCCCAGAAGCCAATAACTGTGAAGTCTAGATGATGTTTTTCCACTAAACCATTTTGGTTTTTAAATTCACATTATAAAGGCCTATTCCCTCTCCCTCTCCCTCTCCCTCTCCCTCTCCCTCTCCCTCTCCCTCTCCCTCTCCCTCTCCCTCTCCCTCTTCCTCTCCCTCTCCCTGTCCATTTCTCTCTCTCTCTCTCTCTCCCTCCCTCCCTCTGTGTGTGTGTTTATGGGCTGGGTGTGGGTGTGAGATGAGAAGGAGGGCATGCCACAGTACTCATGTAGAGGTCATAGAGTTGATTCTCTTCTATCTTTATATGGATTCAAATAATCAAACTCAGGTCATCAGGTTTGGATAGTGAATGTCTTTACCTGCTGAGCCATCTCACGAGACCCTTATTGTCTTAAAAACAAAACAAAAAGAAACAACAACTAGACAGCAAAAGGGTAATGTAATTAATTCAAACTTTAGGAAACTCACTCCATAGCTCATTGGATAAATAAGAGTATTAAATAGCCACTGAGGAAATTACTGTGATAAGGCTTGAGGAAATGGTCTAACCAGAGCAGTTGGTAGGAGGAGGGGTGGTCTGATATGATGTGTACCTTATGTAGAAATCATAAGATCGTCGATAAGCTTGAGACAGGAAGCTAATAACAAATGGTAGTACTCACAGGGGTGCAACTGGAGAAGCAGCACGACTGATATTCTGTAGCACAGCAGGATAACTACAGGCAGCGACAATTACTGGACTATTTCAAATTAGCTGACAGAGAAGATTCTGAGTGTTCCCAACACAAAGAAATTATAAATGTCTGAAGTAATAAATACTCCAGGTATATGGATCTGATCATTACACATTGCATACACCCGTGTACACGTACTGAATGTCACACTGTACATTTGTGTACAATTGCGATGTACCAACTAAGAGAAAAACAAATACTAAAGAAGGAAACAGTTTCAAGAGCCAGATGAGTAGATTGCAAGAGGAAAAGAAGCTAATGCGTAGGAGTGGTTACGATGTGCCCGTCCAGGTCTTGCTGCAGTGCCTAGTTACATAAATTTTCACCACCACCTTGTAGGGCAGGTGCTTTTTTGCGTCTTCAGACAAGGGTAAGCAACTAGCTCAAGGCTATCCCAGCGCGTGTGCCTAACCATCTCTGATTTTCGGGATGACGCTAGTAGCGGTAATGGAGCCGCGGTAAGCGTTCCTATTCTGGTCTCTTTAGCTTCTTGTATCACGGTTTGTACTCCCTGGCCCACGTATCTTTCCTGTTCCCTATAGAACTTGAGTCCTTCTCACCAAACCTGAGCCAGGGAGACAGGGGCAGTGGACTTGAAGAATACAGGTCAGGAGTGGGTGGACCCAGTGGGAATTCTAGGGAGAAATCTACTATATGGTGGAGGAGGCTTAGGTTGAGTAGGTCCCGGGCTAAGAGGGGGCTCTTACGCCAGTATGACGCAAATAGGCTTAAGAGCCGGGGGTGGAGATGTCGTCATTGCACGCCTGCAGTTGGCCGGGTCGCCTCAAGAGGGGCAAGTAGACCCCGCCTTGGAGGTGGGTGGGGAGTGGCAGACTCCGCCTAGGCTCCTGGGCTGACTCCCACCAACGTCGCTGAGACTCTGGCCGGAGAGCGAGAGCTCAGAGCCGGGAAGGATGAGGCGCCCGCGGCGGCCCGGGGGTCCCGGAGGGTCCGGGAGCTCCAGGGGCCTCCGGCTGCTGGTTTGCCTGCTGCTGCTGAGCAGCCGCCCTGGAGGCTGCAGCGCCATCAGTGCCCACGGTCAGGAGGAAACTTGAGGGGGGGGGGAGAGCGTCGCAAAAGCAAGAAGCTCTGGTAGGATAAATGTTGAGGGGGATTTGCGGGATGAGGAAGATGAGAGGGGATGAAGTGAGACGAAGGGAGATGGAGGTGAGGAAAGGGGCGTAGGCTGGGAGGTGGAGCCGGAATTCGCAGGCGGGACCTAGAAAAGTGGGCTCCAGGGAAGACTAGGTTCAGGAGGAGGAGTGGGGGTGCACACGAGTCGAGGGATTTAGAAGGACTACAGGACCGTGGGAGAGGCCAGAGGTGGAGACCCGAGATGAAGAATCGGAAGCCGGGAAGGAGGAATTGGCATCCACCGGCGGCAGGAGCCTCTCCACTGTCACCCGACTCCAGCTTCCTGGTCGGACTGGCTAGAGACAGAGCAGGGTTTATCTTTTAAGTCTAGAGAGGCCATTTGCTCGAGTTGGTCGGCTATAAGAAGGGGGATACGCGGGGGAGGGGGGGAGCGGAAGAGGAATAAAAGGGGAGGGTCCTCCCCTTGTCCCCCTCCCCTCAGCCGGGCCTGGTGCTGACTCACATCTAAGAGGACATAGTCAGCGCTGACTCACGGGCCCGGGATGGGGGTGGGAAGGTGGAGCGTGGGGAGAAGGGGCTCAGCCCCTCCATCTGGCTCCCTCTTTTCCCACCTTGGCTTGGAGGCCAGTGCATGGTACTTCCTGTGAGGCTCAGAGTTAACAAGATAGAGCGGAAGGATGAGCTCCTGTGGCCACTCCTTGTCCTGCCACCCTTCCCTTGGTAGACGTCTCCTTTCCCGACGTGCTCTTAGCTCCTAGCTTCAGCACCACGGACAGCGCCATCAACTCTGGCCTGGGACAGGCTGCCTCAGAACCAAGCACCTGCACCCCCTTCCCTACCATGCGGGGGAGGTGTGCTGGAGATTCTGCGTCTAGTTCCAAGCCACTAGAATTAGGATGCTTTGAAAGATTTAGGGAGCTACCGTTTCCTTTTGAATTTGGCCACGAAGTCTCCCACAACGCCACATGACCTACCCTCCCCTCCTCCCATGTTCCAAGTCCCACTAAGGCAAATTGAACCTTTTAAAGATTGAAACTAAGATCTTCAGACTCCAAAGCGAGACCCTATACTTCCTCAAGAATTCTAGGCCTTGGGGCTGGAGAGAGGGCTCAGTCAGTAGGGTGCTTGTCATACAAGCAGGAGGACCTGAATTTGAATCTTCAGCACCCAGATCCATGTCTAACCCCAGTGCTGGGAAAGTGAGAGTCAAATCCCTTGGGTGTGCTGAGTGAATGCTAGGTTCAGTGAGATACCCAGTCTTGAAAATATAAAGTGGACAATAAGTGTGGAAGATATCCAACATTGACCTCTGGTCTCCATACACACATATAAATTTGTACGCATACATATGCTGGGGGGAAGGGGAAGGGAGGGAGGGAATTCTAGACCTCTTCCCTACTGTCCTCCCAACTTAGAGCCATCCTTAAAAAGAATTAATGGGCCATATCTGCTTCCCCTGTTTCTAAGCCATCTGACTGTTCTCTGTGTTCTGAGCATCCTCTCTTCCACAGGCTGTCTGTTTGACCGCAGACTCTGCTCACATCTGGAAGTCTGTATTCAGGGTGAGTAGGGCCCTGGTATAGGATTCAAAAGACAAAAACGGGGAGAGAGATACCAGTTGTGAGGCGGGCAGAGGAGCAGAACTCTAAGGCCAGAGAAGGTGGAGAGAGCCTTGTCTGTCTGCAGCCAGGACTCTGGGAGCCTTCCTGCAAAAGCCCTGACAACAAGACCTCTGTGCTTTTAGATGGCTTGTTTGGACAGTGCCAGGTGGGAGTGGGGCAGGCACGGCCTCTCCTGCAAGTCACTTCCCCAGTTCTCCAGCGCTTACAAAGTGTGCTCCGGCAACTCATGTCCCAAGGTGAGGTCTGGTTGCATTGGAATGCAGAGATTGGAACTTGGTGGGGGCGGGGAGTAAAGGGCCACCTCACCCAAAACTTTCTCTTCATGCAACTTAACTATTATATCCATTCACAAAGCCCCACCTTTTTAGATTTTTCTGGCTAAGGGGGCAAATAAACATGATGATAGAATCTTAGAGAAGGGCTGTTCACATATGAGCCCTCTGGAATTGCACACAGAAGGCCTGCAGCTGAGGCTGCTGGAAGTTATTTTTTAGGTTTGTTGGAATTGTGTTTGTTTGTTTTGAAACAAGCTCTTACTGTGTAGCCCAGGCTAGCTCCATACTTATTATATTGCCCAGGCTTGCCTGGAATTAATGGTGATCCTTCTGCTTTAGCCTTCTGTGTACAGGACTTCAGGCATGTACCTGTGCATCCAGCTTCAATGTATGTCTTAAGAAGTTCGCTGCAACAAAATGGTCATTTGGAGGAGTTGACTGTAACAGGAACACAGACAGTTCTAATGCTTGGAGTGGATGTTTGCAGGTCTCAGGATAGGAGTCATGAGTAATCCAGATTATGAATCCAGAGCAAGATCTGGGCATGGTGGCATGCAACTGTGATCCTAGCACTCAGGGGGCTGAGGCAGAAGGATCCCCATGAGTTTCAGGTCAGCCTGTGTTAATGAGACCCTGACTCTAAATAAATAAGCCCATAGAAGGAAGAATGGAGGTGAATGAGGTGAGGTCCCTCTAGAGTGAATGAGAGATCTTTTCTGAGAGCAGAGCTTCATGGGTAATGAGTCAAACAGAAGATGCTCAGTGCTGCTGCCTGGAGGACATGAGAAGGGTGGCAGTGAGGATGGTACAGGCATATGGAGGACTTCATTTTCCTGACCATATTTTATTTCTACAGAAGCCTACAGAATGTGTATTATTCCCACCCCACAAAAGACGCAGGCTCAGAATGGAGACCTGCAATGGTGACAGTGGCAGTGGAGTTTGTTAAGAGTTCTCCATGTCACAAAACTATTTTCCACAATATATTCTTTTAATTATCACAACAATCTCAGGAGGAACGAATCCCCAGATGAGAGACTTAAGGTCCCTAGGGAACCGAGATGAAGGAATGGAGGCATAACAACTCGCCCAAATCCCCCAGTTCTTCAGGAACCAAAGCTGGATCCCAGCCCAGGCAGTTTGACTCCAATAGTTGTGGCTGAGGGTAGAGATAGAGAGGCAGCTGAGCTCACCCACTGTGTCTCCAATCCCTGGCACTTCCTCACCTCAGCCCCCCTCTGCCCATCACAACTCAATGTAGGGAATGGGGTATGCTCCTGACCCCCCAGTCTCAAGTCAACTTTGCCCTGCCCTCCTCCTGACAGGCTTGTCCTGGCATGATGACCTCACCCAGCATGTGATCTCCCAGGAGATGGAGCGCATCCCCAGGCTTCGTCCCCCAGAGCCCCATCCAAGGGACAGGTAGGCAGCCTTTCTCAACAGCCTTAGATATCCTGGAAATCCAGCAAGACAAGACACTGATAGATACTTTGAGACAATGTTGCCATTTGATATCGTAAAAGAATTAAAGTAGTTGCTATGAACAAACCAGAATTTTCTTGGACCTAAATAGTTTGTCCCTGTGTGGAATTGTGTACGGCAGGAAACAGTACTGTCTCTCCATGGTGAGGGCCTCTACATCAGTGCTTCTCAGTCTTCC
This sequence comes from Uromys caudimaculatus, assembly GCA_028551405.1. Classification (NCBI taxonomy): domain Eukaryota; kingdom Metazoa; phylum Chordata; class Mammalia; order Rodentia; family Muridae; genus Uromys; species Uromys caudimaculatus. The sequence continues at coordinate 66,060,176 of CM052709.1, read as the reverse complement.
AAATGCTGCGACCCTTTAATACAGTCCCTTGGATTGTGGTGACTCCCAAACATTAAATTATTTCTTTGCTACTTCATAACTGTAATTTTGCTACTGTTGGGAACCATAATGTCAATATCTGTGTTTTATGATGGTCTTAGGTGACCCTTATGAAAGGGTCCTTTGACCCCCAAAGGGGTTGAGATCCACATGTTGAGAACTGCTGATCTTAAGGCAATTCTCAGAAAAAAGAAGGGTGCGTGGAGCTCAGATATGATACCTGGTCCAAGAGAGCAAGAGCAGTGGGCCAGAGCCATCTCTGTTGTTGGAACATATACTTGGAGAGCTGGGGGTGGGGAGTGGCACACAGGGACAACGACAGAGGCATCCTACAGTCAGTCCATCCCATGTATGCCTATATACCTTCGCCTGCTCCCATCTCCCCTTCGTCACCCCCTGAGCTTCCCTAGTCTGTGCAGCCATCTTTCAAAGACATGCGTATGGTTTGGGGTGTAGTACAGTGGTAGAGAGATCATCTTGCATACACAAGGCCCTGGATTTGATCCCTAGATAAATACACACTCACATACACACTCATACACACATGCTCACACACACACACATATACACAGACACACACGCACTCATATACACACACACACTCACACATGCTCATACACACGCATACCACATATATACACACATACGCACTCATATATACACACACGCATACACACACACTCACACACACACATACACACACTCACACACACACTCATACACACACATACACATACAAACACACACACACTCACACACACACACACACTCATGTACACACATACACACACTCATACACATACATACACACATACACACACACTCATACACACACATACACACACTCACACACACATACACATACTCACATACACACTCACACACACACACTCACACACTCACACACACACACCTGTTCTTTTCTACCAAACTACCTTGGCAAGCTTGCCTCTCTAGCCCAGCTCCCTCTCCTTGCCCTCTAGCCCATCTCTCCTCTTCATTTCTTAAAAGGACAGGGCATTCTAAAACACTGACTTTGTCCAACTTCAACCTTGTAAACTGTCCACACACTTGTCCTATACAAATATACAAATAAATCTCTCAGCCGGGTAGTGGTGGCACACGCCTTTAATCCCAGCACTTGGGAGGCAGAGGCCGGTGGATCTCTGAGGTCAAGGCCAGCCTGGTCTACAGAGTGAGTTCCAGGACAGCCAGGGCTACACAGAGAAACCCTGTCTCCAAAAAAGAAACAACACACATCTCTCTCTCTCTCTCTCTCTCTCTCTCTCTCTCTCTCTCTCTCCCCTCTCTTTCTCCCCTCTCTCCCCCTCCCCTTCTCTCTTTCTCTCTCTCTCTTGTTCTCTCTCTCCTCCTCTCTCTCTCTCTCTCTCCCACTCCTTATCTCTCTCTCCCTAGGTCTGGTTTGGTGCCCAGGAGATCAGGCCCTGCAGGGGAATTGCTATCTCAGGGCAATCCCACTGGCTCCTCTCCTGCTGCCCAGGGGCTCCCTCGGCCTGCAGGGGGTGGGAATGGAGTTGGGGTGGGCTCCCCACTGTCCTCTCTGCAGGCTGAGTTGTTGCCCCCTCTCTTGGAGCATCTGCTAATGCCTCCACAGCCTCCGCACCCTGCTCTGACATATGAACCTGCATTGCTACAGCCTTACCTATTCCACCAGGTGAGCCCTTCACCCTGGCCATGCCCCAACCCTAGTACCCAGCTCTGATTCTGTTCTTACCTACATCTCTGGTTTCCCACAGTTTGGCTCCCGAGACGGCTCCCGGGGCTCAGAGAGCTCCCCTGGGGTAGTTGGTGTTGGCCACCTGCCCAAGGTTGAAGGTCCTGCACTCTTCAGCAGAAGTGTCTCCAAGGCCATTTTGGGGACTAACTCTGGACACTCTTTTGGAGACCTTACAGGTCCCTCACCTGCTCAGCTTTTCCAGGATTCAGGGCTGCTCTACATGGCCCAAGAGTTGCCAGCGCCTGGCAGGGCCCGGGCACCAAGGTTGCCAGAGGAAGGGGGCAGCAGCCGGGCAGAGGACTCTTCAGAGGGCCATGAGGAGGAAGTACTAGAGGGTCGTGGGGAGAAGTCCCCTTCCCAAGCAGCACAGCCAGGTAATAGTGTTCTTGGCATTTACCTCTCTGTCTGCAGGGGGGTGGAGGGGGGGCTCTACCTCTCTGTCTGCCAAGGACCTTTATTATATTTTTATTTTAAGATGAGGTCTTGCTGTTATCCCAGGCTATCCTTGAACTCCTTTTTAGCTCAGGCTGGGCTCAAACCCGTTGCAATCCTCTTGCCTCAGACTCCTGAGTACTGAGATTACAAGTACGAATCACCACAACTGGCATTCTGCCTTACATTCACACGCTTAACTGTCTACTGACAAGCTGATCTACACAGGCCCTAGCTTCAGTTTGAGGACAGTGGGGTGTGCACCTGGCACACCTCAAGTATGCTCAAGGTCTGGGTATGGGCATCAGTGCCCTAGTGTTCAAGAATTGAAATGTGCTTGCTCCACCCCCCAACTGCCTATCAGCATTGTATCAGTTTATTCCACCATCGGCCCTAAGCTCTGGGTCTGGCTCCCAGCAGATGTAAGTCTGCAGAGATTGGCTGCTGTACTGGCAGGCTATGGAGTAGAGCTGCGTCAGCTGACCCCGGAGCAGCTTTCTACCCTCTTGACCCTGCTGCAGTTACTGCCCAAGGGCACAGGAAGAAATCTTGGTGAGTGTCCAGTCAGGGAGGTCAGCCATGGAGGTTATTGTAGGGGAGAGTTTTGAGGTTTTCTTCTTCTTGATATGGGGTCTTGCTATAGTCTAGGATGGTTTAAAAACTCACGATCCTGCCTCTCCCTCCAGAGTGTAGATTACAGGCATAGTCCCGCATGTCTGGCTGAAAAGAGAGTTCTTTTGAGGAGAGGGAGCAAGAGGGTGAGAAGGTGAGATGAAGCATTAGGCAGGAACAGACTAGAGGGTGGGAAGCTGGAGGGGATGGTGAGCAGGAGCCTGGGTGCAGGGGATGGCATCTGGGGCTATTAACAGGACAGGGACCACACAGATGGAACAGGTTCAAGAGCTTTGATCCTTTCTCACCTTGGCCTTGACTCTCTCCCTAAGACTATTGCTTTTCGTGTCTCTACAGGAGGGGCTGTAAATGTCGGAGGAGCCGATGTCAAGAAAGTGAGTTTCCAGCAAACCCCCCCCCCCACTTTGCTTTGAGATCATGGCTCAGAATCTATCCTCTGGTCCCTCACTTTAAGGCCCGGAGACTTCAAATAATCACCTGTGGCCTCACTAAGTCAACAGGACTAGAAGCCAGAATCCTTAATCCGCTCCTCTTTTTAACACAATCCTTTCAGACTCCGTGATTCCTACAGTGAGGGCTTTGATGGAGGCTCCATCCTGCTGTAACAGGATGAGCTTCCGTTTCTCTGTTTTAGGTGTAGGCTTCTAACATGTTGCCACTGAACGAAAGCCTAAAAACCGTTGCCCTTCTGTTTACCTTTCTTGATTATCCGGTTCGGTCCCCTCCCCTGCCCCACTCCAGCCCCATTCTGTGATTTACAGACCGTATCTCACTCACTAAACCCGATTTTCCCTCATTCATACATTTGATTCACATTCCAAGGGTGTGCTCTCTGTTACCCATTGTTCGGCTTTGGGGGTAAAAGCTAAACTGTTCCTAAATTCCACTGTAAAGAGTTTAGAGCCCGAAGTGTGACACACACACACACACACACACACACACACACACACACACACACACACACAGCCCTTCTACTCTAGAGGTCACACCCACATCCTGTCTTGTAACAGACAATAGAAGAACAAATGCAGAGGGGAGACACAGCAGAAGCTCGGCACCCCACACCCTTGCTTCCTGGACACCCCACTGCCAGCCCCACCTCCAGTGAAGTTCAGCAGGTGTTGAGCCCTGGTTTCCCTGAACCTCCCCAGACATCCAGTCCTCTGGGCACCTCATCCGTCCTACTGGAGAAGAAAAGTCCCTTGGACCAGAGCCAGCCCACAGTGGTGGGACAACCTTCAGCTCGACCATCAGCTGAAGAATATGGCTATATAGTCACTGACCAGAAGTGAGTGCTGCAGCCTGGGGAAGCCTGCCAGTCCCTGTGGGGTTGGGTTAGCCTGTCTGGCAAGAAGCAGAGAGCAAGAATCCAGCTCTATTTAAAAAAAAAAAAAAAAAAAAAAAAGGCAGAGAGGCCGTGGGTAGTTCTACACCTCTTGAGGTGGCCTGTCTCAAGAGAATGCCTGAGAATCACCGTTTCCCTCTCTCTGCCTGCTCCCTCCTGCAGACCCCTGAGTCTGGTAGCTGGGGTCAAGCTGCTGGAGATCCTGGCTGAGCATGTGCATATGTCCTCGGGCAGCTTCATCAATATCAGGTGGGGCTGCCATTTTGGTGGGACAGCCCTGGGGTCTAGCCTGAGCAAGGTGGTACTGAAGGGTCTAGGGAAGAAGGGAAGACAGCTCTGGAGTCAGAGACCTTCCAACTTGTCAAAGCAGAGGAGCCACATGTAGGCCTGCTCTAGCCCCATCCTGAATCTGCCTGCCATTAGACACAGTCGTGGGAATCCCTGATCCGCAGTGCCAGCCTCTTTATTTAGAGTCTGGATCCTCGGGTGGATAAGATAGTAACGTATTTCCTATTTGGCAGTGTGGTGGGACCAGCTGTCACCTTCCGAATCCGGCACAATGAGCAGAACTTGTCTTTGGCAGATGTGACCCAGCAAGCTGGTAAATAGCACCCTATCTTCGAGCCCAGGCTCAGCATGACCCCCAGCCTTGATTCCCAGGCCTGTGCTGATGCACCCCTAAACTATTTCCAGCCCACATAGGGCTGAAAAGAGCCTGGCTTGCACCCTTCCTGCAGGGCTGGTGAAGTCTGAACTGGAAGCGCAGACAGGGCTCCAGATTTTGCAGACAGGGGTGGGACAGGTAAGCACTAACTGTAGAATCCGACAAAGCCCCTCGTAGATCTGATTCCGCGTTCAAGAGAGGAGGCAAGAACTAAAGGGTTAAAAGTTCGTTTGGCTCACCAGCCTCCTTTTCCATGCAGCCCATCTCTGTGTAGTTCTCATTTTGACCAGCAGAAGGCGCAGTGGCGCTTTCCTGAAGGACCATTCTTAGAGCTATACCATCATTTTCATGGCGACATCTCCTTTTCTCTGTTTATATGGAAATCCTTCTGGTGGGGTCACTCAAAGTCTCTGGCTCTTGAATTGGTCCAATGTGGATTGGGAAGGAAGCTGTATGCCCTTCTGCCTATTATCTTCATACCCCTGCCTTCACAGCTTTGTCCCTAGAGGTGGCCTAACTAGGAGCCAAGGCCCAGTCTCCCCTGCCACCATTCCTCTGATTCTGGCTTTGTTCCCACAGAGGGAGGAAGCAGCTGCAGTCCTTCCCCGACAAGCCCATGGCATATCTCCCATGCGCTCAGTGCTGCTTACTCTGGTGGCCCTGGCAGGTGTCGCTGGGCTGCTAGTGGCTTTGGCAGTGGCCCTGTGTATGCGCCATCATTCGAGACAGCGGGATAAGGAGCGCCTGGCAGCGCTGGGGCCGGAGGGAGCCCACGGTGACACCACTTTTGAGTACCAGGTGTGAAGCTATAGAAACTCATGGAGGGAAGGACCTACAAGGGGCTTGAGAGACCCAGTCTTGTGTGGAGTAAGGATGTGGGCAGAATAAGGTCCTGTCAGGAAAGAGGCTGGAGAGGTCCTGGAAGGAGTGTTGGGACATACTTTTTAAATGAATATGGGCTGGGAATAGCTGGCTCCCAAGACGCTGCCCAGGAATATGATTCTGGGATTCTACTTTGTGATATCTGGGGTTGTCAAAAGCACAGAGGCAGAAGAGAATGAAGGCAAAAAGACAGCCCTTACTCACCCCATTGATCAGAGACAAGTCTAAGGCTCCAGAGTAGACTCCGAGGCATTGTTTGTTTGGAGCACTGGGAACTGAACTCTGTATACCGGGCAAACGCTATACCTGCAGGACCACTAAGCTCCAGCCTGTGGCTTACCCAATCCTTCCTCTGCAGGACCTGTGTCGCCAGCACATGGCCACAAAGTCCCTGTTTAACCGGGCAGAGGGTCAGCCAGAGCCTTCTAGGGTGAGCAGTGTGTCCTCCCAGTTCAGTGACGCGGCCCAGGCCAGCCCCAGTTCCCACAGCAGCACACCATCCTGGTGCGAGGAGCCTGCCCAAGCCAACATGGACATCTCCACAGGACACATGATTCTGGTCAGGAAAGGGCCCAGGCCTAAAGTGGGGAGGGAACAGGATAGCAGGAGAGGCAGGACGGGCAGTGTGGCCCAGAGCCAGGCTGTGGTGCCCCTACAGGCATACATGGAGGATCACCTTCGCAACCGGGACCGGTTGGCCAAGGAGTGGCAGGCCCTGTGTGCCTACCAAGCAGAGCCAAACACCTGTGCCATCGCACAGGGTGAGGGTAACATCAAGAAGAACCGCCATCCTGACTTCCTACCCTGTAAGCAAGCCATGGGCCAGCTTGGCCCCACACTCTGCTGGGAGCAATTCGAGGCTGGGGGGAAGGTGCTGAGCTCCTGGTTCGGGCTGGGTGGCAAATCCCTGGTGCCAGAAGGTCATTTGTGAGTTCTGTGCAGATGACCATGCCCGAATCAAGCTGAAAGTGGACAGCAGCCCTTCTCGGAGTGATTACATCAACGCCAGCCCCATCGTGAGTGGCTCTGATTCCCACACTCTCTCTGTCCTGTATGCACGGATCCTCTTTATCCCAGCCCTCATTATCATGGCTTACTCCAGCCAAGCCCTGAAACTGCAGAGCCCATGTCCTCAGAACTAAAATATAGGCTTTTCGCCTCCCCCGCACCCTGGCCCACTTTTAACCAAGCCACACTCCAAGCTGGCCCTTCTCATTCCGGCTCATTGACATTCCTGCTCTCTACCCTTAGATCGAGCATGACCCACGGATGCCGGCCTACATAGCCACACAGGGACCGCTGTCCCACACCATCGCAGACTTCTGGCAGGTGCACGCTTGGAGGGGGCTTTTCTCAGAACCAGAGGCCCCTGACGCCAGCCAGGGCCAGGGAGGCTAGAGAGCCGCTTACCTGATCTCTGTCCTTAGATGGTGTGGGAGAGTGGCTGCACTGTCATCGTTATGCTGACCCCGTTGGTGGAGGATGGTGTCAAACAGTGTGACCGCTACTGGCCAGATGAAGGATCCTCCCTCTACCACGTCTATGAGGTCAGAGTACCCAGCAGTAAAGGGTGGATGGTAGCCTTTTTTGTTTGTTTGTTTGTTTGCTTGCTTGCTTGTTTGTTTGTTTTGTTTTTCGAGACAGGGTTTCTCTGTATAGCCCTGGCTGTCCTGGAACTCACTCTGTAGACAAGGCTGGCCTTCGAACTCAGAAATCCACCTGCCTCTGCCTCCCAAGTGCTGGGATTAAAGGCGTGCGCCACCACTGCCCGGTAGCCTTTTAAAATATGAACGTGTATATGTATAGATGCACACACATGCACACACACACACACACACAAATCATTCATACATACATACATGAAAGCTTGTGTATTCTGTCTAGGCAAAAAGCATTTGTAAGGACTTTGATAAAACTCAGCCATGTGTATGTAAGACAGGAAAAATAAATATCCAAAGACTGAAATTACTGCCTTTAACCTCCTGAAATATTTAGCATTTGCACTGCTTGGGAGCAGGAGGGTGGGCACCAGAGTGGAGCGCGTGCGTACCGGCGCTCAGACCCTGCCTGATACCTGACAGGTGAACCTGGTGTCGGAGCACATCTGGTGCGAGGACTTCCTGGTGCGGAGCTTCTACCTTAAGAACGTGCAGAGCCAGGAGACGCGCACGCTCACTCAGTTCCACTTCCTCAGCTGGCCGGCAGAGGGCACTCCAGCCTCCACCCGGCCACTGCTGGACTTCCGCAGGTGAGCAAGCTACCAGCAGTCACCCATCA
>CM052709.1:65849765-66052066 GCA_028551405.1 Uromys caudimaculatus | reverse complement strand
TGTTCCCTGTCTAGTTCCCCTCTCCTCTCCTTCTCCTGGGCCCTGCTTTGTCTCCTGCCTTCCCTTTCTGGCCCTCAGCCCTGTGCCGGCTTGCTCTTTCACTCTCTCCTGTCCAGCTTCCATCCTCGTCTTACTGTCTTTTTGCCTCTAGTTTTTATTTCTCCTTTCCCCCCTTCCTTTCTGTCTTCTCTCGCATCTCTGTTACTCTCCCCACCCCCTCTGTCTTCATTTCTCCCTCTGCACCTCTCCCTTCTGTCTCTCCCTCTCCCTCCCAGTCTCACAGCTGCCAGCATCATTTATCAATTTATTTTTGTGATCTCTGCTGATATTCTCACTTCAGTTGAACAGCCACAAAAGTGGTCATTGGCAGGTGTGAAACCTTCCGTTCCTCTCTCTTGTGCCAAGCTGGCCTGGGTCTCCAGTGCCAGGCTGGGGGGGGGGGCAGAGTTGAGGTGGGGACCTTGGTAGTTTCTGAACTCCAGGATGACAGTGATTTCTGACTACCCTGCAGCCTGAGGCACATTTTGAAAGCGATGTCAGCGTATTATTTCCAGTTTCCCCCACATTTAAAAACGCCTGGTCAGCAGAGATGGCACACACTTGTAATCCCAGCTATGCAGGCTGAGGCAGGAGATTTGCAAGTTCAAGGCCAATCTGAGCAGCTTAGTTAGACCCTGTCCCATAAGTAAATAGTGAAAGGGGTCTAGGAATGTAACTCAGTGGTTGAGAACTTTCCAAGCATGCACAAGGCCCTGGGTTCAGCCCTTACTACTGAATAATAATTAACAATGTTAATACTTTTAAAGCAAAAGGTTTTAAATATTTATTTAGTTATGTGGGCACATTGTTGCTTTCTTCAGACACGCCAGAAGAGGGTATCAGTAAGCCACCATGTGATTGCTGGGAATTGAACTCAGGACCTCTGGAAGAGCAGTCAGTGCTCTTAACCACTGAGCCATCTCTCCAGCCCCTCCCCTGTGTGTGTGTGTGTGTGTGTGTGTGTGTGTGTGTGTGTGTGTATAATTCTCCCCTCCCTTTATTGAAAACAGATTATTTTATCATACAATATATCTTGAGTACAGTTTCCCCTCTCTTTACCCCTCCCAATTCCTCACAACTTAAGCAAACATTTTGCTTGGGTTCAGTGATAAAGTATGGATGAGGCCTTGGCTTGACCCCAAATCTACAAAAAGGAAAAATACCAGCAAAGCCCCTGATAGAGTGAGTCACTGTAGGGTCACTGCATGGGGGTTTCTTCTTGTTTGTTTTTGTTTTTGTTTTTGTTTTTTGCCACACAAGTAAGCTAAACAATCACTGGGGCTTATGCAGAATTACATAAATTCAGCTGGCACGTGACAGCTAGAACAAAGTCATTGTTGCTAATGAATGCATTTTGGTGACCTGATATCAGGGCTGGTGTGGACTAAGGGCCTGGGTGGAGAAGGCATGACTTTCATGGCAGTAGAGTAGGAGGCCTGGAAGTTACCAGAATTACTTGGATTTGATCAGAACCACTGGCTCTTACTCCATCCTTACTGACTACCACTTATGGAGAGCGCCTGTGGTAGCAAGGTCTTTATGGATGTTTTCTTCCGGCATTTCATAACAATCCTAACAAATCGTCCCTGTTGTCATCTCCCACTTCACGGATATGGGAACCAAGAAGTTATTCTGGTTGACAGCTTGGGCACGTGGCTCCTAAGTGACAGATCAAGCCCAGTGCCACCCACAACAGCTGTGGTCCTTTGCCACCAGCCCTGAGTCTTCTCTCCAACTCTCTTACTGCTCTGTGCTTGCCACAAGGCGGGACAGTAAGAAAGCCAGCGTGCAGTCACACGATGCTGTGTGATTGACGTTTTCTGGCTGGTGGTCTCTGGCCTTCACACCCACTTCTCATTTCAGGAAGGTGAACAAGTGCTACAGAGGTCGCTCCTGCCCTATCATAGTGCACTGCAGGTGGGTAAGGACCTGCCACAGAGGCCCTGGCCTGGGGTCTTCCTCATTCCATCCTTCCTTCTGGTCCTTTTCCTTACGCACAAACTGTGGGTGCACTGCCTGTCTGCCTCTTGATGTTGGTGAGCAGCAGACAGAAGCCAAATCTGACACACCCTGTTTTTAATGAGTTAAAAATAGCTACACACACACACACACACACACACACACACACACACACACACGTACATGCACACGCCAGGAAGAATGTCAGCTCACAGTGCTGGAAATGTTTACTCTGAACAAAGCCTGACCCCAGGCTGTAGAGGACCATTCCCACTCTGTCCTGTTGCCTCCACTGAAAACAGAATCATGGCTGTCCTTTCTAGTTGTCCCCATGCCTGGGGACATGGCAGGGCTTACAGGCCTGCTACTCCGGGCCTCTGTTGTCTCACACATGACTCACTAACATTCTTCTCAGGCCAACTTGAATAGTCAGCCTATGTCCCCACCCCACCCCCATGCCTGCTTCCTTCCTGCCTTGTCAGGGCTAAGCCTGTCTGTCACCATCTCCTATTTCAGTGATGGTGCAGGGAGGACAGGCACCTATATCCTTATCGACATGGTCCTGAATCGCATGGCGAAAGGTAAGGGCCTGTACCCACAGGACCCACAGCCCCTGTCCCTCCTGGCTCCCTAGCACCCATTGGACCTGAGAACCCACTGGGGAGCATGTGGCCCCATCTCCAACCTTTGCAAGGGCGCCCAGAATGTATGGGACATGTTCTCCCCTGGGTACCCTCTTAAGTGTCCCTTACTCCACCCTATCCCCAGGAGTGAAGGAGATTGATATCGCTGCCACCCTGGAGCATGTCCGTGACCAGCGGCCTGGCCTTGTCCGTTCTAAGGTGACAGTGGCTCCCTGCCTATCTCTAATTGATCCCCTTCCCAAGCACTGTCTTCATGGCCACCATGAAGAAACCGACAGTAGTCTGCCCCTCCCACATCCCTCAGGAAGACTCCCCTCTTTCCAGATGCCCAGCACCCTCCACCCCTGCAGTGTCCCCTGGGACAGAGGCAGAGGTTAGGTTTCCCCTGACCCTTCTGCCACTGGCCTTGCACAGGACCAGTTTGAGTTTGCGCTGACGGCTGTGGCGGAAGAGGTGAATGCCATTCTCAAGGCCCTGCCCCAGTGAGCTCCTTGGGCACCTCAGTGGGCATCCTGGCCTCAGTTCCTTCTGCCTGTGTGAGCATTTGTGTACCCACTCTTCAGCCCCCACCCATCTGCCACCTTGGTCCAACTTGGACATAGTAGCCCTTCCCAACCCAGTGTGGAAGAGAGTCGGGAGGGAAGAGGCAGGTCCACCCTGCTTTATTCATGCTAGAATCAAGATATCCCATGGGAAACAGACAGCAGGCAAGGGGAGGAGCGGACACCAGTAGCAAGTGTGCCCGAGCCCCATCCTACCTGAGTCTCTGTCTCCCTCTCCGTGTGTGTACCTCCCCACTCCCACCAGCCTACCATGTATAGACAAAGCAGAATGACAAGGCCCCAGCTCCCCTTACCCTGCTACCGCTGGCCTGCCACCTTGACCCTGCTCAACCTTCTCCCTCTAGCACAACAGAACATTTCTAGAAAAATCTACTTTTGTATCAATGTGAATAAAGTTAGTGTGTTGTCTGTGCAGCTGCAACATGGATGCCTTTGCAGTTCTGTCTGTCAAGCTTCCAGGCTCCAGTGTAGCCTGCCCTGTCTCCCTGGAAACACAAAGCCGAGAGCCAGAGGTGACACTGGCTACAGAGGCTGGCTGTCCTTGGTTTGAAAAGTAGTGCCTAACAATATGGCCTCTAGGTGGCTAGCAAGTTCCAGGGTACCATGCATGGATTAGTTTTACTTTCATAAAACCATGACCAATAATGCTTTATGCACAGAGAATACAGCGGGGCCCTCGCCAGTCCAGGCTGGGACACTTGTATGTGGTGGAGCCAGGGTTCGCTGGGCAGCCCAGGCTGGGACACTTGTATGTGGTGGAGCCAGGGTTCGCCTGGGCAGCCCAGGCTGGGACACTTGTATATGGTGGAGCCAGGATTCGCCTGGGCAGCCGTCCTTCATAAAGTCTTCCCTCCCAGCCCTTCAGCTGCTTTGTGCCCTTCAGCCTCAGAAATGACATTCGGTCACACAAGACTGTCATCACATGACACATTTGGGGAGGACAACCTGGTCAAAGTTTGTGCCTTCAGTATTTTGGCATGAAGGAAGGTGAAAGGCCTGAAGTGTCATCTAGTAGTTCCAGGGGTCTCTCTCGAGCCACGTTGAAAGGAGGAGCACAGGGCACCGGGCTCTCAAAACTCAGCTTTATTTGCCTCCATTTTCCCTCAGTCTGAGCTCAGCTCATCTGGCTCTGATGGGTCTCACAGGCCAGCCACAGCCTGCTGCACCAATCCCCTTGCTGGCCGTGGGCTCCCTAGGCAGGAGGACAGGTGGCTCATGGAGGATGAATTGATGATAAGGAAAGAATGGGCAGCAAGGTCAGAGGTCAAAGAAAGCCATTCAAGCAATATGTCCAACACTCCCTCCACATGCCATACACTCCAGCCAAGGCAGCCTCCTCACCCACGTTCTGCCAGCCCACAGCCATCCAGGACGGTGCCCTATCTACTCTGTCCACTGTCCCATTAGCTTATTCCTTGGACCCCCAGGGTACCCAAGGGAAAACAACCTCTCTCAGATGCTACAGGAATCTGCTCACTCCAATCTGGGTCTAGCAAGAAGTGTCATAGGAAGTAAGGTTCTTGTCATCTACAATTCTCACCACCCCCGCCAGGAACAAAACGAAAGACAAGATCTCCCCAGTCAGAGTGTGACAGACTGGCCAGGGTTGGAACTACATATCCCAAGAAGCTCAGCTTTGTAACTGAGCAGCTCTCCCCTCTGGGATTAGAGTTAAAACCGAGGCCAGGGTGCACTGCACTCTGGGACTTGTAGTCCACAAAAGCCAGCACTAAACACCCAGGGAAGAGAGTTCCGAGGCTAAAACTACAGGTGCCTCCCACTCGGTTCCCACCCACCACCCCAGCCCCCAGCTCTACACTCAGCATAAATGAGGGAGAGGAATGTAGTGTTCCCTCCTAGCACACTGGGGAGGGCGCTGTCCTGTTGGAACTGCAGCAACTGTGTATCCAGGATATCCAGCTCAGAACACATCTGGGGAGAGAGCAGGGGTGGGTGACAGGAGAGAGGGTCAGCGGCAAGCAGATGGAGGATGGAGCTGAGCATGCACTCCTAGGCCAGCCCTGTAGCCAAGCCCCTGAGCTCTGATGCATGATGGGCAGGTAATAAATACAGTCCCCACCTAGGCCTCCCTCTGGGTCACCCTGGCCCTATCCCACCTCTCCCAGGATAGCCAGCCTCACCTCTGCCTAGTCCTATGGCCAGGGCAGGCTGAGAAGAAGGGAAGAGGAGTTGACTCTGGTTGAGATTCTGGAGGGCTGAGAGGCTTCCACCCCACCTAGCTAGCCTCCCCAGAAGATCCTACGGACCCACTGGCCCCAGCATCTTCCTGGGCTTCAAAGAAAAGGAGAAGGGAGACCTAGCCAAGCAGCAATGAAAGCAAGCGTTGCAGCTGAAGGGCAGGGTGGGTGTTGCAGAGAGCGGAGGGGGAGGAAGGCAGCACCAGAGGGGAAACAAGATGGTGGGTGAGAGCTCAGTTCTACACAGAAACCAGGAGGGCTGCAGCTGGCCAAGGACAGCAGAGGCTCTGCTTGCTAGCTCAGCCTGCGCTGTTCCCTGGGGGAAGCTGCCAACTCCAGCTCAGAGCATGACAGGCCAAGTCCTCCTTCCTTGACAGCATCAGCAACATAAATGGCAGAAAAGACTTGGGCACAAAAGGCCCACCCCAAACCCACTAATGTCCTTCAGCAGTGTCTGATCCAACCAGTGCCCCTGAGCTCCACAGGCACTGATGCCACCCCAAATCCTGGGCTTTACCCAGGGACCTATCAGCCCTGAACAGAGTACAGCAAATCCCTGTCCACGTTACAGGATGGCGGGCCTGGGAGGGAACCATATGGAGGGACAGAGTTTGGAATCCTGCAGCTCAGGCTACACTATTCTGCACTCCTGACAGTGAGCTGGACTCTGAGTCAGGACCTGAATCAGTCCAGGCTCAGCCTGGTTCTCAGAGAATGAGGCAGCGAGAGGCCTTCTCATCTGAGGATGGGCTGAGTTTGGCTGCCTCACCCCTCACCCCCTTATGTGTGCCCCCCATATCAAGGTCTCGGTGCTGGGCCTTGGGCTGCCCATGCTGTCGTTGCTGTGCCCCCCGCCCACCTGCTGGCTTCTGCCCAGATGCTTCCATCTCTGACAGGCTGTAAGCCATGGCAAGCTGCAGGTCCTCATCTTCAGAAAGGTCGTGGCCAAGGGGACGAGAGAGAGAGGTCGGCCGGACCTGCATGACTCCCAACCCAGAGCTGACTGAAGGTTGCTGCTCACGACGGCTCAGCTCCAAGGCTAGTGCCAGGTCATCTGGGACACCTGCAAGAGTCACAAACACCATCAGGTCCCAAACCCAAGCTAGAACATCATGCAGGACCACCTCACCCAATAATGACCCCGACCACTCCCAGCCTCTCTCTGGAACTGACACCCATGCATATTAGGTTACAAGGTTATTCAGCACAGTACTCAGGTTTCCTGTGCCTCAAGGGAACTTATGACACAGGAATGAGGAGATTGTCTACACACACAAAGGCTCCAATGAGTAAACATAACCCCCATGTAAAGTATTTGTTAGAGAGCTCAGTGTCGGCAAGTAAGTGACTAGCCACCGTGACTGTGCTTGATTCCTGGACTGACACAAGTAGCCCAGCCTGCACAAGACTCTGCTCACACTCTGGTACCTGATTTTGATTCCTGGCTTAATTTATCCCTTTTATTTGGTAAGCAGTAGTCTTAAGCCAGAGGCTACTTGGAAGTGAGGATCATTTAAACATGCTCCAGCTCAGGCCCCTCAAATAAAAACTGGGTAAATATGCCTGGCAGTGGTGGTACACCCCTTTAATCCCAGCACTTGGGACACAGAGGCAGATGGATCTCAAGGCCAGCCTGGTCTACAGAGTGAGCTCCAAGAGAGCCAAGGCTACACAGAGAAACCTTGTCTCAAAAAAACCAAACCAAGGCTGGAGAAATGGCTCAGTGGTTAAGAGTACTGACTGCTCTTTCAGAGGTTCTGAGTTCAATTCCCAGCAACCACATGGTGGCTCACAACCATCGGTAATGGGATCCAATGTGTACTCATATACATGAAATAAATAAATAAATAAATAAATAAATAAATAAATAAATCTTTAAAACAAAACAAAAAAACTACCACCACCACCAACCAAAACTGAATCTGCACAGCTTTGCCCCCATTATGTCAAGAACACAGAACTGCAGAGATGGCTCGGATTGAGACCTAAGTTCAGATCCCAGGGACCATGAAAAAAGCAGTGTGTGGCGGTACACACCTGTAATCCCAATACTGGAAAAGCAGAGACAAGAGGATCCCTGGGGCTTGCTAGCCAGCCAGGTAAGCTGAATCAGTGAGCTCTGAGTTCAGTGAGAGACTTTGTCTCAAAAAATAAGGTAGAGAAGACAAAGAGGACATGAAGGGGAGAGAGGGACATGGCAGGTGGGACCAGGAGGAGTTGGAGACTGAAGGTGGAGCACGGATCTGGTCAAAATACTACATGGTGTGCTTATATGAAATTCTCAAAAAGTAGATAAGGACTGGGGCTGGAGAGATGGCTTGGCAGTTAAGAGCAGGTACTGCTCCCCAAGAGGACCCAAGTTCAGTTCCCAGAATCCGCATCAGGAGGCTCACAACTGCCTGTAACTTCATCTCCAAGGGGACCTGGAGGTGCCTTGTACCTGTTAGCACCTGCACAGACACATAGGTGCACACACATACATACAAAACTACACATAATCAAAAAGGTTAACAATCATGTATGCATGTATGTAAGTAGGTAGGTAGGTAGATGATAGACACATGATTGATAGGTAGGCAGACATTGAACTTTGGCCTCCGCAGGTGCATTCATCAGCACATGCAGAGTGTAACATCACATACACATGCACGCACAAGACACACAGAGAGAGGAAGATGACAGAGAGAGGCAGAGAGAGAAAGAGAAAGGGAGAAAGAGAGAGGGGGCAGGAAGAGGGAAGGAAAGGGAAGGAAACCCCCACAGTGGCACTGTGGACATGCGTGTCCTTTAAAAGGAGTAAAGTGCTTGCTCAGGCTATAGCTGGAAGGTAGACAGTTTGCCTAGCATGCCTAAGGCTCTGGGTTCAATGCCCAGTATCTCACACACACACACACACACACACACACAGAGAAGAGCCTTGCAACCAAGGCATCCCAGTCTGAGACCCTTCTTCTCCCGCTAACATCACCCCAGGAGGTAGGAGGAGCCACTCACCGTTGATTGACACTGACTTCAGCTGTCCATCCTCTTCCACTTCTACCCGCTCCTGCCCGTTCTCCATGATTCTGTGGAAGACGGCACAGTTCAGTCAGTGAGCAGACCTCTGAACGGCCCAGGCTCTGAATGGTACAGTGGTCAGGGCAAGACTCTGTGTTCACACAGCACTTGCTTCTGTGTCTCCTCCCCAGCCCCTCAACCTGAATGGCCCCAGAAGGAGAGCTCACCTGCGTGTGGTGATGCGGCGGCCTTGGACAAAGGTGGTGGACGTAGAAACAGAGCGGAAAGCACCAGCCCCGGGGCTGAAGGAGAAAGACGAGGAGGAGAAATCTGGCATTGAGACAGACGAGGCAGAGAGGAGGTGATGAGAGAGAGACTGTTGGCTACTTACCACCGTCACTGAAAGCCAGGAATCCTGGGGGCCTCACTCACACCTGCCCAGGCTAGCCAAAACAAAACCAATTCCTAGGATTCCAAGACTCCGGATTTGCAAAAATGGACAAGGACAGTGCTTACCAGAGTTGCCAGGAAAGGAAGAGAAAGTGAAGAAAGGAAGTCGAGAACCCTGGTTCTGAATCTCGGAGAAGGCACCCAAGTCATCTGCAAGAAAATTAGTCGTTGGTGAAAAGCCTGCCTCCAAAACACGTGTGGCTGCTGCCTTAAAGTCTAGAAATCAAGCTGAGAAGCAACTGGATACACAGATGATGTCTCCTGTTTTGGGTTGTGCAAATTTACAAAAAATTTTAAGGTTATTGGGGTTTTTTTAGATGTATTTGTTTATTCTGTGTATGTGAGCACACTGTCCCTGTCTTCAGACACACCAGAAGAGGGCATCAGATCCCATTATGGATGGTTGTGAGCCACCATGTGGTTGCTGGGAATTGAACTCAAAATCTCTGGAAGAACAGTCAGTGCTCTTAACCACCAAGCCATCTCTCCAGCCCCAATTTACACATTTTTTAAACTTTTTTTTTTTTTTTGAAAAAGGATCTCAGTATTAGTAGTTCAGGCTAGCCTCAAACTTAATAGATAAGGATGACCTTGAAGCCCTGATCTTGGGGCTCCACCTTCCAAGTTTAAAGTTCTTTGGGGGTTTTGAGACAGATTCTCACTGCATAGCTCTGGCTGGCCTGGAAATTGCTATGTAGAGCAGACTAGCCGTGAACTCAGAGTGCCTCTGCCTCCTGAGCACAGGGATTAAAAGTGTGCACCACCACGGCCAGCTCTCAGTGCTAACAGATTTACCTTCCTGGTTTGTGTTTTGGTGCTGGGTTCTGAAGTCAGTGCTTTGCACATGCTGACCAGGCCTCTACCACTGAGCTCCATCCGAGCCACCCAGTTGTGCCAATTACTTGTGAGTCTAAACTAACTAATATGCTTCCGTTTTCTCATCTGGAAATGGGGATTAAAATGGTTCATCTCTCAGGATTTACAAGAGGCTTTAGGGGACGTAGAATTCTTGGCATAAGTTATTCATTTAAAAAAAAAAAGGTGTCTGTTGTTCTGTGTAATGCTACAGCAGTCACATGATGCTTTTGAGTCTTGTTCCACTGGTGGCTGTTGTGGAGGCTTAACAATGTGTTCTTGTTGTCATTTAATAAGGCCAGTCTGTGAAGTGTCACTGGTGTGTCACGTGAACCCTGCCATGTGTCAGGTTCTGTCCTAGCTTTCACTGGACTCACGCCTACAACCTCAAATCTTCTGTCGGTGAAATTCCAATTCTGTCTCCGGCTCTAGCCTGAGAGATTCCCCAGAGGACAGACAGCAGGCTGGAGGAGGGAGCTGAGCCACCCTGAGTCTACGTACCAAAGAGCTCCGAAAAAGGGTCTCCACTCCCGAAGAACTCCCGGAAGACTTCCTCAGGGCTACGGAAGGTGAATGTGAAACCGGGCCCCATCCCACCAGCTTCCGATTGAGAAGGACCACTTCCTGGAGGGGAGTCAGGATGAGGAGGGGGCTTAGTGTGTACATACAGCCCTGAGCCAGGGGATCCCACCAAAGGCATGGCCAGGAACCTTAGAAAGAGCAGGCTCGGCAAGAATTTACCTGCCCCCCCCCCCCCACTTCCATGCTAGCAGCCCACCACTCCACCTACCTGCCCCCGTCAGCCCTTCCCGGCCATAGCGGTCATAGATCTCCCGTTTGTGCTCTAGAAGAAGAGACCCAGTCATTCCTCCCTTTAGGATGGTTATCTCCCCTCCTGGGCTAGGAAAATGCAACTTGGGAGACGGCAGGATATCCCGGGGAACATGATTTCAGCCACTGGCTCATCTATATAACAGACACACTGGTAGCACCCACTCCAAGCCATTGAGAGAATTAAAGGCGATAACTCACCAAACTACCTAGCATGGTGCCTAACACATAATGCAATAAATGTAAGCTAGGGGCTGAGGTACAGCTCAGTGGTAGAAACCCTGTCTAACAAGACTCTGGATTCAACACCCGGCTCCACACAAATAAATAAATAAATGTCAGCTAATTATACCATGTTGATATTAATAGGCTTACCCTAGTCAAGCCACTTCCACAGAGACCAGCTAGGGCCACAAGAAAAGCATGTGCCACCCTTCCCTGGTACAGCGGCCCTCCTCTGGAATACCTGTCTCTGTGTATAGCTGGCTGCTGTTGCTTTTCTCTGACCAGAATATGATAACCACAGGATGAGGACAGGGCCTGCTTGTCCTCCACTGTCTCTCTAGTACCCCGAAATACCTGGCACAGTAGGTTTAGGGGACAATTTCTGGGATCATTAGTGGGTTTTGTTTTGGCTGTCTTGAGACAGGGTCTCATACTGTATCCAGGTGCGAACCACCACCCACATCTAAGAAATACATTTTTAAGGGCTGGAGAGATGTCTCAGAGGTTAAGAGCACTGACTGCTCCTCCAGAGATCTCCTGAGTTCAATTCCCAGCAACCACATGGTGGCTCACAACCATCTGTAATGAGATCAGATGCCCTCTTCTGGTGTGTCTGAAGACCATAACGTTGTATTCATATAAATAAAATAAATACATCTTTAAAAAATACATTTTTAAAGATACTATTCGTGTAGCCCAGGATGGTCTTGAGTTTGATATGTGGCCAAGGAAGACCCTGAACTTTTGATTCCCCCTGCTTCCATCTTTCATTGCAAGGATTACAGGCATGCACCACCATGCCTAGTTTATGTGGGGCTAGGGATCAAACCCAGGGCCTTATGTATGTTACCAAAGCACTCTACCGACAAAGCTATAGCCTCAACCATTGGTTGTTGTTTTGAAGTTTGTTTACTTATTGAGACATGACCTTTGACCATAAGATCCTCCTGAGTACTGGAATTATAGCCATGTCTAGTCAGAATGTTTTCTGAATAAATGAATGACAGGCTGGATCTGAATTATGGCTTGACAGTAGAACACTTGCTTTAGCATGCGCAATGCCCTAGGTACACTCAAGCACAGAGGAAAAAAAAATCACCTGTCAGACCTGGATTCATATTCTAGCTTAAGAAATGGGCAAATTATTTCATCTCTCTCAGTCTCAGTTTACCAGACTATACAATGGGGGTGATAAGCCTACCTGGCAGGAAAGTTGTGACCTTCCCTGATCAGGACCCAAACTGCTTTCCAGACCCTGGCAGTCAGACATAACTTGCCCCGTAGGAGGAGGCAACTAAAAGGTCTAAGATAAAATCATGAGGAGACAGGGGATGGAGACTTGGCTTTAGGAAGGAGCAGGATGAGTGAATGGAAGCAGGGGGCCATGCTGGTCCCTGCAGGACCCCAAGCTTACTGTCAGATAGTACTTCATAGGCCTCTGCCACCTCCTTAAATTTTTTCTCAGCAAACTCTTTATTATCCGGGTTCTTGTCTGGGTGCCACTGCAGAGCCTTCTTTCGATACCTGCAGGAAGTGAGTGCAGAGGGAGGGTCAGGGGACTGACTGATGCAGGCTCTTCCCACCTGACTACCCTCTCTGCTTTGTCCAACACCCTTTCACTGCCCCGATCCCAGAATACCCCACGACTGCAGCCACGTATTCAGGGGTTTCTCTCCCTGCGGTGTGCCAGGGATATGAGTAAAGAGGAAAGTCCCTGCCCTAAGCCCTCTCTTGGGGTTCGATCAATAGAGCTATCTATAGTCACAGAGAGAGTGGGGACACTGGCCTACCTCATAGAGCCTGGGCATTTTAGCACTGCAACCTGGGCAAGCCCACATGTAGGAGCTGGAGGAAAGGGGAACTGGGTATATAGCGGGCCCTAAAGAAGGTCAGCTCTTCTTCCCTGGCTGGACTTGGTCTTCGTACTTTCCCAAGGGTCTCTCTCCTTCCTCCCTTCCGCCAGCCCTCGAAAGGGCCCCTGGCACTCGGGGGGCGGGAAGCAAGGGTCAGAGCCTTTCTGTAACACAGCCGAGGCACTTACGCCTTCTTGATGTCATCAGGGGACGCACTCCGCGGTACGTCTAGAATCTCGTAGTAGGATGCCATGGCAACTCAGCCGTCAGGCGGCCCTCCTCCAGGCTGCGGGAGAGAAGGGGTCAGGCCGACAAAAGCACCGCAGCTCCCTGCGGCCGCAATCCCTGGCAGGCAGGAGACACTGCGAGGTGGAATCGGGCCGGGGAGCCACGCCTGCGGCCGGTGACTAGGCTCCTTCGCAGCTTTTATCTGGTCCCACAGGCCGGTGCCCAGGGCTATCTCACAGCAGGAGGGGAGAGCCCTAACCCGAAACCCCTAACTCCAGTAACCCGATCTGAGCCCCCAAACTGACCCAGCTGGGGCCGCACCTCCTCTGTCGGGAGTCCCGCCCCTGCCCCCCGCGGGGGAACCGCCTAGCACCCGCTGCCCGGCTCGCGGCCGCAGCGTACGACGCGCCAGGATGGGTTATGTGCGCAAGCATGCGTCAGCGCCGTGGAAACTACTAGACTCAGAGAGGGCCGGCTCGGCCGGTCACACGAGGGGGCGGGGGGGTGGGCGGTGGCGCTGCAGGGGCTGCTGGGAGATGGGGCGGAGCCGTTTATTTTAGTTTTGCACCCAGGCGACGTCATTCCCAGGTGGGACTTAGGAGCTGAAGTTGGCTATATCCTTCCAGCCATGACGCAGTCTCTCAAACACAGGCAGAGCGGCAGTCCGCAAGCTAGGCGCGGGTCCCCTGTCCTTCTGTCGCTGGCCTCTAAACGTGCTTCATGATCCCTGAGTACTCCCCCCAAGCCATCACCTCCAGGACTCATGGCTCCTCTGGGCCTAACTCCTCCCCTTCTTTATAGCCTCGCTCCAGCCCCAAGTCTTAAAAGAGGCTGCCCTGGCTCTCCGGAGTAGGTCAGACCTGCTTTTTATAGAGTCTCATGGCATTTCCTTCCCCACGCTTGTCAGACCCACAAATTAACATTTATTTGATGATCATCTACCTCCCCCAGTAGAATGTAAATTCCACAAGGTAAGAATTGTGTCGTCGTTTGTCATCCCCTTAGTCTTTAGTCGGAATTGAAAAGTATCAGTTGGACAGCTGAATAATACTTGAAAGACTTTTAACAGTTTTGACCTAGAAAGGGTGAGGTTGAAGAGCCTAGAAAAAGGAAATTAGTAGACTCAAAACTGATCCTGAGTAGATCTATTCAACCTCAAAATGATTCCTGGATTCAGACCTCAGGAAAAAGGGAATCTTCTAGAAGTGGGTCTTGTTTTATTTCATCTGGCTGATTCCTAGGCATTAGTGTACTATTTTCTATTTAGTGGTTGCCGCCAGAAGGTACTGAGAATGTGAGGCTATGGGTATAGCTTAGGGGTAGAGTGCTTGCGTAGCAGACACTAGACCTTACTTAACCTCAATTCCCAGCACTGGGGGAGTAATAAAGCCAGCACATAACCTCTCTCTCTCTCTCTCTCTCTCTCTCTCTCTCTCTCTCTCTCTCTCTCTCACACACACACACACACACACACACACACACACACACACACGTCCCTTCTAAGACAGCAGCCTGTCAACAGAACCCACTGGGAAACTCGGGACTCTGAGAGCAGGGAGACCTGGCCTTGCAATCTGCTGCTGCAGTGTGACTTGGGAACTTCCAAGGACTGTTTTCCTCCTTAAATATAGGTAGCACCTAGAATTGTTGAAAGTCAAATGAAGCATGGTTTATAGGTGTTATTAGCATGGTGCTTCCTGGTGTCACACATGACCCAAGCAGTAATGGTTGTGAGTCCAGTCAGTGTTTTAGAATGGGTGACCTGCGGACATCTTGTCAAAGCAACAGCCTGAGCATCACCCAAGAGAAGAAGGCGGCAATCATTGTGTCCCCTTTTCCTGATGCCCCACCTTCTGAACTCCTGCCTTTATTTGGAGACTTCCAACCTACACTTAGGGAATTCTGATCGTTTCGGCCTTAATAAGAGATGAGGTATCCACCACAGAACCTTGAGGCTCTTGATTCTCTGGTCTAAGGATGCAGGCACAAGACGAGTTCTGCCAATGAGAAGCCACTGCTAAGTGGGACTTCAAATCTGGACAGAGGCAGGGAGATGAAGGTGAAGGTGTCAAAGAATTTATTTCTGTGTGGTGCAGGTTGCCGTGGGTCCTTCAGCGGCCTCTTGTGCCTGGAGGAGGAAGTGTCAGTCCCTGTGCTGAGGACAGATGATCACTGTCGAGAGGGAGGGGGTAGGGTGGCCAGCCCTGCATTGACTGAATCGATGTGAGTTCCAGACGTTGCTAACTTGAAGGTGATTTAGTGGCAGGAAAGATATAAACAAAACCAAAGGAAAATGTATGGAACATACCTAGCAGAAACAGATAAAGGCTTACTTGTCTTTGTTCACAAAATTTATTAAAAATTTAATACTGGCCAGGCAGTGGTGGCGCACGCCTTTAATCCCAGCACTTGGGAAGCAGAGGCAGGCGGATTTCTGAGTTCGAGGCCAGCCTGGTCTACAGAGTGAATTCCAGGACAGCCAGGGCTACACAGAGAAACCCTGTCTCGAAAAAAAAAAAAAATAATACTGGTAGGTGAATGTACCACACTTCCAGGATTCAGTGTAAGTTTTATAAACCCATTTTTGGGGGAGGGGAAGCATGGTCCAAGAATGGAGTCCTGTGACGAGATTTCTTAGTGCTTGTGAGAAAACTCCAGAAACCAAGGCAAGGGTCTTGTGACCTCAGTTTCCTCAAAACATGAGAATATGAGTTTGAGGCCAGCCTGGTCTACAAAGCAAGAACTACTTAGTCACTGACTCAGAAAACCAAAAATAAAAAATGAATAAACAGTGGAAATTATGTTTAAAATAAACAGGGAGGGCTGGAGAAATGACTCAGCGGTTAAGAGCACTGACTGCTCTTCCAGAGGTCCTGAGTTCAATTCCCAGCAACCACATGGTGGCTCACAACCATCTGTAATGGGATCTGCTGCCCTCTTCTGGTGTGTCTGAAGACAGCTATCATATATATAAAATAAGTAAAATCTGCCAGGCAGTGGTGGCACACGCCTTTAATCCCAGCACTTGGGTGGCAGAGGCAGGTGGATTTCTGAGTTCGAGGCCAGCCTGGTCTACAGAGTGAGTTCCAGGACAGCCAGGACTACACAGAGAAACCCTGTCTCGAAACCCCCAAAAAACAAACAAACAAACAAACAAACAAACAAACAAACAAACAGGGACTGGAGAGATATGTGGCTCAGAGCCCTCAGTGCTATTACAGTGGACATGTTTGGATCCCAGTATCCACACTAGGTAGCACCTAAATACAACCTCCTGCAAACCCAGCCTCAGGAGATCTAATGCCCTCTTCTGACCTCTGTGGGCACCGGTATGCATAGGCACACACAGAGACACACATGAATACACATTGCTTTTAAAGTAAGTCTTGTTTTGTTTTGTTTGTTTTTTGCATCAGGGTTTCTCTGTATAGCCCTGTCTGTCCTAGAACTCACTCTGTAGACCAGGCTGTTCTTGAATTTAGAGATCTGCCTGCCTTCTGAGTGCTGGATTTAGAGTCATGTACCACTATGCCAGGCTTTTAAAAATAAGCCTTAAAAAAAAAAAATTCAGGTGTGATGGGACATACCTGTAATCCCAGCACCCAGTGAGAGAATCATGAGTTGAAGGCCAAATTGGATTGCATAACAAGACACTGTCCCAGAAGAAAGGAAAAAAGATAAACACAGAATAATGTTAGGTTTGGTGCTGCCAAGAGGAGAATCAGATAAAGATTTATTATTACATTTCACAAAAAGCTGTTGGTACCTTTGAATCCCAAAACATGTGCACATAAGTATTCAGATACACATGAAAAGTTAAACCTAGTTGGGGAATTAGGGCAATGCCAAGAAACTACACATGTAAAGCCATAAAAGCACAGGCTTGGGCTATTGTACAAGGCAGCTCACTCCAAGTGCCAATGGGTTACAGAGACAGATAGAAGATAGGACCCAGGGAAAGCCAGTGAAAGGAAATAGTCAAGGTTCTAGATGGTTCTGGATGTCTGTGACCTAAGCTGGGAGGCGGGGCAACAGCAACCCCAAGAGGAGGGAGGTGGAGTTTCAGAAGGAGCCAGACAAGAAATACACCTTGGAAGACAAAGACATATTCCTGACACAGCAGAGGTGAGGTCCAAGGCGGGGAACCTGTCTCCTGAGTCTACCTGCAGGAGGCAATTGCTCCCTGGCTTTAGAAGTGTTGTCCTGACCCGCGGGACGGTCAGCGAGGGTCCGAGGAGGGAACTGTCGAACTAAGGAAGAGACAGGAAACAAGAGATACTTTGGGAGCAAGATGGCAATCCGACCAAACTCTAAAGAACTTTATTTCTGAGCCAGTATATAAAGCACTTAAGGCGGGAAGTGACAGAGGTAGGGGGATTCTCAGGGTTGCTTTATCATAGCCAAATGTCACACATTGCTGCAAAGCAGGATAGCAGGATATCACAAGATTTCTTTAAAGCTGGGCAGGCTACTTCAAAGAGGATGTCTTAACACTGCAGGAAGCAGTGGGAGTCGGGAAGGATCAAAAGAATGATTGCTGTGAAGCCCGGGGCACTTAGGCCTACTAATCAAGCCAAAGCCTGTTGGTCTCCGACAAAGTGAGAAGGATGAAAGCATTTCCTTACATTGAGGGAGTCTCCAGGAGCCAGGCTGGGTGGTGCTCATAGCTGCCCCAAGGGAGCTGGGTTGTTCCCTTCCCACACTTATGCCTCATCCAACCCAGGCCTGTCAGTGCACGCCTGTGGGAGCATGGAGATAAATGTACTAGCTAGGATGCATAACTTGAAGGGAACAGCCACAGAGACAACCAGGGCGGGCTGACCAGTACACCAAACAGGAGCACTGTGCCTGTCTGGAAATCCAGTCGAATTGGCAGGTGACTGACTTTTTTCTTAATCCTCCTGATGGCCTGTCCTAGGCTCTTGCCACACCTCTTAGAAGATATTGTGAGATTCTTTCCAAGGGCAGTGGCAGCCCAAAGATTGTCCCCAAAGAAGTCTCTGTTCTGACTCAGGCCCTGTCTCATCTGGTGCCTTGATGCCTCTATCCCAGAGTCAGGACAGAGGAGTTGTCAAGCGTCACTCCGTCCCTGCCCTCAAGGTGCTTGAGTCACAGTCTAGGCATTGGGCACCTGGCAGGCCAGAAGAGGTGGAGTCTGGCTTCACCATGGACAAGAGGAGCAGTGATCTGAAGAAGCCAGAGCACGGGCTTCTGCTCAGACTTGCCTGGGTTTGAATCCTGCTCCCTCTATTTACTAGCGAGGTAACCTTGGGCAAGACACAGCACTGCTTGAAGCCTCATTTCCACAATTGTAAAATAGGCATCCATGTAACACTTCCTTACCAAGTGCTGACTGACTAATATAGCAGGCAGCATTTGGGGCACCAATAATAGAGTGGTGAGCAGATCTTGTCCCCATGGGGCTTGCAGAAGGTATAATGACTACTTGCATTTTAGGTTTAAACAAGATAATATAAGTTATCCTGAAGATGCTTATGAACCGATGCAGCGTGTCCAGTGTGCTGGTTGGTTTTCATTGTCAACTTGACACAACCTAGAGTCACCTGGTGTACTAGCTAAGTCTGTGTCAGCTTAACAGAAGCTAGAGTCATCAGAGAGGAGGGAGCCTCAAGTGGAAAAAAAGTCTCCATAAAACCAGGCTGTAGGCAAGTCTGTAGAGCGTTTTTCTTAGTGATTCATGGGTGAGAGCCTCGCCCATTGTGGGTGGGGTCACCTGTGGGCTGGTAGTCCAGGGTTCTATAAGAAAATGGGGTGAGCAAGCGATGGAGAGCAAGCTAGTAAACAGTACTCCTCCATGGTCTCTGCATCAGCTCCTACCTCCAGGTTCCTGTTGGGGTTCCTGTCTTGGCTTCCTTCAGTGATGGATCATACTGTGGAAGTGTAAGCCAAATAAACCCTTTCCTCTCCTACTTGCTTTTGGGCATGGTGCTTCACAGCAATCGTAACTCTAAGATACCTGGGAAGAAGGAACTTCAATTGAGGAATTTCCCAGGTCACATTTGCCTATAACCACATCTGCAAGAGACTGCCATGATTGATAATTGGGGTAGAAGGGTCCATCCCTCTGTGGGTGGCACCATCCCAAGACAAGTAGGTCTGGGCTGGACAAAGTAAGTTAGCTGAGCATGAGGCAGAGAGCAAAGCAGAAAGCAGCATCCTTTATGGTTTCTGCTCCAGGTTCCTGCCCCAGCTTCTCTCAGCGATGCATTGTGAACTGAGGGTGGAAAATAAAATAAACCCTTTCTTCCCCAAGTTGTTTTGGTTATGGCGTGGTGACATTTGATGAGCTTCATCTAAAGTATTGTTTAACTTGCCTGGGCATGCTTTCTACTGATATGAAAGCAAACGTGTCTGACCTTGGGTCTCGGGCATTGTATAACCACCATCTCTAGATCTGGAGTTGAAATTGGTTGCAAAAGCTGGAAGGCTGTGATGATTAACCCCAAAGCCCTTTAGTGATGCAATAGTTCTACTGCATGCTTGCGGTCAGGGACTGATCACCGCTCACCAATCACAACGGTCTCCAGGCCCACAAACACTGCATGAGGTACATGGTTTCCAGCCTCACTTTCACTAAAAAGGTGGTGAAGTCAGGAATCAGGAGCCATGCCCTCCACTGAAGGGTTGGCACTGAGATCTGCCCATCCTGTTGGATCCCACATTCCAGGCAGTAGAGCGCCCTGTGGGCATTGACCCTCTGCACACTGGACTGCCCCATGTGGACTGAGATGCACTGGGCAGGCAGAGGACAGCTTTGGAGAAACCTAGACCTTGCCTGAACACAAGCACCATCCCCCTTTCCTTCCGTGTTCTTTAGTTGAAAGTCAAGGATGATGGGCTTGCTCTCCTTGCCCCACCTCCCGGGTCTAAGCTTTTGCTGACAGCATTGAGGGCTGTGCCAAAACTCTGGGGGAAACAGATGTGGGTAGATCTAAACTTCTAGTGCCCCACTTGGTGACTAAGCATCCCAGTAAGGGACAGGAGGGGATCCAATGGGTCTGGCCGAGCGAGATAGTAACCCATCTATATTCAGAAAGAAATGGGAGCCAACAATGAGGAAAGCAAGAGAAAATAACACAGAGATAATGACAGCGAGGAGAAAATGCTAATACCAAGTTAGGGATGATGGATCTCTCTGGCAGGAGAAGGAAGTGGAGACAATTGGAGGCCTGGTAGCCAGCATTCCTTGTACTTTATTCTGTGTACTTTTTTTTTTTTTTTTTTTTTTTTTTTTTTGCATTGCTGTGTTTTATCTGTTGTCATTAGTGCTGATCTCAGGACCCACATGTGCTCAGTAAATAAATGCTCTGTCTTAGTCAGGGTTTGTGCTCCCGCACAGAACATCATGACCAAAAGCAAGTCGGGGAGGAAAGGGTTTATTCAGCTTTCACTTCCACACTGCCGTTTATCACCAAAAGAAGTCAGGACTAGAACTCAAGCAGGGCAGGAATCAGGAGCTGATGCAGAGGCCATAGAGGGATGTTACTTACTGGATTGCTACCCTTGTCTTGCTCAACTTGTTTTCTTATAGAACCCAGGACCACTAACCCAGGAATGACACCACCCACAAGGGGCCCTCCCACCCTTGATCACTGATTGAGAAAATGCCTTACAGCTGGATCTCATGGAGGCATTTCCTCCAGGAGGGCTCCTTTCCCTGTTATAACGCCAGTTTGTGCCAAGTTGACACACAAAACCAGCTAGTACATGCTCCATCTCTATTACTTCATTCTCTGTCCTTAAAAAATAGTTTGTTGGTGGTGGTGCATGCCTTTAGTCCCAGCCCTCAGGAGGCAGAGACAGTTGAATCTCTGTAAGTTCAAGGCCAGGCTGGTCTACAGAGTGAGTTCCAGGACAGTCAGAGCTACAGACAAACCCTGTCTTGAGAAAAAAAAAAAGTGAGACAAGGTCACACTAAGTTGCCCATGCTGGTTTTGAACTTGTGATCTTCCTACCTCAACCTCTCAAATAGTTGGAGTTACAGGCCTATGCTGTAACACCATGCCTGGCTAATATTTTGTAACGTTTAGTGAGGATGTTTTATTCTTAAACCTAACATACCACTGACTTTCAAAATATGACCTAAGGACCTTGATTTATGATTTCTAGGCAAATGGGATTTATCCAGAAGTAATGGACATCTGAGAGCTAGGGTGCCTCTATTTCTCTTATATAAGAATCTTAACCTTCTTATTGATGTCCTCCTTGTAAAATATAGGTGATAATAAGAGCCCTCTCCTGGGACGAATGACTCTGAGAGTCTAATGAAATAATACTTAAGGGCTGGGGAGATGGCTCAGTGGTTAAGAGCACTGGCTGCTCTTCCAGAGGTCCTGAGTTCAATTCCCAGCAACCACATGGTGGCTCACAACCATCTGTAATGAGATCCTATGCCCTCTTCTGGTGTGTCTGAAACAGGGACGTACATAAAATACAATGGGAGCCAAACAATACTCAGTGTACTCACATACATAAAATAAATAAATGAATAAATCTTTAAAAAGAAAAATAAAAGAATACTTAAAAGCTGCCTTTCCCATTGTCTTACATACACACCCGGTGCTTCATGCATATTGACGCTTTCTCAGCCTCCTGTGTCACGATAAAAGACAAAAAAAAAAAAAAAAAAAAAAAAAAAAAGGAAGAAGAAGATAAAAAAAGATCTTGGAGAGATTTAGACATTCAAAGACTCAAGAACTCCCCAGGTATGGAAGAGAGGGAGTCTGATTTGCCTCACCCGGTGTCTGGCAAAACCAGAAGTATCCCTGAGCCTTCTCAGGCTCTGTCTATGAAATTAGACACAGTTCTGGCCCCAGGAGCCAGCAGCCTACACAGGATATCTGGCTTCTCAGAGAACAATGTTCCATGCTGTGAGGCAGCAGGTTTGGAACAAAGAACTCACCTCAGGAGACATGTTTTTTTCACCTGCCTGAGCTTCCTGAGCTCCTATTTCTGTAAACATGGTAGAATCTCCTACTCAGAGGCTTTGTTGTGTTGTTTGGCTCCCATTGCATAAGCACTAATTAGATGCTACATACTGCCTTCTAGTACCAAGCTCTTCTTCAGGGCAATCCCCTTAGGTAAGTGCCTCCCCCAACCCACATTTCACAGTGCAGGAAACTGACCCTCAGAAAGGTTAGGCAGCTGCCCCAAGGTCATGAGCAAAAGCAGACATGTTCTGGGCAGGGACAGTCTGGCTCCAACCATGTCTTTAACTAATCTTCTATCTTCCCCGGTGGAGAGACAGTTGAAGATATCAAATGTGCCTGGCTGGTGTACAACCTAGCCCAACCAATGCAGACACGTTCTTTTTACCTTCTCTCTTTCTCCTAATATGTAGCTGAAATGAGAGATCGGTCAAGGGGTGACACATGAGTGACAGTGTGTAGTCCTTTAACAACTGAAAGAAGGGAACATCAGGGCCCCAGCAGTTTGCATTGCTCAGTGGATGCAGGGTGTGAAGATTCAGCCAGAGTGAAGTGTCTGCACTTTCTGCTCAGATGCTCGTGACCTCCCTGCTAATGGTTACACATGAATTCAGAGCCCTTGAGTAGCCCTGCTCCTGCTGAGCCTAGGCTGCCCCACCTCTGCTCCATTCCCTGTACATGTTCCTCTGTTCCAGCAAATACATATGGAAGCCTCGCCCAGATGTAACATTGCTTCATCTCATGAACATCTGGACTCACAAGTTTCTTTTACCCTGTATCTACTGGGCCCCCAACCACTGCTTACCATGCTGGCTTGCCAGGAATGACTGGAGTCTGATCCCCGTGTGTCTGCCACTGGGCAGAAAGGTGAATCTGTGAGAGACCTATTCCTGATCTATCCACTCTAGTGGCTCTCAGTAGGGAATGTTACATACATACATACATACATACATACATACATACATACATACATACCAAAAAAACAACAAAAAAGAAAAACACTGTGTCCCAGGAGAGCTAGCCTATTGACTGTTACAAGAACAGCAGCCAAGCACCCAAGAGCCCAGTCTGGGTCCAAACAGGGGAGCTGAGAGGGATGGACAAAAGAGGGGCCAAGACTAGTATCCAGACTGGTGTCTGCTGCCAGTCACACAATCCCATTTCCTGGCTGACCCTCATATCTGACAGAGGGTTTGGAAATAAAGCCCCCAGAGCAACACCTCCTGTGGTTGGCAAGTGCAGACAGTGGCCTATGGGCGGTACTAAGATGATGTTTGCAGCAATCCAGAAATAAGGAGTCTTTGAGCAAGAGATAAAGCCTAGGGGGACTGGTGAGATGGCTCAGCAGTTAAGAGCACTGACTGCTCTTCCTGAGTTCAAATCCCAGCAACCACATGGTGGCTCACAACCATCCATAATGAGATCTGATGCCCTCTTCTGTGTTGTCTGAAGACAGCTACAACGAGCAGGGCTAGAGTGAAAAGAAAAAGTGTCTGAAGACAGCTACAGTGTACTTTATATATAATAAATAAATTTTAAAAAGAGAGAGAGAGAGAGAGATAAAGCCTAGGGCATTCTGGGTAGAAACTCAGAATATCATGAACTATAGGGACCCAGAGTCTAAGAACACCCATGTCTAAGACCTACAGGTCTGAGACCTTCCTTTGCCCTGGGTTCTCTCATCTGTCCAATTTGAAGGACTGATAAGAGGCTCTCAGAGGGGAACCTTTATAAATGCCTGACCAGAATTGCTGCTGACCCCAGGCAAGACGACGGGTTTGTTTGTTTGTTTTTGTTTTTGAGATAGTGTCTCACTGTGCAGCTCTGGCCGACCTGGAACTCACTATGTACACAAGACTGGCCTTGCACTCAAAGAGATCTGCCTGGGCTAAGATTATAGGCATGACCACCATACTTGGCCTTTGCTTCATAATTTTTAATGTTGCTCTGCTCTTGTCTACTTTGATTCCCTCAGTGGCTTTGCAAAGGAGACAAGATGGTTCTCACTCTCCCAGGATGAAGAATAGGAAAATGAAGTCTCCCGTGTCCTGCCCAAGGTCACATGGGGGTTCATTAGTGGTGTAATTAAGATTCTTCTGAGAGCTGGGCAGTGGTGGCACACACCTTTAATCTCAACATTTGGGAGGCAGAGGCAGGTGGATTTCTGAGTTCAAGGCCAGCCTGGTCTACAGAGTGAGTTCCAGGATAGCCAGGAGCCAGGGCTACCCAGAGAAACCCTGTCTCAAAAAACAAAACAAAACAAAACAAAAAAAGATTCTTCTGAGACTCGGGCCCAGCTTCTTCTTACACAGGGCAATGTTTGTATTGCATGGCCAGCCAAAATCACTCCCTTTGTACACCTAGTCCCCTTCTCCCACCACTTTAGCTTCAGCCTTCTCATTTGACTAACCATGAACCTGTTAAACCATGTCATCACCAACTGAGCGGTAGCTGTAGGGAAACCTCACAACCTTACCTACCAACACATTCAATGTCAATGGCCCTGGCATTTCTTCAGCTAGTCCTCCAGATAGACCCACAACTAGGAATAGGTTGTCACTAAAACTAAAACTACTTCAGTTAGCAATCATGCTCGGGACGCAGTGGCTAATGTGAAATTCTAGCTCCTGTGCCCAGTGGTAGGAAACTCATTGTGAGATAGAGGCTTCCTCAGAGACCCTCTTTACCACACAGGTAAGGAATGTCCTGGGAGCTCCAGGTGACTAACCTACCACCTGGATCATGGATATGGACTGAAATCTTCAAAACCAGAATTTTCTCTTTTTTCTGGTCTAATTGGCAAAGAGAGGAAACATGGGTTATGAAAATACTCGAGGTTGGTGAGAGAAACCTAATGTTGAATTGGTCTACAGAAAAGCCAGAGACTTGAGGAATTATTAACCAGGAAGATACACATGCAGTAAGAAGGCCTCCTAGGCCCAAATCTCACTTGTATATATCACTTAAATTAGATATCTAAAATTGGCCTGGTCACTACCAACTTTATTATCCAAATATTAGGTTTAAAGATGCTGAGGAGTCTTTTTTTTTTTTTTTTTTTTTTTTTTTGCTTTGTGTTGAAATGGGGTCTTTCTTGCTGTATTATGCAAGGCTGTCCTGGAATTCACTATGCAACCAAAGTTGACCTCAAATTCCCTATTCTACTTCAGCCTCCCTAGTGCTGGGATTACAGGTGTGTGCCACCATGCTTGGCCAGAGATTGAATTTTTTTTTTAAGCATATAATACTAAGTTATGAAATAAGAAACAGTCAATATTGTTAACTCCTTTAACAAGTATTATTGGATAGTCATTACATGCCAAAACACTGGCAAAACTTCTGTGCTAGGGGTACAGTAGCAGACAAGAAGTCTTTTTAAGGAGCTCGTAAGTTCTTCCATGGGGAAGACAGAAGTAAACAAGCATAAAACTTAAAGGGCTAATGAGATGCTCAGCAGATAAAAGTGCTTGTAGAACAAACCTGATGACCTGAGTTTGACCCCCCAGATCCCAAGGTGCAAGGTGAAAAGCAATGCCTGAAGTTGTTCTGTGACCTCCACACTCACCGTGGCACGTGTGCACCCACACCCACCCCCCGCTCATGATGATGGATGATGATGATGATGGTGATGAAGATGAAGATGATGATGAAGAATATAAAGCACACAAGGTAAAGAAACAGAAAAGGATGAAAGGCTATACTACTTGAGGTTGAAGAAGGAATAGTTCTCTAAGAAGATGGTATTATAACCAGGTGTGCTGGCTCATGCCAGCAAGGTAGGCCTCGGTGAGGTTAGCCTGGTATACATTCTACATAGTAAATTCCAGGTCAGCCAAAGCTACATAGTAAAACTCTGACAATAATAATAATAATAATAATAATAATAATAATAATAATAATACAATCAAGATCTGATTGAAGCATTGGCTACAGCAAAACCTGGAAAGGCTGCTCTTAAAAGAACAGCCAAGCAAGATTTGCTAGACACTACTATTCCTAGTATGTTCAAAGAAACAGAAGGTGGGAGGGAAAGACTAGGTAGAGCAAGATGAGCTCCCAGAGCAAGAAAAGCCTCAAAGGCCATCTGTTTTAGGCACAGAGGCCAGCATGTTTGTCTTCTGGAGGAGGAGATCATAGCCGTGTAGAGAACATGCTATAGGGAGTCACAGTGGCCCACAGCCCTGCTGGGAGGTGACTTTTTAGGCCTTGGGGGGGGGGGGTTGGGAGGGGGGAGAAGGAGACCATGGCTTGAACTAATGGTGTAGCAGGAGGAAGTAAGACTCCCGCTAAGGCAGGGTACCATGGCCCTCCCAAACAGCCGCACTGGCCCTGTCCCAACTCCTTGGCCAGCTTCTCTTTAAGTATTCACCTTTCCAGTTGTTCAGACCCAGGGAGGAGTCTAGCTCCCTGCCCTCTCTCAGACGTTGGCCTTGGAATGGACTGTTGCGACAACAATGTCTGCTAATGTGTCTCTCCCCATCCCTTCCTTTTCCATTTTTCTTACAGGAGGTTTGCTTTAAGGAGAGATTTTTCTCTTGGATGAAAAGAGATATAAGAAATCTTTCTCCTACCCTACCTTAATACAGTATCATATGAGGCCGTGACACTTGGAGCTGAGGCAACCATTTTGTGATCCTGAGGGAAGATGTCATCAGCCACTGATGCCAGAGGAGAGAGCTGGACATACTGGAGTTATTGGTGACATCAGCCCTACTCTGACTTCTAACAGGGTAATGAATATCTGCATTGTTTGATCCACAACTAGACATGGATTCCACTATTTGCAGCCAAAAACAATTCTAATAACAGAGTAGGAAGGAAGGCC
The DNA here is from genome assembly GCA_028551405.1 of Uromys caudimaculatus. Taxonomy (NCBI): domain Eukaryota; kingdom Metazoa; phylum Chordata; class Mammalia; order Rodentia; family Muridae; genus Uromys; species Uromys caudimaculatus. The sequence continues at coordinate 66,025,451 of CM052709.1, read as the reverse complement.
AGGTATGTTGGCATACACCTGTAACCCAGACATCATGTCTCACAAAAAGAGATAGATAGAGAAGGGGGTGGGGGAGGGAAGTATAAGATTTTCCCTTTACTACTGTGTGAGCGTGCAATGTAGTTCTTTCTGTAAACCCCTAGAAAGGTTACAGTTCTTATGCAGTGAACATCCAGCAATCCCAAAGTAGATAATACTATAATAAAAACCCCAGCTGACTGTGCTGGTGCATACTCAGGAGGCTAAGGCAGGAAGATCATGAGCTCAAGGGCAGTCTGGATTACACAAGAAAATCCCATTTCAAATAACAGCAGCAGCAACAACAACAACAACAACAACAACAGGTCATAAAGTAGCATAGTCACAGGCTCCAGGGGTTGGACAGTAGATATGGGGAGCATGGCATTATTCTGCCTACCACAGTTATTAAACGTGAACACAGCCCTGGAAAGAACTCCCAGTACTAAGGTAGATTTGACATCTGAGATTTCATACGACTGCAGAAGAGAGCAGAGGAGCCCAAGGTGACCAACTATCTTAGACAGGCCTGTTTGTAAGACTGATCTTCATCTCGCACCTGGGACTCTGGTTCTCAGTGTTCCCAGAGAACAGTGGGTGGATATAGAAAGATCACTCTTCATAGACTGTGTAAGCAATATGGTTTGTGCCAAATATTCACTCTCCACTATCATTTAGAGATTTTGGTAAATACTAGGCAGAGGTGCTTAGACAAGCCTCCAGGAAAATCTCCAGTAGGTTTCCATGGGTACTGTATCCCTTGAGACTTGGGTAGGGAAACCTGACCAAGTCGAGTGAATGAAGACAGACAGACAGACAGACAGACAGACACACACACACACACACACACACACACACACACACAGAAAATCTAGGGTCAGGTGGACCATGAGCACTGTGACAGAGACTGATTACAGAAAGAACTAGAATCTGAGCACATTTATTATGTCCAGCAGAGGGGTTAGGCTCTGTAGGGAAGCAGGCTTGGGCTATGAGCATCCAGGGAAGCTGTGGCTGCTAGTTCGGCCTACGGTTCATAATCATTCATGCTTGGACCAGAGGAAGGCTTTGCTATTCCTAGCTTGACCAAAGAAAGCTTTGGTACTTTCCCATGGGTCTGGGGTGTTGGTCCCTGACATGGCTGAACACATATCAAAAACACACATTGGCTCAGGGTGTCATTCACCCCTTACATGTTTATTCAGGCCTTCTTTGGCTCCCCACACATGGACAGAAATACTGCAGAGAAATGTTTTTATGATTAAAAGAAGAGCATGCTTTGCATGAACCCTGATGGGAGTTAAAAGGCATAAACTTCCCCAGACCCCACCTGTGTCCTCCTCTTTGACCCAGTTGTCCATCATTACTACATAACAGCAATCAACCTTAGCCATGAGCACCAGTATGTGAAAACTCTGAGTCCTAGGGACTCTTCTGACTTGGAGGGTACTGCAACCCAAAGTCCTTGATCTTTTCTTATGCTAAACACCATCAAGTCCAAACAAAACCTTTCTTCTTTTGTTTTGCTTTTTGCAGTTCTAGGGTCTGAACTCAGGGCCTTGTACACACCACTAACCCCCTAGCAGAATAAAACATTTCTGAGAGGGATTTTGGTCTATCAACTGCTCAGTTGAAACTCCCTGAGGGCCCCATCTCTGAAGTACAACGGTTCGTTGAATGAATACATGCTTATCAAATGTCCTAAGTACCATACTAAGAACCCGGTTCACAAACAACTACAGCACACACTGGTGTGCAGTGGGTACACTAAGTGAGAGGGGAAACTCTGAAGTCTAAGGTGGTTCCTTATACATTTGCTCTGCTGGGTGTGTTCACAGTCCTGCGCCTGTCTGGGCCTCGCAACTTTAGTGATTACCTCAGTTTTACAAACGAAGAACTGAATTCAAAGGCCAAACAGGTTTAGAGTTTTGCATTGTGTTATGCTGGCAAACAGCTCTGTCCCTGAGAATGGGCACAAATGCTGGTGAAATCTTTTTCAAGTGATGACTAGCCTGGGAGTCAGATTTCTTAGGCCCATTAAAACCAGCACCTGGGTTCCTCCTGAGGGATTTTTTTCCGGTGGGAGTAATGTCTGTCTGAGAAAGCAGAAATAGCTTTTAGAAAGGCCTATCCTAAGTCCGGCAGTGGTGGCGCACGCCTTTAATCCCAGCACCTGGGAGGTAGAGACAGGTGGATTTCTGAGTTCGAGGCCAGCCTGGTCTACAGAGTGAGTTCCAGGACAGCCAGGGCTACACAGAGAAACCCTGTCTCGAAAAACCAAAAAAGAAAAAAAGAAAGGCCTGTCTTAGTACACAGTGGAAATAAAATGTAGAAAGGAAGAATCTCTTCGGCTGTACAAGCAAATAACTCAGTAATTCAGTAAGGCTAAGTCATTTGCCCAAGGTTGCATAGGGCCGTCCAGATGCAGTTCCAGGAGCTCCACCGCAGCAGGTAGGCGGTAGGCGGTCGTGGCAGAGCTCTCTAATAGTGACGGCGCTAATGACGGAGCCTCTGACCAGCGAGTGGCCGGTGAAAGGTGGCAGATTCTCGCGTCGGCCCTCACAGATTGGCTGCGCCACTCGGCTTTGAGGGACAGTCTACAGGATCGGCACCCTGGGGCTCAGGCTCTGCAGTTCTAGGTCCTCGGCCTCCCACAGGTGTGGGCGAAAGCCTGCCATCTCGGCCGGGGACCAGCAGGCGGCGGTCTGCTGTAAGAGGGTCTCGGGCGACCAGTCCCAGCTGCCCAACCCGCCCGAGCCCGGGAGGCGACGCTGGGAGGACAGCGGAGAATGCCGGGGACAGCCGCTTTTGAAAGATTGCTTGAGCTTCATCCGCCCTAAATCGGAACACCTGCACCATGGGCGTCTGCATGACGCAGGTGCAATCGAGACGCGTCCGGTCACCGCACCCTGCGTCTTTGCTTCGGATCTTCGGAATCCGGGGCGTCGGCTCAAAACTAGGAACGAATATGGGCCGCTGCTTCTAAGCCAAACCCGACAGGTGAGGGAATCCGGAGCGGCAAGGGGAGGGGATCGGACTAGGCTTCACTCCTGGTAGCCACCTACCCTGACGGGGGTGTACTTTAGACCACCCCGCCCCATGGTGGGCGGGATGAGAGCGCAGGTCCCGCCTTCTGCCTATAAAAGTGGTGCGGCACTGCAGCTCCGCAGATCTCACCGAGACCCGTGACCCCGACTCTACGTGAGACGTATACAGCCCAAACTCATCATGGTGAGTGAGGCCCCACCGGGATCTGTCTGGTCCTGTAAATAAATGCCCCGCTCCTCTGGGGAACCTTCCTCTAGAGATGCTGAGGACCCTTTCCTTAGCATTCCGAGTCTCCAGGAGATGTAAGAGTTTTGCACTTCCCCCCACCTCTCCTGGTGACTTTGGCCTTGTGTGCTGTCCACCTTCAGAAGCTGGGGACTGAGGGAGGGTGCTTCACTAGCAGAGAGGAGTCCTCCTGTGGTGCCCTCTTGCCTTACCAAGCGTCTGTGCCCCAATCCTCCTGAGGGGAGTCACGAGGTCCTGCACCCAGTGCTCTCCTCGGGCGGCAGAAGACCTGCTCTGCTGCCCCCGCCACCCATACCCCCTGAGTGAGTCCCTGGAACTGACCGAACACGTGCTTGGCGCCGGTTGGTGTAAGGGGTAACTTGGTACTGCACCCCGTCTTCCTCTGTGTGCCTCCTTCCCATCTACACCCCCCCTACATGACTCAGCACCCCCTCCTGAGCCAGGAGGGGTGGCGGGAATGGGGTTCGGCCTCGGGAGGCCAGCGGGGCCCCTCCTTCCAGAGTGCGGGTGTTCGGAGGACAGGCAGAGACAGCTGGCGCTGATCGACAACCCCGGCCAAGGCCAGGTTGGCGGGGGAAGGGAAAGAGGTGTATGAAGGGGGTTGTATTTATAGCCCGGAGCGGGGGCAGAAACCCAATCCGAGTTCTCAGCTGGGAAGTAACTGGAAAGACTCCAGTGGGAGAGCAGACGTAGGGCCCAGGTACAGATGGCGCTCCCCTGGCCTTGTACAGCAAGGCGGGTTTCCTCCAGGGCCTTCTAGCAGGTTCCACTTCCTTTTCTGGGTATTTAGAAATTGTCGTGCCCCACCCCGCCCCCACGCGCCATTTGGTTGTGGAAAGGGAGGCGCACGGGTCCTACAGACCTGAGTGCTGCAGGGGTTAAATTATGGACCACCCAGACAGAGCCTTCAGTTGCCAGGGCTCCAGTATGTATACCTGTATTGCCTGCCCCTGCCGTCAGTGCTTACCCGCGTTATTGCTATTTCCGTGCGGGCTGAGGTGAGGATGGAGGTGGTGAAGCAACGCAGAGTGTGGGGGTGGAGGTGGGGAGAAGAGCCAGATGGGATTGATCCCTCAGGGCCAGATGGAATTTAAAGTGGAGGTTCCAGCATCCTGAAGGCCAGAATGGTCAGTTGATACCAGATGGAAGGTTGAGACACCTCGTTGCCCACAGGAAAGAAGGGGAGAGGGTCGTGAGAAATTGTAGTTAATCTTCAAGGCAAAGATTAACCAGGTAGGAAGCTGCTGACTATAAACTGGAAAACATGTTTCTAGAAGCTGCACGGACTGGAAGCGACTGGAAAGTCTGTCTTTCCGTGTATATCCCTTCCTGTCTCTGTGTTTTTCTCTTCCCCGCACCCCGGTTATAATGGCTGAAGCCTGCCTGTCCTGTGTGCATGTCCTCTCTGTCCTCTCTGGGCATCCTGTGGATGTAACAGGATTATACAGCTCTCCCTTGGTAAATTCTCGACTGAGAAGTAGGCTAAGGGGTTGGTCTGCCCTGCTGGACGCCTCCAGTCTGGGGAGCCCTGTGCTGAGGAGACAGGAGAGGCTGCCAGCTGCTTCTGACCTCTGTCAGACCCAACCTTACCATATGTTTACCAACTGAGTAATCTCAGCTCATAGGCAAGAGGGTGGGAAAGAACCTAATGGAGTGGGTTGTTGTGGATGGGGATTTATGCTGTGACCTTCTCTATCCCTCAGCGTGAGTGTATTTCAGTCCATGTGGGGCAGGCAGGTGTCCAGATGGGCAATGCCTGCTGGGAGCTCTACTGTCTGGAACATGGGATTCAGCCTGATGGGCAGATGCCCAGCGATAAGACCATTGGTGGAGGGGACGACTCCTTCACCACCTTCTTCTGTGAAACTGGAGCTGGAAAGCATGTGCCTCGGGCAGTCTTTGTGGACCTGGAGCCTACTGTAATTGGTGAGCAAGGGGGTGGGGATGGGGGGTTCCCTTTTGAGGAAGGTGGAGAGTGTCTCTTAAAGAATGTCTTGACTGGGTTTTTGTGATCTTTGAAGCCTCTTGATTTTATTTGAAGCTGAAGATGGATGCTGACCCCAGGATGCTGGCAGAAGGATGAGCTAGCTCTTTCATCTATCTGGCTTCAGCTTCCACTCTGGGTGGGGAGAAGGAAGGAGCATAGTCGTGTGGTTTTTGCCCCAGCAATGTGATATACTGTCTTTCAGATGAGATCCGAAATGGCCCATACCGCCAGCTCTTCCACCCAGAGCAGCTTATCACTGGGAAAGAAGATGCAGCCAACAATTATGCCCGTGGTCACTACACCATTGGCAAGGAGATCATCGACCCAGTGCTGGACCGGATCCGCAAGCTGGTGAGACTACAGCCCGGTGGGGAGGGAGCTTTGGACTCTGTGCTCAGGAAAAGTAGTTTTTCAGATCCATTTCTAGGATCATCACTAGTTGTGTTTTAGAATTTGGTTCTATTGGGGGACATTCAGTCTTTGCCCTAACATCTGAGACACTTTAGACATTATAAACCTAGGAAACTCCTCAGGCCTTCCCCCACCTATTACTCTCTCTTCCTTCCCTTTCAGTCTGATCAGTGTACAGGACTTCAGGGCTTCCTAGTATTCCACAGCTTTGGAGGGGGCACTGGCTCCGGCTTCACCTCTCTGCTGATGGAGCGGCTTTCAGTTGACTATGGCAAGAAGTCCAAGCTGGAGTTCTCCATCTACCCAGCCCCACAAGTGTCCACGGCTGTAGTGGAGCCCTACAACTCCATCCTGACCACCCATACCACCCTGGAACACTCAGACTGTGCCTTCATGGTGGACAATGAGGCCATTTATGACATCTGCCGCCGTAACCTGGATATTGAACGCCCAACCTATACCAACCTCAACCGCCTCATCAGCCAAATTGTCTCCTCCATCACAGCTTCCTTGCGCTTTGATGGGGCCCTCAATGTGGACCTGACAGAGTTCCAGACCAACCTGGTGCCCTACCCTCGCATCCACTTCCCCTTGGCTACCTATGCACCAGTCATTTCTGCAGAGAAGGCCTACCATGAGCAGCTGTCAGTGGCAGAGATCACCAATGCCTGTTTTGAGCCTGCCAACCAGATGGTGAAATGTGATCCTCGGCATGGCAAGTACATGGCCTGCTGCCTGCTGTACCGTGGAGATGTGGTGCCCAAGGATGTGAATGCTGCCATTGCTGCCATCAAGACAAAGCGCAGCATCCAGTTTGTGGACTGGTGCCCCACAGGCTTCAAGGTTGGTATCAACTACCAGCCACCCACTGTGGTGCCTGGGGGTGACCTGGCCAAGGTGCAGCGTGCAGTGTGCATGCTGAGCAACACAACTGCCATTGCTGAAGCCTGGGCTCGCCTGGACCACAAGTTTGACTTGATGTATGCCAAGAGGGCTTTTGTACACTGGTATGTGGGTGAGGGAATGGAGGAGGGGGAGTTCTCTGAGGCTCGAGAGGATATGGCTGCCCTGGAAAAAGATTATGAGGAAGTGGGCATCGACTCCTACGAGGACGAGGATGAGGGAGAAGAATAGACAGCTACTTGGAGCCTGTTCACTGTGTTCATTGCAAAATCCTTTCGAAATAAACAGTCTCCTTGCATGGTTTCTTGTCCCCTTTGTAACTGCTTGAGCTTCTGCTTGTCCGCCTTTCTGCTTTGGCTGCTACTTCCTGCTATTTGCTGCTCATGACCTTTTATTTTACCTTTACATGGCTGACAGTGAGACTTGCCAAGGGGCCCTGCATTGGGCCCCAGAAAGTATGAACCTAAGGACTTCGATGTAAGGTCCTAAGGATGCTCAGGATAGGAAAGAAACAAGAACCAAATCCTGGACCTGTCTGTCTAGCTACAAGATACAAGTCTTCACTTTTTGAAATGTCTGATAGTTTGCGTTGGATGGTTGGACTTTATTCTTGCTGCTGCTTCACTCAACAGCTCTAGAAGCAAGGCTTGGCCCAGGCTTCGTTGAACACTGAGGATTTGAGAATGGGGGCTGGGCAGGCCCAAAGTTCCTGGGCATACAGCCACCTCACAGACTTGGGGGATGGGCAAGAACAAGGGCAATCTCCTAGTCGTTTGTGCCATTGCAACTCTGGCAGCTTTGCATAGCTTGCTGTCTATCTTGCTTTCTGGGGCTGGAGCTATGCTATTAAAGGTCGTCTCCCCTCTGTGCTTTCTTTTGGCCTCAGCCTCTGCTTGGGGTGGAAGCCTCCTGCCTGGACCCTAGGGATAAATTATACTTCACTAATAGGCACCCTAGGACTCATGTTGACGTCAGCATGTAGGGGTGGACATGGCTTGGGAGAGGAAGCTTCAAAATCTCCAGAACAGGGAGCACCAACCCTGCCCTTGCCTTCCCCTCCCTGGTGATTCAGGGAAGCAGTGCCCTTCCCTGAGGAATGAGTTTAAAACCCAGCTAAGGCAGGGTGCCTGTTTACTCAGCAAATAGGGCAGGAAGTGGCTGTTGGATACTGCCACAGGCTACTAGCCTCATCAATTATTAACCATGTGTGAGCTAGAATCCTCAGGAAGACTGGAAAAAAACTGACTGCTAGCTCCACTCCCTTTGTCCTCTGCTGAAGAAGGGAAAAGACCCAGTGTGCTTCCACTTGGCAAACTTCCGAGCTGGGCTGTTCTAAGCTACCCGCCCGGAATGAGTGACAGAACTAGTTGAGTGTGCTTTCAAGGGGACCTGGTCCCACTTCTTGGCACAGACAGAAACCGGCTCAAGCTGGAGGCTCTCTGGTTTTGACCAAGGCAAGCTTAAAAGACCTGCCTCCTGCCAAACAGCAGTAACTCAAAAAGTAGATTTGCTTCAAGACATCATACCAGTACTTCTTGCCAGGAGATTCCCTTGGAAATAGCAATCATAGAGTTTCTTTTTCTCCAGACACACTGACCTAAGATACACACGGTCTGTTTTCACTTTATTCTCCTTTTTATGTATTCTCCTGCTCCCAGATCTGGAAGCAGAACATGATGTGTGCCCAGCAACCCAGCTTTGAGCCATATTTTCTGTTTCATTTTCCCCCAACACACCCTAGGCTCCTTGCCCAGGTATTGTGATAAGAGCAGAATATACAAGGACCCACCATCCTTGCTCCTAGCTGTGAGAGCCATCCTGGGTAGAATGGAAGGAGTTCCAATGAGGCATGCTTCAAGGTCATCTTCCCAATATGTCCACTGATTTGATCAGATCTGGGTGGTATGCTGACCGGAAGCTGGTGGCTGCAATGCCTCCAACTGACTGAGGAGGACAGGGATGTGAGGGCGCTGCTGGGGGTCCACTGTCATCATAGAGGCCAACAGCTGTCGCAATGCTGAAGAATGCCTGCAGGAGGGGGAAGGTAGAGGGCTGGAGGACACCTAGAACTGCTAAGATTCCAACTTGGCTGAATCTGAACAAGAGTCTACAATGCTTGGTCCCTTACTGCTCACCTGGGGCTTTCTGGGATGTTGAGCTCATTCTGCACAGCAAGGGCCACACTGTCACCCTTCTGGAACACCATATCATAAGGGCCTTCCCCAAACATCATGGCATAAAGCACACAGCCTAGGGACTGAGTGTAATTTAGTTAGTTCCTGGAAGGTGAAAAATGGCATCTCTCTCTTTATTGCTATGGCAAAAGGAGACTATGTAAGTTAATATGCCAACCTCACCCAGAGGGACCATGTTAGCAGAAGGGAGGCATGTGTGGCCCTGCTTAGCTACTGCCTCTAGCAATTCAGCCCCAGCGATTGCATAGCTTCCTGAGGACAATATCAGTGATGGTTCCCAGGAAGGAAGTAGATGGGTGTGGAGACATACTGTGGTCTGGGGATCCATGCAACAGAAACCAAAGGTCTCCTTCCCTTTACTCCAAGATAGTTACAAAGCCACACCCTTTCCCACCGAGGTTCCCACCCACATGCTCCTCACCCAGACATCAGTCCGCTCATCAATGACACAGTGGCTTTGCACAGAAAAAAGTTCAGGCGCCCGGTAGGAGATGGTGCACCGCTGGGCTGCCCAGTCCTGGAACAGTGTCCCCAGAGCTCAAAAGTGGAGCACAAGCCATATCATGTGACCAAATGATGCATACATCAGAATGATCTGGGGATGGGGAGGAGATGGCCAAAGAAACCTGGAGACTTACCTGTAGAGCTAGGGCCTGGCGAGAGCCCTCCACTTGAATGCATGCTTGATTCACAGAACCCAAGTCCATTAAAACTGGCTGCCCCTCATCACCAAGCAATATATTGGTGGGCTTCAGGTCCCTGGAGGGAAGGAAAGGCATCCTGGGCAGGGAAGCTGGTATCCCAGGGAGCACCATGGAGAGTGCAGAGAAACCCCAATTCTCCTGGCATTGCTCTTCCCCCTGGCTTCATTAAGTGCATAGGGCCCGCCCACTGACCTGTGCGCATAACCTTTGGCATGAATGGCCTCAAGGCCTCTGCAGATACCCAGCAACAAAGGAAGGATTTGGTCTTCAGTCAGGAAGTTGCCTTGGTCCTTCAGCCTTTCTATCTCATTCCACAGTGTACCTCTCTACAACACAAGTTTTCCTGTGTTGAAACATTTTTGAAGCCTCTAATTCACAGGACTCTTATTTTGTGTCAAAGTCTGTCTACCCTTTTACCACATACACTCTTACTGCTCAATTGGGGCTTTGTGTGATGTCAAGTTCACAGGGAACCCTATGATCCCCTGAGCCCCAAATTTAAAGTGGCCAGAACCAGGGCATGTGTTCCTAGCATGTTTGACTGCCCACAGAGCCCTTAGTGGGGTTGTGCAATGTTACCACCCCCTCGATAACCACAAGTTTTTCTGACCTTGAAGAAGGGCAGCAGCAGCCAGGCTTCATGCTTAGCACCTCGTTCTTTCAGAGAGTAAGCCATGAGGCGAAGGATGTTTGGATGCTGGAAGAGGCGATGCATGTCTGCCTCCCGTTGAGCCTCTTCCTGGTCCTGCTGCTCATGACACAGGATTCGCTTCAGGGCATAGAAGTGTCCGTCATGTAAGCCCTCCACTAGGTCCACATAGCTGAACCCACTGTGGGCCAAAGGGGTCAGTGAAGGACCATGGTCATCTCTCACATGGCTTGGACCAAGAGGAATTCTCTCAGAGAGGGGTCCCTCACATAGAGAGTAGACACCCTCCCAAGATGTAGCTCTGTAGCTCTCATATAATTTCAAGACATTAGGGTCTGCATTCCTCAAGAGCAGAGGCACAGAAATCACTGAGGTTCTTTGGTCTGAGCATAAGATGGTAAATTAATTTCAAGTAGCAATCAAAATTTAGTAAGTGCTCATGAGCCAGGCACGGAGTGACATGGCTTTTTTTTTTTTTTTTTTTTTCGAGACAGGGTTTCTCTGTGTAGCCCTGGCTGTCCTGGAACTCACTCTGTAGACCAGGCTGGCCTCGAACTCAGAAATCCGCCTGCCTCTGCCTCCCAAGTGCTGGAATTAAAGGCGTGCGCCACCACTGCCCAGCGAGTGACATGTTTTAAAGAATATACTATCTCACTTAGTTCTAATAAGTCCCTCAGTGAGACATTATAACCATCATCTCCATTTAAGCAGAAGAAGCCACAGTTTACTTAAGGTAGATCCAAGAGGCCAGGGTCTAGAATCCACTTCTTGACCCATTCAGCTAACCAAGTCAGGTAAGGTAGAATCTAAAGCTAACACTCTTGCGTATCTATCACTGTCCCTAAATGACCTGGGTCCAGCTAAGTGATTTCCAAACACTCACCCCTCCCCCAATTTCTGGACGAAGAGGTAACGCTTATTGTCAATGATGACAGTTCCCCGAGAGCAGACACACAGTGCGTGGCCCATAACGTCTCAGTCATCCTCTTCAAGGATGGTCTTCCTTCCAGGGAGAGTGGGCTCTTCCTGGCGATGGGTTGGAGTCCCGGCGGATCATGCTGGAATGAAAACAGCAGGTCGTGGGTCAAGAACAATCCAGACAGCCACTGAGGTACCAACCAGGAGAGCTCAGGCTCACCTCCGAGAACCCAGATTCACGTCTAAAGAAAACAGGCCCTGGCGACTCCAGCGCTAAGAAGGTTGAGTTCTGGCACCCCAAAGCCTCAGGCCACGCTGCGTCTTACCAGGCCGCTTCCTTCAACCCCGGCCCACCTTCGGCCAGGTCCAGCTCTCACACCCGTCAGGCATGGGACGGCGGCGCAGGAGGTGCGGGACTCGAGCCCACCTCTGGCCGAGTCCACCCTCCGTCGCTCAGGAACTAGCACAGATCTGCCAACACAAACTCCACACTGACCTAGCTCCAGCCAGAGCAAAGGGCCAGGGACCGGAAGCCGCGGTGACATCATCAGTCCGCGTCGAAGTAACGGCCTGCTGTATCCTAGCAACAAGAGGCGGCAAAAGGATGTGGGGACCCGGAAGTGAGAGGCCGGGGCCGGGCTAGACCTGGGGTAGATTGGTTTATATATCTCGCTGAGGGTTCCCACTTGGCCTTCAGTAAGGGTCAAGACGCAGGGACTTGTACCAAAGGGGAGCAAAGCAGGGCTCTGCCCGAAGCCCCTAGGACCTCCGTCTCCCAATGTCGGAGGTAGGAGGCCTTATAGCTCCCGCGCGCTGGAGTTAGAAAGTGGCTTACTACAATTTAGCTTGGAGGAGGGACCAGAGAAGGGCGGGTGCTGACCCATAGTTGCCTGGAGGTCTGACCCCTTAACACTTTCAGGGATCTGGCCTGTGTTCCACTGCCTTGGCTAGTGTTGGAGTGTGCCCTTGAACTAGGTGTCAGTTTCTAAATCTGATCCTAACCGTCTCCAAGCTGTGGGACTTCCAGCAAGTTATTTAGTCTTTCAGATCCTCACTTTTCCCAGCTGTAAGACAGTACCTACGGCTAAGTGTTGTGAATTATGAGACCAAACTGACTAGCTCCAATCCCAGCTCTACTGAACCAGTTGTGACTTTGGACAGCCACTTAATATTTCCAACCTTCATTTTCCTCGTGTGTAAGATGAGAATGAGAATTATTTCATGGGTTGTTTCAAAATTAAATGAGATGTCTTTTGAACAATTTTTGAAACATAGCCTTCAATGTGTGTCAATAAACAGAAATAATAGTATTTTCTACCCTGAGCCTCAAATCCACGACTGTGAAGGCAGGAGTAATGGAAAATTAGACTTCTAAGTCTTTGCACTATGCAGTTTGCTTCACATCTCTTGCCTAGACAGGCAGGATATATTGGAAAGGGGTGCACCTCCAAAAAAGATAGTGACCAGGACAAGCTCCTTGTAACCCCTTTCCATAGTCATGATCGCTGTGAAGATTTTTCTATGTTTTTTACTGTTTCTGAATCCGTTTTAACCCTACTGCTACCATGCATATAGATTTAACTTGATATGTGCCAGATCGTTTGCTAGTCATGAAGATTTAAGACGCCCTACCAGCCTTCTGAGAGTTCAGTGTAGACGAGCAGGCTTGTTAAAGTACAGACTCTAATTCTGTAGATCTGGGGTAGGACCCCGAAATTTTGCGTTTCTAACAAGCTCCCAGATGATGCTAATGGAGCTGATTCAGGTTCAGCACTTCGAGAAGTAATAGGTAGAGGATTTTACAAACTAGTGGATGGTGGATGGCTACAGGCAAAAGGCAAAGTCCGGGTTAACGGACTGAAAACTTGAGGTGGTCTCCGCCCCTTTGCTTGATGAGGTTCCCTCCCAGGAATCTGGCACGTGACGGGTGGGAAAGCCCTCACTGAATAGAAGAACTTTGTAAGCTCCGGAGATGCCACCCGACCTGCCTTCCCTGCTGCGGCGGCTTGTGATCCTTCTGCTGCTGTCCCAGGTAAACCGAGAGGGTCAGACTGCCTGTTTGGGTATGGGGAGAGGAAAATAGATCCCGAAGTGGAGAAATGGTTAACTACCACCGACAAGGCCAGTTTTATCACTTGCAGACACTGACCCTTACTCCAGACTTCTGCTGAGCCAGGCTTTCACCCTTGCAGGCAGAACCTCGCTCCTTCGTAGTGGATCGGCAACATGACAGATTCCTCCTGGACGGGGTCCCGTTCCGCTATGTCTCTGGCAGCCTGCACTACTTTCGCGTACCGCGGGTTCTTTGGGCCGACCGGCTTCTCAAGATGCAATTGAGCGGCCTCAACGCTGTGCAGTTGTAAGAAGTGCTCGAGAGAGCTTTGTGGAAGCGAGGTTTACTCTTTCTTAGAATGGGGTTCCCCAGGAAAACTGACTGGGTTTGAAAAGGGTTTGAACTCCAGGACTCCTCAGGCAAGGGTGAGAAAGGGCAGCCCCGAACCTCTTTCTAGCTGCTGCTCTGCAAGTTCTGAGTCTCCTAGGGAACCTTTGGGTCTTGTTAACATCTTCCTTTCTCAGTTATGTGCCCTGGAACTACCATGAGCCAGAGCCTGGGATCTATAACTTTAATGGCAGCCGGGACCTCATTGCCTTTCTGAATGAGGCAGCTAAAGTGAACCTATTGGTCATACTGAGACCAGGACCTTACATCTGTGCTGAGTGGGAGATGGTGAGTTGGGAGAAGGGCTGACCACACTCTAGGGGCCATTTCCAGCGCTATACTCAACTCCCTCCCTTCTTGCCTCCCACTGTACTGCAAACAAAATCTGTCTGTAGCTCAAGAAGAGGTGGCTTATCCTGTAATCCCAGAACTTAGGAGGTTGAGATAGTAAGACTGAAGCTAGCCTGGGCTACAGAGTGAAACCCTGTGTCAAAGCAAAACAGAAACAAAACCCCCTGCCTGCTCATGTGTTGCCTTTATGTTTTTCTTAAGGGAGGTCTCCCATCTTGGTTGCTTCGAAACCCTAATATTCATCTGAGAACCTCAGATCCTGGTGAGTTGAGACAACAGAGTTGAATGCCTGAACAAGAAGCCATATTTATTCTTTCTTTCATGCCTAGCAGGATGCTAGAAACTAGGGACTCAGAGACCTAGTCCCTGTGCAAAATAAAATGTACAATAGTGTGAGTTGCAGAGCAGGTGGGACGCACACCTATATATAATCCCAGCACTTATAAGATAGAGACAGGAGGATCAGGAGTTCAAGATCGTCCTCCACTATGTAGGAAATTGGAAGCCAGCCTGGGCTACAAGAGACCTTGTATCACATTAAAGGAAAAAAGAGAGTGGGAGAAACAGAGACAGTTGTTTTTCAAAACTATAAATAAGATCATATACTGTGACTATAGTGTACAAAAACCATATAAATAAGGAGTTGAAATAATGAATAACAAGAGAAGTATGGAGGGTAGTGAGTAGAGAGAAGAAACTCTCTGAGAAGGTAACATTTTAGTTGGCTTCTGTGGAAGAGAAAGCACTGATCAAATGAAAACTGTGGCCGAATGGTCCATCCCTGGGATGGGAAGAAAAATGGCAGGATGAAGGCAAGTAGAACTGCATGGCTGGAGCAGTAGTCAGGGAGGCAGGACCCTGAGGTAATTATGTAAATGATAGAGGCCCTTGCAGTCCTGTGATGGAGCTTTGTGATTTATTCCAAACTCAGTAGAAAACCGCTGGAAAATCTCCCCAGAAATATGCCACACTTGGATTTACTTTAATGTAACTTCAGCCTGGATGCAATTGGGTTAAAGACAGCAAGAGCGGCGGGTAGTGGTGGCTCACGCCTTTAATCTCAGCACTTGGGAGGCAGAGGCAGGTGGATTTCTGAGTTCAAGGCCAGCCTGGTCTACAGAGTGAAGTTCCAGGACAAACAGGGCTACACAGAGAAACCCTGTCTCGAAAAAACAACAACAACAAAAAAAAAAAGACAGCAAAAGTGAGGAAGTGAATGGAGATTCTTATGGTAGATGAGGGACGATGATGGTGCTTAAGTGACAGTAGTGGAAGTGGGAGAAGAGGCGGACCTAAGAGACGGCTTGGGGCAAAGAGTATCAAGACTTGTGGACACGTTTTTATTGGATGAGTAGGCCAGGTGGGGGCCATTGGTAGGAAAAGAAAGGAATCAATTTTCTGACTAGTCAAGACCATTTGCTGAGGAGAATGAGAGAGGCTGGAGATGCAGATGAACTGGGCAGTCCATTTAAGATGTAAAGGGTTAACAGAGTGCCAACATGCAATCTGTTTTGTTCAAGTGACGTCCAGGTTGTAAACTTCACTGTGATCTGGCAGACCTCACCACTCTTGACTGCTCAGCAGCACTGGGCACAACTGGCCACCCTGTCTTTGAAATACATTCTTCAGCGAAGCATGGTGGTGCATGCCTGAAATCTCAAAACTAGGGAAACTGAGGCAAGGTGGCCCAGAGTTCAGGGCACCCTGGTCAACACAGTGAAACTATCTCAGGAAAACAACACAGAAAGCTCACTTTCTTTACTGATGCTTCACCTGGCCTCACACAAGCTTTCTGACCATTTGATCACAGTCTGTTTTTCTGTTTCCCTTTCCTCTAAGGGCTGGACTGTCCCAGGACTCCGTCCTTGGATATATCTCTTTTCTAATTTTGTTCTCTAGGTAATTTCATCCATTTGTGTGGTAGACTTAATCTGTGTTGACCCCTAAATATGTATCTCTCTCCTAGGACCTTTCCCATGGTTCTCCACACATAGCAAACTCTTATGTTGCTTCTCTATTTAGACAAATAAGAGGTGCAACAATATAACAGAAACCGAGATTCCGGTATAGCCCTTCAAAGCAGCTACTTGTTTCTAGAGTTTCCCATCTCAGCACTCTAAACACTGCGGTGCAACCCTTCACACCTCTCCTATCACTCCACGCTCTCTTTCCTGTCACCCTACATTCAGTCCATCAGTGTGACTCTCTCACTCAACATTGAATTTAACTATTTCCAGTTACTTCCGCTGCCATCTACTGGTGCGCACCTCCCCTTGCTGCCATCTTAACAGCATCCTCATTGCTCTTCCTAGTTGGCCTTTCCTCACATGTAGTCTGTTCTTGGTATAGCAGCGCCTGAGCTTCTATGAAAACAGTTTAGCAGGACAGTGGTGGCACACGCCTTTAATCCCAGCACTTGGGAGGCAGAGGCAGGCGGATTTCTGAGTTCGAGGCCAGCCTGGTCTACAGAGTGAGTTCCAGGACAGTCAGGGCTACACAGAGAAACCCTGTCTCAAAAAACAAACAAACAAACAAACAAACACCCCAAAAGAAAACAGTTTAACCATCCATCTCAGGTCAAGTCATACCTCCCTAATAAACTCCCATCTCATTCTGCCTCCCAGGCCCTAGGCATCTGCTGCTGCCTGCTTCCTTAGCCCCTGCCATACTGCCCTCTTCATACTTACCAGCCTCAGTGTGGAAAGCATTTGCATGTGGTGCTTCTGCAGCACCTCTGCAGAAATCACCTCAGTGATAACTTCCGGCCACCATCTAAATCTTAAGCATTCCATACTGAACCTACTGTATGCCTCCTTTCCTGCTTTGCCTTGTTCTTCTTGTCCCTAACACACTATGTAGTTTTTCTCATATATTTATTGTCTGCCTCTACTCAAGAGAGAATCCATAAAGCAGAGAGATTCTTTCTGCTGTTGCTCCTTCTATACACCTAGAACAGTGCATGAAGCAGAGTCACCCATGCATATTTGTTGAGTGAATAAAAATGGTTTCATATGTGCTTGGATGGGTCTTTTTTATGTAAAAAATAAGAAGAAAAATAATTAAATGGTTTAAGATTTTTAAAAAATGAGTGGGGCATGGTGGTGTATGCCTTTAATGTGCTCAGGCGCAAATGTCTGTGGGTTTGAGGCCAACCTGGTATACATAGGAAGTTTTAGGCCAGCCAGGGCTACCTTTTGAAATCTTTTTTTTTTTTTTCAAACAAAAAAGAAATAATACTTATGAGATGGGTCAACGGGCAAACCTACTTGCTTCCAAACCTAACAACCTGAGTGCCCTTGGATTCCTGTGGTGAAGGGAGAGAACCAACTTCTGCAAGTTGTCTTCTGGCCTCTACAAGCGTGCCATGGCTTAAATGCACATACACACACTAAATAAATGTAATTTAAAACCTCTTTTAAGAATTTAAAAATAAGCTAGGCGTGCCTTTGGTCCCAGCACTCAGGAGCAGAGGCAGGTAGATCTCTCTGAGTTTAAGACCAACCTGGTGTACAATGCAAGTCCAGGACAGCTAGGGCTATTATACAGAGAAACTCTGTCTTGAAAAACAAACAAGCAAACAAACAAACAATTCAAAAATGGCCAGAAGGTGGTGGCATACACTTCTAATTCTAGCACTCTGCAGGCAGAGGCAGGTGGATCTCTTGAGTTCCAGGCCAGCCTGGTCTACAGTGACTTCCAAGTCAGCCAGGGCTACATGGAGAAACCCTATCTCAAAAATATGAACAAAAAAAATTAAATTAAAATAAAATAAAATGTCCTTTAAAATACCTTTCACTGAGTCTACCCAAAGACTCTGTCCTCCAGTGATCAGGGGTGCTTGACAGCACTGGATCCTGCCATTGGTGCAACAGTTACAGAGAAACTACAAGTACTATTTGTAAAGTTCTTAAAAGAGCCCACAAGAAGTGAGACTGTAACAAAAGGATCCATTCTTATCTGGGGACAATAGAGGTTTGTTTGTTTGTTTGTTTGAGACAGGTTCTCAAGTAGTCCAGGCTAGCCTGTGGTGCAACCTTGTTGCTATTGGAATTCCTTAATGCTTTGAAGGCCTATTCCTCCTGTGTTGGGAGGGGCTTTCTGGAGAAAGTTAACAGCAAAGATGAAGATTTAGTTATGTACAAGCCTTTAATTCTAGCCCTAGGACATTGAGACATGCAGATCTCTGAGTTCAAGGTCAGTCTGAGTTTACATAGTAAGCTCCTAGACAGTCGGGCTTCATAGGATAACCTTGTCTGAAAAAAAAAAAAAGCAGTCTAGGTGTGAGAGAAAATGCCTGTCACTATGTCTGGGGACCTGAATGTTGTTGGAGATCCAG
This sequence comes from Uromys caudimaculatus, assembly GCA_028551405.1. NCBI lineage: Eukaryota > Metazoa > Chordata > Mammalia > Rodentia > Muridae > Uromys > Uromys caudimaculatus. The sequence continues at coordinate 66,007,245 of CM052709.1, read as the reverse complement.
GTGGTGGGAGATAACTGACTCCCAAAGGTTGTCGTTCACACATGTGCCATGGCACATACATTTAAACACACACACACACACACACACACACACACACACACACACGCACACACAAACGCGAATGCACACCAGTGTTGCTCTCAACAACATTGAATTTAACTGTTCTGCTTATCCCCACTATCTGCTGGTCGAAACCACCCCTTGGCTGGCATACACATCTTAATAGCACACATGTGCACATAAATAAACAAATAAACAAATAAATAAATAAAACCAAAAGTTTTAGAGTCACTACTCTCTTGATTTAGCTCTTGATTTAGTTGTAAGCCAGGGAAAAGGATGCTACAGCCCAGACTTAGCACTGAGAACAATTGTTATAAGGGATGCTGGGGTTTGGGGGTTGAGACCATGAAAGTTGTGGCCCCTAATAAGCAGAGCACCTCTCCTTCCTTTAGCCTTCCTTAATGCTGTGGACTCCTGGTTCAGGGTCTTGCTGCCAAAGATATATCCATTTCTCTACCACAATGGGGGCAACATCATCAGCATTCAGGTATGAACGGGAAGTGGGCTGGCCAGGAAATGTAGGTACACTGTACTTAACCTTCTCTGTCTCATAGCTGGGCTCCTCTTTTCCTTGTCCCTGGCAGGTGGAGAATGAATATGGTAGCTACAAGGCCTGTGACTTCAAGTATATGAGACATTTGGCTGGCCTCTTTCGTGCATTACTAGGAGACAAGATCTTGCTCTTCACCACAGATGGGCCTCAAGGACTCAGATGTGGTTCCCTTCAGGGACTCTATACCACTATAGATTTTGGCCCAGGTCTCTTAAACAAGGGTTGGGAGTGGAGTCTGGGACACAGGCACCTCCTCTGTGATATTTTTTGTTTGTTTTTTCAACACTTTTTTTTTTCTTTTTGCAGCTGACAACGTGACCAGAATCTTCTCCCTGCTTCGGGAGTATGAACCTCATGGGCCATTGGTGAGAGGCCATAGGAAGGGGAATGAGAAAAATCATCTGGCTGGGATGGGTCCAGCTTGTTCCCACCTCACTATGGCTCCTTTGTTTTGCTTCTCCCTCTAGGTGAACTCTGAGTACTATACAGGCTGGCTGGATTATTGGGGCCAAAATCACTCCACACGGTCCAGTCCAGCTGTAGCCCAAGGACTAGAAAAAATGCTCAAGTTGGGAGCCAGTGTGAACATGTAACTGGAGACACAGTATGATCCCGGGAGCTGGGGTTTAAAGTTAAGACTCCATAGGTCAGACTTTGCCCTTTCTCCCCACTCACCCCCACTTTAGGTATATGTTCCATGGAGGTACCAACTTTGGATACTGGAATGGTAAGTATCACCCCTTTGGTGGAAGCAGGGAGGAAAGGAGGAATCAGAATCTTGGGCTGGATCGATTAGGCTGTGTAGAAGCTGTGCACGACGATGACGGCTTTTTCCTCTAAGGGTGGGATTTTCTGCACAAGGCTCTGTGCTTAGTGCTTATTGCCTAAGATGATGTTGAATTAATTAAATTACTTTAACCTAGGTGCTGACGAGAAGGGACACTTCCTTCCAATTACTACCAGCTACGACTATGATGCACCCATATCTGAAGCAGGAGACCCTACACCTAAGCTTTTTGCAATTCGAAATGTCATCAGCAAGGTACCCTTTTATTAACTGGGGAGAAGGGAGAGTGCCCATATTGTAAAGGAGCCCTACAAACTGGTGGTGTTTGTCTGGGGAACAGAGCCCACTTAGCATTCCATGAAGCAGTTCCCACTCATAGAACCATCTGGGGAATTCCACATGTGGAAAATTATAGGGTTTTCATGGCTCCCTGCAGCCCATCCCTGGGTTCCAGGTCAAGAACCTCCTTTTAGAGCCTTGGATTTTTTTGGTTTTCCTATGACGACTGAGAGAATTTGGGCTCAGTTCCAGGAAATTCCCTTGGGACCTTTACCTCCCCCCAGCCCCAAGATGAAGCTTGGACCTTTGACTATGAACCTGGTAAGTTCTCCCGTCTTTTCTGATTTGATGCTGTTGCTTTTTGAATCAGTTACCTTGAGCAGCCCTCAATTTAGAAGTTTAACAGTTTGGTTGCCCTTTGTCATCACAGGATGGGAATTTGCTGTCTTTCCTAGACTTTCTCTGTCCGGAAGGCCCCATCCATTCAGTTTTGCCATTGACCTTTGAGGCTGTCAAACTGGTAAGATATAAACTCATATCTGATGGGAATGGTAGGCTCCTTCATCAGCTACAGCTGATGAAGTCCCTTTGGCTACTAATCTTCCTTACAGTGCTCCTTCTTATTACCGTTTCATCTTAAGTCCTCATCTTTCTGTATCTAGGACCATGGCTTTATGTTGTACCGGACCTATCTGACTTATACTGTTTTAGAACCAACCCCATTCTGGGTGCCAAATAATGGAGTTCATGACCGTGCCTATGTGATGGTAGACGGGGTAAGAACCTAATTCCCAACCATGTTATGCTTTCAGTTTCATCCCTTCCCCAAACATCCTTCAGCTTTAAAGTTTCCTCATCCCCATCCTTTCCCCATCTGTCTGCCCAGGTTATAAGCTGGGATTCAGGGAGAATGTGATTACGATTTTTAACTAGGGACATAGTGGGGCATACCTGCATTCCCAACACTAAGTAGTCTGAAGCAAGGAAATAACAAGCCTGGGCTGTATAGTGAGTTTTCAGTCTGGACATAGAGACCCTGTCTCAAAAAAGCAGTGTATCAGAAGAATGGTAGACAATCCACAAGATGATTACATTCTCCTTGTCCTCCAAATAAAGTGTTCTGATGTGACTGTAGTGCCCAAGAACTAGACACTTGGCCCTTCTCTTACCAGAGCCTATCGCTTCTCCACAGGTATTGAAGGGCATTCTGGAGCGGAGTTTGAAACAAGAACTGTATTTGACTGGAAGTATAGGGACCAGGCTGGATATACTGCTGGAGAATATGGGGAGGCTCAGTTTTGGGTCTAACCACAGTGACTTCAAGGTGAGCTGGGCTTGTCTCTTCTTCCCCAGGACCCTGCTAAGCACTTCTCTCGGGAACAGGGCCTTGGGGAAGAACTCTGCCTTTAGGTGTAGGCAGGGGATGGTGCTTGAGGACGTGGACATGGCCAGTTACGTTCCAGGGCTTGATGGGGACAGTGTGGGCCCTGGCTCAGTGAGTGACTTCACTTGCTTCCCCACAGGGCCTGTTAGAACCACCACTTCTGGGGCAGACAATCCTCACTGAGTGGATGATGTTCCCTCTCAAGGTGGATAAGCTTGTAAAATGGTGGGTCCCCCTGCAGCTGATGAAAAGAGCCCAGCCTCAAGCTCCCTCCGCCCCTGCCTTCTATTCCGCCAAGTTTCCAGTTTTAGACTTATTTGGGGATACATTTCTCTATCTACCTGGATGGACCAAGGTATTGCTAATGGTGGTAGAAGGAATTGTGGGGGGCACATTCCAGGAAAACCAAACTGGAAATATAGATTACAATTCTGATTAGAAAGCTGAGAGGGGATAACTCCACCCATGGAGAGCTGACCCTTTCTTTTTCCACTCTGTCCCTCCCCCCAGGGCCAAGTGTGGATCAATGGGTTTAACTTGGGCCGGTACTGGACAATGCGGGGTCCACAACAGACTCTGTATGTGCCAAGACTTCTGCTGTTTGGTAGCTCAATCAACAAAATCACACTGCTGGAGCTAGAAAATGTGCCTCACATCCCCCAAATCCAATTTCTGGATAAGCCTATCCTCAATAGCACTTTGCATTGGGGGTATAACTATCTTCTCTCAGAAACACAAGGTTCTTATGAACCAATGGAGTTAAGTGGGCACTGAAAGGAAGATGACCCTGGAGTCTGGGACACAGGGCAGGATCCTTAGGTGATGGCCACAGTGACCATAAAGAATCAAAGGCTACAATCCCTCTGAGTGTAAGTACACACACAGTTTTCTTGCCAAACTTTATTGTGATTAAAATTCCAAAGACAGTACTGGCTCCACATACCTTCGTGGCCCTGTCTTTGCCCCGGTTCCTGAGTGTCCTTCATCGCCCATCTTCCAAATAATGTCAAGCTTCATGAGGAGGAAGAGAGCTCTAGGTCTGGATGTGTCCTCTTGGGACCCAGAGTTGGCCCCAGGTGGCTGTAAGAAATCAAGATGAAGGCCTCCCCGCCTGACTGCGATGGTCTCGAAGGCAACGTGTAGAGCAGAAAGAGAAGTCAAGGTAGTGAAAGGGAACCAGGCCTTGGAGGGACACTCCACAACTCCAGCAGTGTCTGAACAAAAGGAAGAAAAATGATTGGACAGGTACCCCACAAACTTTCTCATCTAAGCATTGCCCAGCCCTTAAAGGTCCCAGGGAATCTCAAGACCCCTCTGCCACCCTTCTGAACACCATGAAGGCACTCATTCCCCTTACCCCAGATGGCTCCTATAACATAGAAGCCCACCCATTCACTCATCCCCTGCCCCCCATACCCAGCATTGATAACTGCAGAATCAGGAACTGGAGGACTAGGGGCTCCCAACTGGGCAGCAAGTCGGCGCTCTGCAGCCAGAGCTCTCTGCAAAACAGAAAAGATGTTACAGACAAAAGTCCCAGAGATGAACAGTGCACTCAGGAAATAACGGCTCAGTCTGGGGAGGGGAGGTAGGCATTTACAGAAGCCTGGCAGTGCAAGACTCTGTAGCCTCACCTTCTCTCGGTCACTGAGGGCAGCAAACCGCCGTTGCTCCTCTTGCTCCTGTTCTTCCTGCTCCCTCTGCTTCCGCTGCTGTTGCTCCCGTTGTCGTCGAGCTGCCTTCTGCTCCTTTTTCCTTGTAGCCTGCCGGGCCTCCATTTCTTGAGTCAATGGCCCTGGCACCTGGAAGATTTCCCAAAGATATTATAAAACTACAAGGAAGTAGACAGGACCTAATGAGGATCTCTGATGCCTCCCGCTCTGTAGCTTCTTTTCCAGCTCACCCGAGCCTTGTTGTAATCATAGGCGTCAAGATTCTTCTCCATGAACCTCCGGAATTCATTACGCGTTGATTTGTCAGCTGCTACAGTATAAGGTGGCTGAGCCCTAGAGTCCCTAAGGACAAAAACCCAAAACCAAGTTAAACTTGCTTCCTGCTTTTCCTGGCATCACCCAAGGAAATAGTATCAAGTGCCAACATGAGCTACCACGTTATATGTTCTCTATGCCTAAACAGGGTCAGGAAGGAGATACTCACTGCACAGTGGGGTCAGCACCTGCCTCCAACAGCAATCGAACTACCGAGCTTCTTCCAGCTGCGGCTGCTGCATGCAGGAGAGTAAAGCCACCAGAGCCCAAAGGGGCATTGAGTAGGGACATAACTCCAGGGTCTACAGGCCCAGTGGCTAGTTGCAGCTTTAGCACCTCAACTTCCCCAGCACGACAAGCAGCTAGAAGCATATCCCAGAGCTCTGGCTGACCAGGGGCTTTGGCCTCATCAACCAAAGTGTCCAATGGGGTTACAAGCGCCTGGGTTGGCTGTGAGATCAGCTCATCCTGAGGTTGCTGAGGAAGAGGCCCATGTGTCCCACACGGCTGCTCTTGATTTCTCTCCTTCCTCCTCCTCCTCCTCCTCCTCCTCTGCTTGGGCAATACTTCAAATTCACGAAGATCCAGGGTCCCCAGTGTCAATTCTACTAGCTCCAACTCTGCTTCGGAGCCATCTTCTTCCTGAGACTCTGAACCTAGAAAAGGATACAATCTTAGATCTCTCTAAGGAATAGGGAGAGGGGAGAACGATGTGGGCTTCCTCAGATGGGTTTACATTTATAAAAAGATACTCCAGATCACCCTGAAATGAAGTGTTTTTATTCTGTCCCTGGACTCTCCCAATGAACAGGACAGTACAAAGTAGAGGAAAGCACCAGTGTGGTGGCACACACCTTTAATCCCAGCCCTTGGGAGGCAAAGGCAGGTGGATCTCTATGAGATCAAGGCCAGCCTGGTTTATCTGGCTAAATTCCAGGACAGACAGAGCTAGTGAGATCTGTCTAAAAAAACAAAAAACAAACCAAAACCACCACTACAACAACACAAAAAAGAAAAAGACAAAAGCAATCAAACAAACAAAAAAACAAAAAAAGTAGCCGGACAGAGGTGGCCCACGCCTTTAATCCCAGCACTTGGGAGGCAGAGGCAGGCGGATTTCTGAGTTCGAGGCCAGCCTGGTCTTACAGTGAGTTCCAGGACAGCCAGGGCTACATAGAGAAACCCTGTCTTGAAAAAACCAAAAAAAAAAAAACCAAAAAAAAAAAAAAAAACCCAAAAACGTCGAGGAAAGCAATGCTTAGCCCCAAGCACAGCATCCGACCAAACTCAAACAACACATTCCCTCCATGCTAAGTACCAGGAGTATATCTGTGAGCAGTCATAAGATGTGGCAAGTCACTAAACATGTCTCAGTTGACAGATGTGGTAGTACATGCCTGTGATCCCAGCATTTGGAAACTGGAGGTGAAGGGACAGTGAGTTCAAGATCAACCTGGGCTACAGAGAGCTCCAGGCCAGCCTGGGCTAGACAGCAAAGACCCTGCCTCGATAAGAAAGCAGCTTGGTGTGGTGGCTCATGTGTAATCCCAGCATTTGGGTGGCTGAGGTAGGAAGATTGCCATGGTTTTAAGGTCAGTGTGGGTGCTAAACAGTGAGTTCTAGACCAGCCTGGGCTGAAGTGAGACACTCAAAACAACAAAAGAAAAACATGTTTGCTTTTTACAACATGCCTTACTTTTATAAACAGATGCTCATAGGGACGAGTGGATGGCTGGCTGTGGGTATAGTTTAAGGGGTCACCTATCAACTTTTAGATGGGTCAGTTCTAAGAACTGGCTACTGCATTTCCAAGGCAGATAGGCAGATACATTTAACAATTTGCAGATGGTGCTCAAACCTTGTTTGAGTGGTTCTTCATCAAGTGCCTTATTTGCATTACTGGGGACCTTTTTTTTTTTTTTCTCAGTATCCTTTTTCCTCTCTTCTCTCACTGGTTTCTGGTGTGTCTCAGGCGAGTGAAATCTGACCATTTCTCGAGGGTCTTCATCTGCCATGAAACAAACAAAAAAAGTTCTCAATTTTAGGTGTGGAGAAACTAACTCAGGTCAATTGGGCTGCAGTCCACAAGCTAGAAAACGCCATGGATACACAGGTCTGTGTATGAGGTCCCAAGATCTGGAATAGCTTACCATACACCTGCAAGGTGGTCAGCTTATGGATTACACGCTGAAGCTCTCCAAAAGTGGGTCTGCGGGTGGTTAGAGGGATATCCCAAAGTCGAGAGTCATCCCTTTGTAGGGGTGCCCCTTGGCCTCCGAAGAACAAGGACCGGCCAGAGCGTGGGGCACGGAGCAGTATTGTTTCTGCCTCCCCTAGTGCTTTGGACCAGGTTGGCCCTGCCAGCAGGTCACGAACATCCTAAAGAGAGTAACTACACTTAGCATAGCTTCATCTGCTGCTTAAAAAAAAAAAAAATCTCCAAACCAAACAATGGCCCTATGATAATACAAAGGGAGAGGAAGATAGAAAAAGAATGACAGAATGTTTCTTGAAATTCCTATTGTCTACCCAAAAAACTAGAAAAACATGAGATCAGTGGGCTACCAGATCTGTGAGGCCTAACTCACCTTATAGAGCATGGCTTCATTGTAACGCCTCAAGTTGGCTCCAGCAGAGCGGGATGCCCTACCCTGGGCATCCTGAAGCCCCTGGGCTGTGCCCCGCTTGGCCCGCACAGTGTAACGGTGAAAGGTTTTGTGTGCCACCACTTCTCTTCTGTAGACGGCACAGACTCAGTACTGGAGACAAGGCAGTACTCCCAGGTTAATGGGGTCCATCCTTACCCCATGCGGCACCCTCTCACCCTTGAAAAATGGCACCAGCAAAATGTCCAGCCGCAGCCATGAGCACCACGTAGTGTCTGGGACCTCTATTTTGCAGGTTTTGTAGCAGCAATTCTGCCTTTTCTGGGGGAATCTAGATGACATATCAACAAACATCCCACATGCTGCATGCATTGAAAACAAGAAACCAAGTGTTATATTGCATTATCTCATTTATTATAACCATCTTGGCCTCATTTCCATTTCACAAAGGATACCTGAAACTTCAAGAGGTAGTGGTGGAAGATGGGAATGATATAATCACAATTTAGATTTAATCCCATTACACTTAACCCTTATAAGATTCTGGCCAGTTCAATTCAAGATTATGCTGTCAGGTATGATGGCCTTACCCAAAAGGAAGAAAGAAAATAAGACATACATTGGCTGAAGAAAACCTAGGCTGAGTATATAAAAGCTGTGATTGATCACACAGCCTGTACTGTTACTTGCCTGGTGAGGACCTAGGACACAGCGATAGGCATAAAGAAACTGGCCCTGGGAGTTTCTGAAAAGGACCCGATGTGGGTAGAACCCGGGGAGTCGGTTAGGTTTTTCAGATTCAGCCCTCCCCTCATCCAGTGTCAGCAAGTCTTCTTCACTGGTTGAGTCTGAGTCTTCTGATCCTGAGATGCTGGAAAGATCTCCTGAAGACAAATACAGGACATACAAGTTTGACACTCCACCCTTGCCCTTTCTTCAAACCCCATGGGGACTTTCCCATCCCCACATCCTGCTCCAGTACAGGCTCTCCTGTAACAAACATTACCTGTAAAGCTTTGCTTTTCAAAGTCTGAAGCAGACAGGAGAGGCTTGTTCTTGAGACGTTGTTTTAAGTTAAAGCGATGCCAATCAAGCTTATAATGGTCTCTCTGGTATGAAGAAAAAGAGTGAGACAGAGAGTGGAAATATATTCCACCTGGGCTATGTACAGTAGACAAAGTTAGTCACAGACCTATAGGAAATATAACCCAGTTAACACTGAGTACATAGACAAAGTATGGACCTGTATTAACTTAAGGTAAATCCATGTCCACCTCCTTCTACCCAGAATTACACTTCTGCTTCTAACATCTAACCCCATACTCTGACCTTTTTACCTGTTCCTGGTGGTTCTGGAAGATCTGGTCACAGGCTGAACAAAATAATTTATCTGAAATATCCAGAGAACATGGAGATGCTTTTTTCCCTGAGCTTGTGTTCTCTCCTGAAAGGAAGAAAAGGGTAATTGGAAGTAGAAAGGGATTATATCCAATCTACAGTGAACCTACAGTACCCAGGACTATACTGAATACCTGATAATACAGAAGAAAAACATGGCATGACCTTGCCTTCCAATAATTTACAGTCTGGCAATCATGAAATAAATAACACAGTAACTATTTTGTACAATAAATACACTTGAAAAGATACATGTGCAATTAAATATTACATTTCAGTTATCAAAGTGGACTGTTTAGGGAAATCGTGTAGAAAACAAACGGTAGTAAGGTTAAATCTTCTTTTTGGTGTTGGAGCTTTAAGATCTCACTTGTCCTAAGCATGTTCTGTACCATTGAACTGCATCCCACCCCCAACTCCTGTTTTAGTCTATTAAGTGCTACCCAACACATCTGAGGAACCTTCTAACAAAAAGGTAAATTATCAAAACTGAGCCATCAGTCAGGAAAATGTTTCTTGAATCAATGTTTTCCAAATCCTCAGATGCACAATAAAGGCTAACTCTAGGACTTCTATCTTTTTACATCAAACTTAACTGAAGCTGGATTTGGTGATGCAGCTGGGAGGCAGAGGCACCGATCTTTTATGAGTTAGAGGTCAGCCTGGGCTACATAGTGAGTTCCAGGCCAACCAAGGCTATTCAGTAAGACCCTATCTCAAAAACAAAATACCCCCATTGATATGGATAATGGGCAACCCCTTGTTCCCAAAAGTGAACTTGTCAGTGTACATAGTGGTACTTGATAAGCAAGTACACACCCAGGAAAACAAGTCCAAGGATGATCTATTGCCACATCTTGATACCTAACCAAAACCTTACATCATGGTGTCTGAAAGGTAACTGGACTTTAGCTCCCTAGGAAGGGATTTCTAAAATATTTCTGCGGTACTGGGAATGGAACCCAGAGATCTGCTAACAAGCTACATTCTCTAGCACTTAAAACATTTTTTGTCCCCCTCCCCCCAAGCAAAGTCTCACTGTACAGTCTAGGTTGTTCTTAAACTCCCTCTTCTCCTTCTTGCCTCACATTCCTAAGTGCTGGGATTACAGGTTGGTGCCTCAACTCCCAGATTAAAATTACTTTTAACGGTATAAAACCATTTCCTAAATGGCAATTTACATCTTATAGTCCCAGTTACAGTGGACAACCTAAGAAAAGTGCAAGAAAACACAGCCAAAGACAAAATAGTGTACAAAATCAATAAATTATTCTGTATTTAGCAAAAGGGAATATATCTGACTAGAGTCCACTTCGATTTGAAATAGACCTAGGAACGGTGTTTTAAAAGCAGTAGTATTAATGTAACGAGATATAAACAACAGCTAGAAATTTTTATGGTGACAATTCATGGCCCAGCCTGAAATATATTGGGGAAAGAAAAGGGGTGCCAGCAGAAAGAATCAGTGTGGATTTCTAAGCTGGGAAATCACGATGTAAAAGTCTTCCGTGTTAATAAACTCCACGGAACCCTGTGACGTTCCTCATAGGTCCACCCCAAAGCATCCCGGATACCTGAAGAGGAAGTACGCGGTGCCCAGGCCAGAGCCTCCCCGGGAACTTGGCTCACCAGGCTCAGGCCGCGAACGAGTGGAGCTTCCCCATTGAGGGCCAACAGAGAAACCGAGGCAGGGGCTGAGGCTGCACGTGGAGCTGGTGACATAGCTGAAGAAGAAACGGAGGGCAGAAACAGCCCTCCAGAGCGAGATTCTACTACCGCGTCGCCAGCCGGCCTGGCCATCTCCTCGCAGAAATGCCCCTCGGCCTTCACCCGCTACCACAAATCAGTTCTGCGGTAAATACGTGAGGATCTTCAGGAGTGAAATGGAGAGCGCCCAGACCCAAATCCAGTCAGAGGCTACCTAACCGATCTACTAGCACCGACACCGAGCCTCGTCACTCGACCCGCCCTCAGAAGCCTCCCCTAATGTCCCGAGAGCCGAGCCATATTCAAGTCACCGTTCGAAAGCTGGATTTCTGCAACACTACAACAATCCGGCAGCTACGGAGAGGCGAAGGAGACACACTGCCGCGCCCGTAGCCCAGCCTCTCATCACGTAGAGCACACTATTGGTCCTCTGCTCTCCAAGACCCGCCTCCAACCTTTCGTCCTGCCCCCTGGGCTAAGAATTGGCCACCATGTCTCCACCCACTTTTTTCATTGGCCAGACTGGCTGCGGGTGACAGTGAATGACAGACGGAGGGCCTAGAGCTCCGGGTCTAGCTGAGCCCAGCAGAACAGACCGGGCTTCTGGAATCGCCCGGGTCGCGGTTCCTGCGGTGACACGCGAGGCTGGTAACTGGAATCTCCAGACCCAGGCCCAAGCTGGCCAGGGGTGCCCACAGAGCCCCAAGTGAGCTCGCGATGCGTAACGGGGGCAGGGGAGCGGCGGGCGGGCCGGGGGCGCGCAGCCAGAATGTTTTGATAGAGGGCGCGCGCGGCCAGGGGAGCGCGCGTGCGCCGGGGCCGCGCGCGGGGTTGTCCGCTGTTGGGAGCCTAGCCCCCGGCCTGGGGCCGGGCGACCCTGGGGCGCCCTGTGCTCAGGTCTAGGTGGCTGGGATTGGGGAGGCATCCCAGCCCACCAGGGATATCAGCTGTAGATCTGGCTCGACCCCTCCACCATTCACAGACACCCCTGAGCACAGGCCCTTCCTGGGGAGATCCATGGGCCCTGGGTCTACACTGACCAGGTGAGTGTGTTTCCTGAGGCACACGCCTCTTACTAACCAAGGGACTCCCTCTGGGACCAGGTCGGACCAAGATCCACCATCCCCAGAGTCTTCACTGATTGGGAGTATACCATACCACCTTGATCCCACCTGGTATTAGGCACCCAGGGAACCCACTTATTCAAGCGGGATCGTAGTCTACATTGACTGGAAAATTCCGATCCAGAAGCCATGCCTACCTAGGTTTCTGATGCTAGGGAAGCAGAAGGGATTGTCCAGAAAAATCTTGAGAAGACACTCATTTGGGGCTTTCTGGACCCTGAAAAGCATGTCTGATTTCTAAAGTTGAGGTAGACCAAAGGTAAAACAGTCCTAAAGGGCTGTGTGGATTCTGACCTGTACTGACTCACTCTCCACAGGGTCAGAGAGTTTAGTTTCTCCTGGGTATCCTCAAGATAGATGAATGGTCCTACATAGAACATCAGAAGGCATCTGACACAACTGGAAAGGTGTCTCTTCCCCGTCTTTCTGCCTTCCTCGTAGTGGGGTTTGGATGGGTGGGAGGGTTGGATTTTTTTCTGTCCCACCTCCCCATTCTTTGAGGCCTGACACCTTTTCCTCCAGCAGCTATCCAACCAGGGCACCCAGGACTGACGGAGCAGAAACTGTCCATGGAGCTGGTAGGGCCATGTGCTTATCTTAAACATTCGTTTACAAAAATACTTCCAAACTGTTAGTCTCTAGAGAGACCAGGGTTTCCAGGAGGGGCAGGGGAGGAAACTTTCTCTTCATTAGACAGAAAATGAAATAAGTCACCCCATACCAAAGGGGCAGATTCTGGCACAATAGCTACCCAGTAAAGGTTCTGGTTATGATGACCAGAGTGAAGGCCCCCTTAAGTCTCAAGCTTAGCTGTTCTTGGGCTATTACCCCTGTACTGCTTCTGAGCCAAGGAGGTTAGTGGTAAAAACAAATCCCAGGTATTCTTTCTCATTCCTTCTGGCCTGGTGGGCAGGACAGCAAGTAGACAGTGCCTGGATCTGATCTGGGTTCTATTCATTGGCAGGTTAACAAGGTGGACAGGGGGCTGCGGTGATGGCACAGTTTGACACTGAATACCAGCGCCTAGAGGCCTCCTATAGTGATTCACCCCCAGGGGAAGAGGACCTGTTGGTGCATGTGGCTGAGGGGAGCAAATGTGAGTTTTGGGACATGACAGCCAGAGCAGGGGCATGGGCGGAAGTTGCTGGAGAACACTGAGGGAGCAGGGCTGGGGAGGGGACAGCTACTTCAGGGATCTGACATCTCTGCTCCTGTGTCCACAGCACCTTGGCACCACATTGAAAACCTTGACCTCTTCTTCTCTCGAATATCCTTTGTGTCTCAGCATTGGAGCTCTTCCACCTTTTAGCCTTTCTCTGAGCTAGGGCTCTGATGGGAAATGGGAATGAATTCTGCCCCAGTCCATGGAAGGGGAAATGAAACTCATATTGAAATAACGATTGTTAAAAATAATGGTACCTCGTATTAGCTGAGAGCTCTATGCCCTTGTGTTAATTTATGAAGAACTCTTCTAAGGGTGTTAGTTGTTAATGGTAATAATGTCTTTTGACTCTGTCATTTCTGTATTGAATACTTTGAATGCATTTTCCTAGACCCAATAACACTAAACGGTAGGTATGGCTATTATCAATTTGCCACTGTGGACAAAGCTTAGGGAAGTAACCTGTTAAAGATCACACCCCAGAGAGTTACAGAGCCAGGACTTCAGCTTGGAAGTGTGTGGATATCAAAGTCTGTATTCTTAAGTGTCTTTGCTTACTGGCCACTTTTTTCTTAACACTTACACGTTTATAATCTACATCAGAAGAATGGCTTCACATGTATGCTCATTGGAGAGATTTTTGAACTCATGTAAGTATACAAAGGGATGCATATTGTGGTAAAAGAAGACTTATTCTGGTCTTCCCTTCTGCTCATGCCTGGCTACACCTGCCAGAGCAACACAACCCAAGGCCCCAAACTCTATAAACCTTTATATCTCAGGATGAGGCGTAACATTTAAACCTATAGTCTCACTTCTTGTAAGAAGAGCTTCCTGGGTCATATCTCTTTCATAACAAGAACTTATGACTTAGTCATTTCACCAAGGCTATATATGGTTCAGTCAGGAGGTCTTGGAGCCTGTATTCTGCCTGACTGCACATTAGCCCTGCGGTTGGAATGGGAAGAAACAGTCTGGTGTTGCCAGAGGGGAGGATTTGGAAAGAGGGGTTTGTTTGTTTGTTTTTATTGTTGTTTCATGGTTTTGTTTGGTTTTATTTTTGTTTGGGTTTTTGAGACACAGGTTTCTCTTTGTAGACATGGCTGTCCTAGAACTAAGTTTGTAGATCAGGATGACGTCAAATTCAAAGACATCCACCTTTGTGAGTGCTGGAATTAAAAATATGAGCCCCCGGGCTGGAGAAATGGCTCAGCGGTTAAGAGCTCCGACTGCTCTTCCGAAGGTCATGAGTTCAAATCCCAGCAACCACATGGTGGCTCACAACCATCCGTAATGAAATCTGATGCTCTCTTCTGGGGTGTCTGAAGACAGCTACAGTGTACTTACATATAATAAATAAATAAATAAAAAAATTAAAAAAAAAATATGAGCCCCCACACCCAGCAGGAAAGGAGTTCTTGATGATAAGAAAGGAATTTATGGCTGGTGTGCAGGTGCAGGCCTTTAATCCCAGCACCGGGAGGCAGAGGCAAGTGGATCTCTGTGAGTTCAAGGCTAGCATGGTCAGATCAAGAGAATTCCAGGACAGTCAGAGGGACACAGAGAAACCCTGCCTGGAAAACAACAACAAACACACAAACAAACGAAAGATTGCTAAAAGTTTGGGCCATTGAGATGGCTCAGCAGAAAAAGGTACTTGTACTTATCCTGTTGACATGAGCTGGACCCCCAGTCAAAAACCAGAGACCATTATCATCAGACCTCTGAAAATTAAGTCTGGCGGTTGTGGCAGCTTATCTTGATGAAGCAGACTGCTTCTGCAGCACCTGAACCTAAGAGTAAAACGTAGAAGCAGTTTGTGCCCTTAAGGTCTTGTGAGATTAAGCCATAGCAGAGGCTATTAGGAACTCTCCAGCTTCTTTAACTTCCTCTCTTGTTCAGCCATCTCCAGCCTCTTTGCTCACTCCACTTTATTTCATCAGACCCTCTCTGATGCGTGGTCAGCATACCTTCTTTCCAACTCCCCAGGCAGTTCCTCTTTGTGGTTGCCTTCACCACCTTCCTGGTTAGCTGTGTGGACTATGACATCCTATTTGCCAACAAGATGGTGAACCACAGTCTCCATCCTACTGAGCCTGTCAAGGTCACTCTGCCAGATGCCTTTTTGCCTGCCCAAGTCTGTAGTGCCCGGTAAGGATGATCCTGAGACACTGCTCATGAGTAGAGAGGAGAGTGGGGTACAAAGCAGCAATTCACACTCCAGAACGTATTGCTAAGACTCCATCCTCAAGGACCCTACTTCATCCCCTTCTTTTTCCATTCCAGGATTCAGGAAAATGGCTCCCTCATCACCATCCTGGTCATTGCTGGTGTCTTCTGGATCCACCGGCTTATCAAGTTTATCTATAACATTTGCTGCTACTGGGAGATCCACTCCTTCTACCTACACGCTCTGCGGATCCCCATGGTAAGACAAGAAGTTGGACCATTAGTAACAGAGCCCAAGAGATCTTAGGAAGGATGATGTGTATTCCTGAACCTTACATGTCTATAGCTCTCACTGGCAGGTATCATAGTCAGAGTTCTGTTAGTGTGGAAAAAAAAATGAGATGATCAGCATATTAAAGAGAAAAGATTGATTTTTGCCTCCGTTTTGGAGATATGAGTTGATTGATAATATTGGTTGATCCAGTTGCTTATGGGGTCTGTGGTGAGGAAGTATATCATGGCAAGAGCACATAACAAAGGAAGCCTGTTCACTTCATGGCAGCCAGGAAGTAGAGGAATGCAGGAAGGGGTGGGATCCAAAGTCCCAATTAATCTCATCTAAGAGCAGCCCCTTACTGGCAAAGAACCAAACCCTTAACACATGGGGCTTTGAGGGGCATTCCAGATCTGAGCTGGAACAGCAGGTCAGGAAATATCTCTAAGCACACGACTTACATCTATGTAGGCAAAGTCCTACCTACATCTGTGTCGAACAAAGGGTTCGGCTAACATCTCCTACACTCTGTCTCTTGTACACCCTATCCTGCAGTCTGCCCTTCCATACTGCACATGGCAGGAAGTGCAGGCCCGGATTGTGCAGACGCAGAAAGAGCATCAAATCTGCATCCACAAGCGTGAGCTGACAGAGTTGGACATCTACCATCGCATCCTACGTTTCCAGAACTACATGGTGGCACTGGTGAACAAATCTCTCCTGCCTCTGCGCTTCCGTCTGCCCGGCCTCGGAGAGGTTGTCTTCTTCACCCGTGGCCTCAAGTACAACTTTGAGCTCATCCTCTTCTGGGGACCCGGCTCTCTGTTTCTCAATGAATGGAGCCTCAAGGCCGAGTACAAACGTGGAGGTCAACGGCTAGAGCTCGCCCAGCGTCTCAGCAACCGAATCCTGTGGATTGGCATCGCCAACTTCCTGCTGTGTCCCCTGATCCTCATTTGGCAGATCCTCTATGCCTTCTTCAGCTATGCCGAGGTGCTGAAGAGAGAGCCAGGGGCCCTGGGAGCGCGTTGCTGGTCACTCTATGGCCGTTGCTACCTCCGCCACTTCAATGAGCTGGAACATGAGCTGCAGTCTCGCCTCAACCGAGGCTACAAGCCTGCCTCCAAGTACATGAATTGCTTCTTGTCACCGCTGCTGACTCTGCTGGCCAAGAATGGTGCCTTCTTCGCTGGCTCTATCCTGGCTGTGCTTATTGCTCTCACTATCTATGATGAAGATGTGTTGGCTGTGGAACATGTCCTCACCACTGTCACCCTTCTGGGAGTCACAGTGACTGTGTGCAGGTGTGCCAGGGCTGTGGGTGGGAATAGCAGAGTGGCATTCTGGGAAAGGCTTCTGTCTCACCATGCACCTGATCCTACTAGGTCCTTCATCCCAGACCAGCACATGGTGTTCTGCCCCGAGCAGCTGCTCCGAGTGATCCTTGCTCACATCCACTACATGCCTGACCACTGGCAGGGTAATGCCCACCGCTCGCAGACCCGGGACGAGTTTGCCCAGCTCTTCCAGTACAAGGCAGTGAGTGGAGTTGGAGTTAGGGCCTGCTAGAGACTGGCTGGTATCTTGGTGATATGGGCTGGGCTGTGTCCTGCTTGTGGTAACCTCGGTCCCCTCCCTTTTAGGTGTTCATCTTGGAGGAGTTGCTGAGTCCTATTGTCACACCCCTTGTTCTCATCTTCTGCCTACGCCCACGGGCCCTGGAGATCATAGACTTCTTCCGAAACTTTACAGTAGAGGTCGTTGGTGTGGGAGATACCTGTTCCTTTGCTCAGATGGACGTTCGCCAGCACGGTCATCCTCAGGTACTGGGAGAGGTCAGGGCAGATAGCCAGGGACAATGCTGGCACACAGTAACCTTGGGAAAACTGCAAAAAGCTACTCTTTCTGAGCCAACAAATCACAAAAAGGGTAGCCCCACCTGTGGGCATCCCTGCTCCAGGGACAGACTGGCTGGATTGCAGCCCCGATTTGAACCATCAGTCACACTCCCTTAGTACAGTACAAGTGACTGACCATGTACATGATCACTCCTGGGGCAGGCATCAGGGCTTTGACAGATATAACACTGCCCCGCTGTCACTGTCCCCCAGGAAGGGCTCCTGTAAGCACTCAGGCCTGCTCACTGCCTTTTCTCTTGTACAGTGGCTGTCTGGAGGGCAGACCGAGGCCTCAGTGTACCAGCAAGCTGAGGATGGGAAGACCGAGTTGTCGCTAATGCACTTTGCCATCACCAATCCTGGCTGGCAGCCCCCTCGTGAGAGCACAGCTTTCCTGGGCTTCCTCAAGGAGCAGGTGCAGCGAGATGGAGCAGCTGCTGGCCTGGCCCAGGGTGGTCTGCTCCCTGACAATGCCCTCTTCACATCCATCCAGTCCTTACAGTCTGAGTCTGAGGTGTGTATCTGGAGCCTGGGTGATGATGGGCAGTGATGCAATGAGGGGGGGACGGGGTGCAAGGGTTCCTCTGTCTTTCATTCTGGGCCGTTGGCTCCTGAGGCTCAGGACATTGGAGGACCTAGAGGCTTCCCCTGCCCTGAGAATTCTGCTTATCCCACTTTTTTTCATAGCCACTGAGCCTTATTGCAAATGTGGTAGCAGGCTCATCCTGCCGAGGACCCCCACTGTCCAGAGACCTGCAGGGCTCCAGGCATAGGGCTGATGTTGCTTCTGCCCTTCGATCCTTCTCCCCTCTGCAGCCAGGACAGGGCCCTCAAGGCCGGGCTCCCAGTACCATGACAGGCTCTGGGTGAGTGGAAGTGGGTCAAGATGGGAGGGTGTGGCAGGAGCCCACAAAGACTTGTATAGATCTTGAAAATGTTGATGCCTGCTGTCTATCTGTGCTGGGAGGGACAGAGTGGATGCCAGGACAGCCAGCTCCGGGAGCAGCGTGTGGGAAGGACAGCTGCAGAGCCTGGTGCTGTCGGAATACGCATCCACTGAGATGAGCCTTCATGCCCTCTATATGCACCAGGTGAGTGGGCGACTGAGAAGCAGATCTTAGCCCTTTTCTGCCTCTGCATTTTCATAGAAGTCCTCCTTTATTGCAGGAGCTGGGGTTAAGACAGGGTTTCTCTGTGTAGCCCTGGCTGTTCTGAAACTCACTCTGTAGACCAGGCTGGCCTTGAACTCAACAGAGATCCACCTGCCTCAGCCTCCTGAGTGCTGGTATTAAAGGCACACACTACCTTACCTGGCCATCAGCTATGTCTTCTTAATGGCATCTTTATCCAAGAATACTCTTGTGTTCCCTACCCTGTTCTCCTCCTGCTGCTCTTTCCAAGACTCAATAATAGTCTCCTGTCTCTGCTCTCCTGAATCTAATTTTTTTTCCAGTACTGAGGATTGAACAGATAAGGCCTTGGACATGTTAGGTAAGCCCTGAGCTATATCCTCAGCCTTCTTTTGCCTTATTATTCTGAGAGCTATTTTCACTAAGTTACCTAGGCTGGCCTTGAACTCACTTTGTAGCCAGGCTGGCTTTGAACTTGTGATCTTCCTTCCACAGGCTCCCAAGCAGCTGGGATTGCAGGCATGTGCCTCCAGACCCAGTCCTTCCTCATAAATCTTGATCCTTCCCTTCCCTTCTCTTCTCTTTTCCACCCTTTCCTCCCTCCCCACCCGCTTTGGCTTTTTAAAAGTCTGATCTTGACTATGTAGACCAGGCTGGCTTCAATCTTGCTACCTCATGTTTCGCTGTCACACAGCTGCCTGCTGAACTTCTTGTTCTGATTTTCTCCAGAGTATCTGGTGCTATCTGACATTCTTGGGTTTTGTCTTTATTTAATAGTTTTTGGTCTATTTTTCCTCAACACCACCACCACTAGTGTAAAAACCCCACAAAGACTGGCAATTCTATTTATTCATTGCTGTGTTCTGAGTACCTAAAATAAGACCTGGTAGTGAGACCCTTTATTAACGTGTTCTTTATTCAAGAAGTTGGTAAAACAAGGGCCAGAGATGTAGCTCAGTTAGTAGACTGCTTGTCCAGTGTGTACGGGGCCTGGGGGTCCATTCCCAGCACTGCCTAAACATCTGTAATCCCAGGGGAGATGAAGTCAGATCAGAAATTCAAGGTCATTCTCAACTACCCATTGAGTTCAGGGTCAACCTGAGCTACTCAGAGGCTTTTCCAGGGGTCTCCTGAGAATGAGACCCATAGAGAGGCACACATCTAATGTACAATACACCACTAACATCTGAGATGCAGTGAGTCTAGGATTCTAGGTGAAGGTTTGTGAGTGGGAACTGAAGAGCCATAGCTGGTGCGGCTGTTTCAGATAGACATCCTCTGTCCCCAACTAATCAGCCCCCCACTTCTCCAGCTCCACAAGCAGCAGACCCAGGCTGAGCCCGAGCGGCATGTGTGGCACCGCCGGGAGAGTGATGAGAGTGGAGAGAGTGCCCCTGAAGAGGGGGGAGAGGGTGCCCGGGCCCCCCAACCCATCCCCCGCTCTGCCAGCTATCCCTGTGCTACACCCCGGCCTGGAGCACCTGAGACCACCGCCCTGCACGGGGGCTTCCAGAGGCGCTACGGGGGCATCACAGGTATCCAACCGGGAATACAGGAGCACAGAGGTTTCAGGGAAGGAGGGTTCTTTCAAAGAAGAAAGAGACCATCAGGATGGGGTCCAAGGAGACTAAACCTCCATGTAGCCCTCAAAGCCTTCGCATTGTTCCTTGTGTTCTTGTTTCTTTCTGTAGATCCTGGCACAGTGCCCCGTGCTCCCTCTCACTTCTCCAGGCTGCCCCTGGGAGGATGGGCAGAAGATGGGCAGCCAGCATCAAGACACCCAGAGCCAGTGCCAGAGGAGGGCTCAGAGGATGAACTCCCCCCTCAAGTGCACAAGGTAAAGACTGTAAGGCCAAGAACCACCGCCAGAAGTGATGACTTCCAGTGAAGAACAGCTTCTCCTGTATAGGAGCATGTCTCCACCATGCTGGTGTTTACTCTCCGAATACACTTTCATGGGGCTGGAGAGATGACTCAGTGGCTAAGAACATTGGGGGCTCTTCCAGAGGACCCAGGTTCGATTTCCAGCACCCATGTGGTGGCTCACCATTGTCTGTAATCCCAGTCCCAGGGGGTCAGATACCATCTTCTGGTCTTCACAGGTACTGCACACATGTGATTCAGACTTAGATGCAGACAAAACACTCATACACAAATACATTTTTAAAAAGCAAAAAACCACTTTCATCCTTTTACTGCTCTGAAGTTCAAGGCTTACTTCCCCAGCTTCCAGTGTTTTCTTTCCTTTATTCTAGACTCCCATGGTGCAAGAAGATAGCTGAAGACTATCTATACTACCAGGTTTTTTTCTTCCTCCACAGGTATAGACAAGGCAGAAGCTGGTTCCCACGCTCCGGGATGGAGGCAGCAGCTGCCCTGCCATCCCTTCTGCCGGCTATGAGAGGGATTCTCTGAGTGTCGCCTAGCCCCACGTGTGTGGTGTTTTGTGTGTTCCTGCCTGGCCAAGGGAGGTGCCAACGCTGGGCTTGCCATAGCCCAAGAAGAATTTGAGGCCTACAGACTAGGGGCACACAAGACTCTTGCCTCGTCCCCAGGACTCCCTTGGCTCAGAGTGTGGTGCTAGAAACTGGTCCCCAGCCCAGTCCCAGTACTGCCATCTTTGCATCCACCCCTGCAAGTCTCCAGAGGGCTTCCTACAACAGAGGCGCTGCCAAGCAGAGGAACCTGTGCCAACTGTGGAGTGGGGAGGCAGGGCCTGAACCCGCAATCCAAGCCTATCCCCCATCTGGAATAGCTGAGCAGCTCAGGCTGTGGCCCTTACCTCCAGTCCTCACCTCACCCAGTGCTGCAGCCCTCCCTCACCCCTCCCTGCACATCACTGGCATGTGTGTGCTGCTTGCCCCCTTCCGTTCTCTTGCCCCCTTCTGTTTGGCTTTGGCTTTTTGTTGGGGTGAGAGCCCTAGCTCCCAGCTCCCCTCACACTATCTTTTGACACTAAGATGGAAGGTTTCTAAGTTGCAGGAACAGGATGAAAATTCTTTACTACCCTCTTCAACTTTTAGGATGGGCACTTGGGAGTGTGAGGCCTTCCTGACTGCTTATATGTACTCCTATCACCTGCACAGGGACTGACAGGGCAGGAATGTGACCTCAATTATATATACATCCCAGCAAGCCAGCTCTGCCCTGTATCCCTCACTTACCAAAAAGGAGGATGGAGGGATAATGGACTCACCCTAGCCTAGGGCTTCCACATTGCATGCTGGGATTCAGCTCCTACCCTTCCCCCACACTCCCTTCCCCAGTTCTGCTGGGCTGTGGGAGGTAAACTTATGCCGAGGGTGGCGACTCTGCTGTCACAGCCCACAGCAAACAGGGTGGGAACCCTGTACAGCTTGATAACCCTTAATAAAGAAGGGACTTTGATCGGGTTGCGGCTTCTTTTTTTTCCACGCAGCAGCTAGGGTCTTAGGACTGTAAAAGAGACCTGGCTGGGAGACTCGGGAAGCAAGTATGACTGTGGTACCACAGTGATACAGAGCTAGGAATAGAGAAGGGCTGTTTAGTGTGTTGCAGTAACTTGCTAATGTGTGAGGTCCTGGGTTCGCTCTTTAGCACTATGACAGGGAACTGAAGTGGGTTCGAAACCAAGGAGGCTACGGTGTAATAGCTATTTAAAGGACGAAGGTGAGGGGTGGCAGATTCAGAGGGACAATTCGGTGGAGGTCAAAGTCTCCAGTCAGGTTTAGGTCAGATTTCCCGCCCTGAACACGTGACCTAGTCGATTCTCAGTCCTAGTTGTGTTCCTCACCCTTGGCCAATGGGAATCCTGGATAGATCTGGTGGGCGGGGCCGCTGCCGTAAAGGACACATTTTCGTGCGGCCGCTCCGGGCCTTAGGGTCTCAGCTGCTAGCGAGTGGGAACCGGCAAACACGGCGTACGTGGTTTGCGTGAGTTTGCGTGGTAGCGGCGCGTGCGTGAAGAGAGTGGGCAGGGTAGCAGGTCCACGTGCGTCCCTTCCCGCGACTCCAGCGGCGTAGTTCCATGTCCCAGGACATCCTGGCATCTGCGGCCCTCTCTGAATGGCCAGCCCAACTATTTGATTCTGCAGTGACCTCAAGTTCAGTCAGCAGCCACACATCGCCATGGTGACTGTGGGCAACTACTGCGAGGCCGAAGGGCCGGCGGGGCCGGCTTGGACTCAGAATGGCTTGAGTCCCTGCTTCTTCTTCACGCTAGTGCCCTCGACACTCATGACTCTGGCGGTACTGGCCTTGGTGCTGGTTCTTCCCTGCAGGCGTCGGGAGGTACCTGCTGGCCCAGAAGAACTATCTTGGGCGGCTGGCCCTCGGGTGGCTCCCTATGTGTTGCAGCTGTTTCTGGCCACACTTCAGATAGCACTGCCCCTAGCCAGTCTGGCTGGCCGAGTGGGCACTGCTCGGGGGGTCCGCCTGCCAGGCTACCTACTGCTGGCTTCTGTGTTGGAGAGTCTGGCCAGCGCCTGCGGCTTGTGGCTGCTCGTGGTGGAACGGAGCCAAGCACGGCAGAGTCTGGCAATGGGCGTCTGGATGAAGTTCAGGCATAGCTTGGGTCTCCTGCTCCTCTGGACTGTGACATTTGCAGCCGACAACTTGGCCCTAGTATCTTGGAACAGCCCACAGTGGTGGTGGGCCAGGGCAGATCTGGGCCAGCAGGTAAGGGGCCTTTTGGGGAGGAGACGCACTGATGTTTGACAAGTACTGCGTCTGGACCTACTGGCTCCATGCTTTAGAAGAAAGGAGTGTCTGGTGGTGGCTGGAAGCTGATAGCCAACTGGTGGGGCTACCCAGCATTGGATGGGTGTGTCTGTGCTGAGTCACTGTGGTTTTGTTTTTTTTTTAAACCTGTTGCTAGGCTCCTGACAAGCATCTGAGTGTTGTAAGAAGTAATACAATAAGGTTTGGGTCGTGGTTCACACCTGTTCTCTGTTTCATTCTAGGTTCAGTTTGGCCTGTGGGTCCTGCATTATGTGACCTCTGGAGGGCTATTTATCTTGGGGCTCTGGGCCCCTGGACTTCGCCCCCAGTCTTATACCCTACATGTTCATGAAGAAGACCAAGATGTAGGAAGGAACCAGGTATGCCAAGTGTGGTAGCACACTCCTTTAACCCGAGGCAGACAGATCTCTGCGAGTTCAAAACCAGTCTAGTGTACAAAGTGAATTTCAGGACAGCCAGGTTTGTTACACAGAGAAAGCCTCTCTCAAAAAGACAAAGAAACCAGGTATCCCTAATTTTCTCAGTCTAGAGTGTATCTTTGTGCATGTCCTGGGATAGAACCCAGTACCTTGTGAACATTAAACGTGTGCCTACCACCAAGCTACTTCCTAAGCCCCTCTGAATGCTGGGATTTATTTTAATTTTATTCTGTGTCATCATCCCTGAATGAAATGAGTGCAGTAAAGAAACAAAAATAGCCACTCCATAGGCGAAAAGGGAAAAGTTTATTTATTTCAAACCACCAAAGCTGTCTCTCAGGGAAAGCAGAGAGGGGCATGGTAGTAGGGGTGTCCCTGGTTATATGTGACCGGGCACCTGGGAGGAAGGGAGCTTGTAAGTAGGGACTGGGAACAATGACCTTGACATGCATCATAGTCATGGTAATAGAAGAACCACATGTCCCTTTTGCCAGAGATAAGGAGACTGCCCCCCGCCTCTTGCCAGTAGAAGTATCTATCTTTAAGCCTCTGAAGAAATGCTGGCTTTTGTCTAAATACCAGACTTTGGGAAAAGATATTTCTTGGGGACCCAATAATCCCATCTCTCCAGGTGAATCAGTTCTCATCCCAAAGTTCACTTTGCGATCCAGTGGCTTCCTAACTCTGAGAGGGATCCTGGGTGACCCTTAGATACCTGTGAACTCTGGTCCTGTATAGTGTTCCCTACTGATACCTGGCAAGTGTACTTCTTCGTAAGCTCCCCTCCTGTGTGACATCTTCCTAGGGCCACTCAACAGACCCACGATCCACCTGGAGAGACCTGGGCAGGAAGCTTCGACTGCTGAGTAGCTACTTGTGGCCTCGGGGAAGTCCATCACTACAGCTGATTGTGCTCATATGCCTCGGACTCATGGGATTGGACCGAGCACTCAATGTGTTGGTCCCCATCTTCTATAGGGACATTGGTGAGGGGGTGGAGTGGTATGTTCAGCTTAGTGGCTGGGTTGGCCCTTACCTAGGGAGGTTACAAAAAGATGGGAGGTAGGTGGTCAGGAGCTGGAGCGGTTTTGTCTTAAAGAGTCCTGGTTGGTGAAGGTGGACCCTGATGCCTTTAATCCACAGTGAACTTACTGACTGCGAAGGCTCCTTGGAGCTCTCTGGCCTGGACTGTTATCACCTATGTCTTCCTCAAGTTCCTCCAGGGGGGTGGCACTGGCAGTACAGGTATGGAGGACTCACCTTGATTATCATCAGTCTCTCTCCTGGGAGCTCCCTCACTGTCTTGCTTCTGATATTCCTTCTACAGACCCCTTGGGTGCTTAGACCTCTAGCATCTGGGTGTTGGGCTAATTTCCCTCAGGCCCCAAGACCTACTAAAATTTCCCTGGCTTCCCAGGTTTTGTGAGCAACCTGCGAACCTTCCTATGGATCCGGGTGCAGCAGTTCACGTCCCGAGGTGTGGAGTTACGTCTCTTCTCTCATCTGCATGAACTCTCACTGCGCTGGCACCTGGGCCGGCGTACTGGGGAGGTGCTTCGGATTGTGGACCGGGGAACATCCAGTGTCACAGGACTGCTCAGGTGCCACACCAGTGGAAAGTGCATGGGAGGACGGGCAGGGAAGACTCAACTCAAGCTGCTCAGCCCCTCCTACCTTTGTTTGGCCTTTTTGGCCAACAGCTACATAATGAGTTTTAGCCTCTCTTGGACTACTTAAGGTTCTGTCTCAAGAAACTAAAAATGGGGGCTAGAGAGAAGACTCTACAGTTAAGAGTACACACTGCTTTTGCAGAGGACCTGAGTTCAGTTCCCAACACCACTTCCTCAGGCAGCTCACAGCCACCTGTCCCTCTAACTCCAGAAGATCTGACACTGTCTTCTGGCCCTCTGAGGCCCCTCCCACACCTACAAACATGCACAGAATTCATCAGAAAAGAAATGAAAATATAGATAGACCAAATCTTTTTTTTAAATATTTATTTATTTTATTTATATGAGCGCATTGCAGCTGCCTTCAGACACACCAGAAGAGGGCATCAGATCCTACTGTAGATGGTTGCTGGGAATTGAACTCAGGACCTCTGGAAGAGCAGTCAGTGCTCCTAACCACTGAGCCATCTCTCCAGCCCAGACCAAGTCTTTTGAGTTCCATTCATTTCTCCAGAGTTTTCCTACTATGTTTAATATGTTAAACTATGTATTTTGTTTTAAATCTCTGAAGACTCAGAACTAATATGGTACTGTGAACATCTTTTTAAACCAAAAGATTCCATGACATAGGTTCTTTTTTGAAATTGCCTTAACAAAATCTCATGGGGATTAGTTGTTGTTGTTGTTTTTTTGTTTGTTTTGTTTTTTTTTTTTCTTTTTTTGAGACAGGGGTTCTCTGTGTAAAAGCCCTGGCTGTCCTGGAACTCACTCTGTAGATCAGGCTGGCCTTGAACTCACAGAGATCCCCAGTACATCACTACAACCAACTGAAATTACCTTTCATCCATGCACAAAGATCTCTCTTAATTGATAGAGGTTACTTTGTTGTTTTGGAGTTTTGTGTTTTTAGTGTGTGTGGGGTGTGTGTGTGGGGTGTGTGTGTGTGTGTGTGTGTGTGTGTGTGTGTGTGTGTGTAGAACACTCCATCCATATCCTCAGCCCTTTCTTTACCTGGGCTAGCCTGCCTTAATCTCAAGAGGGCTGGGATTATAGCCTTTGCCACCAGGCCTTCTTAGCCATCTACCTCTTGAGGAATATTTAGATTCATTCTAGTCTGTTGTTACAAATGAAACTACCCTAAAGTAAGTCCCTGGGGGTAGGATTCCGGCTCTCAGTCCTCAAGCCTTTCTCTCCTTGACTTACCCTTCTAGCTACCTGGTGTTCAACATCATCCCCACCCTGGCCGACATCATCATTGGCATCATCTACTTCAGCATGTTCTTCAATGCCTGGTTTGGCCTCATTGTGTTCCTGTGCATGAGTCTTTACCTCAGTGAGTGCTGCCCTGGGGAACCATCTCCCTGAACTGTGGAGGGTCTTCCTTGGCCATGAGCCCTACATCTCACCTTCAGCAGGCTGAGGACCGGTAGGCTAGACTAGGCTCTGTTTACTGCTAGTGTCATAGGGAGGTCTACCCCCCTGTTAAGGTAAAACAGATGAAAGCCTGGGACGGGCATGGATGACATATTACGTCCTCACTGTGTGACCAGTCCAGGAAGACCTATGTAGCACAGTGCATCTTTTACATGAAACTTTGCAGGGCTATAAAGATACCTTGTACGCAGTTCCTTTCTTTGGTGAATTTACAGTTTTTTCTCCAGGTCTGGGTCTCTGGGTGCTAGCCTAGGTTTGGTATGTGTGGCACAGGGGATAGCCATCTATATTTGGTCTCAGCTGTTAGGGATGATGTCTTGTTCTTTCCACTGCTGTCCTCCTCCTCCAGTCCTGACTATTGTGGTCACTGAATGGAGAGCCAAGTTTCGCCGCAGTATGAACACACAGGAAAATGCTACCCGGGCGCGAGCAGTAGACTCTCTGCTAAACTTTGAGACGGTAACAGTGGCTCTGAGATGGCGGTGGGAAGCAAGGGCAGGTGGAGGAGCATGATGGGAGATAAGAATCTTGAGGGGATATTAGAGATTGGGAAGAAGCGGAGGCGGTGGATCTCTCTGAGTTCAAGCCCTAATCTGGCCAGCAGAGCCTGTTTCGGGTCAAGCAGGCGACAGAGCAAGACCCCATCTCAAAAAAATTTTTTATTTAAAATAAATGTAGAAATTTGGACAAAGGGATCAGGACTCTGGAGAGAATGATCCCTCAGCTGTGTACTGTGTGAATCCATCAGGTGAAATACTACGGTGCCGAGGGTTATGAAGTAGAACGCTATCAAGAGGCCATCCTCAAGTTCCAGGTGAGAGGACTCATGGGAGCTGTCTTTACCAGACCCAAGGAGAGTGAGACCCAGGGCTTAAGCTGAAGATGCTGGCACCCAGAGTGGGATTTGGTGGTAACTAACCCACATAGGCCATTCCTTCCTCCTGATTTTTTTTATCCCTAGGGTTTGGAGTGGAAGTCAACTGCTTCACTGGTTGTACTGAATCAGACCCAGAACCTGGTGATTGGACTTGGGCTCCTTGCTGGCTCCTTGCTTTGTGCATACTTCGTCAGTGAGCAGAAGCTACAGGTGAGGCAGAATCATGAAAGAAAGGAGGCAGAGAAGGTGTGAGCCACTAGACTCCTGGATGGCATGTAACAGTGAGAGCAGCCTGCAGGCTTCCTGTGACATATTGCTTCTCCGGGTCTCTCTAGGTTGGGGACTTTGTGCTTTTTGGCACTTACATCACCCAACTGTACATGCCTCTCAACTGGTTTGGCACCTACTACAGGTAACCTGGTTCCTGTCCCTTCCCTGCTCGGGGTGCATTGCTAGCTCTCGGTTCCTTGAGAAAGCCCCGGCCTTTGCTCTTGCAGGATGATCCAGACTAACTTCATTGACATGGAGAACATGTTTGACTTGCTGAAAGAGGAGGCAGAAGTGAGTAGGGGGAGGAATAAGATGGTGTAGGGGGAGTTTCTTGTGTCCAGACAATCCCAGGCCAGTGATGGTAGCGCATGTTGGCTGTGTTCTTCAGGTGAAGGATGTTCCTGGGGCAGGGCCCCTTCGTTTTCACAAGGGCCGGATTGAGTTTGAAAATGTGCACTTCAGCTACGCTGATGGGTGAGCTCCACCTTTTTGCTCACTTTTTTCCCCCCTCATATATTGGCACACTGCCTTCCTGCCCTGCATCTTGCTCTGAATCCCAGCTTTGCAACCTACCACTGTGGAGTAGGGAACAGGGAGCCTAGACAGGAGAGGGTAAGGACCATTATTAGTAGCTCTGGGGATGGAAAGCCATCTACTACTAGGTGATCCAGTAGATCCACTACTAAATCCACCACCCTCGCTTACAGGCGGGAGACCTTACAAGACGTGTCCTTCACTGTGATGCCTGGACAGACGGTGGCTCTGGTAAGAGGAGTCCTAGCTACTTGGCTTACATTCCTTGAGTTTCTCTCATTTGGTGTCTATGATGTCTCGTCACGATCCAGGTTAGGCATTCAGTGCCTGGTTATAACAGGCAACAAGACCGAATGTAGCAGCCCTCCTGGATATTGGTAGCCTCTTAAAGAGGGAGCCTTAAAAGCTAAAGGGAAGTCCTGAGAATTTTCTTCCCATGTTTCCAATGTAACAGGTAGGCCCATCTGGGGCAGGAAAGAGTACAATTTTGCGCCTGCTGTTTCGCTTCTATGACATTAGCTCTGGCTGCATCCGCATAGATGGACAAGACATTTCACAGGTAAGGTTGCTGCAGAGAAGACTAATTTAGGGGATTGGTGGAAGAACAGCAAGGGGTGGGCATCCCTGAGATACCAGCCTTGCAAAAAGCTAGGGCCTTGCATGGTATGATGGTGTGCATCTGTAATCTCAGGATGGAGGATAACATGGTCAAGGCCTGCCAGGGCTACAAAGGAGTTCAAGGACAACCAGAGTCTCTAAAGCCAAACCCGGTCTCTACATAACTGGGGGGGGGGGGGGGAGGAGGCTGGAGCTTAACCTAGCAAGGCCCCCCAGGCTTACTTCCCAGCACCTCCAAATGTCTAAAAACCTGGGTCTTCTTAGTACATATGACCAGCAGTCACCCAGGAAAGTAATCAGGTACCATGTGAGGTATGCTTTTCTGTGAAGCAGGCAGAAGCCATGTTTTCTGTTCATGAATGGGAAGGACTTGGAGTGGTTGTGCGACTTGCCCACCCAGCTAAGATTTGTGGTGACCATGGTCCCTGGTGCTTCCTGGAAGCCTGGAGGGATCTCACAAGACAGGGCATTTTTGGTCTTTTGGTCTCAGGTGACCCAGATCTCTCTCCGGTCTCACATTGGAGTTGTGCCCCAGGACACTGTCCTGTTCAACGACACCATTGCCAACAATATCCGCTATGGCCGTGTCACAGCTGGGGACAGTGAGGTAGAGGCTGCTGCTCAGGCTGCAGGCATTCATGATGCCATCTTGTCTTTCCCTGAAGGTGAGGTCCTTCTCTCTACCCAGTGATAACCCTGTTAATCTCTCACATTCAGTTCCACCCCTTCCCTGCCTACTTGGCCACAGAAAACAAGTTTATTTACACGTGACATGAGAGAGGTACTTAATATCCACAGGGTATGAGACACAAGTTGGGGAGCGGGGTCTGAAGCTGAGTGGTGGCGAGAAGCAGCGAGTGGCCATTGCCCGCACCATCCTTAAGGCTCCTGACATCATTCTGCTGGATGAGGTGAGGCCCCAGTGCTTGCCTGTTATTCTCCCATCTATGCCTGAGCAGTTCCCTACCTCACAGTATCCATCTTCACCAAAACCCTATATAAGTCACGAACCCAAACTATCCTCGAGGCCTCCACTAGCAGCCTGCCTCCTCCCCTCCTGGGAACCGCTGGGTAGCAAGAGCATTTCACCTAAGCTCTTTCTGTAGGCAACATCAGCACTGGATACATCTAATGAGAGAGCCATCCAGGCCTCTCTGGCCAAAGTCTGCACCAACCGCACCACCATTGTAGTAGCACACAGGTACAGGACTACAGGGCTGATATGGCTGGCAGTGTGGACCACTTTGGATGCAGGTATTAAGTAACTGATGTCTGACCTCTCAGGCTCTCAACTGTGGTCAATGCTGACCAGATTCTTGTCATCAAGGACGGTTGCATCATAGAGAGAGGAAGGTGAGCCATGAAAGATATAAACAGGGCAGAGGCTCCCAGAGGGTGTCTCCCTTGTTCACCCCCTCTGTTCTCTTTGAGATTGGGGTGAAACCAGTGAGTGGGACTTACCCTTCCTTTATCATCCCAGGCACGAAGCCCTACTATCCCGAGGTGGCGTTTATGCCGAGATGTGGCAGCTGCAGCAGCAAGGACAAGAAACTGTCCCTGAAGAATCTAAATCTCAGGACACGGCGTAGTAATAAAAGGGACCTCTTTCCTTCTAAAGGCTAACTCAGAAAAAGCTATGTTCCCTCTCCTTGCCTTCATTTCATCCTGGTATAGGAGTTTGGTGCTAGCTATTGTAAGGGAAAGGGATCTTCCAGAAAGCACTGTAAGGAAATAAATGGCCTGTGGAAGGGCGGCTGTGGTTTGGTTGTGTGGGGTACTGCAAGGGGCTGCTGCTACTCTTGAGCTGAATGAACATTCCCGAAAAAGAAACACAGCATTCAGACATCTTATTAATTAGCAAGTCTTTATCCTTCCCAGCCGTCTCCCTGTCCACTACACGTGGCAGCCCCAGGGAAAAGGGGGTAACATAATGAAAGAGGCTGTGGGGATTGAGTCTGGTCAGCACCTACCAAGGCCCCAACCACAGAAAGCGCTTCCCGGCCACCCTCTTCTCCAGCAGCGGAGCTAGCTTAGCTGTACGAGCTTCCTTCCTCTCCAGGCTCCATGGAGCGTCCTCCACGTCACTCCTGCTTGTCTCCGTGATCCAGGCTTCTCTGTGATTCCTTTCCCTGTGTACCCTGGAGATGTGAGGGCCACAGTCCTTGGGTGAGCCTCCCTCCCCAAGCCCAGGACCCTAGCACAGGCTGCAGTTGGACGGCTTCAAGCTACGACTCTGCGCCTGGAGCAAGGAGAGGAGAAGGAGGAGACTGTGTGAAGTCAAAGACAGGAGAGGACAGGCTTCATTTCAGGGCTCGGCATGAGCTGGAGTCGCTGGAAGGAAGCAAAGGGGTAATCCCCACAGCAATACTATCCACAACTGGGCATGACCAAGCCTAACTTCTCACCCTCCAACACGGGACCCAGTTCACAGTCCTTATACCTGCTGCTGTTGGTATTCTGCCTCACTGGCTGACAGTGCCTGTGCTAACGCCAAGTCTTCCTCCTCTTGAGAACTGGAAAGGAAGAGCTTAAGTCGGTGACAGTAATATCTAAAAATCTGAGGATGTGATCTGTTTAGTATCATAGTACTGAGTACTTTTTGAGTGTGACCTCCATCTTTATTTTCTATAATCAATATGATATTTAACTGGGCAGTGGTGGCACATGCCTTTAATCCCAGCACTTGGGAGGCAGAGGCAGGCGGATTTCTGAATTCGAGGCCAGCCTGGTCTACAGAGTGAGTTCCAGGACAGCCAGGGCTACACAGAGAAACCCTGTCTTGAAAAACAAAAAACAAAACAAAAACAAAAAAACAAAAAAATATATATATGGTATTTATCAGCATTATTCCCATTGGTATGGCCTTTGGGGATATACGGTTCATCTAATTTTGAAATCAAGTTTTTAGCAATTGTAGTGGGTTGGTGTGGTCCCACCTCCATCCTTCCAAACAGATGGTGTCCTTATTCAGAGTAGGTACCTTGGGACCTGAGGTTTAGCCTCCGCAAGGGATAGTTCCAGGGCCCGCTGCAGGGCCTCGTCCTCACTCTGCAAAGGGAGAGAGAAAGACCAGTTTCCCCAGACTTTACTCTGTGTGGATTTACTTCTGTCTATCCTACCTTTCCCTAACTCACCAAGCCATTCTGCAAAGCAATAACTGGGGTGGCTGTCCTGGGTGGAAGCTGGGGTGTGGCTCTACGAAAGATATTAAACAGGCTGTGGTCAGAGATGTGAAGGGGTTAAAATAGGAAGAGGAAAACTGGGTAGGCCTACCTGCTGGGGGGGGATGACGAAGGCAAGGTCCGACTTGGACTGGGGACAGTGCTTGTAGAAGCCAGACCTTGTGCTCTGGAGATAGCAGCAAGCCTAAAGGGAAGAAAACCATCCTAACATATCTCCCAGGAGAGGCTTTGGATGTCAAGAAGGTAGTCTGTAATTTCAGCTACCTGGAAGGTTCAGACAGGAAAACTGAAAACTCTACAGGGCAGAGTGAGTTCAATGAGAGCCTGGGCAACTTTGGGGAATCTTGTCTCCAAGGAATTAAAGGGGCCTGAAGTAATGTATGCTGTAATTTCAGCACTGGAGGGTCTGAGGCAGGAGGACTGCCACCAGTTTGAAGCCAGCCTGGGCTAAGAAGTGAAACCTCTCAAAACAACAAAAGAAGGGCCAAGGCAGTAGCTCAGTAGTAGAGTGCTTGCCTAGCTTCAATCCACAGTACTGCAAGCAAAAGGGGGCCAAAAGCATAAAGACTGCTTTGGTCAAGGCAGACATGGCCGAAGCAAAGCAAGTAGGGAACTTGGTGGTAATTACCCTGCCCGGCTGGTCGGATGACCTTCCCCAGAGCAATCATGGTCCAGTGGGTGACGGTGCTTGATGCAGAAGTTTCTGCCACAGCGGTCACAAGTCAGTTTCATCATCTCCCGCTGCCGGCAGCCAGAACGTTCACACTTATTGGTGAAGATCTAAAATGAAACAGGGTTTGTTATTTATGAAACTCTTATCTTCTCTATCCCCATGGAGCTCGCTAGCCTTTTAGGTTTGTAGACGTCAGTATACCAAGCTGGGTTGTCTCATTAACCCCTCCATTATTTATTTACCTTGCGTTTTTGCTGTGCCGGATCAGAGCGACAGTCTCTGTCAATGTGCTCTCCCACAGCCCGGTCAGGAGGCTCCCCTCTGGCCACCGGCACAGGCACATTACAGAGGGGGCACACAGGTACCTGGATATCCTATAGTCAAGGGTCGGGAGTCAGTCACTCACAAATACACAAATAGAAAACAAAATTTCCCAGTACCGGGCTTAGAAACACAATGACTAAGAGGGGGAAACATAGCATTGACAGATTCCTGAAAGCATCTGCACCTGCTCTCTTCTCCAGACAACCGCCCCCTGCCACCCTCACGATCGCCCCCTCACCTTTTGGTAAGCTGATCCACAGTGATGCTGGGCGTAGGCCACATGGTCTGCGCAGAAGATGCCGGAGCAGGCATCGCACTTGAGTGGCAAAAAATCTACAGAGAATGGGTCAGATTGCAGGTTCAAAAGGAACCTAGGTGTCCTTTCCCCTTGCTTAAAGCTGCTACTCCAGTAGGAAAAACTCCGCCCTATTTGCAACACATCGCACCTCTACCACAGTACACGATCAATTTGGTCACGCCCCCTAGCCTCCGCCCCCAACTTCGAGCCCCGCCCTCCTGGCCTTTCCAGCTCCAGTGCCCACTCTCCTTGCCCTACCTGCAGTCCCTAGCCCCAGCTGTCCGGCCCCGCCTCCCGCGTGCTCCTCCCCTCACCCAAGCGCTGACAGCTGGGCTCGGAACAGTGAGCCCCGAGGTCCGGAAACTCCATCGCCTGGCCGTGCGGGGCCTGCTGCGGGAAGAAACGAGAGCTGAGCGTGCCAAGGACTCCTGCTCCGGGCCGGGTCCGCAACACAGCAACTCCGGGGGGCTTCTCGCCCCGCCCCTTCCTCTCCCCCGCCCAGCACAGGTTACCGAAGCCTGGGCGCCAGCCGGCCTGCGGCCCCTACCCCTCCTCCCGAGGGCGCGCGCGCACTGACGTCATCACGTTGGGCGGGTCCATCGCGGGCAACAGTAGCTTGCAGGCGGAGAGTCCCAGAAGAGTTGAGCCACGCCCGGGAGCCGGTGTAGAGCTTAGAAGAGTTCTTTTAGAACCAAACAGTGAAGGCAAAGATGGACGTATAGGTAGACACTGATGGTTTGGAAGCAGTCTGGTCTTTGGCCTGCTTCTCACTTCGTTACTTTTCTCTAGCTAGTTCTCAAGGCCAAGACTGCTGCTTTTCTGTAAGAAGTTGAGTTACTATGTTTCTCTGTGGTGCACATTCCTCTCCAGGTTTTAGCGTTGCTATTCACCCTCTACGACATCCCTGGCCCTTGTCAGTATGACCTGAGCACACCTGCTCTGTCATCTCCTCCCCTCCATTCCAGTTTACACCTCACCTCATTGAAATCAGCTGTTGACCAACCTGGTATAGTGTCTCACGCCTTTATTCCCAACACTTGGGAAGCAGATGCAGGCGAATCTTTGTGAGTTCAATGCCAGCATGGTCTACATAGCGAATTCAAGGATAGCTAAGATTACATAGAGACACCCAGTCCCAGGAAAAAAGAAAGAGAGAGGGAAATAATGACCTGTTCCCCCCAGTTTCTTCCTAGAGAACTGTGAGTTGGCTCCCCAGGTAAAAGCATCTTCCACACAAAGGGGACTACCTAAGAGAAAAGGGACATCCATAGCGAAAGGAGAGAAGAAAAACAACCCAGGAGAACTGCTCATCCCTCCCCCCCAATGATAATAATTAAAATATAGTGACGAGTCAGGGACCAGGTTTCATATTGGGTCCTGGCACATAGTATTTAAGAATACAGCAGTCTCAGATGTGAAACTGTATCACCTACAAAGCTAGTTTAAACAGATTCCTGGGTCCTAGGATTTCTGATTCAGTGGGAAGCTCCTGAAGGAGTCGTATGTCTCAACTTGAAAAACATTAGCCTAGCACATTCTCAGTGTTTCTGGAATGTTTTTTTGAATGAAGTGTGGCAGTCATTAAACTGGTGTACACCTTTAGGAATCACAGACTGAGCCCTTCCTGGTTCAGCACATTTTGCTTCTCACATGACTTCTACTTGGAATTAGTGGTCACTCTATCTTCCCATAGGTCTAGACATAGAAACAAGTAAACAGGTGAAATA
The DNA here is from genome assembly GCA_028551405.1 of Uromys caudimaculatus. Taxonomy (NCBI): domain Eukaryota; kingdom Metazoa; phylum Chordata; class Mammalia; order Rodentia; family Muridae; genus Uromys; species Uromys caudimaculatus. Next base: position 65,971,978 of record CM052709.1, on the reverse strand, counting down.
AAGAAACAGTTTCTGCCTCTCAACCTTCCCTCCTCTTTGGTTTTTCACAGTGTCTTCTTCTTGTACCCTTACAACTCTAAGACCAGTAGAAATTAAGGTTGTCTTTCCTGGCTACTTCAGGCAGAAGCCCTATTCTCAGCTCTAACTGTACGCAGCCACCTTGATTTGAGTCATCTGCCAACTTACATGCCTGCCACACTCATATGCTTGTTGGTTGTGTTATATCAGCAATCTTTGGGTTTGATTGAGAAGCCTAGTCTCAATGAATAAAGAGGAAGAGCAATCTATGAGATTGATTCCCGACATCAGCCACAAGCCTCCATGTACACACAAATACATGTCCACACCTACCCACATGTGTGACCACACACATGCAAACAGACACACATAATTATGTGCACACACTTAGGAAATTGGGAAAAGAAAAAGTAATAAAACAAAATCTAACCCTATTTTACGTGGTTTAGTTTAATTTAGTGTAAATAGGATATCCTCATTGGCAAAAATTATTTTTCTCTGACCCTCTATTAAATTCTCAGCCTTCTAATAAAAAGTCAAAAACTGAAGCCAGGTTGAAGTGGAAATTTCTGGTTTCTTTGGAGACTCAGCTGTATCATGCGATGTTCTTCTGAAAACTGTCTTATGAGAGGATATTTTGCAAGAGCAGACACATGGTATTTTTCTGGAAGCTGCTTGGAAAAAGGGCATGTGATGTTTTGCTGGAGTGGATTTGAGAGGACTTGTGGATGTTTGGAAAGGGTGTAAGTATAACCCAACAGACAGTGGACGACACTCTGGCATTGGTTCACTTTGCCGATCTTTGCTGGTCTTCCTTTGATATTTTTCACTGACAATGCTGTGGCATTGGTTCATGTTGCCTTCTTTGCTGATCATTGCTTGTTGTGACTTTGAGACTTCGTAGAGAGAAACGCACCAAATAACTTCTCATGATATTCTGGCTTGTCACTTCTGTGGACTCCAGCCAATTGGCAGAGCCTTGGGGTTTCTTCTGGACTGAACTGCTGTTGCTGTTCTGTGAATGGTGTTTGCAAGTGAATCTAGCCATCGCTGCTGATTCGTGTGAATTGAACTGCTGATATCCTGACAACATTGAAATCGCCCCAAAGAGGTCCACATTCCCCTTTGCCTTATAAACCTTTCCTTTCCACTACCTGTGGTGGTGGTGGGCTAGAAGATAGGTTAAAGTCTTTGAGACCCCTGAATAAGGTAGGTTTTGAAATATCTAAGCCAAAGCAGGTAATGGTGACACATGCCTTTAATCCCAGCATTCAGACAGCATAGGCAGTTGTATCACTGAATTTGAGGCCAACATGGTCTACAGAACAAGCTCCAGAACAGCCAGGTTACACAGAGAAACTCTGTCTCAAACAAAACAAAGTCAAAGTAAAAAATTTTGCATGGCTTAAAGTCCAAGTACCACAGGGCCTGGTGGCACAGGCGTGTAGTCTCAGCTGCTTGGAAAGGCTAAAGCAGGAGAATAACAAATTCAAGGATAACTAGGGTTACTTCAGGGAGGCCTTGCCTCAAAAAGTCAAAGGAGGCTGGCGACATGGGCAAGGAATGCTTGCCTAGTATGCACAATCTAGTTTTAGTTCTCAGAAATGTCTGACAGTCTAACAGGTGAAATATCTGTGTTTAAATCCGCAGACTTCAATTAATTTTAGCTAATAGAGTAAAAAATAGATAACATGAGCCAGTGAGTTGACTCAGCTGGTAAAGGCACTTGCTGCCAAGCCTTCAGGACAGACATACTGAAGGGAGAAAACAGACTCTTAAAGTTCTGTTCTGACCTTCAAATGTGTATTGTGGCATGTATGCATACACAACACACACACACACACACACACACACACACGCATACACAAATTTTAAAAATTAAAAAAAAAAAAAAAAGCCAGGAGATGATAGTACACTCCTTATTCCCAGCACTCAGGAGGCAGAGACAGGCAGATCTCTGAGTCTGAGGCCAACCCCAAAGGCATAGTAAGGTAGGAAACAATTTAAACTGCTATAACATACTCCCACAGTAGCATAAAGAAGAAAGAAGTTTCATTTCTTGCTTGTACTATAATCTGGAACTAGTACGACATTCAGAGGTCCCAGCTCCTCCTCATTTTGTTGCTTTATCATCTCTGAGGTGTCTGCATTAACTCATCTATTTCCAATTAATTGCAGGCAACAGAATACAGGAAAAGAAAAAGAGGGCCTACCTCTGACCCTGAGTCCGCTTGTATCATATCTGGATACTTTTCGTTGGCTGGCACTTAGTTATATGGTCATTCTAGGCTCCAGGGGAGCTGGAAAATGTAGGTGGCCATGTGCCCAGTAAATTTCAGGAAGAGTAGATATCTGTAAAACAATCAGTGTTACAAAGGTAAGGACATGCTAAGCGTGAAATAATGAAACAAACTTTAGGTGGTGTAAAGCTTTTGTCTTGGCTCATGGGTTTTGATCTGGAGAACAACAGGATAGAGTGTTGCTCTGTCAGGTCCTATTGTGACCTGGCTCTGTTGGTTGTCTGCCCAATATCCACACCCCACCTCTCTTCTTAAAGACAAACCTCAATTAGTGATCGTATACTGAGCAGGTGTGTTTTCTTATTGATGGATGTCTTTGCATTTCCAGATTGATTTCTCTCTCTCTTCTTCCTGTCAGCTTTGGGGATTGAACCAAGGATTTACAGGGCAAGGGATGTGCTCTTAAATTACATCTCCAGCCCCTTTTCATTTGTTTGTTTGTTTGGTTTTATTTGTTTGTTTGCTTTGCTTTGTTTCTCTATGTAGCCCTGGCTGTCTTGAATTCAATCTGTAGCCCAGGCTGGCCTCAAACTCAGAGATCCACCTGCCTCTGCCTCTGGCTCCCAAGTGCCGGGATTAAAGGCGTGCACCATCACTGCCCGGCTCTTTTTATTTTGAGACAGTGCCTCTTCTCTAAGTTGCCCAGAATGATCTCAACTTTGTGGTCCTCCCTAAGCCCCGCCTCAGCCTGGTGAGTAGCTAGGATTGTAGACACTGACCAACTAGAGTGAGTCTTTTTTTTTTTTTAATGTATATGAGTACACTGTAACTGTCTTCAGACACACCAGAAGAGGGCATCAGATTCCATTACAGATGGTTGTGAGCCACCATGTGGTTGCTGGGAATTAAACTCAGGACCTCTGGAAGAGCAGTCAGTGCTCTTAACCACTGAGCCATCTCTCTAGCCTTAGAGCCAGTCTTTTAAAGTAGATGGTTTTGTTAATGTTGTTGTTGTTTTATGATAGCACAAGACTTTAATCCAGCACATGGATGTAGAGGCAGGATATTTGTGAATCCCAGGCCAGTCTAGCTACAGAGTGAGTTCTGGGCCAACAAAACCTACATAGCAGGACCCAGTTTCAAATCTTTACCCATTACCCTTATTAATAAAAACCATGTTTGCCAGGTGGTAATGGCACAAGCCTTTAATCCCACCATTTGGGAGGCAACAGCAGGCAGATCTCAGTGAAAATGAGGCTAGCCTGGTGCACAGAGCAAGTAACAGGACAGCCAGGGCTACACAGAGGAACCCTGCCTCAAAAAAAATAAATAAATAAAAATAAAAAAATAAAAAGATAGACAGATAGACAGATAATAAAACATTAAAAAAAATAAAACCATGTTTTTCCAAGTGTGGTGGCCTACTCCTATGATGCCAGCACCTGAGGCTGGAGCAGAGGGATAACTAGTTTGAAGCTAGCAGGGGTAAATAGTGAGACCTATCTCAAAAAAAAAAAAAAGAAGAAGAAAAAGAAGAAAAGAAAGGCAGGCCTCTAGAGTTCCTGTTAACTTTAAACACATTTTTAAAACATGTATTTAATATTCAATATGCATATATATGTGTTCTCAGACATACTAAGGCACAAAGACTCATCCTTATGTTTTGATATGCTTATTTACTTCGTTGCTCTTTTTTACATTTGATATTCTATTCCATTCTATTTGCTTTTTAAAAGATACTGGTTGCAGTATAATATGGATCTTTTCATCCCACTGTGATGGTTAATTTTATGTCAACCAGACACAGCTAGCTAGAGTCATATGACAGGGAAACTTCAATTGAGAAAATGCCTCCCTAAGATCTGGTTGATGGGCCCAGCCCATGTCGAACAATACCATCCCTAGGCTGGTGGTCCTCGTTCCTGTAAGAAAGCAGGCTGAGCCATGATGAGTGAACCAGTAAGCAGCACCCCATTATGACCTCTGTCTGCATCAGTTCTTGTCTCCAGGTTCCTGCCCCATTTGAGTTCTTGCCCTCACCACTTTTGACCAGACAGAATTGTGAATGAAATAAACCCTCTCTTCCACAAGTTGCTTTTGGTCATGGTGTTTCATTACAGCAGTAGTAATCCTAAAACACCCACCATCCCATTAATAATTTGCAATCTAAAATTGAGTTGGGGGGATAACTTCTGTAAGCCAATTAAACTACCTTCATTTCCCTTGAGCTTCGCATGTGTAAAAAAAAATAAACTTTTAAAAAGACAAACATGTTAACCACTTTCTTTTTAAAAGATACCACTAGTGACCTTTCTAGTAAACCACTTTCATCTGTCTCTCTTAGAAAGTCTTGTAGTGTGGGTGACTGACAATTGCCTATTGATAAAAGCAGTTTGCACGAATTGATAAGGCTGTTCCTATGTAGCCCTGAAGAGACATTAACTCCAAATGCATCCTGAGGCTTCCATTTGTTTTGAATATTAATCAATTGACTTTATAACCTAGTAACTTCAAGACTTATTTCCAGAAAAGATTGAGAATTTTTGTATTCCTTATTAATGATTCAAATGTTAAAATGTGGTTGTCTTTTTTTTTTTTTTTTTTTTTTTTGAGATAGGGTCTTATTGTAGCCCAGCTTTAAGCTCTCTATGTGTAGCCAGTAATGACCTTGAACTCCTGAGCTGCCTCCACCTCCCCAGTGCTGGGATTACAAGCATGAGACACCACACATGCCCAGTTTTAGGCAGTACAGAGGAGTAGTGGTGAATTAGAGCTATAATCTGGTTGGTTAGTTTTGCTAGAGACTATCTCACTGTATTCCCGGCAAGTCATGCTCAGCTCATTTTTGTTTGTTTGAAATAGCCGTGCTATGAAGCCCAGACTAGCCTTAGATTTGTGGCAAACCTTCTGCCTCAAGTGCTGGGATTATAGGCTTGGGCTACCATACCCAGCTCTTGCTATACATTTAGATGAAAATTTGTTTCTGCTTCGAAATTACTTGTGACATCCATCACTCAGCCTTTTAAACAAACCAAAAAACAAAATAGTGAGTGAACAAGCCAATTCCCTGAAGATGGTAGAAAAAATAGGCAGGAAAAGTCGAAGTCACTGGTAAAGGTGACTAACCCCGGACAGTAATCTGCACTCTTGGTACAGAAGTGAATAAATGTCCTTGTGAGTGAGACTGTATATTTTGCAACCCCAAACTCTCTTTTAGATAACAGCTGTTATGGTAGTTTATCTTAATAAAAATGAGCATTTGCCAAGTCAGAACTCTTTACTGGCTTACTGTCTACATCCTGTTGGTTTTGATGGGAGCTGTAGAACAGTTGCTAGACTCTGAAAATGAACACCCAATATCTTGAAAGGCTCTCCATATATAATGTACTGTATTAATAGTCCATTGACTAGGGCTAATATCAGTCAATAATAGAATAGTTGCCTAGCATAAGTCAGGTCTTGGGTTTGAGCCCCACCAACGCATGTAGATACATGGTATGTATGCATATTCTGTTCATTGAATTAATTTTCTTTGTTTATAAATGATTTTGTATTCATTCATTAGTTTATTTAGGATTGATCCTAGACCTTGGGCATGCTAAGCATACCCTCTACCACTGAGATGTATCCCTAACCACTTAATTTTGTTTTCTTTTTTTGAGACAAGGCTTCTCTGTAGCCCTGGCTGTCCTGGAACTCACTTTGTAGACCAGGCTAGCCTCCAACTCAAGAGATACAACTGCCTATGCTTTCTGAACGCTGGAATTAAAGGCATTGTACACCACCACTGCCTGGCCCTAGCCACTTAATTTAACAAGTAAACTTAACTTATTATTTCCAAGTGAAACTATAATCAGATGGTTTCAGGAACTATAGTTTTTGTTTTCCATACTATGCTCATCAGTGGTTTTAGAATTATGGGCTTCCAGTTAGAGGAACTTTGGTGGGGGACAGACAAAACAAAGATGAACAGTATATCGTTCTCATTCCCATTGTATGAATGGCTAAAGGGTTTGAGAACTCAGAGGGGGGGAAGAGGGGGAGGAAGATGAGGAGGAGGAAGAGGGAGGGAGGGAGAGAGAGAGAGAGAGATTGATTGATTGATTGATTGATTGATTGATTTTGAGGAGTTCTCGCTTAAGCATAAATCCAAATGGTTTGATGGCTTTTGTTTGACGTTTATAGTGTTGGAGATGGAAGGAAGCCTATACATGCTGAGCAAGCACTTTGCCACTGAGCTACATGTTAGGCCCCTGCCTAGAATATTGTAAATTTTTGTTTGTTTTTGAAGCAGGGTTTCTCTGTGTAGCTCTGGCTGTCCTGGAGCTCACTCTGTAGACCAGGCTGGCCTCGAACTCAGAAATTTGCTGCCTCCACCTTCCAAGTATTGGGATTAAAGGCGTGGGCCACCACCTGGCAGATATTTTGTCATAATGAATTTACCTCAATAAGAGAGGCTGACACTCCCAACATCTTCTTAGATACTCTTTTCCCTACTGACCTGTTACATCCGGGCAGCCACTGTTATTCATTATCACTGCTTGCTACTATGTCCCTTAGTTTCAGAGAGAAGGCGGGACAAACCAGTCTCAGCTCTCCCAACACATAGCTCAGATGTAGTTTCCTTAGTTCCCCAATAAACGAGAATGCTGAAGGAGATCTAATAATGATTTGCAACTTGCATGGCTGTTTCAGGTGATGTCAATTATCAACTGAGCAGTGTTAAGTCTTTTATAGATCAACAAAGCATACCAACCTGCTAAACGGCTTTGCCCAGCAGCAGTGTTAGCCACACTAATGAGCCATAGCCTCATGGAATAGCAGACATTGGCACCACTGAAAGTTAGCAAGTGCAGTCATGGCCAGATACCTCTAATTTCAGCTTCAGTGGGCTTAAAGCAGACAAGGTCAAAGTGAGAATCACCAGCAAGATTGTCTCGTCCTGATTCTACTCAAGCTGAGGCTAAGAGGGATTAAGTTACTTGCTTAAAGAGATAAAATCTGAACCCAGATTTTTTTATTGTTTCTCAAGACAGCTTTTCTCTGTTTAGCTCTGGCCGTCCTGGGACTTGCTCTGTAGATCAGGCTGGCCTCGAACTCAGAGGCTGGATTGCCTCTGCCTCCTGAGTGCTGGGGCTAAAGGCATGTGCCACCACACCAGGCTGAACCCAGATTCTTTAAATTGTCTTTGGTCCTGTATTCTTTTTTTTTTTTTTTTTTTTCTTTTTTGGTTTCTTGAGACAGAGTTTCTCTGTGTAGCCCTGGCTGTCCTGGAACTCACTCTGTAGACCAGGCTGGCCTCGAACTCAGAAATCCGCCTGTCTCTGCCTTCCAGGTGCCGGGATTAAAGGTGTGCGCCACCGCTGCCTGGCTGGTTCTGTATTCTTTTGTTTTGTTTTTGTTTTTTGAGACAGGGTCCTGACTATGTACCCTGTCTGTCCTGGAACTGGCTATGTAGAGTAGGCTGGCCTCTAACAAAGAGATCCGTCTGCTTCTGCCTCCCAAATGCTGGGATTAAGCCGGGCAGTGGTAGCGCACGCCTTTAATCCCAGCACCTGGGAGGCAGAGACAGGCGGATTTCTGAGTTCGAGGCCAGCCTGGTCTACAGAGTGAGTTCCAGGACAGCCAGGGTTACACAGAGAAACCCTGTCTCGGAAAAAAAAAAACAAAAAACAAAAACAAACAAACAAACAAAAAAAACCCCAAAAATGCTGGGATTAAAGGCGTGTGTCACCAACGTTAGCACCTGTTCTAGATAGTGTACACCACCTCCCATAAATCTACTCTATAATGTCCTTAACAGCTGAAACATGGAGTTGTTTGTTGAAACACAATCTTACTATATATCCCAAGATGATCTAAACCTTGTAATCCTCCTGCCTCAGCAGTCTGAGTGCTGAGATTGTGCTCATGTGGCCCATTGTTTCTGTTCACAATTCTAGTGCAAGGCGAGGGACCCACATCTGCTAAGGACCTACCTCCTTGCTGGCAGAGCCCCAAAACTGCAAGAATCAGAAAGGCAGGAGAGGCTTAGCCACACAGGATTTAGTAACAGAACCAATCCTGAGAGAATTCATTACAGCCCCATTGGTCCTTAAATGTCCCACTTGACCACTATTAAAATCTCATTAAGAGGATTAGATTTATTTTTTTTCTTGTAATGTGATAGCTAGGCAAACACTTTACCAGCAAGCTAATACTCTTTAGTGGGTATTGACTCTCAATATAAATTTCAAAATGGATAAACCATATATAAATCATAGCAAAGTCTTGCTGGAGGAACATGTCCTCAGACTCTTTCCTAATCTAGACAGTCGTGTGGTGGCACTCTCGTACCCTGAGAAAAGGCAGGACTATTCTCTAGAGTAAATTAGAGGGACTTTCTGCTGAATGAGTGTAGGCAGGAGGAGACGTCACAGCCTGTCTTCTCTCCAGGACCCAGGACAATGCACCAGACTGGATACTACAAGTTTTTTTCCATTGACCTAAGCAGACTTAAAGATTAATGGATATTGCCACTGGAAATTTCAACAAACGTTGACCCTGGGGCCTGAAGAGATCACTTGGCAGTTAAAAGCACTTAGTACTCTTCTTCCAGAGGACCCAAGTTTGGTTCCCAGTACTCATATTGATCAGCTCAGAAATGCCTGCAACTCAACTTCCAGAGGATCTGATGCCCTGTTCTGGCCTTCACAGTTTCCTGCGTGTGTGTGGTGCACTTAATATAACCCAGACACACACACACACACACACACACACACACACACACACACACACACACACACACACTCATGAAAATTAGAATTTAATTAAAACAAAGAATTAATAGACTCAGAAGGAAGGCTAAGGACAATTTTATTTGCGTTTGAGAGAGAAACAACAGGCAGGCAAGCTACAAACCTTGACCTCTGCCCAGAAGTGGGAGATAGAAAAGAGTTATATACCTTCTATAATGGAGGTTGGCAAGTAGCCCAGGGCAGAAGGGATGGGTGGCTTCAGAGAAAGAAAAAGTCAATAGTCTTTGGAAAGGATGCCTAGGCTTTGGTTAGTAACCAAAAGAAAAAGAGATACTTACTATTCCCATAGTCCCAGCATGTGTTCAGGTGTATTAGATTTCCTGTGGGGTGGACTCCTGGCCAGGTGATTGACAGGCACAGTTGGATTAACTCTCAACTAAGGAATCAATAGTATGTAATGTTCTAATCCTTGGAGCATATCAGAAGCTCATGTCTCCAGCCAGGGCTAGAGATTTTTCCATTCTTCTGACTAGGAGTGGTGGAGCTGACCTTCACCTTCTAGCGTTACAGTAAAATAGAAGTGGAGCCCAAAACCCACCATGAGGGAAGGGTTCATCCTCAATGACCTCTGACCTCTAACCCATCCTCCCTCCCTACTTCGTCCCTCTATTCCCCCATTTCTGGAGATCAGGTCTCATGCCTTCAAACTTTTTATGTTGCTGAGGATGACTTTGAACTTGTAATCCTCCTGCCTCTATTTCCCAAGTGTTAAGATTATGGATGTGGAACACTACACCCACTTTATATTTCTGTTGTTTTCAAAATCATTTTCTCAAGCTTATGTGGTAGCCATTCATCCAAATTTCTCATTTCGGTGATCATATTTTTCATATAAAAACTTTCCTTTCTGTTTATCTTTATTTTTAGTTTCTTGCTCCTGTGTATTAGGTTTTTAAAAATCTGCTGTCTGGGGATATTGTATTAATCAGAAATATGTAATTATCTGTATAGTTTTTGTACTAGTCAGTCTTTCCCCACTGTGACAAAATACCCAAGAGAAACAGCTTCAAAGTGGTAAGCTTCCTTTGGCTCATGGCTGTATAGGTTTAGTCCACAGTCCCTTCTCCCCATTGCTGTGGGCTAGGACATCAAGGTGAAGAAAACATGATTTAAAAAGCTGCTTATCTCTTGCCAGGTGGAAGGAGAGAGGAGAGAGGAAGGGTCTAGGGTGAGAGCATATACCCTCCAAAGGCACCCCCCTCAGGGACATAATCCTCCAACTCACTTCCACCCCAATAGCCATTGAGCTATGGCGCCATCAGTGGATTAACCCATTCATAAAGTGAGCACCCTTAATCCTCTGCCATCTAGAAGCTGAGGACTCAGCACACAAGTCTCTCTTTGTCTCTCTGTCTCTCCCTGTCTATCTCTCTCTGTCTCTCTCTTTCTTTCTCATATATGTATGTTTGTGTGTGTGTTTACTGGAGATGGTAATGGAGAAGTGAACATGAGCCAAAGTATAGTATACCTGTATTAAAATGTCATAATGAGCCAGATGGTGGTGGCACACACCTTTAATCTCAGCACTCGGGAAGCAGAGGCAGGCATATCTGTGAGTCTGAGTCTAATCTGGTCTACAGGGTGAGTTCTAGGACAGCCAGGGCTACACAGAGGAAACCCTGTCTTGCAAAACAAAAAGCAAAAAGTCACATGAAACCCATTATTTTGTATACAAAAGATATCACCTTTCCTTTCTTGTTTCTTTCTTTCTTTTTTCTTTTTGTTTTTTTAAGACAAGGTTTCTCTTTGCTGACCTGCTTCTGCTTCCTGAATGCTAGGATTATAGGCATGTGGCACCACTACCCAGCCTAACATTTTTCTAAAGAGAAAAGGAAAAACCAAAACCCAAAACAACAACAACAAAAAATGGATCAGTCATGAGACTTTTTAGGGGACTTGAGAACCAACTCCTGAAAGTTGTCCTCTGATCTCTATCCCCTGACCTCCATACTTGTACCACAGCAGTGGGCACCTATATCACCCCCGCCCACCCCCACCCCCACCCCCACCCCCACCCCCACCCCCACCCCCACCCCCACCCCCACACCCTTAAAGTTAAAAACAGCACTCAGGAGGCAGAGGCAGGTGGATCTCTGTGAGTTTGATGCCAGCCTGGACTACAGAGCTAGTTCCAGGACAGCTAAGACTACACAGAGAAACCCTGTCCAAAACCAAAGCAAAACAACCCAAAAAACCACCACCACCACCACCACCACCACCACCACCACCACCACCACCACCACCACCACCACCACCACCCCAAACTGGAAAAATTCTGCCAGGGCCCACATCCCAGTGCCAGTGGATACCAGGTGCTGCAGATGGACAGACAAGAGAGAGAGAGAGAGAGAGCGAGAGCACAGTGAACTTTGCTAGCATCTCCATGCTTATTTTATCTTTATAGTGAGAAACATATTTACCTGGTGTGATGCTGGGAATCCAGTCGTGAATATGCTAAGCAAGTGCTCTACCACGCAGCACCACCCCATGCCACCAACTTCGTTTAGCTTGTTTATTTCTCTATACACAGGGCATACTCTATCCCAAGCTGGCCCCAAACTTCCTATATAGTCCAAGGATGACTTTACATTGTTTTTTTTTTTTCAAGTTTGATTTTATGCATATGGATATCTTGCTCGTATGTATGTCTGTGACTGGGCATTAGATCTTGTAGAATTGGAGTCACAAATAGTTTTGAACTGCCACGTGGGTGCTGAGAATCAAACCTGGGTTCTCTGGGAGAGGAGCAATGAGCTTAACTGTGGGACCATATCTCTAGCCTGACTTGGAACTTTTGAATCTCCCGATTCTGCTCCGTGAGTGCTAGGATTATAAGCTTGCAGATCCACCCCACAACTTTGTGCATGCTAGGCAAACATACCCACATTTCCAGCCTCGACAACTCATTCTTAAAGCAAAATGTTCATCATTTACTTTGTAATGTTTTATTTTTATCTTATTATTGTGTGTGGTGTGGGTATGTGTGCCGGTATACACATGCCATGGCCACATGGAAGTTAGAGGACAAATTTTACAGTTGGTTCTGTCTTTCAGGCTTTGAGGTAGGAGTTTCTCTTGTTTCTGCTGTGATCCTTACTCCAGGCTAGCCTGCCTGCAGGCTTCTGCATGATTCTCCTGTCCTTGTCTCCCCTCTCACTATAGGGATTCTGGGATTATAGATGCACCTCACCAATTCCACCTTTTTTTATATATGGGTTCCAGGAATTGAACTCATGTTGTCAGACTTGGGCAGATCAATTAATTTTTACTACAGTACATTAACCTGCCAAACTACCTCACCATCTCAATGTTTTCATTTTATAAAGTAGATGGAAACCTGGAATGGTCACACTTACTTTTAATCCTAGCACTTTGGAGGCAGAGTCAGGCAGATCTCTGTGTGTTTACAAACTGTCTACATGGAAAGTTCTAGGCTAGCCAAAGCTACACAGTGAGACCCTGTCTCAAAAAATTCTTTTCTAAAGTGGCACATACCCATAATTCCAGCATTTGGGCAGTAGAAACAAGAAGATCAGGAAACTCAAAAGTCATCCTTTACTACTTACAGGTTTGAGGCCAGCCTGGAATACATGTAACAATGTTTCAACCCCAGTACCAAAAAGTATTTACCCTTCATAACCTGCTACTAACACACTGGGGATCATGTAGCCCTGGCTGACCTGGAACTCACTATGTTGACCAGGTTGGTTCCAAATTTGTGGTGGTCCTCTTCTGTGTGTCCCAAGTGCTGGGATCACAGGTGCGTACTCTCACAATTGGCTGGGAACATAGGGATTTTGAGGGATGCTATGACTGAATATAGTTGTGCCTAATTTCATCTATTGAAACTTAATATCCTAAAACATTTTGGGCACCAATGACTACCCTCATCAATCACTGTTCTACAGTTCCTACTCCAGGGCTTCTCAGTCCAACAATAGATTAAGTCTTTCCTTGCCTGGATCAGTCAATATATAACCAAGGCCTAACACCGTAAAATCTACAAGAAAATAAATAATCCCTTTTATCCTTCTGTCATGTAAGGACACAGCCACAGCATTCTTTGGAAGACACAGCAGTTAATCCTACTTGGAAGTAGATTAGCCTTCACCAGACAATGAATTTGTTAGATCCTTGGTCTGAAGACTCCCCAGCTTCTGAAATGGTGAGAAATAAAAGTCTGTTTATAAATTATCCAGATGAAGATGTTCATTATCATCAAAATGTCAGCAACAGTGGTCTTGAAGCAGGAGGACATCAACATTCAGACCACAGCAAGTGTGTGACATAAATACAAAATTAGATAGCCCAACGCTCCCATATAATCAGCACTCAGAATAAAACGGGCTAGGAGTAGTGCAGTGATGATACTTATTTGTATTTGTGGGGCCCTTGGCTCAGTTCCAGCAGCAAAATAGAGGAAAATATATAAACTGAATTTCAGAAAAAAATATATATATTCTGGTGGAAGCTCTGGTCTGGGAAAAGGAATTGAACTAAAATTTAGACCATATAAGTATATGACTAAGAACCAAATAGGGGAATACGTGAACTGCCCAGGAGGAGTAAGCAGAGCACAGTGGGGCATGGCCAATGATGCTCAATGCTATGCTTGTGTTTAAAAGAGAAGAAAGCTGACTTCAGTGCAGTGGCTCTCAACCTGTGGGTTGCAACCCATTTCGCAAACCTCTGTCTGCAAAATATTTACAATTCATAACAGTAGCAAAATTACTTATGAAGTGGCAATGAGAAAGAGCTTATGGTTAGGAGCACAACATGAGGAACTACTTTAAAGGGTAGCAGCATTCTGCAGGTTAAGAACCACTGCTTTAGTTGGTTAGGAAGAGCAAAGGGGCAATGTTCCCTCCATGATAATATCACTCTTAGAACCACTGTAACTTTAAAGGTCATTTGGGAGATGATGATGTTCAGTGGGAGGGCTCTTGTCCTGCCCCATCCCACGCCACCAAAATCACTAATCCTGTCTGTTTTTTTTTTTTTTTTTTTTTTTTTTTTTCCTGTAATACCAGCCCTCCAGAGGCTGTGGCTGGAAAACCAAGCGTTAGAGGTTAGCTTGGGCTACATAATGAGACACTGTGTCAAAAACCAAACCAAACCAAACCAAAAAACCAACCTGCCGCTCCCCCATCTTCCTTAGACCATTCTGTTTTGCTGTGTCTTGGCCAGAAAACTAAATTCTATCTAGCATTTTTATCTATCAATGGCCACTCAAATAATTAATTTCTGCCTTCTGAAGTCTTTCTGACAAAAAACTTTGAAGGCTGTTGACATAATCTACCTTTTTTTTTTTTTTTTTTTGGACTAAACATTCCCAGTTCCTCCAAGAATTCTGCCTACTATATCCAACCTCTGTTAGTCTTCTCTTGGGTACCCTGAAGTCTTGTTAATTTGCCAATAAACACAACACACAAAGCCATCCTCCGGTAGCATGCTAACTTGGGCATGGTGCATTAGTATTACCTTATCCAATACTACATTTTCATTAAGGCAGACAAGCTACACTATTAGCTATTTGGATACATAAGTTAACTAAAATGTATTGTCTCCTCCCTGAACGTAAACCATGTAACACACTCTTCTCATCTGTTCTTTTCTTTCTTTTCTTTTTAAAAAGGATAGGGTCGCAGGGCAGTGGTGGCACACACCTTTAATCCCAGTACTTGGGAGGCAGAGACAGGCGGATTTCTGAGTTCGAGGCCAGCCTGGTCTACAGAGTGAGTTCCAAGACAGCCAGGGCTACACAGAGAAACCCTGTCTTGAAAAACCAAAAAAAAAAAAAAAAAAAAAAAAAAAGATAGGGTCTTTTATATAGCTCAGGCTGGCCTCAATGGCCTCAATCTATCCTCAGTCCTTTAGTTTTACCCTCGTGGGTATCGGAACTCTGTGTGTGTGTATGTCCTAATAATAGGTTTCACATTTCTGCTTATTTTTCTTTTACTCCGGAAAAGCTTTTTTTCCTCAGACTTTTCATTGGTGAGCACAAACTGGTCAAGACCATCTGATAGTGAAAATTATCACCAACAAAACATGCAGAAGCCATCAGACAATGGTAAATGTGGAGGGGTGACACATACTGCTGACCTCCTGCGATATTTTGATCCAGCTACAGGGTTTCAATTCTAAGTCTAAACTTTAGAGATTAATAAGGAAATGAGTTAAGGCAATAATTCTTTTTAATTAGTTATTTCCTTTAGAATCTGCCTATTTATTGGTTAGACCTGTTTCTGCATTCTCTTCAGAAACGGAAATCTCTGCATTAGTTCATGTTCCTTCAACAGCACAGAACCTGGCCTCACTTAACATGCGGAAATGTCCCTCACTTCTGGATGCACCAGGACACACCTGCATAGAAGTCAGCCTCAAAGACAATTAATATGCTACATTGTACCTGCAGCTAAAGGTTGAGGACATGAACTCACTAAGCAAACTATTTGCTCTTTTCTGAGCTGTTCACCAAATTAGAAGGGCAGCCAAGAGTCCACTTTCGACAAAACTAAGATACTGGATTGTTTTTTTCAGTTTCAGGATTCTTCCTGTGTGTGCCCATCACTGGACAGGAGCTTACAGTGTTTGCTGGCACCACTCACTGGGTTTGAATCATAGCTCCATTCACTGAGCCTGTGTGGCCCTCAGGAAGTTAAGCTGTGTTTAAAAAATGGAGTTGATAGCAATATTTTTATTGTGGTGGGCTTTTGTTTTGAGATAGTGTCTTCTCTCTCTCTCTCTCTCTCTCTCTCTCTCTCTCTCTTTTTTGGTTTTTCGAGACAGGGTTTCTCTGTGTAGCCTTGGCTGTCCTGGAACTCACGCTGTAGACCAGGCAGGCCTCGAACTCAGAAATCCGCCTGCCTCTGCCTCACATGTGCTGGGATTAAAGGCGTGCACCACCAGGGCCCACCATGTCTTCTCTCTCAATAGACCAGGCCAGCCTGAAGCTCTCAATCACCCTGTCTCAGCTTCCCAACTACTCGAGTTACAAATGTGAGCTACTATTGTTTAGCAGTAAGACAATTCATTTTAAAAGTTGACAAAAAGCCCCATGTTAAACACTAGTATGTAGAGATCACTTAGATAAGCTAGGTGGTGGTGGTGGTGGTGGTGGTGGTGGTGGTGGTGGTGGTGGTGGTGGTGGTGGTGGTGGTGGTGCACACCTTTAATCCCAGCGCTGTGGAGGCAGTTCCAGGCCAGTCAGAACTACACAGAGAAAGCCTGTCTCTAAAAAACAAACAAACAAACAAACAAACAAACAAAAACCAAAAACTTAAGAGCAGTGCCAAGAACATATACTTTAAAAAAATCTTGGATACTATTTTAGTCCCTTGGCCTTTAACCAAATTACATAAATATTTAACCAGTTTATATAACCGTTGCTGGTTAGTGTGACTCACAGTAACAATATTAAAGGCACACAGTAGGAAACAGCTATCATAGCTCCATTTTTCCATTGATCGGGAAAAGACAAGGCAATTCTTCCTGCATGTAATTTATTCACACATGCTAAATCTCACTATGTGTCAGTCAAAGAAGATGACTGAGGAGCAGGTAGGGCTGTCAGGATAACCCCTGCCCCTGGTTTTTACAAGGAAAATAACCAAGAGAGGCAGTACTCGGATGAAGGGCATAAGGTGAGAAGGGGACAAAGTGCAGCGTGGGAGGCGGCTCACAGGGAGACAAGCAGGCACACATGCAGCAGTTCTAGCCAATCAACAGTTTATTTTTCCAGTTAACACCTACACAGATCTTACTATCCACTTTAGACTGTAGCAGGAAGTCTCAACTGTGGTCCAGACGAGTAGGTTTTGTTCTTCCTCTCTAATACAGAAGGGAAGTCCCTCACCTCACAAAGAGAGAGAACATGCCATCCTCAGTGCTGGCAAAGTGGTGTGGGACCCTGCTGTCCTGCATCATGAGGGTTGAACTGGGCAAGGGTACAGTGCAGGTTCAAGGCGACAGTGACCCAAGCACAGCACTGCTGGCCTGACACCACCCAGTTTCCTTAGAAGAGAACCTGCCCTAAAACTTGGCCAGTGCCTGGGGGAAAGAGGAGTTGGCAAAGAGTGGGGAATCACACTGCGAAGGACAGGACACAGCAGGGAAATAAAGCCAAGGGGAGTGTGGGACAGTAGAGAAAATTATAAAGTGCCTCAACTAAACAACCAAGTGGGACATGAGGGTGGAGCAGCACAGGTCCCTGAGGATAGGAAGAAAAAGAAAAGATAGACCACCAGGGCTTGGGACACAGTAGAATGAGGAGGATGAGGCAGGGCAGCAACTGCAGGCTACGGAAGGACGTCCCTAGCCTTCATCACGTCTACTAACCCAAATGGAAAATTATAGACATAAAACCAATCCTAGGTACAGGCACTATATACCATGTCCTAGGGCAGCAGGCAGGCAGGCAGAGTGGGCTGGCTTCCATCTGACAGCCAGCTTTCCCACGTAGTGCCTCTCCCCAGAGTGGTAGGGAGAGGAAAGAATGTGGCATGCCTGGTTAGGAAGCCCTAGTATGCCTGCAGCTCATTCTACATGGCTCATGGCTCAAGCACTGCATGAGCCTCTTGGTCTGACTGTACCAAAGAATGGCTGTCTGGCCCCAGGGGAGGAGGAGGAGGCAGAACGTCAGGGGGCTTTGGGGGCATCTCTGGTCCCAAACCCAGCTCTGCATTCAGTTGCTCTAGCTCCCCCTGATCCAACAACTCAAAGTCCTCAGTGGTGAGTGCCTCCTCCTCCTCAGGAGCAGCCAGGGCTTGAGGTGAGTCCTGGGGAAGGGATGGGGGCACAGAAGGAGAGAAGAGGGTAACTGGACCACTTTCAGCAAGGCAAAGTTGGGGTGAGAGGGTGCTGGATGGAGCCATTAGGTCACCACTCACTGCCTCTGGGCTCAGGGTCTCCACTGGTCCTCCAGGAGGGCATTTCACCCCAGCCTGGGGGGACCCCGCCCCATTGAAGTGCGTATTCACGAAGTGAAGAGGGGGCGAGAGCTGAAGCAAGGTTTCCTTGTCTGCAGCCCCCTCCTCTTCTATATCCAGGACTTGCTTTGAGAGGGCTGGAGGGGCGCTTAGCAGGTCTTCAGGAGGGGCCAGCTCTGTCTCTTCCCCCTCCCCCAGTTCTCGGCTCAGAGCCTCTTCTGGCTCACTTGGCAGGCTCTGCTGGTCCAAATCTGTGCAGAGAATAAAGGGTTAAAAATGAGTTGGTTTCTCTAACTGGCTACAAAAGTCAGTAAGTTCATCAAGATAACTTGGGAAGCCTGGCCCTGTGGCACATGCCTATTGTATTCCCAGCATTTGGAAGGTGTAGGGAGGAGGGGCCAGGAGTTCTGGACATCTGCTACAAAGGGGTTCAAAGCAAGCCTAGACTAAGATTCATTCTTGAAAAGCAAAGCAGAGCTGAAGAGATGGCTTAGTGGTTAAGATTGAGAGCACTTGCTCAGGACCCAGGTTCAATTCCCAGCACCCATATGGTGGCTCACAACCATCCGTAACTCTAGCTCCAGGGGATCAGATGCCTTCTTCTGACTTCTGCAGGCACCAGGCATGCGGATGGTGTGCACACATTATGTAGGCCAAATACTCATACACATACAATAGACAGATCTAAAAATAACCAAACACTACAAAACAAAGCAAGAGGATGGAGCTGAGGTTCTTGGGAGCTTAGGGTAGGATTAGAGAATCTATGTTACAGGAAACATTTTTGGAACTCAGAGAATAAGGCTGGCAACAACTCAGTATCAGGGAGCAGGGAGATAAAGAGGGGCAAAAGACTGCTCATACCCTCAGAAACATCTGTCAGTTGTGGGGTGGTGGCCCGAGATACAGAGAAACCGCCGCTCTCTAAGATAGAGGCCTCCTCATCTGACAGCTCAGAGTCTGTAATAGCCAAGGCCAGGGCTGTTTTCTTCACATCCACCTGCAGGAAAACCAGGATGAATCCAACATATGGGGATAAGCACACTTTACCCCCAAGCCTTCTGGTTCCCAACTACTTGAGAACTGGTAGCTCTAATGCAGACACATTCTCGCCCCTCCCTCTGCCTTTTTCTTTTCTTTGGAGATGGGACGACTTATGTAGTTCAGGCTGACCTCAAACTCATAATGAAAATCAGGCTGGTCTTGAATTCTTGATCCTTCTGCTCCCTCCTCTCAAATATGATTACATGTGTGTATCACAGTACCCAACCCCCCCTTTAGCCTTCTATCTGACACCCCATCTTCCCTGGACCTCACCACTGGAGAGAAGCCAGCCAACTCTGCCTCGCTTTCACTCTCTGTTTCTGCCAGTGGTTCATCTCCTGCCGGGGGTGCATTCCTCCCTTGTCGCTCTAGAGGGGGCAGTAAGGCAACAATGAGCAAGGATAATGATGGTGACAGATACAGCTAAGGAACTGGAGACGATTGACATTCCAGAACACACCATGAGCCACACGCTACAGGCTCTCCCTGCCTCTCCCCGTCCAGGTTCAGAGAGTCCCTTACTTCTCTTGTCACGTGTGTGGTGCAGGGCATCGGCTTCAGCTTTCATGCTGTAGTCCAGCTGCATGAGCAAGGGCTCCAGGCGAGTGTACATCCTCTGGATCAATTCATGATAAACCACCAGGGGCCACAGCAGGATACTCAGCACTATGGGTTAGAAAGTCCACTCAGCTCAGGAGGCCACTAACCCAAGAGTCTCCATCCAAACGGTTCCCTGAACAGGTAGGTCTGAACAAAGATGAGATCCTTTCCCAAGGCAGTGATAACCTCTTCCCCCTATCTACTACTCTCCTCCCCAGATGGGTATCTAAAAAAAAAAAAGACAGTCTTTCCTTTGGGTCAACCCAGGGAAAGAATAGAAAGGGCTTTGGAAATAGCAGGGAGACCTCCACTCACAGACAATGTAGGAAATCATAATCCCTGGAACATAGTGTCCCAACACAGCTAGCACAGCACAGCCAGAACAGACTCGAGCACAGAACTGCAGAGAAGAGCACAGGATCTATGAAGAGCACTAGGCTTCAACCATGTGCACAGTCACCAGGGGAAGAAACTACTATTTATCTGGTGGGAAAATGGAAACCAGCTGAGGAAATTTACAATCCACACTGCACACCTCACTCCTCTCCCAGCCCCTCTGGCTCCGGCAACGGTTACAGGATGAGGTTTACCTGAGCTGGATTCTGCCTCTTGTACTGCAACAGTTCTTGCAAGTGAATCTGGAAGGTGAGCCAGCTCTCAGCCAGGTATCTGCACAACTCGGGCACACTCAGCAGGTGCGGCTGGGCGCCTGACCCCGCACCCTCACTGGGGAGACATGATATGACCCCTGGAAGCCTCAGAAACCAGCTAAGACACTCAAATCACTTTGAGACTGCTGATGAGATCTTCAATCTAGAGATATGGAAAACCCCACCTCCCCCAAAAGAGGTCATCCTAGTCCTGGGAAGTAAATTCCCAAGATTCCTAACCTTCTACCTCCACAGGAGAAGGAACGAAGCATCTGCATAGAAAGAGGCCTAGAGCCAGGCACACTTTTGCTTGCTGTGAGCCCCTTCACTATAGTGGGGCCTATGCCTGCAAAAGCCACAGCCCTGCTCCTCTTTGAGATGCGTACAGCAAGCAGACTACATTTGGGCATCTTCTTTAAAAGGTGGCCTATACTCACCTGTCAGAGTGCGGTTCTTCAGGGGGTGGTGCTATGGAGAAAAGGGGGTTGGGGTAAATTAAGAGTGCAAGAGGCACTTAGAGACAGATTCAAAGTCAGAAAGAGCTGCCTTTCTTTAGCATTCGTGCTCTCAATTTTTCAGTAATCCTCCTGTCTCTCACTCACAGGTATGAACAGGTCCAGAGCATTTCCTTCATACACCAACAAGCTGTATGACATGTCTCTGTACCTGTGTTTCCCTTTTGCAGTAATGGGAACTGAGCCTGGGGTAAACACTAAGCAACGCTGTACCCGAGCTGCATCCTCCCCTGCCTCAGCCTCATAAGAAGCTGGGATGGCGGGCCTGTGCTACCAGGTCCCTCTTTGTCTCCTTTAGACTTTGCCTTTATCAAACACAGGACCCCACACTTTATTCATTGTGTAATTCATACAAAGTCAGATATATAGTTGTTCCAAGATGCACTTTAAGTGTGTATAGGAAAGCAACTCCTATCATGTTCTCTGTAGACACTCATTTAACCATCCCCCCCCATGTCCCTGTTTCTACAATTCCTTCCTTCCTCCTTCCTTCCTTCCTTTTCTTTGATAAGGTTTGTCTGTGTAGTTCTGGCTGTCCTGGAACTCACTCTGTAGACCAGGCTGGCCTAGAGATCTGCCTGCCTCTGCCTCCCAAATTCTGGGATTAAATGCATATACCACCATGCCCATCACTTCTGCAATTCTTTACAAGGCCATACACCCCCCACTCCACCCCCACCCCACAAAGGGCAGAGTAGGGAATGGAACTCAGGTGCTTTAGCCACAAACTTTACACTTTTATTTTTATTTAATTTTTGAAACATTGTGTGACAGTGTAGCTCTGGCTGGCCTGGAATTCCCAGCATAGACCAAGCTAGCCTAGAACTCCAGAGATCCCCCTGCCTCCGTCTCCTGAGTGCTGGGATTAAAGGCATGCATCACCACACCCAGCTTTAAACGCTATAGCTTTGACTACTAAACTCACAAGAACATTATTTTTGGGAAAGAAACAATTCTCATTTCAGGCAATTTTCTTTTTAAAAAAAAAAAAAAAAAAGATGGGAAGGCATGCAGGATGTCTTAGGAGATAAATGGCCTTGCTGTGCCTTCCCTCAAGTAGCAGGGTGATGCACTGGACAGGTGCACAACAGTGCATGTGGAATGAAGAAACTCACCTGAAACGTCAGGGAGAAAGCGAGGATGCCAGAGGTCCAAGAGAAAATAGGTCAAAAGTGAGATGCTGAGCAGGAAGAAGGGCCGGAGGGACGACGAAGACAACAACCTTAGGGAGACAGGCATCTCAGCCTAGAGTGGGTGAGAGGCTCCCAAATCCATCGAAAATCACAGAAAGACCCACTGATGGGGAGATGGCCTTCTAACCCGTCACTAAAAGACTACGAAATGGGGCAACCTGGTGCAGGATCACCACCCCAAACGCTGACAGCCCTCGAAGGGAGGGAGCACCCGGTCCTCCCGCCCCCGCTCTCCCGCGCAGCCCGGCCCCGCCCCCTCCTCCGCGGCCGTTACCAGAAGAGGCCGTTGAGTGTGGCGGCCGTGACCAGGCTGTGCAGTGGCTTCTCCCATACCAGCAGTCGCTGTGCGGCCGCCAGCACCGCCTCCCAGCCGCGGAGCCGCAGCCACAGGGACGTGGCCAGGCGTCCCACTGCCTCGGCAGCGGCCGCCTCCTCCTCCGCGTCGCCGGTGGCCTCACCCATGCCGAGGCTCAGCCCCAGGCCCAGGCCCAGCCCCGAGGTGCCACCCGTGCCGGTGTTACCGCTGCCGCTGCTCGCCATCACCGCGCCGCAGCCGCTGCCCGAGCCCGCGAGGAGCCAGGGCTGCGCGGCCGCCGCCAGGGACGCGTCAGACGGAAGGGGGCGCACGCCCGGGCGAGCAAAAACCTGCGGTCAAGCGTCACGTGATGGAGCACGACGTCACGTGATGTGCCCTAACAGCCCGGATGGGAGCCCCGCGCGTGCGCGATAGCGGCTGCCGTGATCCTGCACCCACGAAGGTGTGCTGCTAGGGTGCTGGAGAGGTGATCCGGGGCGGGCGTTGAGGTTGCGAGGCCTGACGTCTTCTCCCGGTGTTTACAGGGCGGCTGGAGACCCATCTCGTGTGAGGCCCCGCCCGAAGGAAGTGGGCTTCCAGGCCCACAGGATCTTGGCTAGGATCTGCTTGGGCTCGGGAAGGGCGGTGCCATTCCTATTACTCTACCCTCTTCGCCTCCAGTCCCCTCCCCTCAGCGGATAAACAAACACCAGCGCGTGACTTTAATGACTTCAAAGCAGCTTCACCAACTTGGAAAAGTTGCTTCTTCCTTCTTCGAGCGTCGGCCCTCCTTCTACCCAATATCTTTCAGCGGCAAATTGGGTGGAAGGCGTGTTTGAAAATAAAACATCCAGGCGCTGTTTACTTTGGGGAGACCTGTTTAACAACGTACACTGAGGCTTCATATCTTTTGAGATCATTTAATTGCTGGAGTAACCCTACAAACTACAGTACACGACCATCACAACAGTATGTATTCGAGTTATACCATTTCAAACTTCTAAGGGGCGTAAAGGTTCAACAGATTCCCTTCCACCTTGTTTACAGTTCTCCCACGGGTAAGTTTCTTGTTCATCTTTCCTGTGCATTGCTGATTGAGTGCGTTTTCCCTAAAACCCGGGAGACAACTCGCCGCGTTGCCTCTGTGTTAGGCTCGTTAATATCTGTATCACAACCACAAAGTCTGGTGAGCGCGTTCACCCTTAGTTTGTCGCGGTCCCCTGGGAACCGTATCCCAATTCTGCCCCGGGTGCTCGTGGCTCCAGAGACCCGGAGCGCTCGGCGGGAGGTTGGGTAGCGCGGGAGATACTTCCTGCCGGGCGCGCAGACTCGTCGGTGACACTCCCGCAGCCTATAAACGCCAGCCGGACGTGGCACGGGCTGAGAACACTTCTGGCCCTCGTACCTCCTGGTTCGCCTGGTGAGCGCCTTGCGTGTCGTCGGGCGCCGGGAGGCCCAGTCGCACACGGAACAGGAAGAGGCGTCCCACGGCCGCCTGCGAGAAGGGAGGAGGCTGCGCGCAGTCGGGCGGTGGCCCTTTTGGAAGAGGTGGGCCAACGGGTGAAGACGGCTCTGGGGGGGTGGGGTCACTTACGATTCCTTCCCTTCCCCTCCACCTTCGCAGGGTGGCAGCTTACAGTGCGATGGACCTGGCTGGGCTCCTACTGGACGAAGAAGGCACCTTCTCCCTCTCCGGTTTCCAGGACTTCACGGTGAGAGCGCAGTCCGCCTGTTCTCTGCCTGGGAGTCGAAACCTCCCGGCCGTTCTCCTCCCGACCCGACGGAATGGGAGCTCTCTTACTTGCTATGCCTTGGATTGGGCGGCTGTTGAGAGCAATGCCTACTTGGAGGCCCATGCCGCTTGGGCCTGAAGGCAAAGTCTCAAGTTATAAGAGGGGAAATGCTTGTGATTAGACTGGGGTCCATCCGGTTTCTAGTTGTCTAGTCTTCTACTGGGAGCCCTCAGTGATGGCAGGGGCAGGGTGATTGTCTTTCTCTCCCTGTGGACAAGACTAGACTGCCATTAGTAAATGATCCTGGGAACTCGGAGCTGGGTAGAGTATAG
Source organism: Uromys caudimaculatus (assembly GCA_028551405.1). Taxonomy (NCBI): domain Eukaryota; kingdom Metazoa; phylum Chordata; class Mammalia; order Rodentia; family Muridae; genus Uromys; species Uromys caudimaculatus. Next base: position 65,947,634 of record CM052709.1, on the reverse strand, counting down.
GCCTAGTGGCAGTACCCAAACCCTTCACTGCCCTTCACCCTCCACTACTCCTGGCCCTGTTTCAGTTCCTTCCAGGACACCAAAAGCTGAGTGCTCGAATCCGAAGGAGACTCTATTATGGCTGGGACTTGGAGACAGACTGCAGCCTCGAGGAGCTCTCCAGCCCTGTGGCAGGTTAGGCTGTGGTATGCTTGTGTGTGTGACTGAGCAAGTGGAAACTTGGAGGACTGGGTTGTCATAGTCACCCAAATGCCTGGAGGTTTGCCCTCTGAGCTGCACTGCGTCTCATAACTAGCTTGGTTGGTACTTGGTTTGACAGTGCAGGCCATGTTTCAAATTCTTTTAGCCCACATGAATAAAAACAGCTCATAAATTGCAGTCACTTATTTTAAGGGCTTTGTGTATACTCGGGAAGCATTCTACCACATCTCCCAAGTTCTGCTGCCCCTTTTGATTTATATGTCAGAAATTTGGTTTTCTAAGTATACATGTTACCTGTTTCTCAAGTAAACAAGGCACACTTCTCAAATAAACATTAGGGAAAGATAAACATGAGTAACTTAATAGAAAAACAAGCCTTTCTGCTGGAAAAAAGCTGAGACTCAGCCTTGGAATGGGCTTTTATCCACTTAGAATTTGGGGGTGGGGTATGGTGGGGAAATCAAGGGCTGAAGGGTTGAGACAGTGTCTTACTGCATAGATCTGAGTAGCCTGGAACTCACTGTATAGATCTGGATGGCCTCCACCTTGTAGTAATCCCCTGCCTTTATGTCTTGAGTTTTGGGATTACAGGTGTGTTTCATCATGCCTTCCCTCCATCTTAGGAGAATTTGGTTTCTAGTTTTTTTGACAGTCATGTCCCCAAGGCCTCAGAGACTATAGACCTAGGTCTTCCCTGACAGTAGTGGGGTCTGCTGTGTATGTTGGAGTTGCTTATTTGGCTCCCCTATCTCCTTGCAGACATTACTGTGGAACTTCTTCAGAAGGCAGCACCCAGTCCTATTCGCCGACTCCAGAAAAAATATGTAGCCCACGTGTCCCGGTGAGCCTGGGATGGAGGGAATAGAATGAGATGGGGCGTGAGGGATGTTATTGTCTGTAAAGAGAAAGTGTGATGAACATCTCGAGAGTTTAAAGAGCTGTAGGACCCTTGGGCTTAATTACTGATCCTTTCTACCTCCCAGAGAGGCTTGTATCTCCCCTTGTGCTATGATGTTAGCTCTGGTGTACATTGAGCGGCTCCGGCACCGAAACCCAGATTATCTGCAACATGTGTCATCTTCTGATTTGTTTCTGATCTCCATGGTAAGGTACCCGCTCCTTTTATCTTCCTGGTGAGTCAGGCGCCAGGTATGAACTCCACTGATGCCATTCCTGGCTTCTCTGCAGATGGTGGCCAGTAAATACCTTTATGATGAAGGGGAGGAAGAGGAGGTCTTCAATGACGAGTGGGGAGCCGCTGGGGGACTTGCGGTGCCTACTCTTAATGCCTTGGAAAGGAGCTTCTTAAGTGCCATGGTGAGTGACTCTTCTCTCATCTGGGTTTGTTTGGTTTGTTTTCAAGACAGGGTTTTTCTGTGTAACCCTGCCTGTCCTAAAACTCTCTTTGTGGGCTAGGCTTGCCTTGAATTCAGAGATCTTCCCAAGTGCTGGGATTAAAGGTGTGCACCACCACCATTCAGCTTCTCATGTGTCTTTATGTTCCTTCATTCTTTGTTCTCCCTCTGTCTCTCTCTGTCTCTGTTTCTCTCTCCCTCTCTCTCTCTCTGTGTGTGTGTGTGTGTGTGTACCTGTGTACCAGATAATCTTGAGTGTTTTTCTGAGGACTTGTCTACCTTGCTTTTTGAAATAGTCTCTTTATTTAGCCTGGTACTCATGGAGTAGGTTAGGTTGGCTGTCAGACCAGCGAGTCTCGGGGAATCTGCTTGTCTTTGGCTCCTTAGTGTTGAGATTATAAGTCCATCCTGTCATGCCCACTTCTTTTACATGGGTTCTGGGAAAATCTCAGTTTCTCATGCTTACATACAAGGTTTTTTTTCTTTTTTCTTTTTTTCTTTTTCTTTTTTTTGAGACAGGGTTTCTCTGTGTAGCTCTGGCTGTCCTGGAACTCACTCTGTAGACCAGGCTGGCCTCGAACTCAGAAATCCGCCTGCCTCTGCCTCCCAAGTGCTGGGATTACATACAAGGTTTTTATTGAGATAGTGACCAATCTCCATTCAATTTTTTTTTTTTTTTTCCTGGTTGCATGTGAGGCAGATCTCTCTGAGTTTGAAGCCAGCTTGGTCCATTTCAGGACAGTTAGCCTACATACCCAGACCCTGTCTCTTAATGAATACATTTTAAATCAGGCTGGCCTAGAATTCACTGTGTAGACAAGTCTGGTCTTGACCATGTGATGAGCCACCTGTTGCTTCTCCTGCTTTTGTCTCTCAATGCTGATTATAGATATGTACTGCACCTGACTTTGTATGTCTGCCCTTCATGTGTCTTTTTGGTAGGCTCTCCCTTTCTTGTCCTTTCAGGACTAGTCTAGAGGTTCCTGAAGCAGCGAGTCTCAAAGTAGAGGCTTTCTTCCTCTTCCTCCAAGGACACACTTTGAGGCAGAACCTGTAGTGTTAGCCTCTGAATATTTGCTATCAAGCTTTTTCTGCCTTAGATTTTGAGCTCCATATGGACACTGACCTTCTTAGGTTTATTTTCTCCACTTGCACTTTATAGAGGGGGTAACTGGAGGTCAGGTAGGTGGTGATAGCATGATACCAATATGTGCAAGCTCTTTGGAGAGTAGTTAGCACGCCTTCTCTGCTGGTGGCGTAGCTGCTCTGATCTGATCAGGCAGCATGGCTTGTGGCTAACATTAGTGTGGTTCTTTCCTGTTCTTACTTATTTAGGGTTTGTTGAGGTAGTCTTATACTATTTTTAGGCTGGCCTAGAACTCACTTTGTAGCCCAAGCTGGCTTGTAACTTGCAATACAATTGCTTCAATCTTCCAAGGACTGGTATCATAAGAATGAATTACCATGCCTGTCTTTTTTCTTATACACAGGATTGGCATCTCTACACTGATCCGCGGGAGATCTTTGAGGTGCTGAGTTGGCTGGAGAGTTGGTGAGTTCCAGGAATTAGTAAGAGGAGTTTGAGGCATTTAGAGGCCTAGGCTAATGCCATAGGAGCTAGAGCTAAGATCTGTGCACCTGGGAGAAAGAAGAGAAGAGAATCGCTCAAAGTGGTCACTGCCTAACTCTTCTGCCCCCCTTGGGTGGTGTGAGCAACTTATTTGAAGTTTAGGTCCTGGTCTCACCTTCTGGATCAGTGGGTAGCCTGGATCTGTGCATTCAGTCAATTCCTTTGTGTCATCTGGTGGGTCCTGAAAGGTATAAATGTGCCCCTGGGCTAGGTGCAGCGAGTCCCCAACCCCTTGTCTCTTCCTATTAGTGTGGCTGAGCAGCAAGGACGGCGGCGGGGCTGGTACACCTACACAGACCTGTGTGTGCTGCTGGAGCAGCCAACATGGCAGCTGTCTCTGGGCTCCCTCTGCCAGCAGCTGGTAAAGGTGAGAAGGGGTTATGAAGAAGAGGGGCTTGAGTAGGCTTGGACAAGCACATGTGAGTCCGTGTGTGTGTGTGTGTGTGTGTGTGTGTGTGTGTGTGTGTGTGTGTGTGTGTGTGTGTGTGTGTCTGTCTGTCTTGAAAAGCAAATCCTGAAAGGCTCAGGAGGGGTTGAGAATACATTACAGAGAACTTCAACTTGAGAGACTAGGAGTAGGGGATAATTTAGACAGTCAGCAGCCTGCTGTTTTGTTTTATCTTCTCTCCTGCAGCTGTCCTGCCTGTTAGCCGTGGCATATGTGAGCAGTGTGGCCCTCGCTGTGGCATCAGTGGCTGTAATACACCAGTCCTTGGGGCTGTCCTCTAGCCCCTCACCAGGTCCTCCTGAACTCACACTGGTCTCCGAGAGCCTCTTGCAGCCCTGCATACCTGCCCCTGTGCCACAGTGCCTGACTAATGTTTCCAGCTGCCTGGAAGGCAATGTAGAGTTGCAGTCACTCTGGGGCAGCCTTCTGGCCCCATTGACACCCCCTCTGATGCCTCCCCCAGACCCTCCTGTCCCTCCCACTCCTTTCCACAAATGTCCCTTTTGCCAGAAGTTCCAGAGAAATCCCCCAAACTGCCGTGCCTGCCACCAGCCTAACCGTACAGTATCTATTGGTCCTTCCCACTCCTTTTCCCATACCCGTGGCTTGGCCCCACCCTGGCTCTGGAGCCCAGTGGCCCCTCCATTCCTCCAGCCCCAGCAGTGTTCTCTTTTTACTGTCATGAAGCTGGCTCGTCTCCAGTCCGTCATTTTCCCAGGCTAGGTAGGGCTCTGAGGAATGCATAAGAGAGTTGGGAGTCCTTGAGAACCTGGAAGAGGAAAACTTGATTTAGATTTGTGCTACCTCTCTGGGCCTGTCCTCCTGGGTAGGGCATAAGGGATTATGGGGGCAGTACAAGGTCATTCACTCTCCTAGACCTCAGAGGCTGGCTGGTAGGCTAGGACACCAGTGGTGCCTGGGACAGTGTCAGCTCAGTGACCAGAGGCATGCCACAGATGACAGAGAATCACCTATCTCTGTGCTTCCTCGAGCCCAGGGAAGTAGATTTTTGCTTTGAAGTTTCCAAAGATGGAAAGGTAAAGGTGGGAGGTGGGAGGAATGGCTGAGGAGAGGAGGAAAGCATTGATGTGGTTCTCTGTGATGTCTCTGAGTCAGGAAAACCAAGATGAGAGCTGCTGAGGGATGGAAGGCTCCCTGAGGCAGGAAGCTTGCCACACCTGTCCCTTGGATGCAGTTGTCACAGCCAAGAATTGCTGGGTCCTTTAACCTTGTCCTTGTGTCTTCCAACTGTAGCATCCTGCTCCAAGGCTTCCCACTCTGCCTTTTTGGGTGTTCTCTTCACAGGCCTCTCTGGGTGCCACTGCTTTGTATCTGGGTTTTTCACGCTTTTATAGAACTGAGGTTTCAATAAACAGTTTCTGTTGCATGGCCTGGTCTTTTCCTTCTGCAGCATTCTCTGATGATCTTCCATCCCTCATCTGCCTCCCAAGTCAGGTGCACAGTCCTGTCACCAACATGTAGGTGTTTTCTCTGAACTGTTTTAGAACTTCCTAATAGTTACTGGGTCCTGTTTCAAGCTTTCCTGCATCCCTGCCGCTACTTCCTTGAGGGCCCTGAAATTGCTGGGTGTGGTCTGCCATGGGATACAGGTGGTGACTGTCCCAGGCCCAGGAAAGCCTTGTTGCCCATCCTGGGTGGATACCAGCCTTGTGGATCCTTATGGTTCAAGCACATCCATTTGAGCCCCTAGAACACACGCTCTGCTGACCTCTTCACCAAGGTGACTTATGGAAGTAGCTGGTGTTGAAGAACCAGAGCTGGGTCATCACTGGAAGAACGATCGATCTTTGGTGTATTTGGACCTCTAGCCAACTGCTAAAGATCATTTAGGGAGTGTGGGGGCTGGGAATAAAAGTCTGTGGGCTGATGGGAGCTGCTGTCCCCAAGGGGTCATTGTAGAAATGTACTGACCTTTCGCTATAATCTTTGAGAATGCTACTGGCATTTTTTTTAGCCTGAGTGGGATGCTAGATACCCTAAAGGGCTTAAAACCTCCTTTACTATGAGTAGTTCCCAAGACATTATCATCATGCATATGAAAGTCTGGTTTTATCCGAGCCAGGAGTTACCTGCTTTTCGAAATGGTCTCAGGCTAATCTGGAACATGCAACTTGCTATCCGCTTACATCTGCCTTCAGAGTGACAGGATACAGGCTTGTGCTACCAGCCCTACCCAATCCTAATGTTATATTTTAAGTGTAAACATTTTTGTGCTTTTAAAAAAAAGAAAAGAAACCTGAGGCCTCAACCTTACACAAAGAAAGGTACCTAAGGAATGCTTCAGGAGGGAGAAGTAGTCTTCCCCAGGGATAGCATACAGATTGGTCATCCAATACCGGATGCTCAGCTCTGAAAACAGACATAGGAATAACTATACAAACTGGCAGTTTACAGTTAGGAACATGTATGTACATATTCATGTAATAACAATGAAAAACAATGAATTTGAAAAATGAGATGGAGGGGCCTGCGGGAGGGTTTGAGGGAGGAAAGGGAAGGGAGAAATAATGTAATGATGATCTCAAAAATAAAAAAATTAACCTCAGTTTGCAGGGAATTATAAAGTAATTTGTTCAATGTTTTACCAAAAGTTTTCTCACTATTATAGAAAACCAGGTTCACCAATGCCTAATACATCTAAGTTACCAGTTAAGTGTCCTTATCAGCTGGCCCTGGAGCTGTCACATCCCCAGCGATCCTATTTATGGGTGTGGGCAGCAGACTGTTCCATTGTCTTCTGGTTTATTTGCACCCAAGCATTCACATTTTGTAATACACATTGCTGTTAAGCACTTTTGCTTTACAGTGAGTGCGTTGTATACGGTGGTCATTGTCATAAGGGATGAGGGCATTCTACAGATGGATGGGTTTTGTTTTGAACTGACCTGGGGCATGTCTTGTTTGGATGAGAAATGTGTACCTAACTGAGTCGATGCTGAATGTTGGTGAGAAGAGGTTTGCACAATTTCCTCAGGCTGTTTTGATAGATTTCCCTAACCCTCATTTCCAGAGCCCAGTCTAGAAGCAGAGAATATGGATGAACATTCTTGAGGGAGGGGTCCAGGATTCAGCTGCTAGGTTAATGGCTGATGGAGTTTGCACAAGAGCTGGGCAAAGGTGAAAGAGCCATGTCCTGTTCCCAAACCCTTATCCCTTCTCTCCGCTTCGTTGACACCCCCCCACTCCCTCCCCACAGCAGCCAGCTTACTCCACCCAAACTCTGACCTCTTCTTACTCTTTACTCAACTAGCCTGGGGCCGCCAAGACGCAATAAAGTCAGGGCAGCATGAGCCGATCACCTCTCCATCCCATTCCACTTCTATCTGTGGGTTCCCAGGATACCCCTGCTTCCTTGCCACCACTGCTACCCCCTCTCCAGAATCCCTCCTTCCGCTCTTGGGCCTCTCCATATGGGCCTTCCACCTGGGGTCTCAGCTGTCTTCTGGCTCTACAGGTAGGAGGTGGAGGTGGAGGTGGTAGGAGTTGGCAGTATCTGAAATGGGTATTTGGAGGGAGGGAAGTAGTTATGAGAAACCTACAGATAGGTATTTCGGAAGCTCCTTCCTCTCCATTCCTCTATCTCCAGCATTTCCTGGTCTTGACATCTCTGCTCTGGGCCTCCCACCTACTGCTGCTTCACAGTCTTCCCCCAGGAGGGCTCTCATACCCACTTGCTCAGCTCTTGGCTTCCAGTTTCTTTTCATGTGGCATGTCTACAGTCCTGCAGACTTGGATGGGCAGCAGGTGAGGGGAACTCCATTGAGAGAGGGAGTAGTCTCTCAAAAAGAGACTTAGGGGAATCCTTTTGACTGCCACTTTCCAAACCTGCTGGGGCTGCTGTCCCTACAGGCTACCTCTAATCCAGGCTCCGTCCCTAGAGTTTCTTATTCCTGCACTGGTGCTGACAAACCAGAAGCTACCTCTGATGACCAAGACACCTGGAAATGGTGAGTACAGAGTAAAGGTGGGCTAGTGGCAGAGGTACATGTTGGTGGAGGTTGGGCAGTACGAGGCATTGTAGAGGTCTTGGGGTTATGCCAGGCATCAGCTAGGACAGGAGAGCATCTCCGTTCTATCTACATCTCCTTTCTGCACCCCAAACTTCCAGCCTCCCTCTCACTGCACCTGTGTAGTCTGACAAGCAGCTGCCATGGCCTGGAACTCTGGAACACTTCTCTCCGAGAGGTGAGTGCCTGGAAGAAGACAGCAGAGGGATCGGATGGTCCCAGCCTGGAGAGGCTCTTGTTCCCATCATTAGACACTGATGCTATGGGAGGAGTTAGGCAGGGGCTTATCCTTGGAAATAGTTAGAAATTCCAGGCTGAGGTCAACTTGATTGAGTGGAAATTCTTCTATCTATCCTCCCCCTACTCTTTCAGGTCTCGGGGGCAGTGGTGGTGTCCGGGCTGCTGCAGGGCACTATAGGACTTCTAGGGGTGCCTGGCCGTGTGTTCCCCTTCTGTGGGCCACTGGTGCTGGCTCCCAGCCTGGTTGTGGCAGGGCTTTCTGCCCACAAGGAGGTGGCCCAGTTCTGTTCTGCTCACTGGGGACTGGCCTTGCTGTACGTGAGTCCTGAGAGGTGTGGATGGTAGCCCAATAGGTGTGTAGACCATGGGAGGGCAGAGTTACTCAGATTCCATAGTCACCTGGGTAGGGATAACAGTTTTTGGATTTGAAATCCAAGGCTTTCTCTTAATTTATTTGGTCTCCCTGATATTCATAGTCACATGCTATGGTACCCCAAGGTACCTCCCTACCCCTATCCATGAGGAGCTTTTGCCCTGGGACCTCCTTTTATGATATTCTGCCACATTGCCATCATTCAGGATTCTGATGCTTCTAACCTGAAATTCTGATACTTCTGACCCACAAAGCCCCTTCTCTTCCCTAGGCTCATCCTGCTCATGGTGGTATGCTCTCAGCACTTGGGTTCGTGCCAGGTACCCCTTTGCTCCTGGAGGCCAGCTTCAACTTCAACTCACAGTTATATTCCTGTCTTCAGACTCCTTTCGGTAGGTGGGGCTCTGGGCAGATGAACTTAGAAGAGCTGATTGACATGCATAGCCAGGTGAGGTACACATTTGTGATCACACACTGGGTGTTCAAGTTCTCCTACTTAGAAAATTTCAGCCCATCGTGGGATACGTGAACAAAAAATAAAAAAAAAAAAACCCAAAAAAAACAAACAAACAAAAAAACAAAAAAACAAACAAACAACAAAAAAAGATATTGATGCTCTTCCAGAGGACCTGAGGACCCCTATTTGGTTCCCAGTACACATGTGGGTAGCCTATAACTCCTGCTTCAGAACCCAAGTCCCTCTTCTGCCCTTCATGCACCGTCTCCACCCTCCAACCCATAAAAGTAAAATAGTTGAGCTGAGCATGGTGGCACATACCTTTAATCCTAGCACTTGGGAAGGAGAGGCAGGTAGATCTCTGTGAGTTGGAGGCCAGCCTGGTTGTTTTTTGTTTTGTTTTTTTGGTTTTTCAAGACACACCAGGACAGCCCTGGCTGTCCTGGAACTTACTCTGTAGATCAGGCTGGCCTTGAACTCAGAAATCCACTTGCCTCTGCCTCCCAAGTGCTGGGATTAAAGGCGTGTGCCACCACTGCCCGGCGAAGGCCAGCCTGGTTTATAGAGTGAGTTACAGGACAGCCAAGGCTACATAGAGAGATATGTCTTATGAAATAGTTGAAACCAACAAAAAATGGACTGACATTGAATGTTCCTTTGGTCTCCTTTCTGAGTTTCTGTTGACCTCACTCACCCAGGCTGCCTCAGAAGGTTCAGGGGGAGGAGGGAGCTTTTTGTCATGTTAGTATTATTCTCCAGGTTCTTGCCCCTGTGGCCTGTGTATGGCTCATCTCTGCCTTTGTGGATCTGAGTGTTATTTCTCTGCAGCAGTCTGAGCCCTCTGATGCACCATGGTTTTGGCTGCCTCACCCAGGTAGGCTTTCTCCCATGCTCCCCTTCTCTTGCTCAAATCAAATCAAGATTTAATAGACTTCAGCCAGATGAGGTGGCACACATCTGTAATCCCAGTACTTGGGAAGTAGAGGCAGGAGGTTCTGAAATTCAGAGTTGTCCTCGGTTACATACTAAGTTTAAGACTGACCTGGGCTACATGAGACCCTGCCCCCCCCCCCAAAAAAAAAGAAGTACCATGAAAGATTTAATGGATCTCACTTCTGAGTTAAATATCATATTTTCACAAAACACAGGTGGAGAAATCACCAACTTTTTGGGGTTCCACACACACACTGCTGGTGTATTGCTTTGGTCAGTGTTGGGAGGCTAACATGTATATCTCTCTCCACCCCAGTGTTTATTCCTGACACTCCTGACCAATTAACAAGTCTACATTATCAGCCCCTGTGGACATTTCTGTTGGTGAACTGTGTAGCCTTGGAGTTGGTGTATGTGATGTTTTGTTATTGGTGTTTATTCGTCATGGTGGTGGGGGTCAATCAACTCAGAACCTTGTGTATACTCAGCAAGTGTATACATGGAACTCTCTACCCCAACCCTTTAGTTAATGGCTTAATAATGGTCCATTGAGTTCTGATTAGGTTCTAAACATATGGCAGGCACAGTGAGAAATACAGGCGTAATGATACCTGCTTCATTGAAATGGTCTATTGGGGTATATAGATAGGAATCATATGAGCACCTAAGTAAAGATGAAATTGTCATTGTGGTAAGTGTACAACTAGGCTTTGTGGTGAGAGAAAATAATGGAGAATCTGATACTATTAGAAGGCTTGAGAGAATTGGTTTTATTTTTTAAAATTTAGATTTTTTCTTTTTAGAAGCATTCAAGTATGTTCTTGATTATTTATTGAGATGTTCCGTACACATACACAATGTATCTTGATCATATCCAGCTCTTTCTCCCACTCCCTATCAGCATATCCCCATCCCCTTTTCATGGCCTTTAAAAAAAACTACTCACTGAGGAAGATTAGTGCTGCCTGTATGTGCATGAGGGTGGGGCCATCTACTAGAGCACAGTTAGTACCTCCCCTGAAGGAAAATGACTATCCTTTCCCCCCGCACCCATCACTTAACATAGCTCCTCAGCTAGGGATGAAGCCTCATGAGCCTTTACCCCATTCATGCTTCTGTGCTGGAGTGGTGACTGGCTTGATCTTGTATGAGTCCTGTGCACATAGCCACAGCTGCTGAGAGTTCATGAGTGCAGAGGTAATGTCACATCCATAAGACTTCTCCCAGCTCTTATGTGCCCATGCCCCTCCCCCTCTATTTTGAGACAGGATCTTACATAGCTTTGGTCAGTCTTGAACTTTCGATGTAGGCAAGGATGGCCTTAAACTCCAGATCCTCCTGACTGTACCTAGCAAGTGCTGTAATTATAGGGGTGCATCACCACACCTGACTAGGAGAAATACCCTTGAAGAAGTGAGATGAGATGTAAGAGATGGAGAGAGTAGCAGCTAGTTGGATAGGAGGCAGGAGACCAGATTGTATTAGGTAAATAGCAGATGCAAGGGTCCTGTGGTTACCAGGAACGCAGCAAATCCAAGGCCTAAAGCAAGGCTAATGAGTTTGAAGTAAGATGGACTATGATAGGAAATGAGGCTAGGAACAGAACTTCAGACCAAAAATGGCCTTGTAGATCATACCGAAGAGAAGGGTCTCTCTCCTAGAGTGGAGTGGTTTTGCCCCCACAGTACTATCTTGAAAGTTAGAACATCTGGGATTCTTGTGGCACAGGTGTTTAGAGGCAGAGGGATGCTCCAGGCTTGAGTCTGGTCTCCAGGTGGCTTCTTTTTCTTCCTCAGGTGAGTGGGAATGGCCCTTGATGACGCCCAGGGCCCTGGCTGCAGGCATCTCCATGGCTTTGGCAGCCTCCACCAGCTCCTTGGGTTGCTATGCCCTGTGTGGCCAGCTGCTGCATTTGTCTCCTCCACCACCACATGCCTGCAGTCGAGGGCTGAGCCTGGAGGGGCTGGGCAGTGTGCTGGCAGGGCTGCTGGGGAGCCCCCTAGGCACTGCATCCAGCTTCCCCAATGTAGGCACAGTGAGTCTTTTCCAGGTATGTGGATCTGAGACAGGACTGGGGGATTGAAGGTTCAGGGGCTGGAACTCACATGGATTGACTGCCAACTGGGCTAGCTCTCTGTCAGGCAGTTCACTGGGGTGTGTGTGTGTGTGTGTGTTCACTGTGTGTGTGTGTGTGTGTGTGTTCACTGTGTGTGTGTGTGTGTGTGTGTGCCTAGAGGTGCTAAGTGCTTTGACTGTGGAGAAACAGGAAATTGCCTTGCCAGGTGCATCTGCCAAGGCTCTACTAGAGAAATCCCTGGTCTTTTGGAAACTTCATTTAAAAGGGAAGTTTATGGCATGATTTCAGGGAGTAAATACTATCAAGAAAGCAGTGGTGTATGGGCTAAGTCAAAGAGGTACCTATGATAGAGTGGCTAGGATGCTTAGAAGGATCTTGTTTAAGCTGGGATACAAAGGATGAGGAGTGGGCCAGGCAAAGAGGTGTCTGTGTTTTCTGGTGTCTCTTCTTCCTCCACACAGACTGGCTCTCGGCGAGTGGCCCACCTAGTGGGGCTGTTCTGCATGGGGCTTGGGCTCTCCCCAAGGCTGGCTCAGCTATTTACCAACATCCCACTGCCTGTGCTTGGTGAGTAAATAGGTGGGAAGACAAGTACTGGAATACTGTTTCCCTCAGTATGACCCAATGAGTCAGCTAGGCTGATGCTGCTTTTTCTTTTTGGTTTTTTGAGACGGGGTTTCTCTGTGTAGCCCTGGCTGTCCTGTAACTCCCTCTGTAGACCAAGCTAGCCTTGAACTCAGAAATCTGCCTGTCTCTGCCTCCCAAGTGCTGGGATAAAAGGCATGTGCCACCACTGCCCGGCAACGCTGCTTTTTCTAAATAGCGTCTCTGAATGGATATGAACATATGATCTTGTTTTCTTAGCTGAACCAAGGAGTCTTTTGCAGAATCAGAAACAAGCCTGTTAGTAGTATTTCCTCATTACAGCCCGCCTGTCCTGCAAACCCTGAACTTTGTCCTCTTCCCACCTCCTTGTTTTCCTCTGTATGAGACAGGTGGGGTACTGGGAGTGACCCAGGCTGTAGTTCTGTCTGCTGGATTCTCCAGCTTCCACCTGGCTGACATTGACTCTGGGCGAAATGTCTTCATCGTGGGCTTCTCCATCTTCATGGCCTTGCTTTTGCCAAGGTGGCTGAGGGAAGCCCCAATCCTGCTTAACACAGGTAGGTGGGGTGAAGAAGCAGGAGTTCCTCAGGAATGGGGTTGAGGCTTTAGGCTCTCTGGATTCTTGGTCTCACCAGGGGATTTTGCATGCACTTCATTCAGTTATTTAACAAATATCCATTGAGCACTGTGCTAAGTGCATGCCCTGGTTTTATTTCTGTGGCATTTTAGAGGAGGAAACATTTTGTTCAGTCAACAATTCCAGGTCACATTCCATCACTGAGGCAAGTCATGGCAGGAACTCAAGGCAGAATCTTAAGCAGGCCTGTATGTGAAGTTACACAGTTTTACCTCCAAACAAGGAACTTACTTCACAGCCAAAGAAGTACAGCAGGAACCATGGAGGATGCTGCTTGCTAGCTGGCTCTCAGGCTGGTTGACACGCAGCTAACTTTCTTATACAGTTCAAGACCACTTGTCAAAGGAATGGTATTGCCTATGGTGGGCCAGGTCCTACTAAGTCTATTATGAGTAAAGACAATCTCCCACGGACATGCTCAGTAGCCAGTCTGATGTAGGTAATTCCTCAATTTAGACTCTTCTCTCAGATGACTGTAGGTGGTGACAAGTTGACAGTTAAAGCTAACTAATTACAAAACCCTTCCCCTCAAACACATTAAAAACAAATCTAATGCCGGGCAGTGGTGGTGCATGCCTTTAATCCCAGCACTTGGGAGGCAGAGGCAGGTGGATTTCTGAGTTCGAGGCCAGCCTGGTCTACAGAGTGAGTTCCAGGACAGCCAGGGCTACACAGAGAAACCCTGTCTCGAAAAACAAACAAAAACAAAAACAAAAACAAAAAAACCCAAAAAACAAATCTAACTAGGTCAGAGCACAAAAGTCCTTCTAGGCTAGGTGGTAGTAGTGTAGGCATTTAATCCCAGAACTCTGGAGGCAAAGGCAGGTGGATCTTTGTGAGTTTGAAGCCAGCCTGGGCTACAGAGTGAGTTCCAGGATAACCAGGGATACAGAGAAGCTCTGTCTCAAAATAACAAGAAGAAAAGAAGTATCTAATCCTAGGAAGCAGATGGGATCTCTGTGAGTTTGAGGCCAGATGCCTACATAGTGAGTTCCAGGCCAGTCAGGGCTACATAGTGAGATCCTGATAAAACAAAAACAAAATAACAAAAACCCGTGGTACTCAATGACAAGAGTAGCTTCTACCTGAGCTACTGAGATGATCCAATAGAACTGGACTAGTCTTTGAGGATGGGAAAGCTTAAACATATTTGGCAAAAGGCCATTTCTTTATGTGAGACAGGGTCTCATTTTGGAACCTAGGCTGGCTTCAAACTCTTGGTAATCTTCCTGCTTCCTCCCAAATCTCAGGATTATAGATGTAAGCCACATGCACAGTTAATAAGGTCATTCTCGATCACGTTTCCATCATATGCAAAGATAAAAGATGGGATTATAGGATAGAAATAGCATATGCTGAAAGCCTATTTTATCTAGAGGCTAGTTTATCCTGAGCAATGGTTTTCAACTGGGGGTGATTTTGACCCATGGAGAATATTTAGCAATGTCTGGAGACAGTTTTTGAATGTCATAAATGGGGAGAAAGAGGACTGTTATTAGCATTCAGTGCTTGGAGAGGTTATTAAACATTATTTGATGCAGTGGACATCTCCTTAGACCAGAATTATCTGGTCCAAAGTGTTAGAAGGACTGAGGTTGAGAGGCCCAGGGTAGAGCAGAGGTCAGAAGTGGGAGAGACTAGGGCTTTGTAATGCCACACTTTCCAGAGAAAAGGAGCTTGGGACAAAGGGTACCTGGAGGGAATGTGGATGCTTAGAAAACATGGTGCTGAGAAGGGGTGCTATGGGAAGGGGCCGGGCGTGGAAATGGAGTGTGTAGAGGGACAAAGGTAAATGGGATGGAAAGACAGCTTAGTGAGATGTGTCCTTGAAAGACTCACTGTCTGGGACAGTATCAGTTACCTTCCTCCCTGGCCCCAACCCTTTGTAGGCTGGAGCCCCCTGGATATATTTCTACGTTCTTTGCTGGCAGAACCCATTTTCCTAGCTGGTCTTTTGGGCTTTCTCCTAGAAAACACTATATCTGGTAAGTTGAGACCAGGCCCTAGGGGAGTGGCTGGGTAGTCATTACTCCCTGGGTTGGACAGTGACCTGAGCAACCCCTCCTTTTACTTACTTTTCATTTAAAAAACAACTTATTTTCATTTTAAATTTTGCATATGTATGTATGTGTATCTATGGGTATCTACATTCATATGAATGCAGAGACCAGTGATGCCAGATCCTCCCAGACCTGAAGATACAGGCAATTGTGAGCCATCTGGTATGGGTGCTGGGACTTGGAACTTGGGTCCTCTGTGAGAGCAGTACCAGCTCCTAAGAGCTGAGCTATCTCTTCAGCCTGACCATTTCTCTTTTACAGGTACACGGATTGAGAGAGGCTTAGGTCAGGGGCTGCCAACTTCTTTCACTGCCCAAGAAACTCAAATGCTTCAGAAATCCAGGAAGAAGGCTGCTCAAGAGTATGGGCTTCCTTTACCCATCAACAACCTGTGTTCCTGCATTCCACAGCCTCTCCATTGCCTTTGTCCAATGCCTGAAGACTCTGGGGATGAAGGAGGATCCCCTAAAACAGGAGAGACAGCCGACTTGTTGCCTAACTCTGGGGAATCATGCTCTACAGCTAGCAGAGAAGTGTTTATGTCCCAGTAATCACCAAGACCACCATTTTTGTCTTAATTAGTTTATCAGTAACTCCCACCTTGCTGAGTCTTGCCTCCAAGGCTGTACTTTCTCCTCCTCTTAATTAGACCTGAGTGTTCATGAGCAGAGGCCATGGTTTAGTGGGGTCAGAAGTGAATAAATTAGATTTTTGCCTGTGAACTGCCAAGGTCTGTCTGTCTGTCTGTCTCTCTCTCTCTCTCTTTTGGTTTTTCAAAACAGGGTTTCTCTATGTAGCCCTGGCTGTCCTGGAACTCACTTTGTAGACCAGACTGGCCTCGAACTCAGAAATCCACTTGCCTCTGCCTCCCAAGTGCTGGTATTAAAGGCGTTCGCCACCACTGCCCGGCAGCCAAGGTCTCTTGAATGAACTCTAGCATTCAAATATTTACTGAGTGTTTCCCATGAGCAAGGTCCTATATCCACATATAGGAATATGACAGGGTCCCTGCCCTCTCCCTGCATCTAAGATTTAAATAAGTAACTAAAATGTAAATCAGAAGACAGTCTATAATAAAAATGAAAATAAAGATGAAGAGGCAAGAAGGAAGTAGTATTGCATTTCAACCGAGGGCAACAGGAAAAGAATTGGAAGAACTGCAGAGTTGCAAGTGGTCTTAACAAGTGAGGTCTCGGCCCCGCCCACCACGGGTCCTGGCTCCGCCCCACGCCCCAAGACCCCGCCTTCCCGAGTGTGAGTGTGTGTGGGGGGGTGGCCTCTATCCTAGGCCTTTCAGTTTGCGCACCAGGGCAGGCCCGCCGTGAGGAGGGTGGGAGTTCCCGCAGCCGCTGACGGTAGGTGGAATCGTTTTCGAGTCGGCGACGAGATCTGGGTCTGTCCGGACGTCGAAAAGCAGAGATAAGCTCGTACAGTTGCCTCCGACCCGGGCGATTTTTCCCAGAAGGGACCGCGCGCAGCCCGAATTTTGGGGCCGACCTCTAGGAGTGGGCGGGCCTGCGCACGCGCAGTCCACTTTCGGCCTCTGTCTTTGATGGTGGCGTGTGAGGTTCCTCGCTAGCAGGCTTCGAGTTTGGCCCGCTGGGCTGATTTAGCTTTGTTCCGCTTTGGGGCTCTGAGCCGTAACTGTGCGCAGCAAATGCTGTAAAAATGAGAGACGGGCAACATAGTTCCTGCACGGGAGGTGCATAGACTCCTAGGACGCTCGAGGGCGGGGGTGTGACCTTTGGCGGCAAGGTCTAAGGTTTGCCATCTCTGGTGGTACAGGGCGTGGGCCCTCCGGATGGTCTGTAGAGCCTTGCTGCCCCCTGCAGGGTGTTGTAGGAACTATCCCTAAGAGAGGAACCAGAGTGGCAGAATGTCGTGCAACTTCACGTTCTCTCTCTTAAAAGACAAAGTAAACCGGCATGGTTGGTTAACGTGATCTGGGAAGACCAACTTGCGGGGGGGGGGGCAGTAAAACCCTAGAGGACTTAGACTCCTTCTCCCTCCATGCTGGGGACAGTCTCAGGCCCCAGTCCGTTCTACC
Organism: Uromys caudimaculatus; assembly: GCA_028551405.1. NCBI lineage: Eukaryota > Metazoa > Chordata > Mammalia > Rodentia > Muridae > Uromys > Uromys caudimaculatus. The sequence goes on along the minus strand of CM052709.1, from coordinate 65,930,542 downwards.
ACTAAGTTATCTTTTTTTGTTTGTTTATTTGTTTGGGTTTTTTTTTTTTTTTTTTTTTTTTTTTGAGAGGCTCTTGCTATGTTGTCCAGGTTGGCCTCCAAATCAAGATTCTTCTGCCTCAGCCTCCTGTGTGCTAGGATTACAAGCATGCTTCATCATGGCTGACTCACTGAGTTATACTTACCTCAGACCAGGCTGAGTGGTAGGAGCAGCCAGACTGGGTCTGGTGCTGAATGTTTAGACATTTTTATAGGGCCAGCTGCCCCTGGCCACATTAAAACAGCTTCCTTCCATTCAGACAAAACCATCGACTTGTGGGTTTTGGCCTTTGGAACTTAAGGAGGGACCAGATAGGCCAATATACTCAATTTTGGTGAGTTTTAGAGTGCAGGCCAGGATGTGCCTATAAGGGAAATTAGAGGGTTTGGCAACTTCATTTGTATTTCTAATCTTTCCCAGTGTAAACTCTTGCCCAGTGAAGACTCTTTAATCATTCCAAAATCAGTCTGTCCTGTTGGAACAGCACACAATACAAATAACCATCTCCACACACAACATTTCAAGGCAGTTGCAACTAACCACCATATGCAGTCCTGTGTCACTTGCAATGGCCATATGTTTTTTGAGAACTGTTTTAGGCAATTTTATCCCATGCAGATATCACACAATGTTATGTACTTGAACCAAGATGGCATTAATATCACTAGACTCTATGCTCTTTTAGGGTCTCTGTCATGTATGCAGTCTTTCTGAGCATATACATTTGTATTCCATGTGTTAATTACAGTGCAAATTAATTAGTGCCAGGAGACAATGCTTTGAAAACTAGGAAGATGATGGCTTAGACCAAGTTGAAAATGACTGTTACTCAGATTTAAGTGGTAATTCTATAATTTTCTTTGTAGTCTTAAGTTTTCATCCCCTGGCACTTCCCTTCCTTTTTCATTTATGGATGAAAATAATGAAGGAAATTGTTTGACTTTTCGTGCCCACTGGAATAACAAATTCTGTCAGATTTAGTTGCTATATATTTAACTAGGCTGAGGATACAGCATTCTTTACTGAGGTAAAAACACTCCAGGAGTTCCAAGCTGCACAGAAGGCATGGTGTTGGTATGTGGGTTTTAGTGTGGGCATGTACCCAGTCAGTGAAGTAGACTTGCCATTTCCTCTGTGGTGTGAAGTGTGCTGCCTGTTCATTTGTTGAAAGGGACATTTCTCTTGCTCTTATTAACTCTTGTATGTCACTGTGTGTCTGTCATATAATGTGAGGACTATCATGGGTCTTCCATCATGCATCTACTCATGAATTTTTCATAATTGTAGAGGACTAATTGAACAGACTCTAGGTAAGAATTTCTGTTTTAGGTAAGGGGGAATATGATCAAGTACATTATATATGTATGAAATTGTGAGAGTGCAAATAAATTAAGACTTAAAAATGAACCCCTGTTTTAGATAGGGTTTTTTTTTTTTTTTTTTTTTTTTTTTTTTTTTTTTTTTTTTTTTTTTTTTTTTTTTGAGACAGGGTTTCATGTAGTCCAGGCTGGCCTTGAACTCACCACTATGTAGGTTGAACTTTTGTTTATTTAATTGAAAAACATTTTAATATTTTATTTGAGTGCTCTATCTGCATGTATACCTGCATACCAGAAGAGGGCATTAGATCCCATTACAGGTGATTGTGAGCCACCATGTGGTTGCTGGGAATTGAACTCAGGACCTCTGGAAGAACAGACCGTGCTCTTACCACAGAGCCATCTCTCCAGCCTTCTGAAAAAAAGTTTTTTATTTCATGTGTGTGTGTGGGGTTAAGGATGTTTGTGCATGTGTGTGTCCATATAGGTGTATGTATCAGCACACTGAACATGAAGGTCAGAGGACAATCTCAGAGGCGGTCCTCAGGTGCCTCCTACTGTTTGTTTGAGGTAGAGTCTCTTGTTAGCTTAAAACTTTGTTATCTAGGCCTGGGTAGCTATACCCTCCTGAGTCTTTCTTGTCAGTATGGGATTACAGATACATAGCGCCTTACCAGCCTTTTATGTAGGGTCTGGGGCTCTGAATGTCCTTATGAGGCAAGCATTTTATCAGTCAAACTAGAAGAGCTAGTTTTACCCTAGCCTAACCTTGATCCTCCTACCTCCATCTCCTCAGTGCTGGGATTACAGTGCAGAACATCAAGTCTGCTTTAGGATTTTACTGTTTATTTCCAATCTTCCTGAGTTTTGCCTTTTCTCCTTTTCTTCTTATAAAACATTATAACACTTATTTGGTGCATGTGTCAGAGGACAGCTTACAGGAGATAATTTTTTCCTTCTAGCATGAGTCCAGGGGATCCTACTCAGGTCATCCAGCTTGGCAGAAGTGCCTTTTCTGCTGAGCCATGTTCTGCTGGCCTAAACTTTGCTTTTAGCATCAATCAATCAATTTGTTTGTTTGTTTTTGAGACAGGGTTTCTCTGTGCAGCTCTGGCTGTCCTGGAACTCACTCCGAGTGTAGACCAGGCTGGCCTCGAACTCAGAAATCCTCCTGCCTTTGCTGGCACTAAAGGCCTGTGCTACCACGGGCTCAATCAAATCATTTGAATGTCCTGTCTTAGAACTGTGTGTGTGTGTGTGTGTGTGTGTGTGTGTGTGTGTGTGTGTGTCTGTCTTGAAAAGCAAATCCTGAAAGGCTCAGGAGGGGTTGAGAATACATTACAGAGAACTTCAACTTCAACTTCTTTTCGGGGGCTGGGGAGATGGCTCAACAGGTAAGAGCACTGACTGCTCTTCCAAAAGTCCTGAGTTCAAATCCCACCAACCACATGGTGGCTCAAAACCATCCATAATGAGATCTGATGCACTCTTCTGGGGTGTCTGAAGACAGCTACAGTGTACTTACATATAATAAATAAATAAATCTTTAAAAAAAAAAGAATCATTCTTTTCCTTCTAAAAGATCTGGGAAAAATAGGATTCAAATAAAATTCAATAGGAATGGCTTGGGTTTCCATTTTATATTAAATGCATCAATGTGCTGAGTTTTAAGCACTATGGAAGAAAAGGATCTGCTTTTTCTTCCCCTTTCCTCCTTCTCTCTCCTTTTCCCTTTCTCCTCCCCAAGGTTAGTCTGTCTCATGTATCCTCAATGCTCTGGGAATCCTGAACTTCCTGCCTGCATCAAGTTCTGGGATTACAGGCATGCAGCACCTTAATGGTAAAGACATATTTTATATTCTTTAGGAAATTGATGTGAGAAATATTCTGATCTTTAAAAAAGATGGTATTTATTTTTGTTTTATGTGTATGAGTGTTTGCCTACACATATGTAGGTACTACAAGTGCAGTCCTGAGGAGATCAGAAGAGGGCACTGGATCCCTGGAACTGGAGTTGCAGATGGTTGTGAGCTGCCATGTCATGGTGCTGGGAATCCAATCCCCCGTCTTCTGGAAGAGCAACCAGTGCTCTTAACCTCTGTGCCATTTTTCCAGTCACAGATTCTGGATAAATTTTAGGTTAGTTTCAAGGGGGGTGTTAGGTTGATGCTAGGCTGGTTGTATGAAGGGGGTTTGTGCTTTCATGCCTCTATTTTACTGGGGAGGATTTTCATGTGATTTCAGTTGACATGGAGTTGTGAGTGGCCCTTTTGAGGGCTGAATTTCCTGAGGGCTCTGTGCTAAATTAGGACTTTTCTGCAGATGGAAGAACTAGAGCAAGGCCTGCTGATGCAGCCATGGGCATGGTTCCAACTTGCTGAGAACTCACTCTTGGCCAAGGTTTCTATCACCGAGCATGGTTATGCCTTGCTGATTTCGAATCTTCAACAGGTGTGGCACGAACAGGTGGACACTTTGGTGGTCAGCCAGCGAGCCAAGGTAAGAATGTTAGTGTGAAGAGAAGTATCACCGTGCAGTGGCATGCTGGCTGTAGGACACCAACAGCAGCCAACTGGCCAGCTGAACATTGGCAGGGAAGGCTGGATTGGTTTGAAGCAAGTATAGGTTCAACATCCTTATCGGAAAGATCCAACTTCTGAAATGCCCAAAATAGGAAACGTTTCGAATCCTCAAAACTCGAGCACTCCAAAAGTTTTAGATTTTGGATCATTTCAGATTTTGGATTTTGGGGTTAGAGTTGTGCAACTGGTAAAAATCAATGCATGTATTCCAAAGTCCAAGGAACTCAGAAATCTGAAACATTCTGAGGGAGAGATATAGATAGATAGATAGATAGATAGATAGATAGATAGATAGATAGATAGATAGATAGATAGATAGATTCTGCACAAACAATCATCTGTATTATATGACGTATATAGGCCCTCAGGGATCTTGCCCAGAACAGAACTGTGGAGTAGGCTGGTTGATTTTTGTGATTCTTTGTTGTCTTCATTCTGCTATAATGCTTCCCCTTTGCCCCGTTCTCTCCTCTCCACTGTCTTCATGGGCCCCCCCATTGCTCTCCACTGTCTTCATGGCCCCCCATTGCTCCCCACTGTCTTCATGGGCCTCCCCATTGCTCCCCACTGTCTTCATGGACCCCTCTCTCCCCACTGCCTTCATGGCCCCCCTTTGCTCCCCACTGTGTTCTTGGCCCCCCATTGCTCCCCACTGTGTTCTTGGCCCCCCTTTGTTCCCCACTGTTTTTGTGAGTCCCCCTTTGCTCCCCTTTGAGACATTTTTCTTTCCCACCCTTACTTTGTACTACCGTTGTCTCTAGGAGCTGAACAGGCGCCTCACCGCTCCCCCTGCAGCTTTTCTCTGTCACCTGGATGAAGTGCTTCACCCACTGTTTAAAGATTCTGCTCACCAGGATGCTGCTCACCCTAGCAAAGCTACTTTCTCTTGTGATCTCGGAGAGGAGGTACTGATTTTGCGGGTGCGGAGTGAGCTCTCTGGTCTCCCCTTTAATTGGCATTTCCACTGTATTCCAGCTAGTTCTTCACTGGTAAGTGCAATTTAAATATGGGGTACCGGTGGGGATCCCAGCTACTTTTGGTAAAGATCTGGGTGCTCCTGTGTTTCCTGTAAACCTTGTTTGAAATTCTTTTCTAATAATAATAATTTTTTTAAAAGTCTCCCTGACTATACAGGAAGCTAAGGAGATTCTTGACTGATACAGTCTTGTTTTGCAAAGGGAGCAGGGTTTGGATCTGCATACTTTATTTAGTGACTTCATCCAATATTATTTTAATGACAGGGTTTCAAGCATGCTAGGCTATGCTAGAATGACCTTATCCTTTTACCTGAGTATTAGGATTCCAGATATACCACCATGCTCAGTTTATGCAGTACTTATGCAGTAATGGAGGGCTGAACCCAGGACTTTGTGCTCGCAAGTGCTCTACCAGCTGAGGTGTATCCCAGGCTTTTCTTGATTTTGTTTTCTTGAGCTAGGGTTTCAGTGTAGCCCTGACAGATCTGCCTGCTCTGCTCTGGAGAATGATGTTACCATGCACACTTTTCTTGATTTTTTTTTTTTTAGAGTTATATTATGAAGCCTTAGCTGGCATGAAATTACTGTACAGTGAAAACTTGCCTTGAAGCAGTCCTCCTATGTCAACTTCTAAGTGCTGGGATTTACCACACCTGGATTAAAGCCGAGTTTTTAATGGTTCCAACTTTTGATTTATCAAGACCACTTTGATAACAGAGTGGAGTGTGATACTTTTCTAAGCATGTTCTCCTCTTTTAGTCCTTATGATTTTCCTACTAGGTATTATTTCCATTGTTTTAGAGCGGAAACCTAAAGCTATACAGCTTTTTAATAACTGAGCTAGACTTTGAGCTCCATAGTAGTCTTGTCAACTTCAAAGCCCTCTTTTAGAGACTAGGAGAGTCAGATCTCCTCTTTCTGTAGCTTGAGTGCCCTGAAAGCTTTAGAACTTTTATTTAAAAAAAAAAAAAAAAGAATGAATGAATGAATCAGTATTTTATGTGCATTGGTGTTTTGCCTGCATCTATGTCTATGTCCCAACACTCAGGAAGTGGTGAAGAGTGGATCCCTGTAAGTTTGAGGTCTGCCTGGTCTATGTAGCAAGTTCTAGGTCAGCGGAAGTTATATAATAGTGAGACCCTGTCTCAAAAAACAAAAAAGCCAACCAAAGAACCAAACAGCAAGTTTTGAAATTGAAAGCTGGGCATGACTATACATATCTGTAATCATAGCACTAGGGAGGTAGAAGTAGGAGGATCATGAGTTCAAGGCCATCCACGGCTACATAGTGAGTTTGAGTGTAGCTTGGGCTACATGATACTCTGTCTCAAAAACCAATGAATTGCTGAGTATGGTGATAAATGCCTTTAGTCCCAGCACTCAGGAGGCAGAGGCAGACAGATCTCAAGGGCAGCCTGGTAAACATGCAGAGTTCCAGGACAGCCAGGACTGTTATACAGAGAAACTCTATCTTAAAAAACCAGAGAAGAAGAAGAAGAGGAGGAGGAGGAGGAGGAGGAGGAGGAGGAGGAGGAGGAGGAGGAGGAGGAGGAAGAGGAGGAAGAAGAGGAAGAGGAAGAAGAAGAGAAAGAAAAGGAAGAGGAGGAAGAAGAAGAGGAAGAGGAGGAGGAAGAGGAAGAGGAAGAGAGAGGAACTAACTTTGACTTTGACTTTGGATTTAGTATGTCTGGTTTGAATCCCATCTAGTCCAGCAGTAGTAGCTCACACCTCTAATCTCTATGAATTTGAGGTCAGCCTGGTCTACAGAGTAAAATTCAGGACAACCAGAGTTTTACACAAAGAAGCCCTGTCTTCAGAAAAACAAACAAACAAACAAACAAAAGCCTAAACAACAACAACAAAAACCAAACTTAAACTAGAAGCCTCAAATCTCCTCCAAATATCCATGTAGTTGATGGGAATGCAGTGAAATGACAGTCAGTCGTGCATGTGCAGGAACGTTAGTGCATGTGGGGAGGCCAGACGTCGACCTCAGATGTCTCCCCACACCCCCACAGGGTCTCTGTGTGGCTGTGACTGTCCCGGAGCTCACTAGGTAGACCAGGCTGGGGTTAAAGGCATGGATCACCACTGCTCAGCTTCAGGTATCTTCTGTAGTGACTTCTTTCTCTACATTGTCTTCTGAGACAGAGTCTCACAAAACCTGGAGCTTGCTCATTTGGCTAGTCTAACTGGCCACCAAGCCCCAGAAATGCTCCTGTCTGCCTCACTAGTGTGGGATAACAGGTGCTTGCCACATTTTATGTGGGTGCTAGAGCCTCAAACTCAGGTCCTCATGATTGTGTGACAAAACACTTTACTGACTAAGCTATCTCTCCTGCTTTCCTTTTTTTTTTTAGGTTGAGTGTACCCTCCAGTCATTCTATTCTATAGATATTTACTTAGGGATGATAGAAAACAGCCTGGAGGTGGTGGCACATGCCTTTAATCCCAGCTCTCAGGAAGCAGAGGCAGGTGGATCTCTGTGAGTTCAGCCAGCCTGCTCTACAGAGCTAGTTCCTAGGAAGCCAGGGGTACACAGAGAAACTGTTTTAAGAAAAAAAAAAAAAAAAAAAAAAAAGAGAGAATGATGGAAATATAACCAGGTATAATGGTACATGCCTGTAATTCCAGTACTCTGTAGGTTGAGGCAGGAAGAGCACAAGTTTGAGGCCAACTTAGGCCACATGGTGAGTTCTAGGCCAACCAGAGCTCCACAGTGAGATCCAGTATCGGAGAACAAGGAACAAGTCCCCCAGCTTCCTTTTCCCACGTAGGTTCGCTCAAACATTTCTTCCCGAAGGCTTTGTTTGTTTGTTTTACTTTTACTTTATTTTATGTGTATGGGTGTTTTGCCTGCATATATGTCTATGCACCACATGTATGCCTGGTGCCTGCAGAGGCCAGAAGAGGTCATCAGACCCCCTGGACCTGGAGTTACGGATGGTTGTGAGGTGCCACGTGGGTATTTGGAAATTGAATGAACCCAGGTCCTCTGAAGAGCAAATGTTGCTCGTAACTGCTGAGCCACCTCTCCAACCCCACTATCTTGGTTTCCATGCCAGAAATAACCCAAAAACTTAAGAAAATTATAGGATATTTACAATATATTTAAAAAAGAACAAATTTTTAGAATCAACAAATACTGTTTGTTGTATTCAGTAGCACTCAGTGATCAGAGTATTCTGTGAGAAGTGTGGGGCTCAGGTTGGCCACAGAACAAGCTGCAAAGATTTTTAGCTCCTGCTTCAAGGTATAGTCTACTTGAAGTACTATAGGCATTGTGATCATTTGGCATTGATCACACTGTGATTCTTACACATCCACTGTGGAGAACAAAGAACTAGTTTGTTTTTAAAGACTTTATTTTTAATTATGTGTATTTCTGTGTGTGGGTTTGTATACATGAGAGGCAGAAGATGGTGTTGGATCTCTTGGGCCTGGAGTTACAGGTGCTATAACTCCCACACCAAATTGGATGCTGACACCCAAACTTGTATCCTGTGGAAGAGCTGTCTCTCCAGCCCAGCAAAGGACTTGTTGAGAGACTGTTTACTGGTGTTTGTTTATTTATTTATTTTTATCTGGAACTTTGCAAAGCTGCACTTGAGTGCTAGAGTTGCTTATTCATCACAGGTTTGCTTGTGGTTCTGGGGGTCGAGCCCAGGGCTTCATACTTGGTAGGCATGCACTCCACCACTGAGCTATACCCCAGCTAAGGATGTGCTCTAATTTTACCAAGGCAACTGAGCACATCAGTTTTCCAAGTATGGTGGTTACAGGTGTGCCCCATTGTCACTGACTTCATGAAGAAGTTTCCAAGGCCCATCCACAGGTCCTGCTATGTAGTAAGCACTCACATTTGTTGACTTTAATTCAATTTCTTATGAAATCTTCCATCCTACTTTAGATACAGAATTTCATCATCATTCAAAACCTGTGATTTTTTTCTAGGTGACACCAGAGGGCACTGTTTCCTCAGTGATGCTTGTCCTGGCATATAACCATTTGGACCACCTTCGAGAATTCCTAGCAATAGCTGATCTCTTCATGTGTTAAATAGTTCTACAAATTCAGAACAGTGTGAAAGCTGTGGGACACAGCTTTCCTGGAGATTGACTGGCTCTGGTAGTTCCTTCTTTCAAAAGTACAGAGTAAGGGGGGTTGTATAGCTCAATGTTGGAGCACTTGCTTAGCATGGGCCCGGATCAGCCCCAGCTCTGGGGGAGGGGAACAATAAAGAACACTTGAATAGTGATAAAAATGTTGAGGGAAAATGAAAGGAGAAACTAATTATTTTAGTGCAGTCTTCCAGCTAAGGAGCTGTCCTGTGGAAGAAGCTTCAGTGTTTAGAGGAGAATGAGGTTTGGTTGGCTACAGGGAGACATGTGATATCCCAAAGTGGGTGCTGACACCCTAACTTGTGTCCTCTGAATGAGCTGTCTCTCCAGCCCAGCAAAGGACTTCTTGAGAGATAGATAGAACAATTGGTTAACAAGTATATTTTAAGTTCAGATTAAGTTCTTATTAAACGAAGAAGACTTGTCCCAGGGAAAACCCAGGGCTGCAGGGAAGGAGTTAGAGCTGGTAGACACTATCAGGGCTGTAGGCGGCCACTATTTCAGGCATGTGTGTGTGTGTGTGTCTGTGAGGTCATGTGGTTGGAAGCTTTGTTACTCATTCTTGCGATAGTTTTCATTTACTTTTTTTTTTTTTTTTGAATGGGTAATTCATGCCAAAGGCAAACATCTCAAGCAGCATTTAAAGGTATACAGTCTAAGAAACAAACAAACAGGCTTTCTGTCTACTCTCTGTTTTCCTTCTAAAGCAATTACTGAGATCAACTTTCTGTTTATTCATTCCCCCTACCCCCATTTTTTTTTTTTTTTTTGAGGCAGAGTCCTAACATAGTGCAGGCTATCCTCAAAATGATCATGTAGCCAAGGACCTTTAAACATCGACCTCTGGCCTCCACCTCCCTAGCCCTGGGATTACAGGTGTGCCGCCTGGCTCCGTGCATTCTAGACAAGCACTCTAAAGCTGAGGCGCATCCTTGGCCATCTCTCTTTTTTTCCTTGATAGCATGTTACTCTGTAGCCCAGCTCAAGTTTGGAACCCATCAGCCTTGTTCCCAGATGCCAAGATTATAAATATGAACCACCACACCTTGTTATTAACTCCGGGGTCTTAATAGGTCTTAATTCTCTGTAGGAATTGTGAAATATGTAAGGCTTTGGGTGTCTGCTTCATGATTCTGCATCTGTCTGCATTTGTGACGGCTTTCTCTTCATTGCTTCCTGTTTCCTATTGTCTTTTCTTTCCAGTATCTAATATAACTGCCTTCCTGTTTTTTTGTTTGTGTTTAAATGCTTTTATTAGACTTACTTATTTTATGTGTATGAGTATTTTGCCTGCCTGCATGTATGTACATCACATACATGCCTGGTGCCTAAAGAGACCAGAAGAGAGGATCAGATCTCCTGGAACTGGAGTTACAGATGGTTGTGAGCCATGTGAGTGCTGGGGACTGAACCCCAGTGGGTCCTCTGCAAGAGCAGCCAGTGCTCTTAAGTGCTGAGCCATCTCTTCTGCCCCTGTGCTTGAGGCTAAGTTTCACTGTGTGGGTCTTCAAACTTGTGATCTTCTTGCTCTTGCCTCCCTTTCTGCTGAGATTACAGGTGTGCATCTAATATAATTCTTGATATTTTGTATTTTCACTTTCAGATTTGTCACCCCTTTGGTGTTTTATGATCCCCAGGAGTCACATCCCCGAGTTTCTTAGTAGTAGGAAGAACACAAGCTTTGGAACAAGCAGACACATTCACAATCAACCCAACTACCTTTAGATTATTTAGAATATTACCTTGAATTAGTACAGAAATTTTTATGACTCAGCTTCTCCATTTGTCAAATACAAGATTGCTCTGCACTTATAATTAAAGAAGGGGACACGAGCAGCATCACTATCGGATTGTAGTGGGCTGTGGGAACAATGTTCCAACACTCGTTCTTTCTTCATTGAAGACCGAGGCCATGGGAGATGCAGGCAGAGCTGAGGCTGGAGTCGGTCTCCTGACTCCCCGGTCTGCGGATGGTCTCACTGGACTATGACTTGATATCTGGGCCAACTCCCTCCTGCCTAGGGCTCTTAAGCATTCTGTAGGAAGTCAGAAGACTTTAGGGGTGGGATTAGAGGTGTTCCCTCTTCTGGGGAAGAATGACAACCTCTGTTGTACCCATCACATTTCCCAGCCTGTCCTGGAGCTCTTCAAAGACAGACCCTCAGAGCCTTATCCCCAGGCTCGTTCCATCCTCAGGCTGAGTTGGCTTGTGATGGAATGGCTTCATAGTTTGCTTTCCTTGAATGCAAGGGGGTGTCCTGACCTAAAGCACCGCACAGTTTGTTGTTGTTGTGCCTTTGGAGGTACACTGATCCTTCCACATGGTTGCACGCCTTTTGTTTTTATACTAGTTTTTTTATGGCCACTAATACATATTTTGGAGACTTCTAACCAGCATTCGTCTAAACTTGAAAACAGAACAAGGTTCTCATACCTAAGAGAAATCATTTTAATGTTCATGTAGCTTTGAAATTAATTGTAGCTCAGGAATTCAGAGTGGTGTGAAATTATGTGGGAAGCTGAAATATTTCCTCCTTTTTGTATATAGATATTGAAGTCCAATAGACCATTCCAGTTGCCAGCCAGTATCCTATTTCAATAGACATGGCATTGGTTAAGAACTATTCCTCGCCATGTTTCATGCTGTTATATTTAGTACCTCAAAGGTGGTAACCCCCCACCCCCAGCCCACCATGGTGAGAGGCTGGTTATTAATGTTAGGAGTTTCTGTTATTTGAGGGGTGCCACCAAATGGCCACTGTGGCTCCTTGGTTAGCAATGATAATTATTTTCAGTTCAATCCACCAAACCTCTATTGGCTTGCATACAATTATTTGACTGTTTTTCTAATCTACCTTGACCAGGACCAAACTTATCAAAACTATTTCTAGAGCATAGAGTTTTAATCACTGTATTGAGTTAATTATTATGTGTGTGCATGAACGTATAGTGTGCATGTGGAGATTGGACGACAACTTGCAGGAATCAGTTCTTCTACCACACGGGTCTGGAGGGCTGAACTCGGGTCAGCAAGCTCGGCAGCTTGGTCAGCTGTCTCATAGGCCCAGGGATAGCTTAAGGCCAGGGGATCTGAGCAGTACTTCTTGGAGGCCTAAGTACTTTCTGAGGACCTGGAATAGGGCTCAGTACTAGGTCGGCATTTGCCAGGTGACAAAAAAAGGTTATCTACAGCTACACTTGACTCTGGCTTTCCACCCTGTGCCAGGATACCTACACTTTTTTGGATTATGGTACAAAAAGCTGCTGCCCTTATCTGCCCACCCATACCTCCACAGCCAGTCTTTTTTCTTTTCTGATGTAGAAAAGTCTTTTCCTTAGAATCTGAACTGCACCACAAGCAGTGTTTTTAGTTTTCTCTAGAGACTTAATGGAAAGTGAGAACGTAGGTGCCTGGAAAATCATCACCTGGGATCCTGACCCGGTGGCTCTGCACAGCACCTCTAATGGTACACTTGTCACCTTTTCCTTATTTCGAGCCTGCCATGGGGGATCTTGTTGAAAGTGCTCCCTTTTTAGATCTAGCCAGGGATGAGCATTGTATGGCCAGCAGGCCAACTCTGGCCTGCTGCCTGCTTTTGTAGAATTATATTGGAGCACAGCCACCTCATTTGTTTACATACTGTCTGTGGCTACTTTCAAGTGCCACAACAGTGAAGTTGAGTGGTTGCAGCAGAGACTCTGTGGGCCACAAAGCTGAAAATATTGATTATCTGCTCTCCGAGAAAAGCTTGCTGACTCCTGATCTAGGGCATCTCTTTTGCTTAGTGTCTCTTTTAGGTCATGTCCTTGGTGCTGATGACATCCTCTAGCAGCAGGCTAATGGACACCGTGCATAGGTGACTTACGTGACTCTGCATAGCTGTATATCATTGTATGAGTTCTCAGTGTAGCTGCACTGTATCGAAGCTATACCTGCATCCTTCTGTGTGGAGTGGGCTCAGTAACTGGCTGGCTTTGTTTTTTTTTTTAATTATTTTACAATAACTTTAAATTCTGCTGTATATTTTGAGAATAGGTTAAAACTCTGACCTCTTATCAGCCCTGAAATGGTTCTTAATAAATATCTAGATTGAGTTTGATTGCTTTCTGTTTTCTGTTTTCTTTTTTCTCCTGCTGGTGCACTGTTTCAGCCACACCCCTTTTGTGAGGATTCTCTGGATTTTCTGCTCTTATCTCTGTTGAGAGTTGAGTCAGCATTCCCCTCTTTTCAGTGAGACTACCCTTTTATTTTTATTTAGTTATTTTTAATATTTTTTAATCTTTGTATGTGTGTGGGTGTTTTACCTGCATGTATGTTTGTATACCATGTGTATTTATGGCTTATGGAAGCCAGAAGAGAACGCCTGGCCCTCTGATCTGGAGTTACAGACAGCTGTCAGCTATCATGTGGGCACTGGGACGAGAATCCATGTCTTCAGGAAGACCAGCCAGTGTTCTGAACCACTGAACAGTCTCTCCAGCTCCTATATCAGTGGTTCTCAACCTGTGGGTTATGACCCCCTTTGGGGGTTGCATATTAGGTATCATGCATATCAGATTTTTATATTCACAGCAGTAGCATAACAGTTCATAACAGTAGCAAAATTGCAGTTATGAAGTAGCAATGAGATAATTTTATAGTTGGGGTCACTACAACATGAGCAACTGTATTAAAGGGTCGGAGTGTTAGGAAAGTCAAGAGACACTGCCCTATCTCTTTTTCTTTAAATCAGAACTGTAGACTTTTCTGTCTGTTCATATTCTTGTTTTATCCTTCCCATTCCATATCTGGGCCACAAAGAAAATCTCTGAGTCTCTTTAATATGTAAATTTAATATTGTATCTGTGTTTATATTCATGTACATGAATTGTTTGTCTATGAAATTGTAAGTTCCTGTGAAAATGTTTATTCTTGAGTATTTTTCTTCTAGTAGCTCATGCAGTGTTTAGTAGTACTTTATGAGCACCTGTTGACTAATTGACAGCTCTTCTTCATCAAAGGTCTCTCAGCATTTGATTCATCCTCTGATGGGTGTGAGCCTGGCATTGCAGAGTCATGTGAGGGAGCTAGCAACATTGCTTCGGATGAAGGACCTTGAGATCCAGGCTTACCAGGAGAGTGGAGCTGTGCTGAGCCGGAGTAAGAGGGCATTCTTAGAGGAATGGATGGGGAATGTAAGAGTCTTAGAAAAGGGGAATATAATTTGCATTAAGAATACTTCTTGAGCTGGAGGTGTGGAATCAGTTGATGGTGTGCATGCTTAGCATACACCAACTCCTGGGTTTGAAAATTAGAACTTCATAAATGGGAGTGTTGGCATGCATATGATCACAACTTAAGTAGAGGCAGGACATTATTCTTGGTGACACAGCAAGTTCAGAGCTAGCCTGGGGTACATTAGACCTTGTCTCAAACAAAATAAAACCCCCAAACAATAAAAGTTTCTCTTCCTAGATAGGGACTTTGACAGCTGGGGACTTGATACTAGATGTCTCCTCTGTCTGCCTTAGGTACCTGGCTGGGGCCCTTGTGGCCAGTAAAAGCCACAACCAAGTCCAGACATGTCCTAGGTAGTGATGAAGAAAGACATTGGAAAGGGGCTAACAACTCTTCAAAATCATATTAGCAGAACATGGGCCCCAGAGCTGAGAAGCCCCTATAACTCTAGTTTTAGAATAAAAGTTCTATGCAACCTTTGTGGTTGTGGCAAGCCTCCTCTCGAGGGCCTAGGGCTCTGTGGATGTCAGACCTCTGACTTCCTTCCCTAGAAGTCCTGGGCCCTGCTTTCCTTTCATCTGATCAGTGTGAAGCTCATCCTTAGGCTCATGTTTCTTTCTCTATCTCTTCTTAAATACAGGTCGATTGAAGACAGAGCCATTTGAAGAAAATTCTTTCTTGGAACAGTTTATGGTAGAGGTAGGGTATTTGTTATTTCCATTCTCCTTCTATAAATTTGGGCAGAGTGCCTGGGCGGCAACCTGCATTTTGGGCGTTAGGTGGCTTATGTGGTTGGAAAGCCCTTTGCCTGAAAAAGTTGCTTGTGGAAAGTTTGATGAAGTTTGAGATGTGTGTAGAGAAGGTGGGGGAAAGAGTGAAGAAGGTGAAAGTGGGCCTTTCCTACTTAACATCTCCGTTAAGGTGCCGTGTGAGTGTCATTTAGAATTCTTTAGCCTTGGGAAAGTCAGTTGGCTGGTGTTCACTTCTGCTTGCTGAGATCTGGATTAGTAGAAGGGTGGTCATTTGTTGTCTGGTGCCTTTAGCATCTAGCAATAGAGGAAGGTGTAAAAAGCTCAGGGCTACCATTTGGGGACTGTCTTGTGGGCACAGCAGGCTGTGGAAAATCACAGTGTTTATACAAAGGAACTGGCACAGGAATGAATGGGGAGTAGATAATTGTGGCCTGTCAGAAGCTTCTGCCTAGGTTTCCCTTCTAAGGATTGAGCTTGGCCAAAAGGAATATTCACTGGATGCCAAACAGTGGGAGTATTAATAATAGTGACCTTTGATAATACCAGTCAATATTGGTCTTTCCCTTCTCGACTCTTCTGGAACTTGTTGGTTATGTGGGTAGTACCTTCGTATTGTTGCTGCATTTTTAAAACTGTACATGTTAGTTACCCACACTGCTACTTTGGGATGAAAGTAGACAATGCCTTTATAATACTATGTATGGATTGTTCATATTTCTGACTTGCCATCTAGACTAATTGTAAGCTTTTTATGGACAAAGTCTATGTCTCATACTTTTCCTGAACCGAAAAGTTAGTATTTTTTTCCCCTCAGGGAGGGGCATAAAGTGAGTGTGCTTGATTGAGAACCTTCTGTTCTTCCTCTGAACATTGGCTGAGCTCTCATATTCAGACTCTTTCTCTGTCCTTGTACTGGAAAACTAATGCTCTGCAGGAGGAGTCACACATGCAGAGTCTCGAAGCTTAGTGGGAACTTGCTTAACAACTGTTTTACTTATCACAGTGTGCATGTGTAAATGGTGTACACGAGTGGAAGCGAGCACACATGTGGCACAACTCTCGGGAGCTGGCTCTTTCCTTCCAGTGTGGTTTCCTGGGATTATGTGGCAAGTGCTTTTGTCCAGTAAGCCATGTTGCTGGTCCCAGGTGTTAATCTTGTGGGGGGGGAAGAGATCATATTAAACAGAACTTGTAAGAGATTCTCTAGGCCACTTTTCTCTCAGTGGCTTCTTCTCTCTATTAAGTTGAGCATGGGGAGGTTAATGATGTGCTAGTTCCCTGCCTCAGAGACTCAGGGAAGCAGTGCAATGCTAATTCTCCTGCCTCACACCTCTCCAGCCTAGATTCTACACATTTCACTCTATATGCTTTCTGTGTTAGCAATGTGGAGTGTCTTTTAATTTTCCCAAATGTTACTTTCTTTTGTCTGTATCTTTGCATACATTCTTCCCTTTGTCAAGAGTGTCCAGTGCCTTCTCCTTATCCACCCTGAACATTTCTACTCATCTTTTCAAGCAATAGCTGCAGATTCTTGGGAGACCTTTCTAGACCTTCCTTGTAAGGGTAATCCTTCCCTGCTACTAAAGTGCTGTGGCTTAAATCTTTACTTTATGGCTCACTGTTTCTATGTCAGTAAGACTGTGGCTCTCTTTTGTACTGACCTGTGGACATGTCTGAGAGCAAGGACTGGACGAATGCATTTCCATATCCTTTACACGGAGGACAGTGGCTAGAAGTAGTAGGGTCTCAGGTTTTTGAATGACTATTTTGATACATTTGTGCAAAGGGGATCTTGTGAAAATTGAGGCAATGTGTCCCATGCATACTGTATTCTTATTAGAGTTATGTTTGAGGATGCCTGCTGTTCTCAAGGTTAATCTTTACAGCGTGGAACAAATCACTTCCCTCAGAACAGTTACTATCTCATTTGTAAAATTGAAGGCGTATCATTTTAATGCTGTCATGGAAGAGAGAGCCTTGTAGAGTGGTATGAGAAAGGATGTAGAATCAGGTGCCACCCCAGGAAGGGTGTTGTGTGTGTGTAAAAATAAAAGCTGCTCAGGTAAGCATACGCCTGGAATTCCAGTTCTTGGGAAGCTAAGGTAAGGAGGATAGGAGTTGGAGGTAAGCGTGGACTTTATTGTGAGTTTAAGGCCAGTCCTGGCTACATAGTGGGAACCAATCATTAAAAAAATAAGAAGGGCTGGAGAGATGGCTCAGTGGTTAAGAGCACTGGCTGCTCTTCCAGAGGTTCTGAGTTCAATTCCCAGCAACCACATGATGGCTTTCAACCATCTGTAATGGGACCTGATGCCCTCTTCTGGTGTGTTTGAAGACAGCTACAGTGTACTCATATACATAAAGTAAATAAATAAATCTTAAAAAAGACAGAAAGAAAGAAAGAAAGAAAGAAAGAAAGAAAGAAAGAAAGAAAGAAAGAAAGAAAGGAAGGAAGAAAGGAAGGCGGGCCACAGAGATGGCTCAGTGAGTAAAAGCATTTGCTGTCACACCTGATGACCGGCATTCAAACCCAGAACCCACATGGTTGTAGGAGAGTACCAACTCCTGCAAACTATCCTGTGACCTAAACACACATACCCCCCACACACAGAGTGAAAAAATAACAAATAAATGAACACAATTAAAAAACCAGAAGGCTACAGCTTCCTGTCTTTCAAATCTTTTCCATTTGTTTTTTAAGTTTGTGAGGCTTGGCTGTGCTCCATTCAGCTCCCAGAGGACCAGAGTTATTAGAGCAGTTGGTTCCAAAACACCTGAGTCAGGTGTGTGGCTCATGGCTATAACACCCTAGTCATAAGGAGACTGAGGCAGGAAGATCACCCTGGGCAGTGAGTACCAAGCAGCTTACATAGTAAGACCCTGTAAAACAAAATGTGGGGTATGTGTATGTGTGTGTGGGGTGTCTGTCTGTCTGTCTATATGGTGTATGTGTGTCTGTCTGTATGTGTCTGTCTGTATGGTGTGTGTGTGTGTCTGTCTGTATGGTGTCTGTGTGTGTGTGTCTATCTGTCTGTATGTATGTATGGTTTCTGTGTCTGTCTGTCTGTATGTATGTATGGTGTGTGTATCTGTGTCTATGTGTTGTCTGTATGGTGTGTGTGTGTGTTTCTGTCTGTATGTATGGTGTGTGTGTGTGTCTGTATGGTGTCTGTGTGTGTGTCTGTATGAGATGTGTGTGTGTGTGTGTGTGTGTGTGTGTGTGTGTGTGTGTGTGTGTGTGTGTTTCAGAGCACTTGTGGAAGTCAGCTCTCTTCCCACCATGTGTGTTCTGAGGACCAAGGCCATCATGGGTGGTGGCCTTTTGCTCTCTGAGCTATCTCACCAGTCTCAGATTTCTATTTTGAAGATAAGGAAACTGAGCCACAGCAGTTAAGTGACTGAAGTCTGTATGCTTAAGGCTGTCTCCAACTACCCCTATTGTATCTCTCCTATCTAACTGGTTGTTCACTCCAGTGAGGGGAGCCATGAAGGCTTAGGTAATGAGAATTCTTGGGACCTCCACGGCGCCTGTACTATCTTCAGAATGTCTCATGTGGGTGCTAGAACTGAAAGGCTGGTACTGGGACTGTAGAGCTACAGTATCTTTTCAGTTACTGTGCTTGCCTGGGGTCCTATAAACAGGACATAAAAGGGTCAGGAGGTCATCCAAGACTGGACTGAAAGGATGTGCCATCAAAATAAGCAACATGGAATAGAAAATAAACAAACCAGGGAGACGGTTTGGGATGAACAGGCAAGGAGGCCAGGCCAGTGTCAGAGGGCCATGCGGTCAGTGCCTGGGGCTACTTCTATTCCCATTAGAAATCCCGCTAGACAAGAGGCCATAGACACATAGAGCACAAGGCCAGGAGGGCATAGAGAGTTCTAGGATGCTGAAGTTAGAGAAGATATTTCACCATTGAACAGGGGTTACTTCCTCAAATTTGATTTTTTTTTGCTTTGCTTTTTCCCTTAAGAAACTCTTGACTTAGCCAGGTGTACACCTTTAGCCCCAGTACTCAGGAGGTAGAAGAAGCAGGCAGATCTCCGCAAATTCAAGGCCAGCCTTGTCTACATGGCAAGTTCCAGACCAGAAAGGACTACATAGAGACCCTTTCTCAAACAAACAAACAAACAAACAAACAGAATACAATAAAATAAAGAACCTGTAAATTTTCACTTTCAGAGAACATATAGACACCAATTGCATGTGACCCAACTAAAGGGGAAATTTGCTATGTAGAACAGCTTGATCTTGAACTCATAGAGATCTACCTGCTTCTGCCTGCTAAGTGCTGGGGCTAAAGGTGTGTACCTGGCTAAATCAGAGTTTCTTTTTTTCTTTTTTTTTTCTTTTTTTTTTGGTTTTTCGAGACAAGGTTTCTCTGTGTAGCCCTGGTTGTCCTGGAACTCACTCTGTAGACCAGGCTGGCCTCGAACTCAGAAATCCACCTGCCTCTGCCTCCCAAGTGCTGGGATTAAAGGCGTGCGCCACCACTGCCTGGCTTAAATCAGAGTTTCTTAAAGGAAAAAAATAAAGTAAAAAGATCAAATATTGGGGAAGTAACCCCTGTCTAATTGTTAAATATCTTATCTAACTTTGACATTCTAGAACTTTTCTAGAAATGGTGATGTATGGTGTCCGTTGGCCTGATCCTTCCATAGGCTAAGATTCCCATAGACAGCGTTGCTCAAGACTAGCGGCTGAGAGGCATCTTTAAGAGTGGAAGAGAAGCTGAGGAATTGGGGACTGTTACACATGGCAGTATGACTATGTTAAGGTGAGAACAGGCTGGTGAAGCCCCTTCAGGCTGTTCCGTTGGAGGAGATCCTTCCCCTGCCCCTGCCCATGCCTTTCTCTCCCCATCTGGTTGCTATCAGGCTGTGCGGCTGCTGGCGGGCTCTTTATTTATTTATCCCAGTGTAATGGGGTGAGGAGGGAGCTGGCCTGAGGTTGGCTTTCTGAGGCCATGCCACTGAGCCACAGGCGGTTAACATGGGTGTGTGAGTCACTGGGGCTGCATGCTGCTCAAACCAGACTCAGCCAGGCTCAGGGACAGCAGGCAGCTCAAAATAGAGCCCCGCCCTCTGCAGCTGGCAACCTCTGGCTAGGAATCAGCCCTTTACACCAAAACCTGGGCAAATGAATGATGTTGGCTTTCTCTGGGTGGGGGCCCTTAATAGAGATAGGGATTTTGTAGCTCTCTTTTCAGATTTTATACAAGGATAGCCAGCAGACCAACGTTTCCCATTGCTGTACTTTGAATGTCTCAGAACACTTAAATAATCTCGTTGGTATAATATGCTAGCTAAGAAGTTTGGGGGTGATACCTGACATTGATCTGACTCGGTATCCTAAATGTAGGCATAGTTGTAGTCTAGTTCCAGCCTCATTCTAGAGCATTACTTTATGTTAAGAAGCTACCCACTGCTGCTCTTCCTAAGCTTGAGTTTATGTCAAAGGCACTGGACAGATTTGGGGAGACTCAGGAGCAACCTAAAAACTGCTGTCCTGTAACATGCATCCACAGGGGGTTCTCCTTGTTTTCTCTGGATGGGTCTCCTTTTTTTTTTTCTTTTTTAAAAAAACCTGCCTCAGGAATGTTTGTGATACCCAGGATCAGATCCAAGATCTTATTCATTCTCCCTTCTGGGTTGTCTCATTGAGAGCCTAGTCTCAACACCACTATAAACCACTGAGAGCCAGTTTTATAGCACCATGTCATATAGACCCGTGCTTTTTTCTGTATCCTTGATATTTCCACATGGATATCTTACCCCCTTTCTGCTTCCCAGTTAAATGTACATTTATCAGAACAGTCTCTTTGAAAAAGAGACCTGATTGTCTTGCTTTCTTGCTTATAGTCCTGTAGTGGTTCTTAGTGGTTTAGAGTGGCACGTAGGGTAAGGCTCAAACTCCTTGTAAGCTACACAAGACCATTCATGATTGGTCCTACTTATTTATCCATCTTGACCCTCCATCATGGTGCCCTGCACTTATATACCTAAAGAGTTGATAGCTTCCTGCTTGTACACATCTCATTCATTTGTTTGGTATTGTTTTCTCTCATCCTGCTCAATGTTCTCAGATCTATGTGGGTATTATCCCTTTGTGGGCCTTGATCTTTCCTTCCTTCAGCCTGCTCTTCTTTCAGACATAATAGACCATGGTATTATTCCTATAACCCTTTGCAGACTGTTTGTCATATAGAATGATCCAGATATCAAGGAAAATTGAGTTGGCCAACTCTTCTCCATTTAGATTTTTCCTGTATGGTGCTTAGTAAGTCCTTTTCCTCACTTTTTTTTTTTTTTCTTTTGAGACAGTCTCACTAAGAGGCCAAATTGGCCTTAAACTCATGATCCTCCTCCCCTAGACTCCCAAGGTTGGAATTACAGGGATGTGCCAGGGTGCTGCAGTCTTTCCTAGTATGGTTTCTATAGCACAGCCCATTCTTTCCCATGACATCACTGTTTGATTCTTCTCACAAGCTTGTGCCGCTGCATGGCTGAACTGTTGGAGTGCCCTGGGAGCCAGTCCGTGGTCTTCTCTCCCCTCACTGTCATTCATCTCAGCCAGCCCAGCAAGCCCAAGTACTCAACTGACATCCTGCCCCACAACTCCAGACTTTTTGCTCAATATTTCCAAGTAGGAGCCTGGTGTGCTGGTACATGTTGGAGTCTGAACACTCATAAGACTAAGGCAGGAGGGTGATGAAGTTTGAAGTCATCCTGGGCTATGGTGAGCCCAAAGCCAGTCTAAACTACTCAGTAAGACTCAGTCTCAAAAACACAAAACAGAGCAAAAAGCCTGCAGAACTCCTAAAACAAATGCAAATAAACAATAAACCAACAAATATTTCTGCATGGAGATATTGTAGACATTTTTACATTCAATATTTCCCAAACTGAATTCTTATTCTTACATACCAAGTTGCTTTTTTCCCCAAGAACTGAACATCTTCCTATTTAAGTTAATTAAATTAAACCTCACTTAACTGAGCCAAAAACCTTGGAGTCACCCTTGGTTTTTATCCTCTTACATCCTCTTATGTCCAGTCTCTCAGAAAGCGCCATTGGCTCTACCTGAAAGAAGGGAACCATAATCTCACTGATGTTATCACTGCCCTGAGCTACCATCATCATAACTGCACTTCAGAAATGACCTCCTACTGGCATCTGTTGCAACCTCAGGAATCTAGGAGCACTTAGCTGGTCAGTTCTAGACTAGAGTTTCTCGTGAAGTGGCTAGTTACCCCCAGAAGGCACTATACAGGTTACTGGGGAAGAAAAGATATCCGTAGTTTTAACTAGCACTAAACTCTGCATGCTATACAACACCAACTTCCCCAGAAACTGTATCTACTGGTGCAATACTGGTACTTAGGTTGAAATAAGGACCTATAAGGTAGATATGGTAAACTTGCCTTTAATCCCAGAACTCGGGTGTTAAAAGGCAAGTGGATCTCTGTGAGTTTGAGCCAGGCTAGTCTACATAGTGATTTCCAGACAGCCAAGGCTATATAGTGAAACTCTATCTCAAGACCTCCAAAAAGAAAAAAGAAAAAGGAACCTTTAGAAATTGAAGGTTATATTGAAAAGACAAATAGACACAGATTTGAGAATCTTCTGCAAAGGAGCAATATTCGAAATCATGAGGATGGATTTATAATTTGCTGAGGAAAACAGAGAGAAAAGGCAAAGGCTTGGTGATGAAGACTTGGGGAACTTTCTTTCTTTCTTTTTTTTGGTTTTTTCGAGACAGGGTTTCTCTGTGTAGCCCTGGCTGTCCTGGAACTCACTCTGTAGACCAGGCTGGCCTCGAACTCAGAAATCTACCTGCCTCTGCCACCCGAGTGCTGGGATTAAAGGCGTGCGCCACCACTGCCCGGCTTGGGGAACTTTCATAATTGGATGGAGCAGGAATCTGTCAAGGAAACTTTAGGGATGAAGAGAGTCAGGACAGAGTGGTAGATAGCCAAGAAAGAGGAACTAGCAAGTTCCTCTTATATAAAATATGCAGTGTGTGTGTGTGTGTGTGTGTGTGTGTGTGTGTGTATACACTAGACCCCATACTGCCTCCTCATCTAAGCCATAGCTTTGAATTTGTCTTAGTTACTTTCTGATTGCTGTGAAGAGGCACCATGACTAAGGCAGCATACAGGAGAAAGCGTTTATTGAGAACTTAAGAGTTTCAGAGGGTAAGTCCATGGCCACTGTGATAGGGAGTACAGCAGCAGGTAAGCAAACACGGCACTGGGACACTAAGCACTGGAAGCTTGTATCTTGGGACACAATCACAAGGCAGAAAGAACTGACTGGGAATGGGATGGGCTTTCTAAGCCTCAAAGCCTACCTCCCAGTGATACGCTTTCTCTAACAAGGCCACTCATCCTAATCCTTCCTAAACAGTTCCATCAGCTAAGGACCAAGCCTTCAGACATATGAGCCTATGGGAGCCATTCTCAGTTAAACTACCATAGAGTCCTTACAACAAACCCAGGCACAGCTATTGTCTTCATGATAAAGCTAGAATAGCAGAGTGTCAGGAGGAAAGTGATTTGCTTAAGGTCATTAAGCTGATTCACCTTTGTCTTGAATCAGGTCCTGTGCTATTGTCATCACCAGAGAGGATGAACCTCAGTGCCACAGAGAATGACTGACTGATGAACAGATCTCAGGAAATGTGTAACCTTGAACAGTCTCTGCAAACTGTAGGCAGTTCAAGAAGGATCAATAAAGAATACAAAGGAGATAATTAATATAGATCTCTTTTTTTAAAAAAAAAAAAGATTAATTTATTTATTATATATACAGCATTCTGCCAGCATGTATCCTGCAGGCCAGAAGAGGGCACCAGATCCCATTACAGATGGTTGTGAGCCACTATGTGGTTGCTGGGAATTGAACTCAGGACCTCTGGAAGAGCAGACAGAGCTCTTAACCACTGAGCTATCTCTCCAGCCCCAATATAGATCTCTTGTCAGAGAAGTTTCACAACAAATAAGAAATGAGAGAACCAGAAGAGTGGGTTAGCCAAAATAAAATGGGGAGGCTCATGCTTTTGAAGGCAAAGGAGAAAGGTGGAAAGGAGGAATGTATTCTGGTGAAGGGAAGAGGGAAACGTGAGAGCATCAGTCTGTGGGGCTGCCTGTGGTATATACGGAGGGCATGTAGGGACAGCTGGTAGTTTGAACATAGATGACTAGTTTATGCTAACTTTCAGCATCTTTTCCCCAAGAAATACAGCCTTTTCATTCAAGAATTTAAAACTCTTTTCCAAGGACCTCCACTTTATCCTTCACTAAAATGAGGGTCAAGAGGGTCTCCTTATAGTAGTACAGGGAAAAAAAGAGGGTCAAATGATTGTATAATTGTGTGTATGTCTGTGTGTGTGTGTGTGTGTGTGTGTGTGTGTGTGTGTGTGTGTTAGAAACAGTGGAAAGGACAGAATTTAGAGTCTGAGTGATACTCTTCCTCTTCTGAACTCCTACAACATATTGGATTTTTCCTGTGTCACTGATGCTGCTGTTACAAAAATTTCTGCACTTGTTTCCCAAGTGTTTTTTTGATGGGGGAGATATGGCAGCAAGAGTGTGAGGCAGCTGCTCACATTGCATCTATGTTCAGGAAGCACAGAGAGATGGATACTGGTGTTCAACTGATTTTCTTCTTTTTAGTCATCCCATGGCCCCAGCCCATGGTGTGGTGCTGTTCCAATTTAGGGTGGGTCTTCCTCCCTCAAACTAGACACTCTGTCACATTCATACATCCAGAAGTTTGTCTCCTAGGTGACTGTAGATCTTGTCAAGGGGATAATCAATATTATCTATCACCTAATGGTTTAAGGAAATCCTTCAAGAGCTCATTTGGTCCAGTTAATTTTATACTTAAGGTCTGAGAAATTTTGATGTTGTATATTGGCCTTTTAGAATCTTTACTCCAAGAGCCCCTTCCAGTCCAATGCAGGTAAAGGTAGGAATGGAGCAGCACATGGAGATGTTGGTTTAAAGAAGAAATGATTAAGGGCTGGTTGCATGGCTTGCCAGGTAAAGATACCAAGTCTGACAACCAGAGTTTGATTCCCAAGACCCATACGGAGGAAGGAGAGATCCTACTCACATAAGGTGTTCTCCGACCTCCACATGTGGCATACAAGTGCCCACATACATCTACATATATACAAATAAATGTAATTTTAAAAATTAAAAAGAGCAAAGGAACAGTTAGTTATTATTTAGGTGTAGTGACTCATGTCTATAATTCTTGCAATTGGGGATGGACTGAGGCAGGAGGATTACAATGAGCTTGAGGCTAGCCTTGGCTACATTGTGAGGCCCTGTCTCAAATAACAAAATAAACTAAAGAAAGAACAGTTGGTGGAAACTGCAGTGGTCCATTGAGAGGCTACAGGGAGAGCAGAGTGAAATTGTTTAATTTAATGTTCTTATACACAATTTAAGAAAAACATTTCATGATGTCTGGGGGCATGTAGTAACAGAGAAAAGATAAACCAAAGAATAACTATTAATGTATCTAGCATTTTGGGAAAGATTGATACAGTGTAACAACACATTTTTAGCTCATACAATGTATGAGAACTCCCTCTAGTGCTGTTTGCTACTTTTTACCTTTTCTGGTTTTAAGTAGCTTTCTCTGTGTATTCAGTTTCCCAGGGAAAACAACCCTTGAAGATGTTTCAGTTATTGGAAGAGCATAACTTCCAAGTAATAACTAATATATTGGTTTTAAATGTCTTCATTCCTAAATGAACTAACAAAAACCAGGTTAAAGATGTTAGACCTTTCTGCTTTGACTAGGCTGGTGGGCCAGTGAGGTCCTGGGACCAGCCTGTCCCTGCTTACTCTGTGCATGGGTTGGGGAGTGCACCTGGCCTTTACATGGGTGATGGAGATTCTGACTCAGCTCCTCAAGCTTACACGGAAAGTGTTCTTACCCACGGAGTCAGCTCAACCCCCAGGAAAGGCCTTCCAACCCATGTACTTCTTTCCTACCCAGCTCTCTCTTCTGTTCTCCTGCCCCTCCTGCCCCTCCTGCCCCTCCTGCCCCTCCTCCTCCTCCTCCTCCTCCTCCTCCTCCTCCTCCTCCTCCTCCTCCTCCTCCTCCTCCTCCTCCTCCTCCTCCTCCTTCTCTTCCATCACTTCCTTTTTATCTTCAGTGGAAGCCTGTTCCCTAACATGTCCTTGAACCCATGGGCTGTATGCCCATGTTCCAGGTAACCAGAGCTGCATGCTTAGGCTTACCTTCCTTTCTCATCTGTACTGTCATCAGAATTTGGGGTGGGGGGTACCTTCATGGTTACCAGATGATACCAGGGATAACAGGGTCCCCTCTTGGTGTTCTTGGTCTCATTAATAAAGGAATTTAAGAATGGGCTCAAGTAGAAGCTTGAGGACAATTTTATTGGCGTTTAAAAGAAAACCACAGGGCAGGCAAGCTAAATCTCTGTAATGCCTGGAGGAGGGTAATGGAGGAGAGCAGGAGGAAGGCCATGTTGTTAGAGTTAAGCTGTTGTAGAGATGAGGCACAGGGCAGCAGGCAGCCACATGGTGGGAAAGGAAGCTCCAGAGAAAGGATAAGAAAGTCCAACATGTTAGGGAAGCTCAAAGTGTTAGAGAAAGCATGCTTAGAAAAGAGAAAGAAAAAAGAAGTAACCCTTTTCTGGGTAATTTAGAAAAGTGGGCAGATGTAAGCTGCTTGTCTACAATTATATAAGAGACATGCTAGGGGTAAGAATTCTGGGGAAAAAAAAATGCATTGTCTTCTACCTATCTCATTAGCATGGCTTAAGGGGAACCCGCTTTCCTAGATGTAGTCCCATCTCCCTGAGGGGGGTGGTTCCTCTTGGCCAAGTGATTGACATGCTCAACTCCACCCATGCTAGAGATTCTATTCTCTTGACTAGTTTTCTCATAATGAGCCTCTTTACTGCTTCTGTGTCAGTGTCTGTCTGTGTGTATATATGTGTTTATATGTACACAGATCTTTGTGGAGGAGCCAGAGGTCAACATTTGAATGCTTTTACTAATCATTCTCCCTCTTGCTTGAAAATTCATCCAAACTGACTAGCCAGCTCACTTGCCCCTGTGTTGGGACTTTAAGCATATGCTGCTTCTGCCTTTGGTTTTTTACTAGGGATCAAACTCTGGTTCTTGTGCTTACACAGTGAGCACTTTACCAACTGAGCCATCTCCATAGCCCCCCTGCACCTCTTGGTTTCCCTACTTTTTTATTATAAACATTGAAGATGGGAGGGGCATTCCTCTAATTGTATCTTGAGTTTAAAAGTGTCACAGATGTTTGGAGATTGGTTTTTGGATGCTGTGCCCTTCTTCAGGGAAGGATGTAGGTTCAATTATACAACTTTCATTGAACCTCAAGCATACAGTGAGAAATCCTCCTTCTCTTCTGGGGCTTTGCCTGTCTGGAGAAGTCCTGGATAGTTAAGTGAGCAGTGTAGAAGTTCCAACTTGGGAAGGATCCCTCTCTTAACTCACAGCTGCCTTTCTATAACTGTATTGGCCAGAGAAGGACCAAACATCTGTGGCCATCTGCCTTCTGTTGTTTTCTTGTATTTTGGACAGTTTAGGATCTAGAGTTTTAAATTCTCCCTGGTCCTGGAGAGCCCTAATGACCAGGGAATGTTCTAGCTGTACTGACTTCTCAGAAACACCCAGGTGGACCAGTAGCAATACGTAGACCATGAGCCAGACCCCCCTAAAACCATTCCTGAGGCTGGAAGCCTGAATCAAATGGCCATTATACTACTCCTATCAGGGCTCCCAGTGCCAGTGTTCAAGCTTGTCCTCACATATAAATATAGGTCTCTCTAGATATAAAAAGTGAGAGAATCTGTGAATTGCTTTTTTTTCTATACTCCCTTTCATGAGGCAAGCTAATGAGATGCATATCGTTAAAGGTATGATGTTTTGTGGGATGAAGTCTTTTAAACTGGATGTGCCTGGCTTAGTTATGGCAAATATTTACAAAAAAAAAAAAAAAAAAAAAGGGACAAACCATATAAAATTAGAGTTCTGAAAATAGCACTGAGAGAGGGAGGAGAAAAAAAAAAAAAAAAAAAAAAACCAGGACAGAAAATACAGGCCAGTCTGTTTGGGGAAAGGGGGAAAAGATAAAATGAGAGAAGCGCCGGCAGTAAAAACAGCATCTTAGTAAACAGACTATAAAAAAAATTGTGACCTGCTTTCTGGCAACCCTGGCGGCTGTTGAGCGGGTGAAGGTGGCAGAGCTGGCGTCTGTGTGGACACACGGTGCCCGGGGCGCACGGCTCCCCCGGCCTCACAGGGCGTTAAATTTAGCCACATAATGATGGGCCTGAGTAGCTGCCTCTTGTTGACCACACCATAATTACTGCTTTGCTTTATGAATTTTATTTTGCTTATTCTGTTTCCTCCTTCTTTGGCACAAAAGAGGCCTGGAGTGGGGGGAGTCCCGCCCCCACACCCCTCCCCTTACTGAACAAATGAGTCTTCACAGAAACTTGGGCTCTTGGGCCATCAGAATATAGAGTAAGAGCCATTGATTAATCAGAGTGGGAGAGGGGATTGCTGGCTTCCAAGGGTTTTGCCTCCTTGGCCCTGATTCTCAGGTCCTGTCCTGCAGTCTTTGGCCTTAGGTGGAACTTTCATGTGAGTCTGAAATGTCAAGCCTTACTCTATTTTCACCTTCAAGACTGAGAATCTTCCAGGTGTTGGATGCTTTTAGTGTTTGGTCCTAAGCCTTCCCCTAGCCACCTCCCTCCAGTTAAATCCTTGGAAGCTTTGACAGCATTCTGCATCAAGAAAAAGTTCAGCTGGGCATAGTAGTACACGCCTTTAATCCTAGCGTTGGGAGGCAGAGGCAAGTGGCTCTCTGTGAGTTTGATGCCAGCCTGGTAAGAACAGTTACAGGACAGCTGGGACTATGTAGAGGCCCCCTCGAAAACCAAACCAAACAACAGGTACATTGTTTTGCATACTTTCATTATAGTGATAACAGAACTTTTAACATATTAGTTACTCTTTGATAACATTAAACAATGTGTACAAGGCTGGAGAGATACCTCAGCAGGCAAACTCATGAGGAACTGAGCTTGCATTCATTTTTTTATTCATGTGTGATGGTTGGGGGAAGGGTGCACATGTGGAGGAGAGAGGACAACTGACAACTTGAGAGTGTTAGATCTCTCCTTCCATCATGGGAACGTCAAACTCAGGCCATTAAGTTTGGCAGCAGGCACCTTTACTGGCTGAACTATCTCATTGGCCTGGGATCTGGGTTTATATCCTTAGCAGTCATGTAAAAAGCTAGGTGGTGACACATGTCTAACCCCAGCTCTCAGGAGGGCAAAGGCAGGTGGATCCTTGGAGCTCAGCCAGCCTAGCCAATGTGAGCTTCAGGTTCACAGGGAGAACCTGTCTCAAAGATGAGATAGAAAGTTAGTGAGATGGCTTAGTGAGTGAAGATGCCTGCCGCCAAGGCTGATGACTAGCGTTTGATCCCTGGATCACTAGAACCTACATGGTGGGAGAAGAAAGTTGACTACAGAAAGTTATTCTCCACATATGCTACACACACACACACACACACACACACACACACACACACACACACACACACTCCAAATAAATATTTAAACATTTAAAAAAAAGAATACAGTGGAGATCAGCAGAGGAAGGCACCTGGTGTAGACCTCTGGCCCTGACATGCACATTAACTGGAGTTTTAAAACACTTATTCACACATGAAAACATAGATACACATGCACACAGACACAAATGTGTGCTCAGAATATTTTGGTGGAACTGCAGGTGTTCTTGAACTTGGATAGGTGCTGCTTGGGATTTAGTTTGCTAGAACATGCCATGGTCTTTATTGGAGAGGTATGCTGAGCCTTAGCTTACCTGCAGCCCCAGAGAACAGGCCAGAATCTTTGGCTTGAGACTAAAAGTACAATACTGGGGAGAGAACATAAGCTGCAAGGGCATTAGGAGAGTTGTATGGACGAGGTACTGGGTCATTGGGGGTGAAGTTCTTGACTGTGACCTAGGCTGCCATCTACCTATGTCCCCAGAGTGGCCCTGCAACTGAGGAAGTGGTGGAAAAGGAAGGGCAAACTGGGGTTGTGGTCAGGGTGCTGGCTTATCCGTTACTGGCCAAGACTGTCCTATTTGTGTATTGGGGGGGGGGGGGGGGTTGCACTCTGCTAAAGCCAGGCATGAACGTGTCAAGGAAAAGCTTCTTGCAGCTCTTGTTTTCTCAAAACAAAGGAAGCTCCTTGCATTGCTGGAAGTCGTGTGCTTGAGTACTGAGTTTGTTATTGCCTGATAACCTGGCCACCAATTCCTGCCCGCCTCTTCACCCCATACACCAGTGATTTAGTGGGAACAGCTTCCTGTCCCTACCCAAGGCAGCAGGTTCACTCTCTCTTGACCCCAGAAAGAGAGAAGAGAGGAATTAGCTTCCTACTGCAGGACCTATTGGTGTCTTCCATTGAGACCTTCAGCAAGTGCTTTTCAAAATAATTTGCGTTGTATGTAAGTGATAGGTGACACAAGCCCCACAGGGCTTGTGCAAGTTCAACTGCATCTCAACAAACGGTATCTGAGTCCTCTGAACACACGGCTGGGTGTCACCACAATGTCAGCGTGTCATAGACATGCTTAAAGGCTTGTGCTCAGCTTCTTTAACAATCTTATCAAACCTCAATATGAGTTATGGATGGGCACCAGTTGTCTGATCAGACTGTTCAT
The DNA here is from genome assembly GCA_028551405.1 of Uromys caudimaculatus. Classification (NCBI taxonomy): domain Eukaryota; kingdom Metazoa; phylum Chordata; class Mammalia; order Rodentia; family Muridae; genus Uromys; species Uromys caudimaculatus. The sequence continues at coordinate 65,899,761 of CM052709.1, read as the reverse complement.
ATTTACTTTAAAGAGAGGATCTTGCTGTGGTGCTCAGACTGCCTTTGCAGTCAAGGCCTTCCCTTCAGCCTCCTGAGTAGATTGCTGGGATTAGAGGTGCAAGCCACAGCACCCAGGCTCTGCTCTTACTTTAAATAGCATCATCCTAGAATTTGGAGACTTCGTGCAGCTGGGTGTGGCAAATTAGGCTGGAGAGGCTGATGAAAGGGGATCACAGCAAATTTGAGGTCCACCTACCAAGATCCAGGGCAAGCAGAGCTCCATATGGAGACCCTGTTTCAGAAAACCAAAACCAGCCAAATAAAAGAATATTGTGAGTAGGATAATGGAATTCATCCCTGTGGCTCTATCAGCCTAGTGGTCATGCCCTAGGGTAAGGAGGGATTTCTTTCTTTTTTCTCTCTTTCTTTCCTTTTTTTTTTCTTTTTCCAGAGCTGAGGACCAAACTGAGGGCTTGTACTTGTTAGGCAAGCGCTCTACCACTGAGCTAAATCCCCAACCCCTCTTTATTTTTTTTCAAGTTTTGTTTTATTTCTTGAAATAGGATGTACTATGAAGTCCTGAATAGCCTAGTGTAGACCAGGATGACCTTGACTTGTGACAATCCTTCTGCCTCAACCTTCTGAGTGCTTGGATTACAGGCATGAGCCACCCTGGAAAAAAAGACTTCTGGCTCAGTGGTTAAAAGCACTTGCTGCTCTTGCAGAAGACCCAGGTTCAGTTCCCAATACCCAATGGTAGCTCATAACCCGCTATAAACAGTTTCAGCAGATCTGATGCCCTCTTCTGGCCTCCTCTGTCATTGAATACACAACAAAAGGAGAGAAAATGGTCATACAGATAAAATAAATCAAAATAAATAAATCTTTGCTGGATGTGGTGGTTCATACCTTTAATTCCAGCACTGGGAGGCAGAGGGAGGCAGATTCTTTGTGAGTTCCAGGCCAGCCTGGTCTACAGAGCTGGTCCTAGGGCAGCCAAGGCTACACAAAGAAGCCCTGTCTCAAAAATCAAATCAAATCAAATCAAACAAAAACTCAAAACAAAACAGAAAGAAAGATAAACAAGAATTTCTAGGAAATTTGGCTGTTAGAAGCATGGAGCCTCAGTTGCCAGTTCGTGCTAAAGGGCTCTGACTTGAAGTGGAAGGGTGAACTAAAGACTTCTTTCTCAACGCCAAGGTTCTGAGATTCTAAGGTTAAATGGTGTAAGCAAGAAGATAAAGTTAAGGACTGTGGTGGTTTCCGGTGGGCATTGATTCTAAGCCATAAACTACCCTGTAGACAACTTAATGAGGTATGGGAGAAAGGGAAGGAGTGGAGGCTTTCATTTGGTTTATTTTCTAGTCTGCCATTATCAGCTAGATATGAGGTCTTTCTTACCCAGATTGGTCCCATGTTTGGCCAGCATTATCTTAGTCTTCTGTTAGAGGGCCACCAAATTGTTTCTAGGGCTTGAGGGATCTCGGATTGAGGAGAAAAGTAAATATTGACAGAATTGGTGGGACTCAGGGGAGAGATAAGAAATGAGCTTTGGATTAGAAATGTGGATTATTGGCAGGGTCACTTGACAGCCCTATTTGGAGGATGGTGATGGCGAGGAAATAGTCAAGAAAAGAGGCTAAGAGCCCAGGTCAATAGGACAGCTAGGTGGAAGGCATCAGCTACACAATCAAAGGGTTTCCTTGCTGGGTGGGGGCGGCAATAAGGGGGCGGAGAGGGAGCCGGTTTGGAAAGTAAACCAAGCATTTAAAGGACTGGAGAGTCTCCTGAGGAAAGAGGTGGAAACTGCTGAATTCCTCTGTTGCTAAAGGATGAAAAGAAATAAGCAGACCAAGCCTGAACTTCTGTTATTTGCTAATACCCATTAGCTCTGGAGATCCACAGTCAGGAAAGGAAACCAGGTGGAAGCTATTCACCAGAGAGAATCTTAAAAGGTTGGTGGCTTCCAATTACCCTTAGGTAAGTCCAAACTCCTAATCTGTCAAGGCCCTTTATAATGGAAGCACTACTTTTACCTTTACTTTTATCCCCATTCTTATGCTAGCCAGGCCACATCCACACATCTTCACTTTCAGTCACTGTGAGCTGCTGTCAGTTCCTGGAGCCCATTCTTTTCTGTGGGTGCTGGGAATTGAACCCAGGTCCTCTGGAAGAGCAGCCAGTACTCTTCACTGCTGAGCCATCTCTCCAGCCCACCCATTGTTTTCTTAGCTGTAGGTTTTTTTGGTTTTTTGGTTTAAAAAAAAAAATATATATATATACGTATATATATATATACACACACACACATACATACACACACTGTTGCTGTCTTCAGACACACCAGAAGAGTTCATCAGATCCCATTATAGATGGTTGTGAGCCACCATGTGGTTGCTGGGAATTGAACTCAAGACCTCTGGAAGAACAGTCAGTGCTCTTAACCAGTGAGCCATTTCTCGAGCCCCTGTAGTTTTTAGCATGTAGGCACACACACAACAGCAACAAAGATTTTAGCTTGTTCTGTTTTTCTATGTGAAGCAAGTGCTCTACCACTGAGCTATATCCTTTGCCTCTCCATGTTTGGATGTTAACAAAGATGTTACTTCCTCTGAGGGTGTGTCCTCTGGTCCTCTACGTTCTGCCTCCCTTCTATGCTTCTTATTCACCTTCGCTGTTACAAGCCTTCTCAACAGTAACGTAACTACTGTCTTTGTGGCCTCCCTCCATAGGGACATTGCATATTGTTTAACTTGGCGGATCCATTGAAAACTTTCAGTCTTTTTCCTATTTCATCTCCTCTCTCTTCTGCTCTTTCATCCCATCCTTCCTCCCCTCCTCCTCTCCTCCCCTCCTCTTCTCTCTTCTTTCTTGTCAGGGTCTAGGCTAGCCTAGAAATCATAATCTTCCTGCCCCAGCTTCCCTAGTGCTGCGATTACAGGCATGCACTGCCCCTACCAGTAGCTGCAGTGAGTTCAAAGGACCTGTCTTTATGAGGTTTTAGCTGTCTGGTGAAATAGGCAGGCTCCACTGAGTACAATCAATGCAAGAGTTTGATTACCTACTTAGATTTAAAAAAAAAAAAAAAAAAAAGAATAAAAATAAGCTGGAGTAGTGGTGCCAGCCTTTGATCCCAGCCCTGTGAAGGCTGAGGCAGACAAATCTCAATGAGTTCAAAGACAGCCTTGTCTACATAACAAGTTAAAGGACAGCCAGGGCTACATAGTGAGACCTTGCCTCAAAATAAATAAAATAAATAAAAATAAGGTACCAATTTACATAGTCATTGTTTTGTGTTAAGCCCACTAGGACATTTATGGTGAAGGAGATTTGATGGTTTGGACTTTTTGGTGGTGAGGACTTGAGTGAATCAAAGTCTCACAAGTCACTGTGGTAGAGACCTGATCCTTTGACTTTCTAGTCTAACTCTTTCCTACAGTCCCTCATTATCTCTGAGACTCTGTCCTAATGAGATATACTCGATGAGAAAACACTACTGTATCTCATTGTAAACCTGCCAGTTGAAGTGCAGGTTCTGAAGTGAAAGGGCATGGGTAAGCAGGAATTATTCCCATACAAAAGGTCAAAAGGTCAAGGAAAAATGTTAGAACTATGCAATATGGGAATGAGCTGAAAGGGGATTGGAAGGACTCCTCTATCCTGGAGAAAGGTCTGAGACAACCTGACATTTTCAGCTGTCAAATGCTTTTCTTGGGGCTAAGAATAGACTGGTCAAGTGGGGTGAGAACAGAAATGGGGTGGGCACATATTTGGCAGCTATCTTTCAAGATTACCAATTCTTTAATCCCTAAACAAGTAAGGAGGAGGAGCTATAATGTAATCAGCCTGTAATCAGCTAGGAAGGATGCCTCTCAGCTCTTTTTATCTCTCAGCTTGGGAACTGGAGTGGTGGGTATTATCATCCAGTGGGAATTATATCAGTGGGAAACCTAGTCTGTAGGGAGAGCTCACATAGGACCAGGTTCAGAATTTATCCCTGTGTCCTGCCTTTGGACAGAGAAGAGCATGGCCCTTCAGGGTCAGTAGCCTTCAGGACCAGACACTCTCTGTCCTGCTGTTTCCCAAGTGTCTCCTGGGGAGTGATTCAAGGCCAAGGTGACAGCGGGTTTGGAGCCCAGATGAAAGGATTTCGGGGACCACAAGACAAGATCCCTTGTGTGGTGGCCGCTGGAAAGAGGAGGGAGTGTGTGAGGGTCAGTGACGCAATTGTCCTGGCTCGCAGGCAAGGAGGAGGAGAAGGCTCGCAGTGTGTCTCCTTATAAAGAGGGCTTCACCACATGAAGCATGGGGTGAAGGTGATCCCACTGTGAGTCACCCAGGAAGGGACACCATGTGCCCAGAGCCCAGAAGGGAGGATCTGTGGATTTCCCACTCTTCCTTCTATGATCTTGTGCGTAGTCTGGGTTGTTTCAGTCCCGCCAGTTACATTGCTCCTCTCCTGCCTCTAACCACCCTCGTGGACTATTCTTGATATGTCTGGGTTTCGAATCTGTCAATTTGTTCTTGGGTTCTAGTTGTTTTGTTTTATTTTGTTTTCTACTGAAATTTGGAATCTATTGATTTCAGGAAACCCAAACCATAACTAATTGTGTTTGTCTTTGAGAAGATGGCCTGGTGGCTCTTTGCCAAACACAGTCATGGCTCTTAGATTGTGTTTGCTTTTCTCCTTATCTTCAGCCAAGGCAGGTATCACATCCTGGACTGGAATCTGGAGGGATTCTAGGGTGCCCTGGATCCAGCGGCTGCTCACTTGATGGCAGCTATAGTCTGTCCTTTATTGAGGTTTGGGACTGCCGAGCTCTGGGGAGTTTCCCTGTAATCAGCCAGCCACCAGCCCCACACTGCCTTGTAATAAGGCAGCTCTATATTTGCTCTGTTTATAGTCTCCTCTGTAATAATGCCACAGCCCTCACTTCTCTTTAGGGAGATTTTCTGGGTAATAGAAAATTCTGAAATGTTAAAAGAGGAATATAGACTCAGAAGACATTTTTATCTAGACTGTCTTCATCTGGGAAGGTGCCCAGGAAAGTCAGGCAGTCTGTGCCTTGAGGAAACAGTGTGCTGCGGTGAGCATGCATGTGCTCACATGTGTACACATGTGTATGTTTATGTGTTCATATGTATATTGTGTGTGTGTGCTGTATGTGCCCTGAGGATGTGTGTATGAAGACGGGCCCTGTGGGAGAAGCTGTGGGTGTGTGCTGTGGCTGCGGCAGATGCGGGGTACAGCACTCTTGTGAAGAATGTGAGTGGTATATGAAAGGGTGAGCACAATAATGGGCAGGTTTCAGAACTTAGCTGTGTTGAGCAGTGCTAGGTTAGGTCCAGAATAGACTCTTTCAAAGCCATCCTTCCATTCATTCTTACAATGACACCCCTTTTCTCTGTCCCCCAGCCTTTTGGGGCCTAAACTCAGTGATTTTGCTAGTGTTCCATATTCTTCTTGCCTTTCCTCACCTCACTTGCAGCTAGTCAGAGAGAAGCCAGAGACACACTGTTGAGGAAAGGGTCTGTGTTATGAGTTGTGTTCATGCTGTTCCTTCCCCCATAGTGGAGGCTCTGCATTCAGATTTAACCTGGATGGCTGACACTGGGAACTGTTGTTGCCAGGTTATTACTAACAATTCTGTTTCTGCCCATTTTCCTCCCAGCCCCCCCCCCCCCCAGATTCTATAAATACTTTATTATATGGCACTAATAAAACTTCAAGTATTTCTTTTTATTAGAACCACATAATATGGTAATTGTGTGACAGAACACAGCTCCCGTGAGCAGCCCCCACCTTCCTAGGTGTGGCCTCTCAGCACTTCAGCTTGGGTTAGGTCCACAGGCCCCTCTGTTCCTGTGTGTGAAGGGGGCTGGGTTGGTGTTTTCAGACAGCACTAAGGGGTCAAGGTCTTTGAGCAAGATCTGTCTAGAGGAGTGAAGAGATGCTTTATACGCTTTCAGAGTAATTTGTCCTCCAGTGTGAGGGTAGCAAGAATCCCCTCATTTAGCGTTAAGTCTGACTAGCGCAGAGCCTCCTTGACCTGCTTTTCCTTTTAGTAGGACTGTCATGTGGTGTAGAAATAGGCTTTGAACTTAGACCCGGGGTTAGGGGCAAGAGTTATTTGGTTATTTTTGATTCACAGTACTACTTTAAAAAAAAGTCATTCTTCTTGATGTCTCCTGGCTCAAAATATGTAGATGTGAGTATCTTTACATCTGTATATATATATAAAACCATATATTTATGTACACACATGTATATGTATGTGTATATGTGATTGAATCTGTGCATTGTGCATGCCTGGTGAGTTCTCTATCACTGAAATATACCCCTAGCTATGGGTATAGAGATTCACTCTTTACATTTCTAACCTTTTCAGCCTGAAAATGTCTTTCCTCTTAAACCTGTCATCCTTCCTTTTGTCTGCTAATTCAGTTTGTATATCTTTCATCACTGTTAATACGTAACCTGCAAAGTCCATATTTTGTTAACTGACTGAGTCTTATTTGATCCTTGGTTCTTTCCAATGTGATCTGACTTTGAACCTTGTCTGCTTCTCTGCTTTAGCAATTGAATTAGGTCAGTGTATTTGTACCAATGCTTTTTTCCTCCCTGAATTGTGTGTGATTTAGCTTCTATATCCTAAGGTGCAAAGCATGAGATTTGGGGATTCTTGCCTGGGTAGCAGAGCCTCTAGTGCCAGGGATGAGAGGCACATGTTTAGTCTTTTCTTAATTGCCACGTGCCCATGTTTGCATAGAGGCAAACCCCGAAACTGGCCCCTATCATCCACCCATTACTCCCCATGGGGATGTATGGGCATATGCTTATTCCACCTTTCTGTCCTAGCCAAGGTTAATATTAGACCTTCTAGTTGGGCAGTTATTCCCGAAAGCCACAGGGTGTTGTTAATATTCATGTGACCACAGGGATTCATCAATATTCATGAGGTATCGAAGTCTTCCTTCAGGCTCTTAGCTTGGAGAAAACAAGAATGATTAGAGTTTCTAGAACTTAAAACTAACCCTATTTCCTAGAGTCTTTTGAGGAGGAGGCAAACCTTAAGAGTAAATGTCTGGGCCAAGAGTAAGAGAAGTTTTCATGCCAGTATCCTGAAGTGGTCTGACAGCTTAGTGAAGTTGTACTGGACTGCTGATGTTAATGTTACTGTCCTTACCCAGCATTTACTGAATACTACTAGGTTTAGATTTTTTGAGCACAGGCACTGGAGTGGGGAATAGGAAGCTAGCATCTCTGTGTGTATGTGTCTATATATGTTTGTGTGTACATGTGTACATATGCATGTTTGTGCACATGCTTGTGGAACCAGAGGTCAATGTCTTCAATAGCTCTCTCTCTCTCTCTCTCTTTTTTTTTTTCAAGACAGGGTTTCTCTGTCTTGGAACTCACTCTGTAGACCAGGCTGGTCTGGAACTCAGAAATCCGCCTGCCTCTGCCTCCCAAGTGCTGGGATTAAAGGCGTGCGCCACCACTGCCCGGGCAATAGCTCTCTTATTTGAATTTTTTTTTAAAGCTTGTGTGTATGTGTGTGCGCGCATGCGCGCGCGCATTTGATGAATGGAGGTGTGTGCAATGCCAAGGCATGTGTGTGGAGAGCAGAGAACAGCCCTCTCTACCCTGTTTGAAGCACATTCTCTTGCTTTTTTTCCTACTACATGTGCCAGGCTCACTGGCTTGTGATCTAATGGATATTCTCCCCATCTTCCTATAGAAATGCTGGGATTACAGCTGTGTGCTACTGTGCCTGGCTTTACATGGCTTCTGGGAATTCAAACTCAGGTCCTTATCCTTGTGCTTTATCAACTATAAAGGTTTCTCATTGAGCCTTGACCTTGCAGATTCAGTTCATCAGCTGGCTAACAAGCTTCATAGATCCTCTTATTTCTGCCTTCCTAGTGCTAGGATTATACGATTATCCATCAGAGCCTGGCATGCCTGCATGCATACATGCATACATACATACATACATACATACTTGTGTGTGTGTGTGTGTGTGTGTGTGTGTGTGTGTGTGTGTGTGTGTGCGTAACTCAGGTCCTTCTGCTTGTACAACAAACACTTTGCCAATGGAGTCCTCTCAGACTCAGAAACTAGCATTTTTAGTACTTGTTAAGTGCTGGTAATACAAAGATGACTGGCATGATTCCTGCCCCAAGTATCAGATGTCTTAGAAGTGGGGACAGGCATTCTATTCACACATGTACAACCCAAGGAAGAGTGCTGCATAGGGGGAAACAGAGTGAGGACAAATGGGATATTCTCTGGAGAAATTATGGAATCTCAGAAAGCTCACAGGAAATGGCTAGATGTAGGACAGTGGTTCTCAACCTGTGGCTCTTGACCCCTGTGAGGGGGTTCAAATGATCTTTTCACAGTGGCTGCATATCAGATATCCTTCATAGCAGATTTTTACATTACAGTTCATAACAGTGGTAAAATTATAGTTATGAAGTAGCAACTAAATAATTTTATGGTTGGGAGTCACCAGAGCATGAGGAACTGTTTTAAAGGGCCGCAGCATTAGGAAGGTTGAGGACCCCTGTTAAGGAAGGCTCACTTTGAGGACCCTCCTGCTTTGCCTGTTTGTTAGCTTTGGCTGCTGCCTTTGTCAGGGCTTCCCCTGTCCTCAGGGCTGTTTGAGTAGAACTTGTAAGTGTGCACTCTGGGGTGGGGAATAGTCTGGTGTTCTCCCCCCTGGTGTTTTTATTTTTGTTTTTTCTCTTGAAAGATTTAACTTAGTTTGCCCAACTGTGGTCTGTTCTTTGGTTCGGTTTGGGACCTTACATCAGTGTTAGCCACGGTGGTGATGTATACCTTGGAGGTGGGGCAATTGTGGAATCTCAGAAAGCTCACAAGAAATGGCTAGCTGTAAGGCATGTAAGGCAGGAGGATTTAGAGCTCACAGTCATCCTCTGTAGCCAGCTGAGGCTAGCCTCAGAAAGGCACACATATAATCCAGTACTTAGTAAGCTAAGACAAAAAGACAATTGGAGTTCAAGGCCAGCCTGGGCTACACAGTAAAAAGCAACGTTTTTTGTTTTGTTTCATTTTTAAGACAAGAAAAAAAGTCTATTGCCTTTGGATTTTTCTGGGTTTTGTTTGTTTGTTTTGTATTGAAACATATCCTCGTGTAGCCCAGATTGGCCTCAAACTCACTAGATTGGCTTTGGATTCTTTTTTTTGTTTGTTTGGTTTTTTTTTTTTTTTTTTGGTTTTTTTCGAGACAGGGTTTCTCTGTGTAGCCCTGGCTGTCCTGGAACTCACCCTGTAGACCAGGCTGGCCTCGAACTCAGAAATCCGCCTGCCTCTGCCTCCCAAGTGCTAGGATTAAAGGCGTGCGCCACCACTGCCCGGCTGGCTTTGGATTCTTGGTCTTTCTGTCTCCAACTCCTAAATCCTGGAATTACAGGCATGATATAAACATGATAAAAAATATAAATAACAGCCACAACAAAATCCAAAACAAAAGCCCAGATCAACCAACTAAACAAACAAAAAACCTAAGATGACAGTACAGCTAAAGAAAGGATACCACCAGGGTCCCAGGCCACCCTCCTATTGTATTTAGTATTAATTGGCTCTTGGAATTTTGGTGTCAAGCTTGAATAACTCATGGGGCCTTAGTCTTCCCATAGGGAAACCAGAACAATAATAAATGTATTATACTCCTAGGCATTCCATTCATGATAGTTCAAAAAGAGATAAACAAACATAATAATATTTCTTTTTTTAAAAAATTTATTTATTTCATTTATATGAGTATTGTAGCTGTCTTCAGACACACCAGAAGAGGACATCAGATCCCATTACAGATGGTTGTGAGCCACCATGTGGTTGCTGAGAATTGAATGCAGGACCTTTGGGAGAGCAGTCAGTGCTCTTAACTGCTGAGCCATCTCTCCAGCCCCCATAAACATAACAATAAACAGTGATGATGATGATGATGATGAGGAGGAGGAGGAGGAGGAGGAGGAGGAGGAGGAGGAGGTTGAAGTAGAGAAAATGTTTTAGGTGATAGGACTATTACTAGAAACTTTAGGAACCCCTTTTTTAGAATTCAAGGTGCCTTTTCTAATGGCCAGTATATCATTCTCACTTGGGAAAACTAGGGAGCTAGGTTAGGAGAGGACATGTGTATCCTACAATTCTTTGGCTGACTTTAGTTCCCTTTACTTACCAGCTTATAATAGGATCAGTTAAAAACCTCTCTCTTCTTCTAGAGGACCAGGGCTCGATTCTTAGCATCCAAATGGCAGTTCATAACCATCTGTAACTCTACTTCAAAGGGGGAATTGATGCGCTTTGGTCTCTGTGGGACACTGCATGCATGTGGTGCACAGACATACATGCAGGCAAAACACCCATATACATATAATAAATTAATTATTTCTCCTTTATTTCATTTGATGGCATCCTATATATTTTTGTGGTGACATTTGGAGAAGTATTTATATATAACTTAAGCAGCTAATCCTGGTGTGAAATAGATAGTATCTCTCCTCTTTTCTTCCTACTAAAGACCTTGGAGGAAGCTGACCTCGGATGCTGGCATAGATTCCCTAGAATTGGTTCAGTGTTATGTTGTAGGGGAAACTCAATCCCAGTCTTTAGAGACAAAACTTGCAAACTTCCTTCCTCTTACCTCCCCACAAACTGGCCTGGAACTCCTGTATAGTCCAAACTCAGAGCAGTCTTCCTGCCTCAGCCTTCCAAGTGCTGGTATTATCCATCCATTGCCCACACTCCCCAGCTACCATCTCCTTCTATTTCTTCATTTTATCTCTTTACAAAGTCTGTGTATGGTTTTGTCTTGATCTTTGTAGCTTACACAGGTATAAGATGGATGTAGAATTTCTACACCAAATAAGTCAGTAGGTAAAAGATGTTAGAATGTACAAGAGTATAGACCTTGTATATCTTACCACCCTATACAGTTTACGTCTGGTCTGTGTAGGTGCTATAAAGATATCTGGTAAATCATCTGTGGCATAAACTGACTTCTCAGTGAACTTACTACATATCAGAATGAGACACATAGAATGATACAGCAGCATACACTGTCTAAGTCATTGCTTGAGGGACACTGTTGTCGTTACAGAGTTGGAGGAGAAGCACTTGATCATGTCATGTAGGTGCAAATTAGAATATCTGCTTAAAACCAAGGAAACCAACTAATGTGCTGTAGAGAGAATTTAAAATAGACCCATTTATTAGCTAGAAAAAATGCTTGTTGAGTTCTCACTGTACTCAAATGCATAAGATTCTTGGAAAAGGAACTTTGCAGACTAACAGCTTTAACACTGGATAGAGACACACAGTGAAAGGCTCTGGAGCAGCAGGTCTCACACCTGTCTCATATCAGATATCCTTTTTCCCCACAGGGATCTCATAACAGGTAGCCCCCCCCCCCCGTGTGTGTGTGTAGTCCTGGCTGTCCTCAAACTCAGAGATCCCCCTGTTTCTGCCTCCCAAGTGCTGTGATTAAATGTGTGTGCCACTACTGCTGCCACCGCCACTGCCGCCATCACCACCACCACCACCGGGTGTTATCAAATATCCCCCATATCAGATGTTTACTTTATGATTAATAACAGTAGCAAAATTACAGTTATGAAGTAGCAACAAAAATAATTTTATAGTTGGGGTCACCACAACACGAGCAACTGTCTAAAAGGGTTGCAGTGTTAAGAAGGGTGAGAACCACTGCTCTGGATGAGCCAGAAATGCTCCCAAGATGTCAGACCAGGAAACCAGAGTAAATGTCTCCAGGGGTCACCCTTTTATTAGAAATTAAGCAAGTGCTGTACCCCTGAGTTGTTTGGTGGTCCCAGAACTTATAGTACAGTTAATGTTCTCTTAAACCTTTTTCCTTTAGCATTTGTGATGAATTAAGGCAAGCGTATGTCAGGTCCATCCTGTCCACGCAGCTATCAGGGAGTAGACAGCAGGTGGCGCCAAAACCCTGGGATTCTTGTGCTGCTGGGAACTGGAGATTCAGAGAGGGAGGGATTCTCTTGAGTTGGGGGTAGGGCGTTGGAGGATTGGTTGTCTGAATGTGGCTCCGATAAATTCTTGTAGGCTTAATATCTTCTAGCTCCCCAGAGCTATATCTCTGTTATATCTTGACAACCTACAACCTACAAGAAGATTAATGGTACAGAGGGATCCCCACAAATCTGAGCTAATGAGCCTGGTCACTCCTGGCTGTCTCTTCTGAGCCTTGCTCTACCAGATACAATGGTTTGAGAGGCTCTGGCCTATTTCGTAGCTGTCCTTTTCTCTCTGTGAATTTGTTTTGTTTCTGGTACTGCTAAGTATGTTCCCTGTTGATGACTGACCTTCATCTGCATCTCTGTTTTCTTTTTGCTATTATCCTTTTTTTCTCCTTGAGACAAGGTCTCACTATGTAGCTCAAGCTGTCCTCAAACTTGATATGTAAACTTTGCTTACCTCAGACTCACAGCAATCCTGCTGCAGCCTCCTGGGTGCTGGGATACAGATGGGTACCATCACACCCGACTTGATTCTATTTTATGATGATTTTTCTTCTTGGCATACTTTCTTTGTCTTAAGACACGTCCTAAGGATACATTTCTTTTTCTTTTTTTCCACTGTCCTCAACTCCAGTTTCTCCAGGAGGCTGGGACTAAGTGGGAAAGAAATGCACACTAGCTCCTGGACTAATTTAAAGTGGAAGTACTAGCTGGGGGAATAAATCCAGGGAAACAAATTGATCAGTAGCTCTTTGGCTCTGAGAAGGAAGCAGTGCATGGTCAAGACTGTGGGACACCAAGGCTGGCCAGTCACCCAGGCTCTGATCAAACTTCCCAGGTCTGGTTCCTTAGCATCCTTGAGCTGGCCTAGGCCTAGGTTGCCCCCAACTTTGATTGATTCCAACAGCCTAGTTGTTAGTTCCCTTCTAGCATTGTCCCTGAGACGCCCCTAATTTCCCCACTCCCTTGGCAAACCCGCCGGGCTGTCTCCAGCCTTCATTCCTGGAGCTTGTTCCTTGGGCCTCCCCCTTCCCTGAGGCGTGTTTAAGGGCTGGGCGGAGCTGGCTGCCTGAATCCCCTGTGGCTCCTTTGGTTCCTGGTTCTATATATATCCCTGTCCTTCTCTGCACAGGGTTTGATATGGCTTTATGGGCATTTCCATCCGCTTTACAGACACAGCTACCACAGAGGCCTATTTCTCCCGAGAAACCTCAGCGGAGCCCGGCCTGTAGAGAACTCAGTCTGGTCGCTGAATCAAAGCTCTCTTCTCTTCCTGCCCTCCCCAGACCTCCTGCCCTCCGCCTCCATCTCCTGGCTCCTTAGCCCCAAGTGAACAACAGAACCCTGGGGGAGTGCTCCAGCTCCTTGGCAGAGCAATTGGAGCCCCAGAGACTTGCGGAGAATTCCTTAGTGTCCATTCTCAGCCAAGTTAATTGGGGGAAGGTCTGACCCTGATTTCTGGCTTAGGCTCTGTGGTAAGAGGGCATTTTAGGGAAAGAACAGATTCCAGCAGAGTTGGCAGGTTCTCTGGAGGCCTGTGATGAGAAAGCATAGCCTTTGACGCTGAAGCTGAGGGAGCTTTTGGGATATATGAGGAGACACAGGAGCAGATGTAGATTTTAGGTATTCAAGTGATGATGCTACGTTACATTACTCAAGATAGTAGGGAAATCCAGGCATGGGATCCACATCTGTAATCTCAGCACTTGGGAGGCTGAGGCAAGTGGATCACCAGCTTAAGTTTACATAATGAGTTCCAGGTCAGTCTAGGCTACAGAGAGAGACGCTGTTTCAGAAAACAAAAAACAAAGACAGTAAAACAGACACTACTAGGAAACTTCCTTTGGCTTATTCTTGGGTTGGATCAATCAGTGGAATCTGGTTTTGAAAGGGGAAGTTTGCCTAGAATGAAGGAGGAAACCGTGTTGAAAGTTTAACTTTGCTTTAGGAAGGAATAGGAACTGCTCGCATCTTGCAGATGCTTATCGCCCCAGATCACAATAGTACTATTCTGTGTACTCACTGTATGCCAGGCACTTGGCTGTGACTCTCAACATTGTCCATTGGTATCTTCCATAGTACAGAGAGTAAAGCTGAGATTCAGGTGTGCCTTAGTCCCTTGAAGGATCCGCTCATCTGTGTGCAGCAGCTTCTTACTGTCTAGGTGGGCCCAGGCAGGAAGGCAGCTCACTGCTTGTGCTAAGAGGTCTTCATCCCTGGCTTAGACATCCATCCATTTGTGACTTTGCTGTCCTGAGTAGCCTGGATAGGTATTTTCTTTCCCCTATGGTGTTTATTTACTGTTCTTTCGTGGGATTTCAGATTTCCATGATGGTGGAAGGCTTGTAAAATGAAAGGGTAGAAAAGGGTTACCCTGGCAGGAGCCAGTGCTGGGCCAGGCTGAGCCAGCAGCACAGACATCTTTTATAATGGTGTGTAGGGCTGGGAGGCTTATAAAGCTGATGCAGGCAGATAGGGGGATAAATCATGTAAGCAGTGGGCAGGGTGGTGAAGTCGAGGTTAGGAATTAACTTTGTGTTGGATGGAGCCCAGGTTGTGGGATGGGAAGAGAGGCCTCTACTCTTTTCCTCTCCTAGGTTCTGTTCTTTGCCTTTTCTTTCTGTCAGCCCTATTCACTTTAGGCTGTGACATGTTTGCCCTAGCCCTTCCTGTCCCTCCTCCAAGTTGCCTGAACTAAATCAACAAGGGAGCAAGGGACGGGGTGGGGGGTGGGGTAGGGGGTGTATTCCATGCTGCCTGATCAAACTGCTTTGAGTCTTGCAAATTTGAGTGAAACAGGCTGTTTCCCCACCTCTTGCACTGTATAATAGGGTACCCACCTGGCTCCTTGTTATGTGTTCTTATAGATTATGGCTTTCCTACAGAAAGTGGACTTAAATCCTCTCAGGTCACAAGGAAGATACACAATGCTGTTCCAGCCATTCTGTATTCATCTTGATGTGTGATATCCCAGCCTACCTACCTGTGTAAGCTTCCCCTGGCTTCTTTTGAGAGCTGGGGAATATCCAGATCTCTTCAGTCAGGAACAGTTGGTGATAGAACGGGTTTCTCCCAACTCTCTGTGTATCATGTAAAAACATTAGTATGCTCTGAGAGAAATGCAGAGGCCTTATGAACTATCCATGTGGATTTGTGTCTCACAGGACGTAGAATTGAAAGTTCTGGGACCCTTGTGTATGTGTACAGTGGTGCACGCTGAGCCTGAGTGGAATCTTTTCCCTTTACTGCCCTCTGTGTAATGCTTTACACATGGTGGCTGATCAGTGTGTGCTTCTGTACTGTCTGTTCTGGCCTCTGCCTTGTAGCATTGGCTAGCCCCAACCCCTCTCCTTCTGCTCCTCCCTTTCTCCGCCATCTCTCCTCTCACCATAAACTGTCCCTCTCTAATCATCACAGCTTTCAAGTGGATGGCTCAGCCCAGAAGGACTGACTGTTTCTTCCTTGGATCTGTCAGCGGTGCCACTTCTCTTTCTAATTAGGCCCTAATTGAAACCTGGTTGCGTTTGGACTTCTTCTTTTTCACTTTTTAGTTCCAGTGGTGGGAAAACATTAAGTTGAGGTTTGGGATTTTTCCTCCCCATATCCTACCTCCATTTCTCTTCTTCTTTTTAAATATGGTGAGACGCTTTTGGAAAAGTTGTCCCTAGCCTGTTGGAGCCCCTGCTCACAAACCCCAGCCTTCTCCTAAAAGATTGGGTCTTTTAAGTGGTTTGCATAGAACATGTCGGAGGCCCCTGATGCCTGTGACAGTCTCTGTTAATTATAGAGGCTCTTTACCCCTCTCACATTAGTCAAAGGAGTTTTGTATGTTTTAACAGCATTTTCCCTTGGCCTGAATAAGACTCTATTCAGGCTGTTTCCCAGGGCTTGTAAGTCGGCAGCACTCACAGGTACCCAGTAGCAATGTTTCCTTATTTGCTTCTCTGAGAGCTTCAAAGAGTACGGTGGAGGGGTTCTTCCTAGTACGCTTGAAGTTCAGTCATTTCTGAGTTTCAGACAGTCCTAAGGCAGCCAGAAACTTCTGCTATGCCTGGGTCTCATAAAGTTGCTTGTGTGTGATCACGTCTACTGGGTCTGTGAGTCTCTCCTTCTCTCTCTCTGTCTGTCTCTCTCTTTAACACAGAGCCTAGCCCTGGCTGGTCTAGAGCTCATGACATAAACCAAGCTGACTTCAAACTCACAGAGATCTGCTTGCCTCTACCTCCCTGGTTCTGGGATTAAAGTTGTATGCCCCAACATCCAGCTGAGTCAGTCTCTCTCTCTCTCTCTTTCTCTCTCTCTCTCTCTCTCTCTCTCTCTCTCTCTCTCTCTCTCTCTCTCTCTCGTGTGTGTGTGTGTGTGTGTGTGTGTGTGAGAGAGAGAGAGAGAGAGAGAGAGAGAGAGAGAGAGAGAGAGAGAGAGATTGATTCTATCTTGGTCATATGTAAGAGTCCCCTTCTTGTTGAGCCACATGTGCTCATTTTCCCAGGACCCTGGCTTCCATGTCTATCTCTCATACCTGTGTATAAATCTTTTGTGTCTTACTGACCTATGGAGTACTTACATTGTTATTATCTTCACAGTTAAAGAACCCTCTGGTCAGAAGCCCCCAGGAATAATATTTTGCTTGCTTAGACTAAGACATTCTAAATAGGAATCAGTCCTAATGTCACATGATTTGCTTAGGAATGTCTCAGAGAGACCAGTTTACAAACTTGGACAGGAGAACACAGATCCCTGAAAACAGTATGTAACTGCAAATCTTATGTGAGGTTATAGTTTTCAGACTGTTGAAGTTAGGTGGCCTGAATTTAGTCTGGGGAGTATCAGGGTGGTCTCATAGATGGAGCAGTGGGTAGGGTCAGGAAAGCCTCTGTAGACAGATGGGTGTGCCACATCTTCTGCTGGACGACTGTCCTTTGTCCTGTTGTGTGCCTGTTGGTTCTTTTCACAAATTTACCTAGTTTATGCAAAGCCTTGGATTTCTTCTGAAGAATATTTTTCTTTCTATGATGCTTATTTTCAGCCTCTGCCACACTTTCCTCCCTAGAACCTCCCTGCTAGGCTTATTGGTTGGGGGGGGGGGAAGAATATTGTGGGAGGAAGAATTTGGAGAATGGTAGACCATGTTCTATCTCAGGCTTCTCCTGGGAGCCTGGGCACTTAGAAAGGAATGGTTCTCAGCCTTTTCTCTCTGTCTCTCTCTGTCTCTCTGTCTGTCTCTGTCTCTGTCTCTCTCTGTCTCTTTCTGTCTCTCTGTCTCTCTGTCTCTCTCTCTCTCTCTCTCTCTCTCTCTCTCTCTCTCTCTCTCTCTCTCTCTGTGTGTGTAAATAGATATAGCAATTGTAACTATGAAACTTTTCCTTCCCTTTTCTACAAAAAATACCCATTCTGGCTATAGCCTACCTAATGGGCTTGACCAGAAATCGTAGGCTAGACCAGCTAGTTTTCCTCCACATTTTTGTAGAAGAGACTACTGAGGTGAGCCATTTGTCCACAAGAAAGATGAGTGTGAGGAAAGGACTCTTCTGTACATGGCTGAACCTGAAAGCTGAGGGCCTTTCTGGAGCCCATCAAGGACAAAGCCATGGAAAGAGGATTATGGAGCTTGCTAAAGACTGTATTGACATAAATTCTTGGATTGGTATCCAAGGGAGAGATTCTTCCACTTGGAGCTTAATTCCCCACCCACCCTTGCCCATCCCTGTTCATTTGTCCCTCCTCAATTTCTTTTTTGAATCTGTTTCAGCATGTATTTGGTCAGTGAATGCAAAAACATCTTCCTGCCTTGTGACCCCAGATACTGCAACGTTGGTAATTCTTCCTGAGTTGCTGACATGGCTCTGTTGAACATTGTTTATGTTTTATAACACACATTCAACAATATAAACTGTGGCCGGGCAGTGGTGGCACACGCCTTTAATCCCAGCACTTGAGAGGCAGAGGCAGGCGGATTTCTGACTTTGAGGCCAGCCTGGTCTACAGAGTGAGTTCCAGGACAGCCAGGGCTACACAGAGAAACCCTGTCTCGAAAAACCAAAATAAAAAAAAAAACAAAAACCAATATAAACTGTGATATATTAAGGTAAAAGATTGAATGAGCAAAGCAGAGTCAAAACACACTAGTGGTTTAATTTTGCTTAGCACCAAGAAGGTAAAGGACTTTAGTTTTCAGATGCAAAAGTGGTAGCTGCTTGTCCACTCCATGGTTTAAGATGTATAGTATGAGCAATGTACTACATATAGACACAGGATCGTCACATAAACATGGACATCTAATTTAGGGGAAGAAATCTCTTTATGTACTTTTTTGTTTTGTTTTTTTGTTTAGATATTTGTTTTGTTTTGTTGTTTTTCCAGACAGGGTTTCTTTATATAGCCCTGGCTGTCCTGGAACTCACTATGTAGACCAGGCTGGCCTCAAACTCAGAGATTCCCATTCCCTCTGTCTCTGCCTCCCAAGTGCTGGGATAAAAGGTGTGTGTCACCACCACCACCTGTCTTTTATGTACTTTTTATTTGCAATACTTTCTGAATTTTAGTGGATATGTTAGTCAGCTTTCTGCTGTGGAGACAGAAATACCTGAGAAAATGAACTTAAGGGAGAAAAAGGATATTTGGCTTAGTGTTTCAAACATTTCAATTGTAGATGTGGGCTGGGTTCCTGGGCTGTAGTGAAGTAGAACACCATGGTGAAGAGCATGTGCTGAAGCAAAGATGTTCATATCATGGTGTCTGAGAAGCACAGAGGGTAGAATGAGGGGGCTGGATGACACGATATAGCCTCTAAAAGCATGCACCAAGGCCCCATTCCCTTTAACTAGGTCCTGCTGCCTAGGTTTTTTGCCACCTACCAATAGCACCATCAAGTTAAGAATCCATTGATAAGGTCAGAGCCTCATAGTTCGATTACACCTACCTACTTCAGATCATTGATTGATTGGCAAACAAACTTTAAACTCATGAGCTTTGGGAGGTATTTCATATTCAAACTTACAACAGTGGAGGGGGTGTGTGTCATGCCACATGGAAATGAATCTAGACTTTTATGCATCTTGCTATACAGTGTAGGTCATGAGCATAAAGGAGAGGATAAAAGAGGAAGAAGGCAGAGATTTGAGCAGAACTAATTTTCTTAGCATCTCTGATGCTTGTTCCTGTAAAACCTTGGATTGCCTGAATTCAGCTTTCAAGATCTCATCATCATGAGTTCTTTCTCCTCCTTCATATCTGATCCAAGTCTGGATTGGGGGTGGGGCTATATTTCCTCAGACTGGCTTCCTTGTTATCTTATTGCAAGGGAAGGATCAAGGTGCGGCCCTTAGGAGACTTTAAATAGTTCAGGGCAAGGTTAAACTCTCCTTTCTAGCCTGTGACTTTGCCTGAGAGAGATTTTAGCTTGCTCTCAATTTTATAATATGACATAAGATACACAATTAGCAGGCACAGAATTAATAAAATAATTGATATCTGTGTGGTCTTTATAGTTGGCCAAGCACTCTCCCCATGTTGCCTTTTTGTTTGTTTGTTTGTTTTTGTTTTTCAAGATAGGGTTTCTCTGTGTTGCCCTGGCTGTCCTGGAACTTTCTCTGTAGACCAGGCTGGCCTTGAACTCATAGAGATCCTCCGGCCTCGGCCTCCTGAATGCTGAGATTAAACATGTGCTCCAGGCTAATATTTTTTATTAATATTCCTATTTTATAGATGAGAAAATGGGGAGGGGGTCATTGAGTTCCTTGGGTTACATGTCCAGTAAGCAGCACTGCCAAAACTCAAACCAGGTCAGTTCTTCTTGTTCTCTGGGTTACTTAAATTGGTCACCTGGTCTACTTATGACTCTTAGTTTGACTAAGGGACAGGGTTCAAAAGGATAGGCTCCTCAGTGTTCTCTGCATTTTGCTTCCATGGATTCTGCATCTCATTCTTCTTAGCATTTTGCATTTTGAATATTTCCTTTTTCTTCTCTATTTCTATTTCTCTAACACCCCTATCCCCACTTTCAGAGACTCTCTTATTTGCTTTCCTAGAAATTCCACTGTAGCGCTTTTGGGAACTTTGACCCACCAAGAGTAAGTACATCTCAGAAAGTGTTTAAAATGGATTCTGCTCCTCTCACTCATATCCCACCCCCAAAGTGGGGCCTCACCCCATCCTGCCATCATGTTGGCCAAGCACGTGGGGCAGCTGTGGTGTGGCCAATCCCATTTATAAAGCTGGTAAATATGGGACCAGTTTCTGTCCCCTCCAAAGGTCAATATTTGTGCAGAGTTTAATTTTAACTTAACAAGCAGTTGTTTTCTGCAGCTGCTCTGGTGTGTTGTGTTGTGTGTGCTTTCCTTTCCTTGCCACTGACTGTACACGTTTGTGCATGCATACACAAACTCTCTTTCTCCTCTGTCTCTGTCTCTGTCTCTGCCTCTGTGTGTTTCTGTGTGTCTATGTGTCTAGATTCATGCTATAGATTTAGTTGTGCAGAGCCTGCAGCCCTTGGCTAGTGAAGTCTCTGTCTCCCAAAGAACATTATTAAGTCGAAGGAGCTAGATAAAGGACAGTGGACCTAGGCTTTTTCTAAGGGTTAGAGGACAGAAAATACTCTTTGGTATTCTATGGTCCTGTCATCACCATACTTTTCCTTGCAGGAGAGTTTCTAGAATGTGGGATTTGAAAGAACTGGTCTCTTTTTTAAAAAGCTGCACCATTTTGCTTTCTAAGGAGTGTTAACCCCTTACTTAGGAAACATGAAATTTACTTTTGGTACCTGCCTCTTAAGTAAGATAAAAGGGCTAGGAAAGGTGCTCTGTCTTGTATTTTTTAGTATTCTGTGATTTTATGCCTAGAGAACCATGGAACAAGGTAACGAGCAAATTCCCATTCCAGATCTAGCTTTAGAATCATTTGTAAATGATTCCTCTCTCCTTGCCAGTTCTTAACGAAAGGGTAGACTGTTGTTCCTTACAAGGATGCTGTGAGGATGGGTGAGATTGTGTTTATGGGAACTTGAAGATAAATAGAGAAATCCTTTAATATTAAGCTCAGCTTATTTCACATGTGCTCTTCTTCCACCAAGCTGTTTAAGTTTGTTTCTGCTTCTTGGCACATCTCTGGCCTGGATGATTTAGTCCAACAGGCAGTCAGCCCATACTTACCCTATTCAAGACAGGAAGAGCCCTGTGGCAGCCAGTGGTATATAGGCTCAGCTCTGTGGCCACCTCTATATACAGGTGTGTCTAATGATACATTAGGTATGTGCCCCAATTTCAAACCTTCTCATTTGCTCTTATTCAGATATATGCATGGCTCACTTTCTCTTTTTAAGTTACATTTTTATTTATTAATTTTGTTTGCATGTGTATGGTGGGTTTTGAGGCAAACATGCATCAGGATATGTTTGGAGGTGAGAGGACAGTGAGTTAATGTCTCCTTCCATCACGTAGAGCCTGGGGATTGACTTCAGGTGTTCAGGTTTGGTAGGTGACAGGTGCCCTTAACTTGCTGACAGCTTGCCGACACTTCTCTTTAGGTCTTTTCTCCAAGGCTATCTTATCTACAGTTTCAGCCTCACCTTCATCCCTACCCAACTACTAGCTCTGTTTGAGAGATTGTAGCCTGAGTTGGCCTTGAACTTGTAGTTCTCCTGTCTCAGCCCCTGGAATGCTTGATTGAAATGTAGCACTATGCTCCCAGCTCTTTCTCTCTCTTTCCTTACTTTCTTTTTTTATGTTAGCATTTCCTGGGTCCCATGTTCTGCAGATGTTGCTTTCCTTCTTTGGGCTTAGATCTTTCTTTCTTTCTTTCTTTCTTTCTTTCTTTCTTTCTTTCTTTCTTTCTTTCTTTCTTTTTTGTTTGGTTTTTCAAGACAGGGTTTCTCTGTGTAGCCCTGGCTGTCCTGGAACTCACTCCGTAGACCAGGCTGGCCTCGAACTCAGAAATTCGCCTGCCTCTGCCTCCCAAGTGCTGGGATTAAAGGCGTGCACCACCATTGCCTGGCTGGGCTTAGATTTTTCAATGAGAGTAGGAATTTGGGTCTGTATGTTCATGCTTTTTCCTGGTGCTCTAGAACAATGCCTGGTACAGAAGCTCTCAGGCGTATTTGTGGAATGCACCATCCATGTGGAAGGAAAGGAGTGAGGAAGAGGTCTCCCCAAATTCATGACACCCCCCCCCCCAGGGGTACATACTTTACAGAACAGGTGGGTGATTTGGAACAGGAGTGATTTGGAAGGCTTTCTAAGCCAGTCACACTTTTATCAAAATAACTCTGATATGCACCCCCTTTTCCCAGGATAAGTCAGGGTCATTGTATAATGAATCCCAGTAACCGGTGGAAATCTGTGCCGAGCCTCGTGTGCAATGGGTGGAATGAAAAGCTGAAAACTGTTGTCTGGCAAGGTCTGTTCCCTCCTGGTCTGTAGGTCTCAGGGAGTCTTCCTCGTAGGGAAAGATCTTGGGTGTGTCTTCCCCTTTCCTCCCTGTTCCTACCTCATACACCTCAAACCACGCCTCCTCATCCTCCCCTCCTTTTTCTTTGTAGCCAGACATACAGAGGCTATATCATGAGCGGTTGTTAGGACACAGAGAGCCCTTGATAGCTGCAAGTGCTTCTTGTGACATCGGCTGTGCAGCAGGAGGCTGTGGCTCTGGGTCCTGAAGGGAGGGGCTATTTTTCTCTTCTTGATCATTCACTTGGTGCCCGTCTGACTTATAAACTTTAATGGCCAGTTTTAAAGGTTACTGCCATGGGGCACCTTTGTTGCCAGTTTTAGTTTTTTAATTTGGAAACTTTTTCCCCCTTGTGGTCTTGGGAGGAAAGATTTGGGGCTGGGAATGGGTATTTGTGGGTGATGATGAGGTAGCTCAGCAACATTCTGGTTCCTGCTTCAGAATAACTAGAATCCTTGGCATATAACCCAATGGCTAAATTGAACCCCACATGAGAAGATGACTGGCATCAGGGTGTGTAGTCTTGAGTGGTCTAACTCAAGGGCACAGAGGGTGGAGACTTGTTGCACTGTCTGGGGAGAATGGTGACCATAGTTTGGGAAGGAAGGGACCATCTTTCTGTTATTATACCTTTTTCTTCATCACCTCTCTCTGTCCTTTGTTCTGAATATGATCGTCATTGATAAGTGCCAGATTTAACTGGGATGAATGGGATCAAAGGTTCAGATAAAGAATCTATGGTGGAGATAGTGATCATTGGTGGCTTTCCAGTGCAACTCAGGCACAGATCTAATACAAAACAAACAAAAACAAACAAATACCTTAGCAAGTCTTTGGACCAAGCTTTGTCTTTTGCTCACATGTATGAGACCTGTTCTGCTCTCAGGATAACTCACATAGCCTCATATGTCAAAATGTAGTCATTGCCAATTTTAGTATTCTGCATCTCTGGGTAAAGTGTATTATTGTAGAATAATACTCAAATAATAGTATTTATACTATTTATACTATTATACTATATATACTATTATATATAATACTATAATATATAGTATATATGTATATATATTATATTATAATTTATGTTATTATAGTATCCACCTCTTGAAGTCAGAGAGATTATTCACAACATTATCAGAAAACTCATACTCTCAGGGTCTCTATCTGGAACTAAGAATGCTAAGGATTTAAGTGTATTCTGTAGGTGCTTGAGAAGCATTTTGAAAAGTTTGATCCGGAGCATGCCTTCTCTCTGATTACTCTTCTTGCTGTGGACAACTGGAGTAGTAATACAAATAGATGAATAAGCTAACAGACCCAGGAAGAGGCACGCAGCTCTATAAATGCTTAGACACTTAGTCAAACACTCATCTTCCCTCTTTATTGTGGTAGTGGGCTAAGCTGAACTCAGGATTTACTTTGGATGAACTTAGAATATTTAGAAGAGATGCCAGCTAGAGGGTGAGACTGCTCAGCTCTCCAGCACATACAGTACAAGGGCAGCAGACAACTCTGATATCTTCTGCAAGGCATATGTAATCTGGTCTTGGGTTCAGGTCTTGTTCTTGGCTATGCTCAGCTGGACAAAGCTGGGTTTGCTTCTTGTTCCTTGTGTTGCAGGGTGGAGAAGGAGGTGTGGAGTTGGCTCTGGGTTGGGCCACAATTAGTGACCTGGAAGCTGGGCTGGGCACCCAGAGACTATAAATAGCAGCATGGAGCAGTCGCTGAGCAGACTGGAAGCCCAGCCAGACTAGCCGCGTTTCAAGTGGTCTGGGTGGGATTTTCCCCCCTCTGTTAACCATTTGTACATCTGGTTTCCTTAGCATTGGTGGGAACAAGAGAGGAGGGTGGAGTTGTGAGCAGAGCCAGTTCATATGTGGAGTGACTTTGGTTAGCTGTGCCATATGTGAAACTCCTGTTTCTAGAGCCCTTAGGACCAGGAGGATGGACTGAGGATGGCATCCCTCAGTGGGGACGAAGGTCCCAGAGCTGGGCACATTGGTGAGGAATATAGAAGTTCTATAGAGCCCTGTCGCTGATTCAAGGTGTGGCAGTAGTCCTGAGGAGAAGGGACCCCTTAGATTATTTGCTTAGTTCTCATTCCTCTGAGTTGCACCCCCACCCATCCATCCACCGCTTACCCTACCCTTACAGACACGGCCATTTCTTGCTTCTTTTCATCTCTATTCCTATCATCTGCCCTAGATTTGAAGTCAAAATACTTAGGTTTGTATTCTAGTTCTTTCGTTTTCTTTTAATTTGTCACTTGAATATATTAACGAAGCTCCCAGGCTTCTGTTTAATTCATCTGTCAAACAAGTAATTTTGATAGCATAGATCTTAATTGTTTTCAGCTAATAAATGTTTATCTTTCTTCCTTGGGAAGCTCATCTGTGGCGGGAAGCCCTCCTCTTACCTTCCTCGAATTTCACAGCAATTATATAGTTTATCCTATATTCCCTTGTGGTCATTGTATTCTTTTTTTTCTAGTATTTTCTTGGGGTTTTCACATAATTATTTTTTTATTTTTTATTTTTCTTATAATGCGCTCAGGAAGAACACCATATGTTCCTTATCCCAGTCACGGCCGGTGTCATAGGAGCCACTTTACTGAGATAGAAAGTGGGAAGATGTGAGCATGTGCTCTGTGAACTCCAGTCTGAGGGGTCACTGGTTGTGGACAGTGGGGAGAGTGAAGGAGAATGCTCCTGGGAGATTTTGCTTGCCCACACATGGGGTTAGGGGAATCCAGTTCCATGGCTTTGCTGATTCTGTTTTTTTTTTGTTGTTGTTGTTGTTGTTGTTGTTTTCCTTCTTTTGTCTTCTGTTGAAGGTACGCTCACTCTCTGGAACAGTCAGAATCAGTGGGGTTTTGGACACCACTTTGATAACAGTGGGTATGGGACTATATTTGCATAATGAGTAAAGGACTTCCTATTACAAGCATAGGTGTTTACATCAAGGTTCAGTTCTTCTAGCTTTAGTGGTCCACCTGTTTGTAGACCTCCTTTATCCCTGATACTGACGACAGTAATGCTTTTTGCTGTCTGTGAAAATGTGTATGGCATTGTTTCCTCAGTACAAGCAGAGCAGTGTCTCTTGCTTCACCCTCCTGTCATAGGTCTTTGATCTCTGTTCCTGGTTTCATTCTTTCTCTTGCTTTGAGCTTGTTGGGCCAGGCTAAACAATTCCTCCCCACTTAGGTGTTTACACTCTCTCGTACTGGCAGAAGGTTATCATGTCTAGTTTCAGACGTCACTTAACACTACATCTGCCGCCGGGCAGTGGTGGCGTACGCCTTTAATCCCAGCGCTTGGGAGGCAGAAGCAGGCGGATTTCTGAGTTCGAGGCCAGCCTGGTCTACAGAGTGAGTTCAGGACAGCCAGAGAAACCCTGTATCGAAAACACCAAAAAAAAAGAAATCACATCTACCTAGTGTGAGCACCTAAGCTCTTCTTTTTTTTTTTTTTTTTTTTTAACCCCCCTTTTCTTCTATTCTCCTAGCCCACATTACTTATAGTACTTTTATTTTGTTTTTGTATTTGTATTTGTGTGTCTCTGTCTCTGTGTGTTGCATGTATGTTTGCATGTGTGGTTAACACATGCATGTGTGCACATACCAGTGTGTGTGTAAGCCTGAAGTTGATGTTGGAAATTGTTCTTCATTGGTCTTCCACTTACTAATTAAGGCCGAGGTCTCTCAGTCAAACCCAGAACTCACCAATATGGCTGGTAACACTGACAAGCTTACTCTGTAGATCCCTTGTCTCTGCCTTTGGAAGCTGGAATGACAGGCAGGTCGCCATTCTCATCTGACTTCAATGTGGGTTCTGGGAACCTGAACTCTGGTCCTCATTCAGGTGAAGGAAGTATTTTAACTACTAAGCCATATCCTAGCCTCAGTTACTGTGCTTCTGATGGAACTCCCTCAGACTCATCCCTACAGTTTTGGTGCTAGAGTGCTCAACAGTGGGGACAGGGGCTAGGCAAGGTCTTTGAGTCATTTTGGAAGCCTCGATGAGAAAATGCCCCCACCAGATTGGCTTGTGGGCAAGCTTGTGATGCATTTTCTTGACTGATGATTGGTGTGGGAGGGCCCAGCACACCGTGGGTAGTATCACCCTGAGCCATCCCTGAGAAGCAAGCTAGGAAGTAGCACTTTACCTTAGCCTGTGATTCAGCTCCTATCTCCAGGTTCCTGCCTTGAATTCCTGCCCTGACTTACCTCAAGGATGGACTGTGACCTGCGAGTTATGAGATGAATTTAACCCTTTCCTCTCCAAGTTACTTTTGGTCATTGTTATTTTATCACAGCTATAGAAACCCTAACTAGGGAAGTCTGCTTAGAAACAAGGGAAAGAGAGGGCTTATTTCTTTATATTTGAGGTATGATGTTTCCCAATCCTGGAATTTGAAGCACCTTAGTTGTTTTGGAATTACCCTTCTTTCAATTAATTCAGGTAATTAACACTTGTGAGCATCTAATATATGCTGGTATCTTATTGGACACCAAGAATATAATTCTATTTTATGAAAACTAGCAGACATATAAGTATTTGTTATTATGCTGGAAGGTGGAAGTTCGTGCTGGACATGATAGTAATCTTAGCACTAAGAAGGTTGAGGCAAAAGGATCATGAGTTCCAAGTTAGCGTGGGCTATATAAAAAGACTGTCAAAAAAAAAAAAAAAAGCGGGAGAGAAAGAAAGAAAAGATGATGGTGATGATGGTGGTGGTGGTGATGGTGATGATGATGATGTAGTAGTAGTACAAGAATAACTAAAACTAGAAACTTGCCCTCATGGAGTTTATAACTCTGTAAGGAGTCAAATGAGTAAACAATATAGTTTAACATGGAATGAATGAGACAGACCCGGTGCTGCAGGCTTTGTAATCTTTGCTACTCAGGGGTCTCAGGCAGGAAAATCATGAGTTGAAGGGCTGCTTGGGCAACAGAGTGACTTAAAGGCCAGCCTGTATAATTTAATTATACATATTGTCTCAAACAATAACAAGATAGATATGGAATGATCAAATAGTATGCTATAGGGAATAAAGAAGAATAAAGGTTTAATTCTGACTCTGAGGGAGGCAGGGCTGTGGGCTGTAGGAGAGATGTGGGAAGACTGAGGAAGTGAAATTTGAGCTAGACCCTGAAGTGGGAGAATCTCCTCAATTAAGGGAAAAGTTACATTAGATGCATCTTGTTTCAGAGAATGCGTTAGAAGGAAGGGCGCATATTAAAGGGGAGCACACATTCCTTTTGCCAGCCAATACTTGTGAGAGCCTGCTGTGCACCCGTCAGTGTTCTGCCTACTGTGTACCAGACCGTGCAGGAACAGCGATGGGGTAATGACCATCACTAAGTCCTTGCTTTCGTTGAACTGCTGTCAGAATGTGGCATTTCCGTCTCCTTCTAAAGTACTAAATCTCTTGAACAAAAAAAAAGTCTCTTTTGTTTGTTTGTTTGGACATTATCATTTCCTTACCTGGTACCATCTAAGTCTGTATAGGTGTTTCTTCTTTGCCAGCTCTTTGACAGGTCTATAACTGAGACCATATTCTTCACAACCTTTAGACAACAGTAACGACTGGCTCTTTTGATGAACTCTCCATGTTTTTGGAAGATTATGCAAAGACTTATATTTTTGTGTTATTTTTATTTAATAATGTACCTTCTAATTCTTTAGAAATTGCTAATCTATATAAGAAACAAATGTTAAACATTAAAGTAGAAAATGTGATTAGCCAGAGGACCCCTTCTCAATCAAGCAGCGACCAGCACTCAGCTGTGACCATGGTAACTGTGGTGAAGCTTCTCCATCTGCTTCAGGCGTGCACTGGCTCTCTGCCTCTCTTCTGCCCTAGCTGATGTGTGTTTCTGTTTTACCCATGGTCTCTTCATGGCTTTAGGCCATTTAAATTTGGTCAAGTTAAGCCTTTCTTCCCAAGTCTGCAATTGCCTTTGCCTCAATTCTAAGAGAGGCTGACAGTAGGGATGAATCCAAAATTCCATTCATTTTATACTTACCACATCTGGGTTTCTTTTAGCATCATTTTCTCCCTTGAGAACATTTTCAAGGTTTTCCTTATTTTCTAGTGCTTTTGTGTGTGTGTGTGTGTGTGTGTGTGTGTGTGTGTGTGTGTGTGTGTGTGTGTAGGGGTGTGTGTAGGGGTGTCGTTGGAAGATTGTGTAGAAGTTTCCAGGCCTGATGATCTTGAGTCTGTTTCTGTATATACATCCCCTTCTTGGCCACCTTTTCTCTTGTGATACAAGTTGCTCCGGTCCAGTCATTGTTTACTTTGTGGATGTGTTGTTCTTGGACCTGAATGTCTGTGCACTGTTTGTAGAGCTGACTTGGTAGATGTTGAACACTCATAGGGAACACCCAGGATAGAGAAGGCAGTGATGCTTTGCTGTCTCCTGAGCCAGCCTGGGCAGCTACTACACCAGTTCTCAATTCTGGACTTCTAGCTGGACTTTTGCAAAACATCATACCACTCTCAACCACCAGGGGACACTCTGTTCTCCTTAACTCTTGGCAACCTGTGAGCAGAAAATTTTCCTTTCCTGTAGCCAGCCTGTATGTGGTCCAAGGCCACCATGTTGAGTGTCATGTATACTGTTCACACAACAAGATGCTCCTGGAAAGATGCAATGCAGTGGTTGTTAGTTTGTCAAGGCAATGCCAAAAGGAACCCAAAATACCAAAAATATAACCTAAAACATGTTTGGATTGTGTTAAAATCTTATCAATACTGTCGTCATATTATCTATACAGATAGTGTAAATTATATGAAACAAAAACCTCACATATGTGTGCTATAGAGTTAGGCAGGCCTGGGTTTGAATCTGACTGTATTACTTACTTGCTATTCTACTTGAAGTGAGCAAGTTAATCTGTCTAAATGGGGGCTTCACAGTCAGATGCTCTGGGTTCAAACCTGACGCTACTTCATTACTCTTGTGTGACTTTGAAAAAGTTAGTCTATATGGTTTCACTTTCTTTTTGTGCACTGAGGCTAATGTACTCTGTAGAGTTGTGAGAGGATGAATAGTGGCGTTCTTCTTGGTGTCTTCACATTATAAGCATTCAGAAATAATAGCTTTGCATGTGACAGATACACTGTTCCCAAGCTCCCTTTCATTTTAGCAGAGTGTTCAATGAAAATGACATCTTGTTTCATTGTTTTATGCAAATTCATATGTTTATATGAATTTGAAATCTATTTTCAGTATTCTTAGACAGACATATTCCTTAATCACCAAAACAAGCAAATATTCACATTAAAGCAAAAGTGAGATTCCCTTCTATCGGTTAGCAAACCATATGTTATGGCTTAAGCAGGAGAGTGGGAGACTGAATACTCTATTCAGATTTGGTAGGAAGATAAAGTGATAGCTTGGGGGTAGTATGTGGCAGCCTCAGATATGTCCTTCAGTCCAGCAGGTAGAGATGTAATCTGAAGCTATTCATGTGCAAAGTCATCTACATACCCATTTTCAAAGTAGTGTTGCTGGGCCGGGGAGATGGTTTAGTCAGGAAAGTGCTTTCTGTGCAAGCATGAGGACCCAAGTTCAGTATTCAACACTCACAGAAAAGCCAGGTCCACCTGCTATCTCAGCGCTGAGGAGGTAGAGATAGGATCCTTTAGATTTGGTGGCCAGCCAGCCTTGCCAAACGGATGAGTTACAAGTTCAGTAAGAGATTCTGTCTCAGACAGTGAGGTGGAGAGCAGTTGAGGAGGACACCTGGTGTCGACCTCTGGCCTCTGCCATGCACGTGCACATATAGTTACCTTGTTTTGGTTTGTTTTTTGGTCTTTTTGTTATTGTCTTTTTTTTTCCCCAGAGCTGAGGACCAAACCCAGGGCCTTGCGCTTGCTAGGCAAACGCTCTACCACTGAACTAAATCCTCAACTCTGCACATACACATCTAAACACACATACTTACACACAAAACCAGCATTGTTAATAATATAGAAAGTTAAGATATGGAAAGTAGCCAGGAGTGGTGGCTCACACCTACTGCTCTGGCAATCAGGAGTCAGAGGCAAGAGAATCTGTGCAAATCTGAGGTCAGACTGGTCTACATAGTAAGCTGTAGGCCAGCCAAAGCTACATAGCAAGACCCTGTCGCAAAGCAGCAACAGCAACTACAAAGGAAAGAGGGAAAATATGGATAAATCATGGTTTATCTGTACAGTGGAGTGCAGTGAAGCCACTGAAAATAAGATAAGCCTATATATACACCTTCAAAGATGGCTTTGATATGCTATAAAGATACATAATAATAGACACAACATAAGACAAAGTATCAGCATACATGCCCATAATCCCAGCTCTTGGGAGGATGAGGCAGAAGGATCACTTCAAGTTCAAGACTAGCCTGAGCTGTATAATAAGATCCTGTCTCCAAAAAAGAGGGAAAAGGAAAAGAAAAGAAAAATGACAAATACATGTAGTGTCACCCCATTTGGGGATCACTGCCTATGGGTCAGTCTGTGTTTCTTATTATTCTCTGACGTTGTTACACATGTATGTCGTATGTGGGTCATTCTCACCTCCTGTTACACTCACTTGTACCCCCTGCTCTCATTGTGCCTCTCCCCCAAAAGGTCGCTCTCATATTTTCACCCCTGTTTTTTGTTGTACTGTGTTCTATTTGTGACCCATTTACTTTAATTAGGATTGATTGTGTAATCATGGGTGGGTGTTATTTACTGGAACATGGGTGACTACACCATTGAAGAAAATGATCCTCCTTCTCAGCAACCATTACCTGCTAATAAACAGCTTCTCAGGAAGGGGTGGGGCCTGGCGAGCCCCTTCCCCTTTTGAGATGAAATAGTGATGGCCACATCTTGTAGGCCTGTGCAGGCAGCACAGCTGCTGTGACTTCATGCGTACAGTAGCCATGCCACATCCAGAAGAAGGTATTTCAGAGCATCCTTCCCTCTCCTTCATATCTTACAGTCTTTGTGCATCCTCTTCATGATGCCCCCTGAGTCTTGGACAGCACCTGGGTTTGTTTGTATGTGACAAAAAAGAAGAGGAAAAACCCTAAGAGGGTACACATCACACTGCACAGGAGTTTCTTCTGAGGTATAGGCTGCAGAGTTGAAAGTAAAAAGAGGCCCCTTGCTTGTGTGTATATACCTGTATAGTGCTTACATTTTAATCTGTATTTTTTGTAATTTTCTAAAATGTTCACAAAGAAGGAATGCAAATGGTTGATCTTATCCAGCACTAGTTCCATATCTTTTAACAACTTTTAATTTTTTTATTATTGTTCATGTGTATATATGTGGGTGCCTACAGAGGCCAGAAGACTGTCAAATTCCCTGCAGATGGAGGTACGGACATCTGTGAGACACCCAATATGAATCCTGGCATTCAAACTCAGATCCTCTGGAAGAGCAGGAAGTGTTCTTAACCACTGGGCCATCCTCCAGGCCCTAGTTCAATATCTTGATAGAGTTCTTTGCCATTTTGTAGCTCAGTTGGTTTAACATCCTGGGATCACTCGTCCCACTGCCCACAGCCTTTTCTGTCCTTCTGGGAATCTGCATTCCAGCTCTCCCCCACAGAGTGCAGAGCCTCTACAGCTTGTCTGGATTTCTTGTCACATCCTGTTCTTCTCGGCCCTTCCTTAAAATCAGCCCAGTTTCATCCTTTCATGAAAAAGGCACTTTCTAAATGACACAATAATTTTATACAATGTTTTAAGGCCCCTTTGAACTAACCCCACCCTTCTGAAAGGTTTCTTTACCTCTTGGACTGTTGGAAGCTCCATCCTCACTACTAGATAGATTTATCCATTTGATTGACTTCCTAATATTGAAGCCAAAGAAGTTTAGAAAATTATCCTCTGTGTCCAGACTAGTTCTAGAATAGGGTTGTGTGATTCCTAGTGTCAGGTGCCACATTTCCCATTGATTCTTACCTTGATGTCCACATTCTTGTAAAAATGATAAGGGCTGGTAGTTTAGTCAGGGTTAATATTGCTATGTTGAAACACCATGACCACAAGCAACTTGAGGAGGAAAGGGTTTATTTAGCTTATGTATCTCGAATCAGTCTTTTTTTTTTTTTTTTCAGGAAGCCAAGGCAGGAACTCAAATTGGGCAGGAACTGAAACAGAAGCCAGCTCTTACTGGCTTGCTCCCCATGGCTTGTTATAGAACCCAGGACCACCAGCCTAAGGGCTGGGCCCTCCCACATCAATCACTAATTACGAAAATGCCCTACTAGTTTGCCTAAAGCCTGGTCTTATGGGGCAGTTTCTCTGTTAAGGTTCCCTCCTCTTATACTGTGATAAGTTGACATAAAACTAGCTAGCACATTGGGTCATGAGATAGCTTAGTGGATCAAAACACTTGCTGAGAACCTGCGTTAGATCCCTGGAATTCACATGATTGAAAAAGAACTGTCTCTTAAGCTGTCCTCTGACCTCCCCGTGAGTGTTATAACAAAGGTACACACACACACACACACACACACACACACACACACACACACACACGGGGGGGGTACACAATCAAATATAATTTAAAATTTAAGTGACAAGGGCTTTCTCTCTTATTTTAAAGCCCTGTTTCCCTCGGTCGCACACTTTCCTTTCAGGGCCCACCCAGAGCCACCGCTCACTTGCAGCATCTCGCCTCCCCCATTCTGCTCTCTTCCCTCACTCTTGTGTGGTTCCCAAGCCCTTCCACTGGCTTTCTGGAGTAACGGTTCACACCAGCACAACCATCTTTATCTTCATTGTCTTCTTTGAGTATTGCTTTTTCCTTCCTGGTCAGAGCCTGGCTTTGCTCTAAGGATGCTCCCTTCTCCGCTCCCCTCTCTCACAGCTGTTATTCCTTTCTAGCCTACTTCCCACCGATTGTGGACTTAGAATCCATGACCTCCTTGGTTCTGATCTCTGCCTTCTGGCCACTGTCCTGCCTTCTTCCTAAGAAGTCCCAGTATCGAGTCTAATGTCATCAGATCATCTCATCCAGTCTTCTTCAGTGTGACCAATCATGCACTGACCCAGTCACACCAGGATGACTTTAGCTCCCAACTCTTGCTACTTTCTCCAGAATGCACCCAGTCATCCTGACTCTTGTTTCCTTCACAGGCTTCCTGGACATTCTCTGGAGCAGTGGTTCTAGAGATGGGATGTTTTGGCTTTAGAGACTATGAGCAGCACATGAGGCAATTTTAGTTCTCTTAGGAGGTGCTCCTGACACTGGGGTAGTTGTTAGACTCCAGGGACACCACTCAGTATCTTAGGGTCCATAAGACAGCCCTAAGTGTCATTGATGTCACCAGTAAGCAGCCCTGCTCTGGAGTCTGCTGTGAGCCTTGTCATCACCACTGATTATAACTATTCCATGCCTGAGACATCAGCTCTGCACATCCTACATTTGACCACTTTCTCCATCTGGTTTTCCACTCATCTCCCCTGACCCAGCATTTCTTCAGTCTCTGGGAGCATTGTAGTCTGTGGGTGTTCTCTTCCTTTTATTGTCCTGACTCCTTTGAGGGCTTTCCTTCTAACTTTTCTAACTTCTACAGTCAATCCTTATAACTCCCACTCTCACGTACACTCTTTTTTTTTTTTTTTTTTTTTTGGTTTTTTGAGACAGGGTTTCTCTGTGTAGCCCTGGCTGTCCTGGAACTCACTCTGTAGACCAGGCTGGCCTCAAACTCAGAAATCCACCTGCCTCTGCCTCCCAAGTGCTGGGATTAGAGGTGTGTGCCACCACTGCACAGCCATATACACTCTTGATTCTATTACTTGTCTCTGGTGTATAGTTAAACTGTATGTCTACCTCCTTCATACCTGCATAGACAGCAATGTGTGTAATTAGAGCAAAACAAAACATGCTGACTAGGTTTATCTTTAACTCTTCCTTCCTTCCTTCTTTCCTTCCTTCCTTCCTTCCTTCCTTCCTTCCTTCCTTCCTTCCTTCCTTCCTTCTTTCCTTCCTTCCTTCCTTTTTTTTTTTTAGTTTTTCGAGACAGGTTTTCTCTGTGTAGCCCTGGCTGTCTTAGAACTCACTCTGTAATCCAGGCTGGCCTTGGACCTAGAGATTCTCCTGTTTCTGCCTCTTCAAGCACTGGGATTAAAGGTGTGCACTACCACTACCCAGCTTATTTAAATTCTTGAGTAATGTGTTCTTAATACTGCTGGGTAACTATTGCCCTGAGTCCCTCGCTCTCCCATCATCCTGGATAACTACTTCTCTTCTCTTGGCCCTCATCACCTTGGCCTTGCTTCCTACTTTGGTGGGGGTGGTGGCGTTGGTGATGGTGAAAATCACTCAGAAATTAACTCTTGCAGAAACAAAACTCCATGTGTGCTTCTTGTCAGCCAGTGTACCTCCAGACACTACCCTTGTACTCACTTGCCTGGATAAGTTAGCAGGTCCTAGGCTAAGAGCCTCCTTGGTTTTGCATTAGTCCTGACTACTTCCTGCCCCTACCAAGGAAACAAGCTTCAGTAATTCTCTTCTCCCAGCCCTTTTGTTTTCTGTAGGTTTATCGTGCTAGCATATAAATGTGCTATTATTTTTCCATCTTAAAAGTCCTCTTTATCAGGCATGGTGGTTCACACTTGATCTCCCAGTACTTGAGGCAGGAGTATCAGAAGTTCAAGATCACCCATGACTGCATAGGGAATTTGAGGCTACCTCGATCTATCTAAGACCCTGCCCCCAACATACACAGGAAAATCATTTTGTTATCCCATTTTTCCCACTCTCCTTCTTTGCCACCTTGTGTTGTAAAACTCCTGGAAAGAATTGCCCGCTTTCAATGTGTTCTCGTCCTATTTTTAGTTAAGATTAGGGCAGTGGGGTTTTGGCCCCTGTTAGTTCACTGAAATTATTCCTAAAAGGTCACTACTGATTTTATCATTGCAAAATCCAGTAAGTGTTTCTCATTTCTCAACCTCTTTAGTGTACAAGCAGAACTCAGTGCAGTTGGTCACCAGTCTCTCTTGACCCATTTCTTTAGTTGGTTGCAGAGTTGTATACTTTTCTGACTTGATTTTCTCAGCTCATGGAGTTCAGAGCCAAGTACCTTTACCCACTGAGCCATTTCACCAGCCCCATCAGTGGCTTTTTAAAAAATAGCCTTTGCTGATTCTGTCTCTCCTGCACCACTTCAGGCCTCTGTCCGTGGCCTTTCTAGTCTTTATTAGTGATCCTATTTAGTCCCATGGCTTCAGACACCATCTTTATGCCTTTATTTCCACACAAGTTCTTTTCCCCAAGCCACAGCCTGTGTGCATGACTGCTGAACCATTTCCACTTGGAGGTTTGGTGATGCCAAGGTCACATATTCAAACGGAACTCCCAGTTCCTCCCCTTGACATCTCAAGCCTGCTGTAGCCAAAACCTCTCAGCTGATGGCAACTTCATCCTTCCAGTTGCTCAGGTTGAAAATCCTGAAGGCATGTTTGACTTGTATTAGGAGATTCTGATAGCTCATCTTTCAAAATTGAATTCAGAATCTGCCTCCTATTCTACCACTGGATCTGAGGTTCACTTACTCCTCCCTTAGGCTTGCTCACTGGGCTGCTTTCACTCCACAGTGACCTCCTTGCTGGTCTCTGGATATTCAGCCCTGCTCCTTTCATCTCTCCTAAGTGGAACCTAAAATGATCACTTAAATTTTTATATCTCTTCATGTCACTTCATGTTCATGTGCATATGTGTGTGCTCGAGTTTGCATGCATGCATGTGCCAGCAAGCTCTAAGGATTCTTCCGTCTCTTCCTGTCTTCCCAGTGTTGGGGTTACAGGCTTGAGACCACTCCTGTCTTTAGTGTGGGTTCTGAGGATATGAACTCAGACCCTCATGCTTGCACAGTCTTAAGCTCCTTGGACTCTGGCATCCAGTTTATAAAGTAATTCCAGATGAAGCACAATGCCGTTTACCCAGCAGTCCCTTAATAAGCAAGGCTCTGTCTTTCCTCAGTCTACCTTTTTTTTTTTGAGCTCCGTGGCTTTGGTTGTTTGTGTGCACATGCAAGTGTGGAGATCAGAAAACAACTTTCAGGATCTCCTTCCACCGTGTGAGTTCAGGAGACAAAACTCAGGCCATCAGGTTATGGGCAAGTGTTGAGCAACCTCGCCGTTTTGGTTTGCCAGATTTTGAAGCCTCTCTACCTGGTCCAAGTTCTGGGGCTATCTCTTTGATACATTTATTGTTTCGATCAGCTCTTTTTTTTTTTTAAGATTTATTTATTTTTATATATTTGAATACACTGTTGCAGTCTTCGGGCACATCAGAAGAGGGCATTGGATCCCATTACAGGTGGTTGTTGAGCCACCATGTGGTTGCTGGGAATTGAACTCAGAACCTCTGGATGAGCAGTCAGTGCTCTTAACCCCTGAGCTATCTCTCCAGCCCTTTGCTTGGCTCTTTATCCACCTTTCTCCTTACTACTTCACTGAAATTTTTTTTGAGACAGGGAGACTGGGAGACAAGGTTTTTCTGTGTAGTCCTTGTTGCTGAAAATATTTTTCAGTGTGTACCTTGATGTCTGCCCTTAGCTCTCTAATTGTCATTTATCACACTGCCCACTCTGATAGAGAAACAAATCCCTGCTCTATTGGTGCCATCTCATTTGGGAATCATCTCTCATTTCAATTTAAGGACTATCCTGAGCCAGATCAGGCTTGAGCACAAGGAGTCAGCAGAGATGAAGACTGTTAACTATCTAAAGTTTAGATTGTAGGGATGAGGCCGCTCTTAGGCGAGTATTAAGTGTAAAGTCTTGTATTATGACATTGTTATAGTTTTATATGCTCAGCCCAGGGAGTGGCACTATTAGAATGTGTGGCCCTGCTGGAGTAGGTGTGGCTTTGTTGGAGTAGGTGTGTCACAGTGGGTGTGGGCTTTAAGACCCTCATTTTAGCTTCCTGGAAGTCACTATTCTGCTCGCAGCCTTCAGATGAAGATGTAGAACTCCTGCTATACCATGCCTGCCCGGATGCTGCCATGTTCCTGCCTTGATGATAATGGACTGAACCTCTGAACCTGTAAGCCAGCACCAATTAAATATTGTCCATATAAGAGATGCCTTGGTCATGGTGTCTATTCACAGCAGAAAAACCCTAAGACAGTCATCTAGAAGCACACAGCAAAAAGAGGAGGTGGAGAGAGAGAGAGAGAGAGAGAGAGAGAGAGAGAGAGAGAGAGAGAGAGAGAGAAAGGAAGAAAGCAAGCAAGCATGAGCAATTGAGAGAGAACAGGAAATGAGGTCTCTGTAGTTAGAAGTACTAAGAACAAATAATGGGTTACCCCTCAGAATCATGTTCAAATGAAGCCTGGCATCTTGGGCTAGAACTCTACCCACTGCTTAGGACTCTCATTAAAAAAAGAGAGAAAGAAACCCTTCTATACTTGCTTATCTATCTATTACACACACACACTCACACACACACTCACACGTTTTCAGCTGAGGATGAGTTCAAGGCACCACACATGCTGGGGAAGTACTCCACACTAAGACAACCTCAGCCTCTTGCAAAAGTCTATTTTGTATGATGGGCCTTTCCCAATTCTTTTCCCTGTTATGTTCTTTCATACATTTTAAGAAGCTGACTTGGCAGTTAAGCCCACTGGAGGTAGAAAGAAAGCTCATTGGTCAAGTTTTCTCTTACCCTTCTCCCTTATCTGGGAGAGATTGGTACAGCTCCTCCCACTGTGGTAGCAGCATTTTCTGAGTTGTTTGGTGCTCTTCTCCACTAGCTAGTAGCTTTTGGGGTGGAGTGTGGGGGTGATTATTCCCTGGGATGAGAATCAGAGGGCATAAATTCCTGTCTCATCCCTCCCTTCTGCTTTAGTGAGTTGGAGGGCTAAGGCCTTGACAGAAGTGTTTTATTAAGAGCAGGTGTTCTAGATGCCCTGTAACCAGAGCCTAGATTGTGTTCTCCCTTCAGTCCCTCACCTGAAGATGAACCCTGAGGGAGCAGCTATGTTGCTTAGGGTCAGCCTGGTGTCAGACTGCCTACTTTGCTCCAAGCTTGAGGGTGGGGCATTAACAAATCACAGAGTTGTACACTCACAAGCCATGGTTTACTGCAGGGAAGTGAGGAGTTTAGCTTTTAGGAAATGCTAAATTAAGTAACAGTAAAACCTGTATCCAAAAGAATGTGAGATGCACTATACAAGATCAGAACTGATTTAGGCCTTTAGGATACCTGATTGTTTCCGTGAGTAAGGACAGAGATGCAGAAAGTCTGGACCAAAAGACCAGAAGCCTCAGGAAATCACTCAGCTCTGAGACTGATCACATTATTTAGAATTCTCTTCTAATCTGGTCCATCTTGGCTCCTCTGCAGATTCTTACATCTCTCTTTCCCTAGCCTTTGCTCCCAGAACCTATCCACTGTTCTCCCATAGTACCACCATATTCCTGTTCTGAGTTGAGTTCTGAACTGAAGAATAACCATGCTCTCTGCATGACTAATAGCCAACAATGGGCCACGTTTATAATGATGGTCCCATAAGATTATATTACCTGATAGCATTGTCGCCATCTCAGTTTATGTAAGTACACTATGGTATTCTCAAAACAGTGGAACACCTAACAACGTACTTCTCAGAATGTTTCCCCATATTAAGTAACATGCACCTGAGCATCATTTATTCTTCACTTTGTTTCCCTTCCTATTATATATCTTTTCCTGGGTACTCTATAAATACCTATATTTTCCCCTAGGGGATGGATGTTTGATTAAACACCACAGAATTCCAGCTGGAGAAGACTTGAGGGACTGGTTCCCTTTTTCACAGAAGTGACTGCAGGCCTGCATCACCTGGTGATGGGTTAAGCATTGACCATTCTGTGTTACTTTTGTAACAAAGTATTCAGGGCATGGTTTCTCTTCTTCAGCTTTTCCTTCCTCAATAAAATAGAGCAGCTTTGGTTTATTTTGGCCTTCCTGTCTCCCTCTTGCCCTTGCTTCCTGAAACTGGGGATATATCATTCCACTCTGTGACTTCATCCATGATAGTTCATGCCTCTCCACTTGTCTGGCTCCTTCGAGCTCCATGTATCTCCATACAGACAGACGTAAGACAGATATCCCTCTGTCTTAGAAGCATTTACTGTCATTAGTGTCTTCTGCAGAAGGTTTATGGAACTCAGGAGCCATGGTTCTGTGTAATGGATAACATTTACACTCTGAAATAATAACGCTTTATAACCCAATCTGGTATTAATACAGACCAAACTTTAATCCAGTATCCAAAACACGATATGTTCCAATATCTAAAACTTGTTTGTTTTAAGACAATCTTGTATAGCCCAGGATGACCTTGAACTTAATATGTAGCCCAGGATGACCTCAAGCTTCTGATCCTTTTGCGCTCACTTCCTAAGTGTTGGAATTACAAAGTTTCACTACCAAGCTTGATTCCATATCAGAAACTTAAATATATACAATATATTATATATCTTTTATTAATTCTTTGAGAATGTCTTACATTTACATAATTCATTTTCATATTATTCACTCCCCTGAAATGCCTTTTATCTCCTCACTCCCTCCCAAGTTTACGTCCTGTTCTCCCCCCCCCCCCCAATAATCCACCAAATCCAGCTTGTGCTGCCCATGTATTCCTGGCTGTGGGGCCATCCATTGGACTATGGTTGACCTACCAGAGGCAATACTCTTAGGATGACTCTCCTTCCCCTAAAAGCCATCAGCTGACAATAGTTCTTCAGCTAGCAGTAGGGGCTCATGAGCCCCTCCTTACTCTAAATGGAATGTTGATCTTGTACAATAATGTTGATCTTGTACTGGCTCAGTCTTGTACAGGTCCTGTGCAGGCTCCCACAGCTGCTGTGAGTTCATGAGCAATCCTGGAATGTCCACTCTGATACTTTCTGACTTCTGGACCTTAAGGTCTTCCTAACCCCTCTTCCATGATGATCCATGAGCCTTAAGGGAGGGGTGAGAACATTCCACAGAAACTTAATCTCTACACTTTGATCAGTTGTAGGTTTCTGAGTTAGAAAGCTTTTATAGTAAAATCTGAGAGCTTCACTAACCTGTGGGATAGAGATATGAATTACAGAACAATTTAATACTATGTCCACTTAGCAGAATAGTAGTAGCAGGTTCACCCTTGGAGCCTGTGATTTCCCCAGTTATTGGTTCTTGGCCATATTTATAGAACTAGGCATATATTTCATCCTGTGGAGAGAGCTCTAAATCCAACCAGAAAGTGATTGGTTATCTTTATGCAAACACCATGCCATTATTGCACCCACAGGCTTGTCTTGCCACACCAGCTGTTCTTAGTTCACAGAATTCACAGATGGCTTTCCTCTCCTAGAGCCTTATAGCACCTTCTGGTACTATGAGATCTAACCAGTGGGGTGGAAGCTTTCTGGTCAGTACCAGCTTGATTTCTCCATGTCTTTTTTTTTTAATTTTATTTATTTATTCATTTATTTATTATATGTAAGTACACTGTAGCTGTCTTCAGACACCCCAGAAGAGGGCATCAGATCTCATTACGGATAGTTGTGAGCCACCATGTGGTTGCTGAGATTTGAACTCATGACCTTCGGAAGGGCAGTCGGAGCTCTTAACCGCTGAGCCATCTCTCCAGCTCCCGATTTCTCCATGTCTTATGGCAAAAGTATGTGATATCTTATCTGAAAATTTTTGAGTGTTGACATAACACCTGGAAAATTTCACACTGACCTCATGTTATGGGTCACAGACAAAATGTATGTGCACTAAAAATATTATATAAATTGCTTTCAGTAAGTACATATGAGGTATATATAAAACATAAAACATTTCATAGCTGGGTAGTGGTGGCGAACACCTTTAACCCCAGCACTTGGAAGGCAAAAGCAGGCAGATCTTTGAGGTTGATGCCAGCCTGCTTTACAGAGTAAGTGCTAGGATAGGCAAGAGCTACACAGAGAAACCTTGTCTCTAAAACCAAAAAATAAAAATAAAAAAATAAAAAAATTATGTTTACTTTATTATCAAGGTATCTTATTATGTATATACAACAAATATTCTAAAATCTGAAATTCAAAATAGTTTTGCTCTCAAGTGTTTGGATAAGGGTTGTTGTCTACTATACAATCTGTATAAACAAATATATATGTTATAAACACATATGAATAAAAATATTTAAAATAGTCTTTTTACAATTAATTTTAAGCAATTAATCAACTTACTATTTTGATTTAATGATACATATATTAAAGATTATATATATATATTGTGTGTGTGCACGCACAAACACCAAGTACATGCAAGTGCCTAAGTAGGTAGAAGAGAACATTGGATTCCCTGGAACTGGAGTTGCGGTGTTTGTGAGCCACCTGATATGGGTGCTGGAAACAAACCTGTTCTGCAAGTGTTCTTAACTGCTGAGCCATCTCTCCAGCCCTTTTCTTTTAGTGGAGAATCTCACTATGTGTAGCTTTGGCTAATGAACTTTCAGACTTACTGTCTCAGTGTCATGAGTACTGGGATTACAGGCACACACCATCATGCCTGACTTCAAGGGAGGCTTTTGGGGAGCATGGCTGAGCTGGTCACCCTGTTAACTTTGTTGTCATTATATTTGATAAAAAGTTCCCTTCTCTGGTCATATTGTAGCATTCATCTAAAAAATGTGTGCTATAGTCATGGAAGGAGCCAAGTAATAAAGTGCAGATGATAATATGCATTCAAAGTAAGTACTATTTGGTGGTGGTATTAAGTAGCATATTAATATGATACACAAGGACAAGATGGCTCAGTGGACGAAGGCGCTTGCTACACAAGCCTGATACCTGAGTTCAGTCTCTGGAACCCACATAAAAATAGAAGGGGATAACTGACTCCACCAAAAGTGCCTTCTAACCTCCACATTATGCTACAGCATACAAGTTCCACACATACATAACACACACACACACACACACACACACACACACACACACACACACACACACTATTAGCATCAAACTTTACTCTTCCAATTCCTGTGTTTTCTTACTGTATTAGTCAGGGTTCTCTAGAGTCACAGAACTTATGATAGTCTCTATATAGTAAGAGAATTTGTTGATGACTTACAGTCTGTAGTCCAACTCCCCAACAATGGTCAGCAGCAGCTGTGAATGGAAGTCCAAGGATCTAGCAGTTGCTCAGTCCCAGGCGGCAAGCAGGCAAAGAAGGGAGCCAATCTTCCTTCTTCCAATGTCCTAATGTAGGTCTCCAGCAGGAGGTGTGGCCCAGATTAAAGGTGTGTGCCACCTCGCCTGGATCTGGGACTTGCTTTGTACCAGATGACCTTGAACTCAGAGATTCCCAGCCTTAGCCTTCTGGGATTCATAGCCACTATGCTTCAAGATCTCCATGCCAAGATCCAGGTCAGAAACTTGTATCTCCCATCCTCCAGATTAGGATCACAGGTGAGCCTTCCAATTCTGGATTGTAGTTCATTCCAGATATAGTTAAGTTGACAACCAGGAACAGCCACTACACTTACCATATATATAATTTGTGTGTTTGTGTGTGTCTCCCAGGATCACTAGATGATCTAGTAACACTGTATCACCAGGATCTACTGATCCCAGCTACTATTCTTCCATATCTATTCTTCAAATTCGAGCTTATGCCAAGATACAGCTGCAATAGATGCACTTAGAATGTTGATGTAAAATTGCAAAGTTCTTACACTAGAACAACATAAGGCCCTACTACACTCCCAAAGATCAGCAGAGATTAATGCTAAGGACGTGGATTCTCCTCACCTAGGCTGAATTTGGAACTGAAATGTAGAGATTTCCAGAGAATTTCA
Organism: Uromys caudimaculatus; assembly: GCA_028551405.1. Classification (NCBI taxonomy): domain Eukaryota; kingdom Metazoa; phylum Chordata; class Mammalia; order Rodentia; family Muridae; genus Uromys; species Uromys caudimaculatus. The sequence goes on along the minus strand of CM052709.1, from coordinate 65,856,490 downwards.
TTTCCCTAACTAGGTAGAGTGCTTGCCTCAAATGCATGATACCCTGGGTTCAACTCCTGGTATGGAAAAAAAAAATCTCATTTCCCCAGGACAAGCTAATATAGATTGCTTGCAAAACATTGCTCCCACATGAGGCCTCCTTGTTAGCTTGCCTGCATTTGCATCAGTAATTCTAGCAGGTCATTGGTGAAGTAATTTGGACCACAGCTATTAGTTGGCTGGTTCCTGTGGATTTCCTTCCTCTATTCAAACTAGTATGCTCTTCAGAGTTCATGGGCATGCCTGTATCCTGCTCTGCCTCCTTCAGAACCACCAGATGCCATCCTATTGCATCTGTTCTGCTGTAGGTAGGGAGCTGGGGGTGGGGCAAGAAAAATACCTGACAGAGTTGAAGAAGCCTGTGAGCTTTCTGCGCTTCTCTCAAAGCAGGCTGTACGACATAAGGACCTGTATAGTAGAACTCAACAGATTTTGCTAAATACATAGACATTCGTTCATTTATTTGTACTTAGAACAGCCTGGCTTAGTGAAGGTGCCTGGTCAGTGGTTCTTTCTTTTTCTTTCTTTTTTCCCCCCTGCCTCTCAAGTACTGGGATTAAAGGTATACACAGTTTTGTAAGGGAAGAGCTTTTGGGAATGTCTCTGTGGTAGTGGTGTGTGCCCTAGGATGCTTTTGAACATTGGCATGAGTATCCAGGGATGCAGGAGGAGGCTCTGTGTTCCTTCCAGCGCTGTGTTCTAGCTTCTTGCTTTTTGTTTTGTTTTGTTTTGTTTTGTTTTTGTTTTGTTTTGTTTTTCGAGACAGGGTTTCTCTGTGTAGCCCTGGCTGTCCTGGAACTCACTCTGTAGACCAGGCTGGCCTCGAACTCAGAAATCCACCTGTCTCTGCCTCCCAAGTGCTGGGATTAAAGGTGTGCGCCTCCACTGCCCAGCTAGCTTCTTGCTTTTTTAAAATTCAGATTAATAGTCAAGAACCCATATGTAAGTAGGCCAGTCAGAATAGGGATCTCAGCCAGACTGGGATAAATATCCATCTCAAAACTTTTTTTTTTTTTTTTTATAAATATGGACCATATGTTCCATGAGTACAGTGGCCATATCTATGCTCCCATCTGAACTTCAAGCACCTACTTCAGGGCCTGGCACACAGTAGGTACTCAGCGCACATTAGCTGAGTGATGGTTCCTAGATACCAGAACCTCACAGTCTAGGGAAGGGATTGGAAACCTTCAAACAATTGATAATTGAGGCTTGGCAAGGTGGTATATTCTCATAGAATCTCAGAACTCAGGGGGCTAAGGAGAAGGATTCAGAGTTTGAAGCCAGTCTAAATGTGTGACTTTGTTTCAAAAACAGAGACAACAAAATCTCAGTAACTAAAAATGTTGTAGGGGTTTTGAGGAGAATCTCATAGTGCTCCAAAATCATATACTATAGGTGTTGTGACCAGTGACCTGAGTGATGGGAGGTCCCAGCCACTGTAGGCACAGGGGGACAGATAGGAAGAGGCACCCTCCAGACCCTGACCATCTAGTAGGAGTAAGGCAGAGGAGGAAGTCTGCATGGCTGTTTATCTAGACTTTCATAGGCAATTTGTGGGAAAAGAAGGGCCCATTCAGCACTGCCCTCGCCATAGTGTTCCTTGCATATCCAGCTTTGTTCCACCATGCCCGGGTCCGCTGCTATGACTGAATCAAAGGCTGCACTGTGTGGCGACCTAAGAACAATTGGTTGTTTATGCATCTGACTCCCTAGCCAGACTATGAGCTTCTTGAGGGCAGTGAAGCTTGTTTCATCCCAGGACACTCTTACCGCTGGCTATGCAATCATTTTCTTTATTGACTGGATACAGTGACAGTTGGTACTTAATGTGCACTTCCTAGGTGTCAGGCACTGCAGTGAGTACTGTGTTCCCCTTTACACAGTTGGAGAAACAAAGGCATAGACGCATAGATTTAAATGATAGCTGTTTGACTGTAGAACCTACTGTTGTGCTAAAACTAAGTATCTTTCCCGGTTGCCTTCAAGTAATTGAGAGTGTTTGGAACTCTCAAGGAAGCAGAATTAATACATCACTTACATCACCTCATTTGACAACCATTGTGACAGTCCTCATGGATAAGGACTATGTGTGTGTGTGTGTGTGTGTGTGTGTGTGTGTGTGTGTGTGTGTGTGTGTAAGTTAAATCTAGGGTCTCACACATGCTAGTCAGCCACTGTACCTCTGAATAGCATCCCCAGCCTTTATTTTACTAATTTTGTTATGTGAAAGCTGAAGCACAAAAAATTAAGTTGCTTGTCCAAGATAATAGAGCAAGTATGTAGGATTAATTCAAAACTAGTTCTGTTTGATTCTAGATTCTGAGGTTTTTCTCAATTCAATTCCATGCTGACTCCAGTTGCTCAGGCACTGGGTACCTGTGCTACTGACTGTGTTAAAGCCCTTTAAAAGCTGTCTAGGTCTCTGGGCTGGGGAGATGGCTTAGTTGGTAAAGTGCTTGCCACACCAAACACAAGAACCTGAATTCCGTCTCTAGCAACCCATACAAAAAGCCAAGTGTGGCAGCACATGCCCGTGATCCCAGTGTTGGGGGGGGCTTACTAGCTAGCTAGGCAAACACCAACATATATTTGGAGAAAACATTCTTATACATAAAATAAATACTTCAAAAATAAGTGTACAACATTCAGTGATTTAAACACAGCCACATGGTTGTGCAGTTGTAACCAATGTCTGTTCTCATCATCCTCGGAGAAATCCCACATGCATTTGCATTATTCTCTGTTCTCTCTCTCTCTCTCTCTCTCTCTCTCTCTCTCTCTCTCTCTCACACACACACACACACACACACACACACACACACACCCCGGTACCTAGGAATCACTGAGCTACTCTGTTTCGGGGAATGTATTCATTCTGAGTATTTCATATGGTTGAAACCTTTTGTGCTTGGCTTCTTTCATTTAGCATTGTGCTTCCAAGGTACATATATTGAAACAAGTATCAGTACTTCATGCCTTGTTATGGAAAAACAATACACAAGTCTATGGATATATGACATATTTGGGGGGTTATTTTGTTTGTTTGTTTGTTTGTTTGTTTGTTTGAGACATGGTCTCCCTATGTAGCTCTGGGTCTCCTGAAACTTGATTTGTAGACCAGGTTGGCCTGGAACTCACAGATCTGCCTACCTCTGCCTCTTGAGTGTTAGGCTAAGTGTATCTGCCACCACACTCAGCTGGGGACTTTTTAACTGTGGTTATTTATTTGTGTATGTGTATCGGGTGCTATAACAAGCATATGGAGGCCAGAGGACAACATGCCGGAGTCATTTGACTTCTACTGTGTGGGTCCCAGAAATCAAACTCAGGTTGTCTGGCTTGGTGGCCTCTTTAAAAAAAACTTTAAGGGGGGGTGGGGGGGTGGGAGGTGGAATTCCCTCCTAGAGGCGGGTTGGGGAGGGGATGGGGGGTATACAAAGAGGAGACTCAGAAAAAGGGAAACATTGGAAATGTATATAAAGTATCAAAAATAAAAAAGGAGGAAAAAAAACTTTAAAATTTTATTATATTATTATTATTGTGTTTATGTAAGTATGTATGTGGGCATGATTTGGGGGGTGGGGAGGCAAGGGCACCATGGTGTGATATGGGCTCTGATGGCCGAACTCGGGTCACCAAGCTTGCATGTGGTAAGCACCTTTACCCACTGAGCCCTCTCACCAGCCCAGATATGTCGTAGTTTTGTTTGTCCATTCATCCGTGATGGGCGTTTGCATTCTCCCCACTTTTTGGCTATCATGAACAATGCTGCGGTGAATATTTGTGTATAGTTTTTGTGGTGCTGAGGTTTGAACCCAGAGCTTTACCTTCTAATGAAAACCCACATATTTATCCACATCCTCCAAAATGTACATATTACCATGTGATCATGTTTTCGGCTTTCAACATTTAAGTCATAGAGTAATCTATTGTTACTTCTTTGAGGAATTATCTGTTTTCAGGGTGTTTTTTCTTTTATTAAATATTTTGAATCAAAATGTAAGCTGTGACTGGATGGTACTACATATCTTTATGAGGCAGAAGCAAATGTAGCTCCATAAGCGCGAAGCTAGCCTGGTCTATGTTTAAAGCTCCAGGCCAGTCAGGTCTACATAGTAGGATCCTCAAAACAACAAGAAACTCACTTAAAGTATAGGATGCTTATTTTTAAAAATGCCCATAAGCATCTAAGTTGGAGAGTTGTCATAAAATGTACAGCTGTGTAACCAGCAACCAAATAAAAAATAAAAAATTTGGGGGCTGGAGAGATGGCTCAGCAGTTAAGAACTGGTGTCTCTTCCAGATGACCCAGGTTCAATTCTCAGCACCCACATGGTTTTTTACAACCATCTATAGCTCCAGTCCCAGGAGCTCTGACACTCTCTTCTGTGCCTCTGAGGGGACTGCACACATGTGGTGCAGACATAGTCATACATATAAAATAAAAATAAAGAGCCTCTAATTTTTTTAAAAAAAGAATTACAAGATTTTAGTTCTCAGAAGTACTTACCTCCTACCTCAGAAAGGTAACCAGTGTGCTGACTTCTCACATAATCATTAAATTTGCCTGTTTTAAAATGCTGTCATCTCGAATACATTCATTTTGTCTGACCTCTTCACTCTGCTTATGAAGTTTATCCATTGTATATATGGCAGGTTTTTCATTTCTGTATGCTATTTCACTGTGAGTCTGTGCCATAATCTGTCCCTTTGTATTTGAATGAGCACGGTGAACTGGAATGGTTGTCTCACAGGTAATATGTGAATATTTAGATTTAGTAGATACTGACAAATCATTTTTCAAAGTGGTCACATCATTTTATTCCCATAAAGTAGTATTTGAATGTTTAAAGATTTTAAAAAGTTTTACTATTGATGTGTGTTTGTGGGGGTGGGGGTGGGGGAAGCACACATGTGGAGATCAGAGAATGGCTTTCTGGGATCAGTTCTCTTTGTCCACTATGGATTCCAGGGATTGAACTCAGATTGTCAGACTTGCAAGGGAAGGTACTTTTGCTAGCTATCTTGCTGGTCCTAATACTATGAGAGTTTAGGTTATTTCACATATTTTCCAGTACCTGATGAACATGTGTGTGTGTGTGTGTGTGTGTCTGTCTGTCTGTCTGTCTGTCTGTCTGTCTCTGTGTATGTATGTGCATATATGTGTGTGCATATGTGCACATAATGTATGTTTGGGAAAGTGGTACATCATTTAGTGGAACAGGATTTCTCAGAGAGAAGACAGTGTGTCACCCTCTAGAGAGCAGGCAGCAGGCGGATGAAGGCAGGAAGCCCTTGAACCTGCCATAGGTTGTGTTCCCAGCTGTCAGGCATGTAATTTGGGTGAAAGAGAATCTCCCTGGTGGCAGAGGTCTTGCAGAGAACACTCCTAGTCCTCCACTTCACCTTTGCACCTGCAGGCCCAGCTGACTACTATCCTCTCATCTCCACGAAACCAGGAAAGTAGTGAAGTCTGCACAGCACAAATGGTCCAGGGTTGTGGCCCAGGGCAGAGCTGCCAGTTTGTTGTTAAATGTGAAGCTCTCACCGGGCAGTGGTAGCGCACGCCTTTAATCCCAGCACTTGGGAGGCAGAGGCAGGTGGATTTCTGAGTTCAAGGCCAGTCTGGTCTACAGAGTGAGTTCCAGGACAGCCGGGGCTACCCTGTCTCGGGAAAAAAAAAAAAAAGTGAGGCTCTTCCTTTCTGGTCCCGCCACATTGTCTCATTTCTATTTGGGAAGGGATGTTGAGGTGGTAGAATTTGAGAGATGTGATAACTTGATGTTGAGACTGCCTGTCCCCCTTCGAGGCCAGCCGGAGCCAGAGGGACAGGAGCTGCTTGTTTGGGGCAAAGAAAGGAGTAGGGAGCAAAGCAAAGGAACGGGAGTTGTGATTGCATGTACTATGGGGCTCAGAGGACTCATCCCCCCAGGAAACCACTTTGGTCCCTCGAGCCCCTTTGCTACTCATTAGTTGCTGTGCAGACTAGAAAGCCATGGTTTGTGCTGGGGCTGGGTGGGGCTCCAGGGACAGTTTGGGCTCTGGCCCTCCAAAGGAAAGGGGGTTGGTTATGGAATGAGCAGAGGGTCACAGCTCAGCCTGTGCCATTTGCTTGTCACCTTGAGAAGTTCCACCTTGTCTAGCAAAACCTCCTTTCAGAGGCAGCTACCACAAAGGGCTCTTATAAGAGCGGCTGCCCCACCCCCACCCCTACTTCCACTCCCTCTGCCATTATTTTTCTTTGGGGCCTTCCTGCAATGACTCTGGGAGGCTGTGCTTCTTTCTAAAGGCGACTCAGAATCTAGCTTCTCCCTGTAGCACAGTCATTTTGTGATTTTCTGGTGCCCTGGGAGACTATATAGGGGTTAAGCACCGCTTACCTCCTCCAGGGGGTTTTGCTTCTTCCTCTCTCTGCAGCTTGGGTCATTTGGGGCCTTAAGAGGGGAGATAGAGCTACTTTTTAATAGCTGCTGGACCTCAGAACAGGAACCAGCCTCCTCTAGGGAGAAATGGACTTGTCCATGGTGGTGCTGTGAGGTCTTCTGCCTAGGGGGTCAAGGGAAGGTTCTGAAGGTCACCCCTCTGGATCTTCTATGTTTTCATTCTGCTGTGCATTGGGAGAATCAATTAATCCTCCAGGCCTTTGTTTTTTCATATATGAAATAAGAATGATTCTGGTGCCT
>CM052709.1:65811073-65849665 GCA_028551405.1 Uromys caudimaculatus | reverse complement strand
CACCCCCCCCCCCCCCCCCCCCCCGTAGCAGCCACACATTGCTGGGCTAGAGAGAAAAACAGCTGAGCAGTCTGGGCACAATCTCAATGGTAGAGAATGTGCTTAGCATGTGTGACCCTCCAGCATCACATTATTGTAAAGTTAGCCAGGTGTGGTGACATTCACAAGAAGATCACAAGCAAGGTCGAGACCAGCTATCCAGTGAGATGCTTTTTCCAAAAATCAAAGCAAAGCAACAGAATTCTTAGTCTTGGGAGCACTGTTCCAGCCTTCTGCCTGGAGCTTTCCTGTGTGCTCTTCCTTCTTACCTCCCCTCTTTTCAATCTGAATACACACTAGACCTGAATTGTTTCTCTGGAACGTGTGAGCTCTTCCTTGTGTTAATCTCTGTTGTAGTTCCAGCGTGGGTGAGACCCAGAGGTTAAAAATACCCCACTCTCAAGCGAGGCCTCGGAGAGTGACCAGGGCAGTTGACTGAATGAGCACATGGATTTTTGTACATCACTGCGAGCATGCCTCCATTCTCCCACCTCGCTGTAAAAGGGAGAGGGACAAAGTAGAGTATAAATTAAATAATTTTCAAGATCCCTACACTACAATTTATTTGTAAGGTCTCTAATCACAAGATTGTGCCCAGACTGCTCAGAGTTGTTTTTCTCTCTAGCCCAGCACTGTGTGGATGCCTACAAGTGAGAGAGAGGCTCACTGTGGAGGTCAGTGGTGGCAGGGCACAGTGGTCAGAGGCGGCCTTGTGACAGGCACAGACCCAAACAAAGCGAAGTCAGACCAAACACTGAGCAGTGTCAGCTGTGTTGTTAATCTCCCACGTGGACCTTAAAGGACAGTGTGCCCTTAGGATGCTGTCTGTTCTTTCCCCAAGTCACCAAGGTTTCTCATCATCGAGCAGATAGAGGAGTCATTTTTTTTTTCCTTTACAACTGGCCATCATTTGTATAAAACAATGGGTTTCATTGTGGCATTTTCATAATTCATATGGGGTACTTAGGTCATATTCAGCTGCTATGGGACTGTTCAGACAGTGAGGGACAAAACAGGAGAGCCTCCCATGGTTAGGTCTTGTCTAAAACTCAGAAATTGTTTATTCAGGTGAACTCCTGTGAAGAAGCAGGATGGGACAGTTGGCAATTGGCATCTGAAGCCTGGGCCTCAGCACTGTGCTACTGTTCTGTCTTCTTTATGTTTCCCTCTCACGTGCCAAGCAATCGAGAGATTAATCCCACCCAAAACCATTTGACCATCAGCCCTCTTGGTGGCAGATTGGAGTGCATGTTTTTCTGCTCTCTAAATGCCCTTATGAAGTGATGTAGCAGAGCCTTTCCTAGCCTTGTTAGGAAGGAAACAAGGCATATCAGTAGTCATGAAAAAGCATTTCCAGTTGAAACACTGCTAGGTAGCTTGGGCTCTGTTAATACTTTAAAAATTATTTATATTGTTTTTGCGTGCATGTATTTGTGTGCATGTGCATGTTCACACATGCTCCTACAGTATGCTATGGCATGCCAGGGGATGTCATTCCATACAGAGAGAGTTACAACTGAACTTCTTTTGTTTCTGTCCCCTGCCTGCAAAGGTCAAATGGAATGAGGGCAAAGCGTTGGCCTCTTGAGCAGGTTCTGAGAAGTGGAAGAATAAAGGCAATTTTTGAAAATCAACAAGAGTTGGTATGGGGAACCATAACTCATACTAGGCAGGTGCTCGTCACAAGCACTAATGGCCAGGACGATTGCTCAGCAGTTAAGAGCACTTGGTTTCCAGGTCAGGTGGACTCACTACCTCCTGTAATTCCAGCTCTGAAGAATCCAAATCCAGCATCCTCTTGTGGACTCCACGGAGACTTGCACTCCACTGTATAGACTTTCCTCCACATATCACATAATTTTAAAACATCTTATAAAAAACAGTATTAATCATCTTCCAAGGTCACTTGTTTTTCTGGTGAGGGAACAGGGGCTTTCAGACCAGCTAACACAGCAGGGAACTGGTGTGGTGTAGGGGATGGTGACCCTGGGCTCTCTCCCTCACCTGTGTCTTGATGAATCGCTGAGTTGTTTGGAAAACCTGTGCTTTGGGATGCCAGTCAAAATAAGCTAACTCCACATGGTGAATGCCTATAAGGGAGGTGGAGGAAGAAGGATCAGAATTTCAAGACAGTCCCTGATACCTCATAACATGTAACATGTGTGAGGCCAGTCTGAGGCACACAACAGTGCACCCAGTGTGCCCTTCGAAGGGAAACATCCATTTCCCCCGAATGCTTGCTCTGTTCTCTTATCCACCTCACTAGCTCTGTGGTATAGGTCTTCACATTCTTGGCCTGCTCTTCTTCCCCTTCCCTGAAAACAAGATAAATATATGAATCGAGTGTTGTGGAAGCTCACGTTTGTTTTCTTCTTCATCTTCTTCCTCTTCCTCCTCCTCCTCCTTCTTTCTTGTACATTGCTGGGGATCAAACCTAGGGCTTCACTATGCTAGACAAACATCCTACCACTGAGATATGCTCCAGCCCTAGCCTCCCTTTGACTTAGGGATTTCATTTTAGGTTTCTAGATCATTCCTTTGTTACATCTGTCCTGTGCCTGACTCCTCTCCTGTGACACCCAGTATATGAGCTTGAAGGTGTGTTGCCCATCAGTACTAGCTGATTTTGTGTGTCAACTTGACACGAGCTAGAATCATCAGAGGAAAAAGCCTCAGTTGAGGAAATGCCTCCATGAGATCCGGCTGTAAGACATTTTCTCAATTAGTGATCAATGAGAGAGAGCCCAGCCCATTGTGGGTGCTGCCATCCTGGGCTGGAGGTCCTGGATCCTACATGAAAGCTGAGCAAGCCATGGGAAGCAAGCCAGTAAGCAGCACCCTCCATGGCCTCTGCATCAGCTCCTACCTCCGGGTTCCAGCCCTGCTTGAGTTTCTATACTGACTTCCTTCAATGATGGAAGTGTAAGCCAAATAAACCCTTTCCTCTCCAGTTTGCTTTTTGGCCATGGTGTTTTGTCACAGCAATAGAAACCCTGACTAAGACACCATCCTTTTGGAGGTTCTCACCATCTGCGCTGCTCTCACCCAAACCACGGCACTTTGCAGCCTGTCTTCTCTACCTCACTCAGGGCCACCCTTCTGAACATAAATTGGAGCATTTCACCCTCGGCTACCTCATGTCACGATTCAGATAAACACAGGAACCTGTCATTTACCTGCCATGTGCGTCCTCTCATGCAGGAGACCACCTAATTCACCATTCAGACTGAGACACTCGAAAAGAGAAAAAGGCTCTAATAATAATCAAAATGAATAGTAGACATAAACTAGACTGTTCCTGAAAACAACTCAACCACATGGACTACTCTCTCACTTCCATTTAGAGTTTTTTGAAATGTGCTTTGTGATACCTTCCTTGACCTCTGTTTAGAACTATATCACAGGGCTGGAGAGATGGCTGCGCAGTTTACAGAGCTTGCTGCTCTTCCAGAGGACTGAGTTCAATTACCAGCACCCACCTCAGGTGGCTGCGACTACCTGTAACTCACCTCTAGGGGATCTAATACCCATGGATGGATGGATGGATGGATGGATGGATGGATGGATGGATGGATGGATAGATAGATAGATAGATAGATAGATAGATAGATGGATGAAACTATGTAACATTCTTGTCCCATTCTACAATACTTTGACTAAGTTATTTTATTTTATTTCATGGACTCTTTTCTTATCTTTTTTCCCATGACTGTGTGTATGTGTGTGTGTGTGTTTGTGTGTGGGGGGGGGGGAGAGAACTTAGCATGCCACACTTGCGCCATGGCACCCTGTGGACGTCAGAGGACAACTTGTGGGAGTTGCTTCTTTCCTTCTACCATGTAGGTCCTGGGTATTGAACTCAGAACATCAGGCTTGGAGGCCTTTATTCCACTGAGCCATCTTGCCAGCCCCTAAAAGACAAATGAAATTGGTCTTCTCTCTAGAGTGTAAGCCTCAAGAGGGCAGCACCTGCTCAGTCCTGAGCTCCTTGGTGTTTCTTAGACTTGAGTAGGCTGGTAGAGATGAAAAGACCGGCTCATTAGATGCATCCTAAATCATGTGTGTTGTTCCCATTTACTTATTTGGCAAACCCTTTGGCAGTTAAGGCCTCAAGAGGAGTTTTCTAATCCTGTTTCTTATCTCTAAGAGAAGCTAATTGAGAGAGTCACCAGGAGTCCTAGGATGGAGGTGTGGGCACTCTAGGGAGACAGCAGATTTTGCCACAGTGCAGGAGGGAGGCGAGAACTTCTTACCTTTAAGGAATCCCATGTTGGAGGTCTGACTTTGATGGCTGTGATGGTGAGAGTTAGTTCCTGGGCCTTGGAATGATGCTAGCTCTAGGACAAATGCCAGAAGCAACCCAAAGGAAGATGCTAGAGGGTTCTGGTTAGCTTGCTTCCCCTGGTCTTTCTGTCTGTTAAATCTGTCCTCAGACAGAAGCACATATCCACAGGGAAGCTGTGTACTAGAGTGAGTTTTCTTGGGAGTCTAAAGCTTTTTTTTTGGTTTTTCGAGACAGGGTTTCTCTGTGTAGCCCTGGCTGTCCTGGAACTCACTCTGTAGACCAGGCTGGCCTCGAACTCAGAAATCCGCCTGCCTCTGCCTCCCAAGGGCTGGGATTAAAGGCGTGCGCCACCACTGCCCGGCTAAAGCTTTCTTTTCTGGAACATCTCAGAAGAAAGAACAAGTGAGCAGACCACATAACTCCAGATGAAAGTGCCCACTGAGTTCTTGCCAACAAATCCTCTGGGATTCCTACACTGTGGGTATATGTTCTGGATTTGATCAAGTGGTGATGACTGTAAAAGAAGGTGGTGAGTTTGGGCCCTGGGAGTAAAGATGGGCTGCAGCAAGGGACAAAAGAAGACATCCTATAAACGTTCTGTCATTTTGGTTTTCCCAAAGTTTCTTACATGGTGTAAGCAGGAACCAGAGCACTAGTAAATTGTCTCAGGAGGGTAAACATTTGTTGGCAATGGAAGGATTACACAGTGACTGATGGAGGGTTATATAGTGTCTGATACAAAGGTCATACAGTTGCTGATAGGGGCTACACAGAGGCTGGGAGAGGGTTATGCAGTGGCTGATGGGGGCTCTACAGTGGTGAGGGGGTCACTGTACGGTGCTTGTGACTATTGACATCAATGATGAAGAAGGACTAGGAGTGAAGTAAATGTAACAAAGAGTTCTGAGACCACATTGTTTCAGTATTATTTGGGGGTCAAGGAAGCTTTGGCAAACACTATCAAGTAGAGAAAGTCAGTTATAAAACACAAGGAAATCTCCATGATGTGACCCTAATTCAGAAAGAATTAGGGTTACAATCCAGTGGGTGTACGTTTAGCTTTCTTGTGTCACTCTGCATGACACAGCCCACTTGTTCACACTTTCATTCAGTACATATTCCCATGATGCTCAGAGTCTAACTGTGTAGGGCTCACCTTGGTGTCACCACATCTGAGGCTTTTTCAGGGAGCTCAGTTGGAGTTCACCCTGTCTTCTCTGAGTTCACTGCACCATTGGCTTATAATTCTGTTACAGCAGATCACTTGACACATAAAACAAAACTGTAAGTGTATGCCTGTCACACACATGTGAGTTCTCAGAGGTTAGCTTTCACTGATGGCTGTTCAATGTTTTACTCAGATCAGATCTGTTCTGAGGAGGGCAGGACTGAGGTGTCCGCCCCCTGCACCTCCTCCTATAGTGCCTGCTATCTATAATCCCAGCTCCCCAAGGGGGCGAGGCTTGAATTGTCTCTGGGCTAATCAGATGGATGGTCATGCTGTAGGCTTACCTGACTCTTCTTGCCCTGCCATTCTGGTCAGTGACCCGCTCTATGCTGGTACATGGTGCTCCTGGCTAGGCGTACTTACAGCAGGAGACACTGTTTACTTTGCTTAGTTCGACTCCAGCATTCTTGCTTTGATCTCTGTGGCCTGCCCCACCTCACCCCTGCCATTGTCCTGCCCTGGAAATTAATGCTGCTCCTTTCCTAGCTCAGATGGCCGTATACCTCTCTTCCCTGGCTATTCTGGGAGCATGTGCAGAGATCAGTGATGCTGGAGAGCCCTTAAGGGCTCCAGGCTGTACCAATCGCTGCTTCCCCCACACCCCCACATTCAGTTGCTTTCTTTTTATCTGTTCTATTTTCTTGTCACCTTAGTGATAACAGATAAACTATGATGTAAGAGATTGTAGATTGTGAACCCAGTAAGGGCTAAATTTTCATGTTGACTAATTCTGCTGTACAGAGAAGCAAATAAGTAGTGGTTTTATGTTTATTTCCTAAAGGCAGACTGCTTAGAATTTAACACTGTTTTTCTGCTTACTGGTTGAGACTGACTACCTCAGCCAAATGCATACTGCTAGTGCTTGCCATGTTCATTCAGTCACAAACTGTTAAGTCCCCAATGGGCAAGGAGCTATTCTAGGTGACAGGAAAGTGGTAATGAAGAAGAGGGGGAAATGGGTTAATATTTAAAGTACTTAGAGCAGTACACAAGGTAGACGTTTAGTAAATGATGTTGCTAGTATTTTTTTGAGACTAGACCTGAGTGGGATAGCCATTGTCAACTATGGGGCCAGTTTCTCTGAGAAGGGGAGAATAGAGGAAAGACCAAGGTTAGGTTTCTAGACTTGGATTTAGGTTCAGAGTAGTAGCCATGGCTTGAGTCCCTTTTTACTTCTAATACTTCATTTCAGAGTTAAGAACATCTGCTAGATAAAAATCAAGCCTAGAGAATGGGTCTGTTTCATTCCATGTGAAGGGTAGGAATCAGTGGCCCTGGACTGCCAGGACTCTGCCCAGCCTCTTTATGTAGTCTGTGCTATACCTACCAAGTCATATGTGGATGACTAGAGAGGGTGTACATTTCTTAAGGAAAGATCCCAGACACTGAGGAAGAGAATCTTTTGGTCTCTGCTGCCAGGGCTTGCTGCCCATCTAGTAGAGGACTAACTTTTGGAAGAAGTGGCCTATAGAGTAGAGAGCTAAACCTAGTAAAGAGAGGTAGGGTAGAGGTGCCATGGCCCTCTGCTTACCTTTGGTTTCAGTTCCCTCCTCAGGGAGTGTAGTTAAAGATGGCTGGTATGATAACTCATGGGGATTACTGCTGGAGGCAAAGTTTAGCCTCTAGGCTCCCTGATTCATTGTCTGTAGTTTCCAGTGAAAGTCCAAGCCTTATTAAAACCTGGGTTATATTGCAATAAAATGAAAGAAAGTCCAAGCCTGAGGTAGTCTTTATGAGGTGAGGTTGGAGGAAGATGAATGTTTATTATTCCCTGTTGGGTCAACAGATTCTTCAACCTCTGCCCTACTCAAGGCAGAGTAATTCGAGTAGTCCAGCACCCAATCCACTACTTCTCATGAGTTCTCTATTCCCTTCTTTCCCCACAGTTTCACAAATGAATGTCAGGCTGAGGATATAGCTTAGTGGTAGAGCATCCACCTAACATATATGAAGCCTCGGGTTTGATGCCCAGCACTGTAAAGAAAAGAATCCTTATAGCATAGGAGAGGTGCCCTTGACATGAGATATGTATGGGCTAAGGATTTTAGGGTTGGTTCTCATGTAAGCTTCTGGTCTGACTACCTACATGGACCTGCTGATTTGGCTGGTAACATGCTTAGGGACAGGTGAAGTGCTTTCTGACTTGTGCCAGGACCCTGAAGTACAGCTAGATTTGGGACACCATACTCTCATCACATTTTTTTATTCTATTTAGTTCAGTCTTCAGCCATTCTTTCATCGCAGTTCAGCTGGAAAGAGAATTAGGCAAAGCGTGTTGCTGTGAGTGTGCACTGTTCAGCCCATTGCAAAGCTATTATACTTAGAGCAGTTCCTCAGCTTTCATCCCATCATCTTCTTAAGGAATCATTCAACTTTTTTCTAGTCACCTCCCTCTCAGGAAATTATAATTCCACAGATAGAGCCAAAGTCTGCTTATGAGGCCTGTAAGATGGTTCAGTAGATAAAAGTGCTGGCTGCGAAGTCTTATGACCTGAGTTCCACTGCAAGAACCCATGTGATAGGAAGAGAGAACCACCTCCCACAGTTTGTCTGCTGACTGCTACATATGTGTTTGCATATATGCATGCATGCATAAATAAGTAAATAAATTCAAAAATAGCATCTGTGTGCTGTATATGTATTTATGTTATTGTTTTGTAAAATAGGGACTTTTCTCACCCCTCAAAAAACTTCTCAGTCCTTTGGGAGAAGTCCCCCCCTGATGAGCATGTGGAGCACAGGAAAGTACCCCGGATTGCAGTCCAGTACGCAAGCTGGCAGGCGGGCCTCTGAGCTCTGTCGACGCGACTAGCATCATGTCATCAGAACTTTTTTCTTCTTTCTTACTCTATTGTTCCTATTTGTCCCTTCCCCCATCCTGGATTTCATTCTTTTTCTCATTCTCCTGTGCAGGTTCAGGAGTAAACTTAGTTAAGATGGAAAAGCATACAGCCCAGGGACACTTAGGGCAGATAATCTCTTTTGTGTACAGTGGTCCTGGGGACTGAATGATAGGTGCTAGGCAAGTGCTCTGTGAATGAACTGTAGCCAACCAGAAAGACAGTGTCCTAAAACAGCCCTGGAGAGGTCATCTCTTAGGAAAAAAAGAGGCCAGAGACATGTGAAGTATTCACAGGAAGCAGAAACAGAGAGAGACGTCTTTCAGAGGAAGGCCTGCAGGAAGCCCCTGGGCTGGCAGTGGCAGCAGGCTTTCAAACGGAAGCCCTGTATTGGATCATACTTCTTCATACAGATTTGTTTAGGGTTGATGGCAGTTCTGTCAGTGAGATATCAGCTCTTTTCTCTCCATCTCCAGGCAGACCAATAACAGTATCACTTTTTCTCTAGAAATTGCCAGAGGCCTGTGCTGTTGGTGATGGGAAGCCGTTTGCCATGAATCTTCAGAGTCTATATGTGGCAGTCACAAAACAGCAGATCCAAGCAAGGCAGAAGCATAGAGGCTCTGGTGAGAATTCCCAGTCACAGCTATGTCTGCTGAGAGCTTAAGCCTGTGCTATCTGAGTAGCAGTTCTAACCAGATAGTCTACTTACATTTCAATTAATAAAAACTAAGTAAATTTAAAAATTAATTTCCTGTGTACTTTAGCCACAGTGCTCAGTAGCCATGTGGACACTTAGCTCACCTCAGAATATTCTCATAACTAGCACTGGCCCAGGTGCTCATGAATTAGCAAGAGAGCTAGTGGGAAGATTAAGATTAAGTCGCCTGACTGAGAGAATCAGGAGATGTTTGGAGAGTTGACCACCTCTTGTGAGTCAAGGAAACTCAACCTACGTGCTGGAAGGAGGCTTGGAAATTTTCATAGGAACAGGGTTTACTCAACATCAGCTAAAAGCTGGCCCCCTCCATCTGTTAATATATTAATAGCAAACTCTGCCCTTCGTCCACTGGATGCTTGGTGGATGCTTCTCTTCTGAGACTGGACATCTCTCTGCCTTCTGTTGATCTTTCTGATTTCAGGAGAGAATCAGACATCAAGCAGCACATCCCCTCAAGGAACTGATAACCAGCTTCTGAACCAGCCAGAACAGCCAGTCTCTCCCACTCTAACCCTCTCAGCGCCTGAATATGAGCCGGTGGTGAGTCACACATGAGCAGCTTCCTGGGTGGCCAGCTGAGGACTGAAGATCACTTAGTACCTGTAACCTCATAGCCATGGTCTATGCAATTGCTGCCTCATTGACACAGCCTTGATAGTATAAGAGAGATTGTGAGCTAATTCTAAATTGCAGAGCATCTTGCTTGCCCAAATCCTCCCTTGCCATCTCCTGCCACTCAGGCTGAAAAATGACCCTTAACTCCCTTTTCACCTTACTCTACTTCCAGTGACGGCCTGTGAGGGCCATGCCCACTTAGACTCTTACAGCACTGTCTAGAATAAACCTCAAAGCATGTTAGACACTTTAAGAAGGCCTCAACCAACCAGGAGCCAAGAGGTCTGTTTCAAAACAGAGTAACTGAGTTTCCTTTCCCTCTAGGCTGCTTCAGGCCCCAAGCATAGAGCTCAGCTGGTAAAGTCCAAGAGGAAGAAGCCCAGGGGACTCTTCAGTTAGCTCGCCACGTCTCAGCCACCAAAAAGAGAGCAAAACTGCGTCCTAGCATCACCTGGGAAGGAGCTTGCATGGCCGAGCATCCCACTGAGGACACTGAATGGGGACTTCACCCGTGGAAGCCTGACTCCAGCTCATTGCATTCCGGATATGAGTGATGCCAGCTCCTTGTTTGGTAGCATTCTTTCTCTAGAACTAGCACCCTATGGCGAACTTAGATACATGAAGCAAGTTTGCAAAGAGGCACATGCCCAGAACGTCTGGCTGCCTTTCACAGGGGTCTCTCACCAGTCTGACATGCCTCTTAGAAAACTGTTCCCCCTCAACACAGAATAAAAGATGCTCACACTCCTCGATTGTTGAGGTTACCTGTCTGTAGTCTCTGGACCCCAGAAGTCCCCTAGATCAGAACTGGATCTCCCTAGTCCTGTTGCGTCATGTCTGAGCTATTAGCTCTATCCTACAGACCCTTCATCAGCTTGTCTTGTGAGGCTGAGGTCAGTCATAGTTAGAAACCTTGATCTTGAGAACTCTCTCCATGGTGGCACAAGACAGATTTCATTTCTGTCAAGCTTGGGTGTGCTTTTTCTGTCTCCTTCCAAAGCATAGAGAATAGGCTAAACCATAATGTCAGGACAAATTACAAATGGCTTCGAGTAGTAGGGCTAAAGTCAGGTCTCATGGATGGGAGAAAAAGAAATCTGATGTGTGTGTGTGTGTGTGTGTGTGTGTGTGTGTGTGTGTGTGTGTGTGTGTGTCTTTCTTTATGTGCCTGTGTATGTGTAGCCCCAGCTGGCCTGGAACTCAGTATGTAGACCAAGCTGGCCTATGAACTCAGATCTGCCTCCCAGGTGCTGGGACTAAAGGCATCCACTGGCTTAAACTATGTACAGGAGGAGGGCTTTGAACTTCAGGTCTTCTGCCCACATTTAGGTGCTAGTTACAAGCGTGTGTGCTACCACACATGGTTTATGCAGTGCTGGAGAGCATCCAGAGCTTCCTGCATGCCAGGCAAACACTCTACCAACTAGGCTACACCCAGCCCTAAATTTGACTTTCTCTTTCTTCACTCCACTTTAAATAATGACGTAAGTATAGCTATGATGCTAGGGAACAGGAACTGACCCCAGAAGAATCCTAGAACAGAACTGGCATCTAACAGTGTCTAGTAGGGAAAAGTATTAAGGTGAGGATGCCCCCAAGAAGATTGCTATGAGTTTGAGGTCAGCCTGGGCTGCAGAGTAAGATAGTGTCTGAAAGCAAGAGACGGTTATGTGAAACAAGCAGAATCCAAAAAATCACTCCTGCGCACCTAGGCTTATGTGCACAGCTCCTTGACCTTCTCTACCATGTCTTCCTGCATAGTAAGACCATCTGAAACTTGACCTTGATAGCAGTGGAAACTGAACTCAGGATTGCTGGGAACACTATGGTAGAGGGAGAGGCAGAGGCAGAGGCAGATGCAGAAGCCACTTTGGTGTGCTTGCTTTGGAGAGGTTTCCTATCTGTGTGTCCTCCCTATCTTCCTGAGACTGATGTTTCTTTCCGATGTCAGTCCATCGAGACAGGATCATACAAGCTATGCTAAAGTACTAATTATTACAACAGTTAGAACAGCAGTAATAAGCAGGGTGGTGGTGCCGCACAGCTTTAATCCCAGCACTCGGGAGGCAGAGGCAGATAGAATTCTGAGTTCAAGGCCAGTCCGGTCTACAGAACTAGTTTCAGCACAGGCAGGGCTACACAGAGAAACCCTGTGTCAAAAAAAAAAAAAAAAAAAAAGCCACAGTAATAAATGGCTAGTTTTCTTTGCGAAGTACCACGTAGTCCGTCCAGATAAGCATCTCACAGCATCATCTGAAGATGGTACCAGGAAACCCAGTAGGAAACCTAGTTGTGAAATTATTGACTTGTTAAAATTCATGCAGCTAGTGAGTGGCAGGCAGAATTAGAAACTGAACAGCCTGGTTCATCATAGCTTATTAGGTGCTTGACTGAAAATATTTCCAGGAAGATTTCTCATCTTTCTTGCAGTCTTCCGCAGTCCACACCTCTATCCTGGACCCTGCCTTCAAGCAGGATTGCTCTCCTCCATGCAGGCTCTCCAAGGCAGAAGCCCCTGGGGATGCTGGGACTTTGTGCTGGCCACACATTCTCCTGCTGCCGATTACTTTGCTTTACCAGGGCTGCAGCACCTCAGGGTGTATCCTGTGATAGACACTCTCACCACAGTGAAGCCCTGTGTCCTACCCTGGCTAATCCTTCTGCCCAAATGGCAGCCTTAAGTAGGCATTCTTAATTATGAATCCCCTAAAATTACAAGGAAAGTTCTCCAAACAACTTTGTTCATCTTCTCATGAGATTGTGGGACTCTGAAAAGAGTATGCCTAGTCACCTTCCAGTCCATTGCTCCTGTGTTCCCAAAGGCTGCTCCTGCCTTGGGGGTATTGCTCAAATGTGGTCGTTAGGGAAATGTTACTGCCAGAAGCCCTGGCTCAGGCATCACTGAAGCCCTTAGCCCTGAGCTAGGATGCTGTTTGAGAATCATTCATCCCAGGGCAACTCCAGGGAAATCCCCGCTTTGACAAATTGGCCTAGCCAGGCTCTATTCCAGCCCTGCCCCCTGGCTTGGGCCCCTCCCTGAGGCCCCCAGCCTGGCCCAACCCCCATTCCCCATGCACATAAAAGGGTCGAATTCTCGTGGCTGCTCCATAAATTTTATTCCGTAAATATTAGTTTTCCCTGTGTTTAATAAAGCAGTGGCCCACCTCCCCGCCTACCCGCCCGCTCCCCCGGGCCGGGGCTGGGGCCAGGGCTGGCTGGTGGGAGAAGGGACTCTTTCAATTGCTTTGGAGTATTTTTAGAAAAAAAAATAATATAAGGTGGTTTACATGAGCAAGCCAGCAAGCCAGGAGCAGGGCTTGGGACCTCGAGGAAGTTCCTGCAACTGGACCTAGAAAGTAGAGAAACAGCGCCACCTAGGTCACGAGGCCTACTTGGCCTTGCTGGCAATTCCCCCAAGCTGTCAGCTAGGGACCAGCCAGGTAGCACAGGTCACTCCTTGCTGAAGGGAAAGTCCTCTCTATACTCCAACTGGATAGTACTCCCTTACCTGGTGTCATATGGGGTTTCCCAGGGGCCCTTCCAAGCAGAGACCAAATTGGGTTCTGGAAAAACCCCACCAGGGCCATTCCTTTCTCTTGACACCAGGAGCTAGCCTCCTGATCCAGGAGTGTTTCCAAATGAGAAGGAAGAAACCACCTCGTCTCCATCTTCCCTGGAATTCCTAGAGTCCAAGACGACAAAGAGAGAGGTCTGTGCTTCTGTACTCTGGACTGACAGGGTGCAGCCTGGCTAGACCAAGATCTTTGCAGGATGACTGGCAAGGCTCATCCCAGGGCACAGGGAGGACACTCCTTGTTCATTTAAGCCTCCCTTAGCTCCTGATCCTTTACCGCCACTGCAGGTAGGAACTGTCAGGAGAGTCTCAGGAGTCCCTGTGTAGCTGCAGAGGTGGTGGGGATGGGAGGGAAAGGGACAAAGAATTGCACCTCTCCTCCCTGGCTGTTTGATTCTCCGTCACCCCTGGTGTCGCCAGGGGCAATTCCTTCTCTTCACTCACTCTGTCTTTTATGTTCTCCTACTCATAAAACTACAAAGATTTGCTCCACAGAGTTTAAGGGAACCCTAACTCCTGTAATGACTTCGACCCGACATGAGCTAACCTCTGCTAACCTCATCACTACTCATTAATGTCCTCTATACCAACAGACACTTTTCTCGTGTGCCTTGGTTTCCTCTTTTCATATAAGAGTTGCTAACTAGCTGGAAATGTCACCGTGATGATGTCATGGTACTAAAGGCACAACTATGTTAACAGTCTTTTAAACAATCAAAATGTATTTTTCTAGGTTCTTCTCTGAATAATCTGTCTTTTGTAGTCTTTGGGGTGGGAGGAGCCTGTTTGAAAGGAGTAAATGATATGGTGTGAGGAAGCCATCAACAATAGTTACTTATCCCTGGTACCTGGAAAAGTTAAAACGGATTATACTAGGCCCTCAGATACAGGAGAAACTGCAGGCAAAGGAGGAAGTTGCTTTTTGGGGGTGGCCCCTAGTTACTGATCGCAAGGATACTATATGATACTCAAGATCAAGGCTGTTTGTTGGGCTTGGCGCCTTCCTTGGTCCACTTTCCTGGGCCTCAGAAGACCCTCCCTTGAGGGAATGAGAGGATCAGGTTGAGGCATCTTGTCTGGGTATAAGGGATGGGGACCTCAGGGAATCCCTGTTAGAGAAGCCCCATCTTCTTAATCTCAGAACCCTTTTAGGGAACACTTCCCCTCACAAGTACTATATGGCAGTCCTTTAAGTATCTTCCCAGTTCTGTGGTTTCCACCTCTCTACTCCGGCACATAGGATGTCATTAGATGGTACCAAAGTACTCTACCAAATACTTACTCTGTTTTCTGGCTGGTAAGTCATATACTCTGTGCTTTTCTTTCTGGATCCCAACAGACCTTTGGTTGCTTCCCACAACCCTGGACCCCTGTGAGTGAGTGCTGGCCTCTGGGCACCCAACTCTCATGGACTTCTGAGAATCAGACCGACCTACCAGGGGAACCCGGAAGAGGCATTGAAAGAACTCCAGGGTGTGGGGAGCACACAGCCATTGACTCACCTGGGAAGATTGTGCCAGGATTACTTGTCCTGCTGGGCCAAGGGCCAGTAGTTAAAGGAGCACGCAATAGCACTCTACCTCCTTGAGCTTTGGGGCCCCAAAACAATGGCAGAGCTGGAACTGGGGAGTGGGACTTGGGGGCTTCTGGGAGTCTCTTCTGAAATCTGGGAGTTATATTTACTTTTTCATATGGGCAGCTGGAAGGGGAAGCCCATCCCAGCCCAGCATTGTTGTCTAACATGGTTAATCAGATCCTATAATCCTGCTGTGGAAATATTGGGCCTCACTCAAAACAATAGAGACCAAGAATATTGTGGTTAAATTTCAACCAACTGCCTCCCTGGCCTGTTTGCCTAACCCCTGCCTCCCTCTCTCGGGCCAGAGTCCTCCCAGCTTTATGGACCCCTGATAGGATTGACAGCCTGGTCAGAAATCAGTGACAGGAGAGGGGAGACTAGAGTAGGGAGAGACAGTCCTCCTGACTGCTGTTCCATCCGTCCTTTCCTCCCTCCCCAGGCCTTGAATGGGGAACAGGGCTGATAAGAGAGGTCAAGAACAAGTACTGCTTCGTATCACGGGTGGTAAAGAAATTCCATATTCAAGACATGGTCAGGAAAGACTTCTGAAATTGTTGTTATCATCTGATGCCCCCAAGGCACTGAGGAGAGGGATGGGAAGACACTGGTTGGGAAGGTGGAGTGCTAATAACCCGACAGAACAGCAGCCTTAGTGCCAATAACCTGAAGGTCTGCCCAGGTGATGCTGATGACCGGTTGAGTGGTTTCATGGTGGTGGCCAGCTCCATTGTGTTGCTAACTTTGATAGCTGTGAATTAACTATAGCAAGGTAATTTAAGTAATTATAATATCAAGCCAAAGGAATAAATTAAAAAAGAAGTGTGAGTCTTGAGTCAAAAAATAAGCAGTGTCTGGGTTATGATCTGTTCATCAGGAGACACAAAAAGCTGCTTCTGCAGACTCTGAGCCTCCTTGGGTTCGCTCTTGGCTGTCATACACCCCAGATGTACAGGCCACCGGTTGCAGCCACACTGCTCCTGGAGGTGTCACCAGTCAGTGACGTGAGTTACAGTGAGGCCCCAGTTCCAGCACTGTGGACTATTGAACGGTCAAAGTATACATGCATTTTTAGGATTTGAAGAGTGGAAATAGCGGACCTGTGCCAAGTGAAACTGTATTAATCTGTTCGTGTAGGGCGGGGCAATGCAACAGTGAAGAAGCCTTGAAACTATTTTTTTCCTAAGGGTGCTGAGTGATAGGTGCCAGGGTTCCCTAGGAAAACTCTCCATAGCCACTGTAAAACAGACACTACTTGATGGGAGATGAGCTTCCCACCAGAAAGAGGTCTGGAGAGCAAGCAGTTCCTGGAAGTAAGCATCCAAGACATGCAGACACTTCTGGGTGTGAGTGCCCAAAATAAGCTAATGGTGGTCAACAGCTGGGACTGAAGCAGGTAAGGCACCGGCACCTTGATGATCTAAATAAAATGGAAGCACATTCACATTCAAGTGGTTGAGACACTGAGTGGGAGAGAGGCCTCCCACAGAAGCTCTAGACAATGGGCCATGTCACTGACCAGAGAGTAGGACATGAGAAGCCAGAACGGCTGTTTAGACCTCATGGTGCCCATGGACTTGAATTGCACATGGAAGAGATCAATGGGAAAGAACAGTTCAGATTACTACAGAAGACTTGAAGGGGCTGGCACAAGTTTGTTGGCAAAGTGTTGGGAACAGATAGAAACCAAGAATTATGGAACACGCATTAACTCAAACCACGTATATAATGAGCATCCCTACCAACTGGTGTTATGTTACCTCTGTGTGGCCACATAGGAACATGTCTTGTTTTCAACGACCCTTCAGAGGCCCAGAGCAGACATTTAAAGGATAGGTTTTATTTACCCAGGTTACTCAAGTGTATGAAATAGAGCCCCCCCATTTCAAAATCTTATATATAACTATTCTGTACTTACTCTGAACTGTGTTGTGTTCATCTACATTTACGTATTAGTACCTTTAAAGGATAGATTATCTTTTTTCATTTTGAGCTTCATAAAAATGTTGGAAATCACCTTCATGGGCTGGAGGTGTAGCTCACTGGTACTGCGCCTGCCTGGCATGCTCAAGGCCCTAGGCATGCTGGTGGGAAAAAATTGAGGAAAGTGGAATCTTTAACAAGTTTATTGTTAAAGATTGTTTTTTAAAAGGAAGAGAAAAACAAAAACAAATGAAGGAAAAAGATAAAAAATAGCTGGGCAGTGGTGGCACACGCCTTTAATCCCAGCACTCAGGAGGCAGGGGCAGGTGGATTTCTGAGTTCGAGGCCAGCCTGGTCTACAGAGTGAGTTCCAGGACAGCCAGGGCTACACAGAGAAACCCTGTCTTGGAAAACCTCAATAACTAACTAACTAACTAATTAATTAATTAATTAATTAATTAATAGGAAGAGGAGGGGCTGAGGGAGAGGCTGGTGGGTAGGGTGGTTCAGAGCACTTGCTCCTCTTGCAGAGGACCAGGGTTCAGTTCCCACTACCCACATGGTGGCTACATAGCCACTCCTAGCTTTAGTTCTAGGGCATCTACACCCTCTCCTGACCTCCATGAGCACCAGGCACACATGTGGTACACATTCATATGTACATATAGGCAAAACACCCGTATGCATAAAATAAGTTAAATCTAAAAACAATACATTTTAAAAGGAGGACGAAGAGCAGCAGGAGCCAGAAAAGAAACCACCCTTGCTCAGAAAGTAAAAAGGCAAACTCACTCCCTGGGCTCACCTATCTTATCTCTCTCAATCACACAGCTCTCTTTGCTCTGTCAGGGGCTCATAGGCTTCTCAGGGCCCCACTCTAGGCTGTTCCGTCTACTTAGACTGCTCCTTCCCCGGTTCTGTGCCTGCATCAAACCTCTGATTCTTTCCGGTCTTTGCAGAGTGCCCCTTCCCAGTGAAATCTGTGCTCCCCACCCCTATAAACGGCTCTACAAGAGGGCTGATCTGCAAGCCCCTGCCTTGTCCGTGTGCTTTATTCATTGTCCTCCCTAAGTTCTTTCTAACACAGTGTGTATTTTACTTGATTCATGTTTGTTTTTAATTGTCTGTCGCCCCAGTTCTTCCCACTAGAATAAAGTTTCATGAGGGCCAGAATCTAGGTTTTAAAAAAATATTTTTTGGGGCTGGAGAGATGGCTCAGCGGTTAAGAGCTCCGACTGCTCTTCCGAAGGTCATGAGTTCAAATCCCAGCAACCACATGGTGGCTCACAACCATCCGTAATGAAATCTGATGCCCTCTTCTGGGGTGTCTGAAGACAGCTACAGTGTACTTACATATAATAAATAAATAAATAAAATTAAAAAAAATATATTTTTTGTCACTGCTCAGTGGGTGATTTGCACTTACCACCAAGCTTGGAGGCCTGAGTTTGTTCCTGGGACCCTTGTGGTAGAACACAAACACACAGGCTCACATGCACACACAAACATGCACACACACATGCATACACACATGTATCTTTTCATATCCCAGCCACCAAGGAGATTTATGCATTAAGTAAATGTCTTTTCATTGAGTTAATAAATGACACATGCATTTCCATTTTATATCATCAGGATCTAAGAATGTCTTAGAAGCAATATAATTTGTATTGGGGACAATCTGATGTAGTGGGGGCTAAATATCTCAGCTATTACTGTGGTAGAATGAGTTTTGGTTTGTAAAAAACTAAGACTCTCAGCAAAGCAGAAAGAAGTATGTTTTCCTTCTTGCTTTTGTTACTCCAGGTTAGTAGTTCTCAACCTGTGCCTCTCGACCCTTTTGTGAGTTGGGCAACTCTTTCATGAGGGTCACCTAAGACCTTCAGAAAACACAGATGTTTACATTATGATTCATAGCAGTCGCAAAATTACAGTAATGGTGTAGCAATGAAAATAAGTCTATGGTTGGGGGGGAGTGTGTTAAAGGGCTGCAGTGCCAGGAAGGTTGAAAACTGCTCTGGGTCTTCAGCATCCCTTGGGTGATATCTGCTAGGACGGACTGAGTGGGAGTGGAAATGGAGAAATACAAATCAAGCATAAAAAGCCGACAGGCATGGAAGAGCATTACTCTAGTGTGGGATGGTGCCCATGGTTGAACATTCACTGAACTAGTATTTTCCAAGATTTTCTCCTAAGCAAATAATTCCAAATAGAGCCACTGGGGCACAAATAAAGCCCACTAGTAAACGCACCACCATCCTGTACAGAAATATATTTTAAATCAGTTCTTCAAGAGCTGGAGAGGTGACTCAGTGGAAAGAGCCCGTGCTGCTGTTGTTTTTTTGTTTGTTTTGTTTTGTTTTGTTTTGTTTCGTTTTTGGTTTTTCGAGACAGGGTTTCTCTGTGTAGCCCTGGATGTCCTGGAACTCCCTCTGTAGACCAGGCTGGCCTCGAACTCAGAAATCCGCCTGCCTCTGCCTTCCAAGTGCTGAGATTAAAGGTGTGCGCCACCACTGCCCGGCACCTGTGCTGTTCTTGCAAAGGACATGAGTTTGGGTCTCAGCACCCACATCAGGCAGATGACAATCACCTTTAACTCCCATTCCAGGGGGATATGATGCCTTCTTCTGGCTTCCATAGGCTTCTGCACACACACGTGCATGTACATGGAATATAAATCTTTTTTTGAAAGTTAGAATACAAAGTCATAGATTTCGTTGTGACATTTTCATACGTTCATAACAGTTTTAAATTCGTTCTTAGTTGTCCTCGTCCCACTGCCCCACCTTCCCATCTCCTTCTGGTCCCTTTCGTCCCACCAAGTAGTGCACGTATCCCCCCCGCACCTTCCCACCCTGCTTTTATGTCATGTGCATCCTGTTACCCTATCTTTTTCCCCTTCCTCTTCCACTTATTTTTGAACCTTGGGCTTGCACCTTCTGGGCAAGCCTCTATCAGCCTCTCTTTCCCTTTTTCTTTTGAGACGGGGTATCATTGTGTTGTCCGAGGTGACCTTGACTGTTTTCCTGCCTCAGCTTCCTAAGGAGGTAGAGTTGAAGGCCTGTGGCCCAAGAAGCATTTGTATGAGTGTGTATCTACAAATGTCTTTCTATAGAACAGCTTTCCCACCATCTTCGTCTCTGACTTGAGGGGCAAACACTCTGTGACTAATTCTGCCTTTCCTTGCTGGTTCAAAGTCATCAAAGCAAAGTCTTGAATGCCTGAATCTCTCTGAAGTGCCTTGTAATGAGCTTATTGTTTGGCCAAAGGTACCTTGACATTCTCATTTCTAATCAATAGCTAGCTTTCAAAGCATTGTTAGATTTGAGTGGCTCTAATTGGGTCTCTAAATGTGTTCTGAACTGATCTGGGGGATGAAAGAGAAGCACACTTCTTCCAGATAGGACAAATGTGTTGGGTGTTGCTAACCTCTTTCCAACCCTCAAGCCCCCAAAAATCAAAATAGGAGTCAATATGACCTCAACCAGTTGTGGAATTAAAGTATGAGGCTTAAAAGCCTAAGGTAACAACACTTGAAAGGAAAAAAACAGTTCTCTAGATTACACAGAAAAAAAATAACTGACTTGAATAAAGGTCAGCAACCCAGCATGCTTGCCCAAGGAGTCACTCACCAAGAAAGCATGCCATTGCAGAGGCACGCGGGTCTAAGTTCTGACTCCGGCTCCCTCACATGTAAGGTCTGAGCCACAGTTGGGTCTTTTGTAACCGGTTTCCTTGCCTATACAATGGATGAGGTGCCAGCTTTCCTAAGGGCTTGGTGAAGGTCTCTATGACTAGTCATGTCACTTGACCCTTCATTGCTAGGGCTCTCATTGTGTTTGCCCCACACCTTTGAGTGGCCTTTTCATCCACTACAATCTTTTTTTTCCGCTCTCGAAATTGATCTTGCTCAGGAGCTTTCTAGCCCTGCGCTAACTGTTTCTTGATTCCATATTCTAGATGAAATTCGTTTTCTCTGTTAACCTATCTAGTTTATGATGCAGTTCACTATGCTCATTTGTGAACAGCATTTGTGGCTTTATAATTGCCTTTGATTGTGATGAATCGAATAGTAAGTTCCTGGGGATGAAACTACATCTTCTGTTTGCCAGCTGCCTTCTCTTTCCCTCCATGCCTCTTATACTATCACGTCCAGGTAGAAGTTCCCTGACAGAAAGATGCAGGACCTGGGGATGGGCGGGTGGTTAAGTGGGTGAAACACAAGTGTGAAATCTGATTTTGAATCTGTAGACTCCACATACAGTTGCTCATGGTGGCACGTATCTGCAGTCCTGGTTGGTGCTCCCATCAGGAGAGAACAGGAGAATTTCTGAAAGTTCACAGGCCAGCTAGCCTCCTGTGCCCACCAGCAAACATCCAGAAGGCCCTGTCTTAAATGATGTACAATGCAAAGACTAACACTCAAGCTTTCCCTCTGACATGTACATGGTGGCTCAATCCCACATCACATATGAACACATACATGTGCTTGTATACGTGTACATATTACACACACAGCTAGTTTGCTGTTGTTGGTGGTGTTTTTTTGAGACACCATTTCTCTGTGTGGTTCTGGCTGTCCTGGAACTCACTCTATAGACCAGGTTGGCTTCAAGCTCAGAGATCTGCCTGCCTCTGCCTCCTGAGTGATGGGATTAAAGGCGTGTGCCACCAAGAACTAGCTAACATAACTGATTTTAAATGAAAGAAAGAAAGAAAGAAAGAAAGAAAGAAAGAAAGAAAGAAAGAAAGAAAGAGAAGAAAGAAAGAAAGAAAGAAAGAAAGAAAGAAAGAAAGAAAGAGAAAAGAAGGAAGGAAGGAAGGAAGGAAGGAAGGAAGGAAGGAAGGAAGGAAGGAAGGAAGGAAGAAAAAAAATTGCAGGGCCTACTAATAGTTTACTGCTGTCAGGGCACACAAACCCAGTGTCTTCAGCTATTCCCAGTAGAAAGATTTTACAAGTCAGAGGAGCGCTGCCATTTCTAGTGAATGCAGCAGAGAGTGAACGCAACTCACAACAAACAACTGTCAACAATAGCTTTGATTGTTCGTGTTTTTCAGCAACTCTATGAGGTAGGAGTTGTTTTTGTTTTTGTTTTTGATTTTTTTGAAATGGGCTCATGCTTTGTCACTAACCCGGAATTCCTGGTCCTCTTGCCTCAGCTCCCCGGGGGCCGACGTTTCAGGCAGGTAGCACCACGCCTGGCATTATTCTCATTTCAGTCTCATGAGAAGACTGAAATCCTGAAAGGTCACGTAAGCAGAAGTTACAGAGACAATGCTCTGCTCCCTCCAGGTGCTGCTCCTGATGGGTGAGAGCTACTGCGTCCCGAGCCACTGAAGCGCCTTGACTAACTATCCCTGGAACCTCTCTGGTTGTGGCCCAACACCACTAGGGTCAGAGCTGAATTAACCTGGTCAAATGGCAGAACTGTGAGGGGGAATGGTATTTTAGTAGTATGGATCCTATGTAGTTCTTATGTGTATATATAGTATATACACATAACTATATATGTGTATATATAGTTAGTATATAGTGTACATATATGTATCATTATATACCATAGATATACTGCATTTCTACTATAGCATTAAAATAAAATTTACTAAAAATGTCAAATGGTTGTTTACCAAACAGATGTTTAAGTTATTGGGTTCTATGGTGTATTTTCAAATCCTTTTAACAAACATTTTTCATTGTTGCTGGTTGTTTTTTGTTTGTTTGTTTGTTTTGTTTTGTTTGAGACAAGGTCTTTTTACACAGCTCTGGCTGGCCTGGATTCACTGTGTAGATCAGGCTAGCCTGGAATACATAGAGATCTGCCTGCCTCTGACTCCTGGGTGTTGGGATTAAAGATGTGTATTACCATACTGGGCCTTAAAAACATTTTTATTAAATTTAAAGAGAGAAGACTACATACACACAAACAGAGAGAGAGAAAGAGAGAGACAGAGAGAGACAGAGAGACAGATACACACAGAGAGAGACAGAGACAGCAACAGAGAAACAGAGTCAGAGACAAGGAGACAAAGAGGGGGGGATGTGTTTGTGTGGACAGAGGACAATTTGTGGGAATCTGTCTCTCCACTCACCATGTGGGTCCCAGGATTCAAACTCAGACTGCCAGGCTTGGCAGCAAGTGCCTTTACCTGTTGAGCCATCTTGTCAGCCCTTCCAATCCTTTACAACCCAATTTTCAGACCTTTGCTCTCATAGACAAGAAAATAAATTGTATTTCTAAAGCAATAGATTTTTTTCTTTGTTTTTCAAGATAGAGATGACTGAGGTATAGATGAGATCTAAGTGTGAAAGAAAAAAGCATTCTTGCTAACAAGCCCCAGCCTGGGCTGCACTGGGCCCTGATGAGGCAGCCACTAATGCTGGCTCCTGAGCATGAGGACAAGGTACCCCAGACCATCGGTGCCTCCAGAATGGCACATCTCGGATCTCTTGCTATAATGCTAGCAGCTTGGTGGTAATTAGAAAAAGCGTTAGGCTTTTTGATCTTATTCAGGGACTGGCTTAGTTCAGAAGCCATCCAACATCTGAGTGGTTAAGAACACCAGCAGCCAAAAGTCTAAGTTCTTTATTATTATTATTATTATTATTATTATCATCATCATTATTATTATTATTGGTGTATGTGTTTTTCCTGCACATGTGTTTATGCGTCAGATGTATGCAGTACCCATAGAAGTCAGAAGAGGGTGTTGGATACCCTGGGACCACAGTCAGTTCTGAGCTGTGTGTGCTGGATCTCATGTAGATGTTGGAGCTTAAACCCAGGTCCCTCCATAAAAGCATCAAGTACTCTTCTCTGATGAGCCATCTCTTCAGCTCCAGTGATCTAAGTTCTTAAAGCCCTGACTTGAAGTGCTCCAGGTTGTAGGGTATAATGGTGCATGCCTATAATTTCAAAGTAGAAAAGGCAGGATTGCTGGTTCAAGGTCAGGAGAGATCTTGTCTCCAAACAAATAAACAAACGGAGTTCCAGGTGACTTCTACAGAGCCCCAACACTTTTCCCCCCGAGTACTGGGGACTGAACCCAAGGCTTTGTGGTTTTCCACAAGCATCCCAGGACTCTTTTCTTGGACGAAATGGGAACAGGTAGATATGATCATATGCTGTTGTATACATTCATGAAACTTTTCAAGAATACCATTTTTAAAGGACTATTTTTGGGCTCTAATATCTGGCTATCTATTCGCTTTGCCCTGTCTCCTCTTTCAAACTGTGATTCTTCTCCTTTTGAATGTAAGTCTCTAAAGATCTGACACATGTCAAATAAGAGCTTCATAGGCAGTGGAGCTGCCGCTGGGCATCAAGTATGCCTCTGCAGAGCACTGCCTTCTGAGCTGGGTTTGGGTTTCACTAAGACTCAAACCTTCTTGGCCAGGCAAGGATTGAAGATGTGTTCACTTCAAGACACTCACTGTGGAGGTTTACCTGTTGCAAACCTTCTGTTCGTAACAGGAGCTTTATCTAGTTAGCAAAATCTCCATAGCTATTCCCCTGTTCTTCTGAGCATAGGTTGCTGATGGTGGTGACAGCAGTCGTGTGTGTGTGTGTGTGTGTGTGTGTGTGTGTGTGTGTGTGTGTGTGTGTACGTGTGCATGCGCACACACATGCACAAGCACACTGAGGATCGAACCCAGGCCCTCACACATGCTAGGTACCTGTTTATGTCTGAGACACATGCTTAGCTCCATGTTCAGCAATTATTTCTCTCATTTTTTTCTTTTACCAATTTTTACAACTCCAAGCTCTGAAAATATAAGCCTGAGATTACTTTACATGTTAGGCTACATCTAAAATTTGAGCTCAAAGAATTTGAAGTTTTGTTTGGTGGAATGTCCCTGTGTTCCTAGCACTTGAGAGGCAGAAGCAGACGTGGGTTCAAGGTCTACAGGGAGAGTTCCAGGCCATCCAGGGCTACATAGTGAGACTTGGTCTAAGAGGTGGAGGCGAGGAGCTGATGAGTGTTTATACTCCAGAGCTATCCTTTTCTCAGGACGGGATGGTGCTTTTGAGATCTGAATCTTGACCAAGGCAGTAGTGGCACCTTGTAAGTGCTTGTAAACCCTGCACTTGGGAAGCAGAGTTAGGAGGAGCAGTAGTTCAAGGTCATCCTCAACCATGTGGCAAGGGATCAGCCTGGCTACCTGAAATCCTGTTCCAAATACATGAACAAAACAAACGACCTGAACTTCAAATACAGGTCATCAGCAACAGACGAGTGAGTTTCCTTTGGTAGAGGAAGGTGAGCGTGTGTGTGTGTGTGTGTGTGTGTGTGTGTGTGTGTGTGTGTGTGTGTGTAGCATTATGATTTCTCTAGCACGTCTAGCATAGTGGTACTCCTAGCACTCCATTAGTGGAAGCAAGAGAATCCAGAGCTAAAGGCTAGTCTGGACTATGGAGGTGAGACTCCATCTGTAAAGGGGTGAGGTTTAGGGAGGAAGCTTGAGCTTTTTTAATTCTAACTTTATTGAATTTGTGGAACCCGTCGCAAATGGCACACGATTTGACATTGTGATGGTGATCTGTGCCCGTTAACACGCTTGCTTGTTCTGGGTTTGGGCAGTATAGATTATAATTCATTCTGCCTTCCTGAATGTTCTATTGAAGTGCACAACCCTCATTCGCTTCCCTGGCAGCCTTTGTAGAGTCTATGGCTTCTAACACTTATGAAGTAGAACGGAGAGCGAGTGTTTCCCCATGCAGCGCCTGTCTGCAGGTGGTTTGGGATTCTTTTGCCTTTTTTAAAAAAATGCAGCTCAGTGCTCTTCCATCTCTGTGGATGTCCCCGCGTTAGCTGTTCTTCTGTCTTAGCCTTTCCCTTTTCACCTCATCTCCCTTGTTTGTTTTAACAGTGTTTCCAGCCCTATTTGACCCTTGACAAGGCTACATTGCCTCCACTTCCATCCCCCAGTTCTGTGCTCGGCAGGTATAGGGTCCTGAGCTGTTGCACCGGGTCAATACAGAACCCTGCTCCTCCAAGCTGAGAAAGGGAGTGCTGCCAAGGGCCAGGGTGGGGCACCAGGTTATGAATGACCTCCAGCTTTTGGGTTTGCTTCTCCGCAGGGGACACCGTAGGCGGTTGTGCGGTCCGGCCACTGCCCCCCGCCTCTTGCGTCCGGCTGCGACGTGGGTTGCGGTCTCCGTGGGGGTGGCATCTCTTGTCCAGGAGGTTTGCCCCTGGTGGGGCTCCCTGGAGCCGCGAGAAACGGGAAGGCTAGACCAGGGTGGGGTGAGGCCCGCCGGGAGGACAATCGCAAGCAGCGCAGGGGGCGCAAAGGGCAGCGGGCGGGTGGACGCGCGGCTGAGGAGCGCGCGGGACAGGGCTGGCTCGCCTTGGGGCCGCCCGCCCGAGGGGGAGGAGGCTGTGCCGCCCTTGCTGCAGGTTCGCTGTCGAGCGTTCAGGAGGCAGGGACATGGATAGGGTGCGGTCTGCGCGGGTCCCAAGCCCGGATCTTCTATTTCCCCTCTCACTCGACCCCGGGCTGCGCCGCAGACGGCAGCAGCTCCCGCTCTGCCCGAGCCGCCTGACCGCCGGGCCGGGGTGCTAACCGCGGGTCCCTCCAGTCCGCCGGCCCGGCCAGCCCAGCCCAGCCCGCCGGCCCGCAGCCCCGCCGCCCGCCGCCCGCCGCCCCCCGCCGTCGCCGCGTTGCCAAAACAAACGGGCCGGCCTATTTATTGGCGGCCGGCGAGCCGGGCAGCTCAGAGTCGAGGCGCCGAGGGGGACAGCACGCCGCCACCAGCCTGGGCCCCGGGCCCCCGCCCCGCACCTGAGTCCCGCCGGCCTTGAGCCGCGTCGCGCTGCCCATGGCGCCCCCGCCTGGAGTCCCCAAGAGCCACCCAGACGCCTGAGTCCCCGAAGCTGTCCCAGCCACGCGCCCACCCATCAGCCCACCAGGCGCCCTCGCCCGCCGCTTTCCCGGGCTACCCGGCCATGTCTCCCGCCTGGCTCCGGCCCCGACTGCGGTTCTGTCTGCTCCTGCTGCTGCTGCTTCTGGTGCCGGCGGCGCGGGGCTGCGGGCCGGGCCGGGTGGTGGGCAGCCGCCGGAGGCCGCCTCGCAAACTCGTGCCTCTTGCCTACAAGCAGTTCAGCCCCAACGTGCCGGAGAAGACTCTGGGCGCCAGCGGGCGCTACGAAGGCAAGATCGCGCGCAGCTCTGAGCGCTTCAAAGAGCTCACCCCCAACTACAATCCCGACATCATCTTCAAGGACGAGGAGAACACGGGTGCCGACCGCCTCATGACCCAGGTGAGCGCGATCGGTCCTCCCAGCGCGCCATCGAAGCATCGCCACCTGCCTGGCCCTATCCTCTCGCCTGGCACCTTTTCTCGACTGCCTGGCACGCCCCTGGCACCTGCCCTTCTCCTGAATCCCGGGTGTTTTTCTGCCCAAGACGGGGCTGGCCAAGGGACCCCGCGGGAGTGTTGGCATCCGGGATCCCGCCCGGTGTCTTTGTGAGGAGCTCTCTACTGCTGCCAAGCCCCACAGCTCAGCAGGTTGGCGGGCCGCCCCTCTGCCCGCGAGCGCTGGCAGCTCAGGTCAGATCTGGCACTTGAAGGTACCTCGACCTGGCTGCCTTTTGTGCCTCCGGGGACCACGAAATCTTTCTCGGCCTAACATTTCTCTCAGTCTAGCCCTGGTCATTTCTAAGCCTTTTGGCATCCCTGAGGCAGAGAAGCTCAGGATACCAGGGACCCCGTGGCCTTTCCTCCCCTTGTGCCCTTGGTTAGCTGCGCTGCTCTCTCCTGGAGCAGCGTCTTGGCTGGTTCTGGGCTTAAGGAATAGCAGGGAAAAGTTGAGTGTGGAGGCAGAGGTAGGAAAAGGAGCCAGCCGAGTGAGCCCACGTGTCTGTCGCGAGGGCTGAGCTGCGCGGTTGCGGTTAAAGGGTGGGGTACTGGAGCCTTCAGGCTCTGAGACCAAGCTTGGGGGACCCTTGAACTTGGTGGCACAGACAAGAAGAATTGGAAGTAGGGATGCCTAGGGAGGCAGGGAGCAGAGCTGACACTAACTTATCTCTGCATGCACAGGGCAGGACCCAACTCCACCAGACATAAGGTCGCACGCTTCTTTCTCCGAAGCCTGGTGTGTCTTGGGAAAGATATCCACCCCTTTCCGCTAGGGTCTATCGGCTCTTTCCCTGTTAGTAGGCTGCCTTTAGGGCTTAACCACGGCCTTCAGCATGCGCCCTGGCGCCGGGGCCGGCCGGCCGATGTCGGGGCCGAAGGTTGGCCTGTGGCCGGGCCGGGCTGGGCGCCGAGGAATGCAGATAAGGATCCGGGCCACAGGCTGGGCAATCATTGACAGCGAGCGCCCAGGCTCTGTACCCGAAGGAGGGGGTAGAGGGGAAGAGTCAAGCGGCAGCTGACTAGTAAGGCAGACTGATGTACGTGAGGTCTAAGAACTGGACCACAGGGGCCTAGAAGGAGCTAACAGAGCCGAGCTACACCCCCTGGAGGGCGGTGTGCACCCTCAAGCCAGGCTGCACGATACGGAAGATGGCCCAGTCACTGTTGGCTCCTGAGGTTAAGTCCAAGGGTCTTTAGGGCCTGAACTCCGGGGGGGCAGAGATAGGTTGATACTTGGCGGGATCTCACACCTTACCTGGGTGTTAAAGACTGGTGGAGGGCCCCCCTCCTCGGAGGTGGAAACTCCACCCCCTTTCCTCAGTCAAGTGCACGGTCCCCTGGGCAAAGGACAGGACTCGTGAATAGGCAGCCAGGGCGCAGATCTACGCTCACACTGTTTAAGGAAGATGTGAGGATTCAGAGTCAGTGTCTTGAGATCAAAGGCTCGATTTCTTCTCGATCCTTTCCTAAATAGGGACCCTGGCACCCTGGTGGAGGTGCAAAAGCTCCCTGGTCCCTTGTAGGGGGATCCCCCTGTGTCCAAGTCAGATAGGAGGGGTACTGGCTCACTGCCTGAGGTGTCTCCAGCTAAGCATAGGCAGATGTGGGTTCAAAAGAAGGTTCCAACGGGAATGTTTCGTGTTGCTGGCTGGAGAGATCTAAGTAGTGCTGGTATTTTCCTCCAACACACCCCCAGACCCGTGCTGCTGTTGGGTCTGCACCTGCTGTGCTGACAGGGCTCCGGTGTCTGGTGGCCTCAGCTCTGGGGCTGCGGTGACACCTACTGGGCACCTTTGGCCTTGCATGCCCAGAAGGCCAGCCCGCAGGCAGTGAACTGTTAACATTTCCTCCCTAGCGGCAGATGACCCACCTTGATGCCTAGGTAAAACCGAGCAACGCGGCTCTGGAAAAGCATAACTACATTTGTGGCGAATCCAAACGCCAAGCAAGTGAGAGGGAGCCAAGCGGATCTGCACAAACTGGAGAAAAGTCCCCTGAGAGTGTGTAACTCCATGCGTCCTCCAGATCCGTGGC
Organism: Uromys caudimaculatus; assembly: GCA_028551405.1. Lineage (NCBI taxonomy): Eukaryota > Metazoa > Chordata > Mammalia > Rodentia > Muridae > Uromys > Uromys caudimaculatus. Next base: position 65,820,469 of record CM052709.1, on the reverse strand, counting down.
GCCACTATGTGGCCTAATTCCCTGGGGACTCCTGGCTGTTAGACTGGGAGAACACATTTAGAGTCCTCTATTCCTAAGGGAAAAGGGCAGACAGAGGTCCTCCCAAGTTTTCCAAGTCCCTTGAGTGTTGTGGGAGAGTTCGGTCAATCTTCTGTCACCTGCACCCGGGTGGGCTCCTTTCCCTAACTTCGAGTTCGTTCCCCTCCACAGCGCTGCAAGGACCGTCTGAACTCACTGGCCATCTCTGTCATGAACCAGTGGCCGGGTGTGAAGCTGCGGGTGACCGAAGGCTGGGATGAAGATGGCCATCACTCAGAGGAGTCTTTACACTATGAAGGCCGCGCGGTGGATATCACCACCTCAGATCGCGACCGAAATAAGTATGGACTGCTGGCGCGCTTAGCAGTGGAGGCCGGCTTCGACTGGGTGTATTACGAGTCCAAGGCCCACGTACATTGCTCTGTCAAGTCTGGTGAGCCGCTGCTGCCGGGGGGCTGGGCCCGGGGCCGGGGCCGCAGGGAGTGGGCAGGCAGCACAAGGCCCGCTAGGTCCAAGAAGGAGAAGACGGCCTCCTGGGGATGGAGGCGGGGACCCAAGGGAAGAGGATTTCCGAGGCGGCAGCAGCGCTCCCTGCAGCTGCTTTGGACTGCTTGCTCCTCCCATGTCCGGTAGTGTCATGGCAGGAGCCTAGAGAGACAGGGCCTATTCCCGAACCACTGAGTGCTGACCTGGTGGTCCACAGCCCAGAGACTGCCACAGGAAGTGCAAGACAGAACAAGTTGAAGAGATGGAGGAAGCCAGGTTGGCAGGCACCACTGTCCCCGACCCAGGCCCGTGCAGAGCAAGGCATAATGGGGGTAGGGGCCAGAGTGTGTCTAGACATCAGAGTGCCTGACCAGAAGCCCAGAGGTTCAGAACCTACCACCCAAACGCAGGTCAGGCCTCCCAGTGGGGCGCAGGCGTCCCGGATTTCCTCCCCAGAGCCCCAAAGCTGGACATTTTGGAGGTAAATGGACTCAATAAAGTGGATTTTCCCAGATTGGCCGCCTTGTTGATCAAAACTGACAGGCACTGGAGCCTTGCTCCTCATCCCCAATCTCACCAGTGTCCCTGTCACTTACACTTAACCCACTCATGAATGCTTCACATGGTTCTTCCGTGGGTCCCCCTCGGCTGCACACGCTCCTCTACATGGGACTCTATAGTAGTTGCACTCACAGACTGGCACACTAGACATTTTTTGGTATTTAGTGTTCACCAGGGTGATTCTATCTCCCCCACCCACCCACAACCTGACCCTTCCAATTGTGTGTACCTAAAATCATATCCACTTCATCTATAAACATTGGTCCAGAGGTCAGCTCGCCAAGTGGCCCTTCTGTTCATTACTCCTGACTCCAAACACTGACCTCCATCCCACCATCTGACACCACCATGCCCAGCCCCCGCATAAGGGACCAACACATGAATTGAAAATGATGGGTTCTGTCCTTGCCATTGGCCCACCCCTGAAGACCCACTCTGAGGACGCTTCGGGAACCTGTTTTCTCCATGGGCTAGAGTTCCCCTAACTTCAATAGACTCAAATGGTCAGCTCTGTCACAGCATGGAATGTCAGTCTGGGAGGGCCATTTCTTGGAGGTATTTGATCAAGTGGTAGAACAGACTATCTAGACCCCAGCAAAGCTAAGCCAGCTTCCCCATTTCCACAAGTCTACAGCTTTCCCTGGGTTCAGGTCACAAGTAGCCAGTGGCTCTGCTGACCTCCAGCCTCTGGGATTCGTGGCAGAACCTAGTGGAGACATCATCTGGTGTTCCAGCCCCTGTGTGTTCTTTTCATTGGCTAGGGTTTGGGCTAGGGAGAAGAAGGGCAGAGAATCAAGCTATGGGTTGGTGGTGGGTTATCAGAGGCTGGGGTATAGTGATGGGGGGATCTGGAAACAAGAGAAGCTCTCCTGGGCTAGGGTGCTGGGGGTGGGACGCTGTGCCTGAGAATGTGAGAATCCAGCAGTAACACCTTCATGTCCCTTCTACCTACAGAGCATTCGGCTGCTGCCAAGACAGGTGGCTGCTTTCCTGCTGGAGCCCAGGTGCATCTAGAGAACGGGGAGCGTGTGGCCCTGTCAGCTGTGAAGCCAGGAGACCGGGTGCTGGCCATGGGGGAGGATGGGAACCCCACCTTCAGTGATGTGATCATTTTCCTGGACCGTGAGCCAAACAGGCTGAGAGCTTTCCAGGTCATCGAGACTCAGGATCCTCCACGTCGGCTGGTACTCACCCCTGCCCATCTGCTCTTCACTGCGGACAATCATACAGAGCCAGCAGCCCACTTCCGGGCCACGTTTGCCAGCCATGTGCAACCAGGCCAATATGTGCTGGTAGCAGGGGTCCCAGGCCTCCAGCCTGCTCGAGTGGCAGCTGTCTCCACCCATGTGGCCCTTGGGTCCTATGCTCCTCTCACAAGGCATGGGACTCTTGTGGTGGAGGATGTGGTAGCCTCCTGCTTTGCAGCTGTGGCTGACCACCATCTGGCTCAGTGGGCCTTCTGGCCTCTGCGACTGTTTCCCAGCTTGACCTGGGGCAGCTGGACCCCAAGTGAGGGTGTTCACTGGTACCCTCAGCTGCTCTACCGCCTGGGGCGTCTCTTCCTAGAAGAGAGCACCTTCCATCCACTGGGCATGTCTGGGGCAGGAAGCTGAGGGGACTGTAACCACTGCCCTCCTGGAACTGCTATGCTGGATCCAAAGACCTCCTCATCAGGAAGGCTCTGGCCCTGGAAGGCACCTGGCCTGAGGATGTCTCCATCCTCTGCTCTAGAGCAGAGACACCATTGAGACTTGACCAGGTAGTGCTGGGCCCCAAACCTTTATCTTGGTGTAGAGCTGTGAACTGAGCTGACAAGGGGGTGGTAGGCTCTCTTTCCCTAGAGACCTTAAGACCCAGCTAGCTCTGCCTGCGATTCTTCACACCCCTGCCGCCCTGCCTGGGAAGGATCCATTCCATCTGTCTTTGGACTGCTTACTCCAGTGTTTCTTGGGGTCTGAATTTGTGACTTTACTGTTGGCAATTGATCACAGTATGAAGAGAGGCTGCCCGTAGGTGGGCTTGCACCTCAGTTGATGCTGCTAGATTCCCTAGGAGCCAGCAGGGAGCTGGCTGGACTCATTGCCTCCCAGAACTGAAAGACCACCGCTAGCCTGGACATTCTGAAACATGACCTTTCCTGCAGGTCACACTCCTCCAGACTCCTGAGTCTTTGCTGTCAATGGGCAGCGTCTCTGATCCAGGCAATGTGACCCTACTACCTGAGACTGGGGCAGGAGCCTGGATGCCCTTGCCACCCCTGCCCAGGCTAAGCTCCTTCTGCTGAACCACACCCCTGCCCCCTCCAGTCTGTCTCCTTCACCTTATTTATTTGCATAGAGGGGGAAACCCATGGGAGAATTTTGAGAATGTTTTCGTCTTTCTTTTGTAATAAAAATTATTTAAGTTGTTAGAGCCGTGGAATCCACCCTGCTGAGCAAGACCAATATACAGGTTGCTGCTACAGCCATGAGGCAAATGTCCCTACAGGTCCTTCCTCACCTGGCAGATGAGAATAGGGTGAGGCTATCACACAATTCCCTCTCAGCATGGCTGTGCCAGCGACATCGTCACTTCACACACCCAGAACCATGGTACTGTGCCCTAATGAGAGTTGACCCACCTGTTTCTCCCGAGCCTTCTCAGGACCTGGGTTCTAGACTCTTTTCTATTGGTAATGAACTAAAGTATGAAAAAGAAAAGATTCTATGGAATTCATGTCTTTCAGTGGCCCATTCTGACTTCTTGGGTATGTCAGAGGTCCATAAACTAGCAGCTATCAGCCATCAGAATTCCCTGGGCAGCTTGTTTAAAGGCTGTTCCTCACTTCAAGGTTTCTGTCTTCATAGTTCTAAAGGGAGGCCCAGGAATTAATTTTTATAAATATCCCAAATATGGTGAATGGTCCATGGATGCCAGTTGGCTTTTTGTCGCCAGAAAAAAATACTTAGGAAAAACAAGAGAAACAGTTTATTTTGTCTCATGGTCTTTGAGGTTCCATTCTGTGGCCTGACAGCTCCACTGATCGCCTCATGACATCTGGGAAACAAAGACAGCAGAAGGTGTGGGGTCAGGATCTGCCTTTTAGAAGCACGCTTCTGACTGCCTACTTCTTACAGCTGGGTCCCACCTTCTCACAGCCTGTTCAGTTATAAATTCATCCTTGAAGATGTTAGTGCCACTATCTGGGACCAAGCTTTCATGGGGGGATGGGGGACATTTCCTATCCAAACCACACCAGCGCTACTATGTCTAGAGAAGACACAGTTTGTTGCCATGACAGAATAGCCCTTCATTTTCAGTTCCTCCAGCCTAAGGCAAATTTTCTGGCCCAAGTCAGATCAACTGAGCAGTAGGCAATGGTGTCGGGGGGGGGGGGGGAAGCAGGGAGATCAGAAAAACAATACAAGTCAAGGTTCCTGAGCCGGATAAGGTGTCACATACTTATATTCCCAGTGAGGCTGAGGCAGGAGGATCATGAATTGGAGGTTGGTCTGGGCTATGTCATGAGACTCTGTTTCAAGACAAAAACATCTTGGGTTGGGCATGGTAGCATATAGCCATAATTCTAGCACCCAAGAGGCAAAGGCGGGAGGATTGTTACAAGTTCCAGGCCAGGCAGGGCTACATAGCAACACCTTGACGCAAAATAAACAAGCAAGCAAACCAACAAATAATCATTGCTCTGGGGGTCTGTGACATATGTCCCCACAGACTGTCATCTCATGAAGACTATTGCTAAGCATTTTTCTAGACTTCACACTTGCAGCCCTTTTAATACTTATAACAACACCATGTGTCATTTTCCAAATGATGACGCACTGGAGATGACACAGCAAGGAATTTGTATCCTTCTAGTGTGTATCCTTCTCTGGCCCACCATCGTCATGGGCTTTTGTTTACTGGGGTGAACTTGTGATCTAGCATGCTTAGAAGTCTGTGCTGTGGATGCATCTAGAATGGACTCATCTCTCTCCAGCAGATTGGTGCTCACCGGGTTAAAATGTCCAAAGCTCTTGTATAACGAGAAATATGAAGTGATGGTGATGATGTCCTTGTCTGCCTTCTTTCTCATTCTTTCCCAGTAGACTTTCTATCTGGTTGATCAGGTTATCATGACAGTTGGAGAATATGGTTGGCCCTCCAGGTCATGGAGGACAGAGGGAGATGGAGAGGGGGAAGAGAGAGGAGAAGGAGGACACAGATCAGGGAGAAGAAAGAAAACAAAACAAAAATAAAAATTAAATTAATAATGTGGGTAATGGTGGCCATCATCTTCATCACTAAGGTAGCAGGAGTCAGGGAAAGGGGAAGGTTTAAAGCAGGGTGGGGCTCATGAGCTGAGTTGCTACAAGATCCCCTGGCTTCTGTGTGGAAGAGACGTTAGCAGGGGCATCATGGAAGGAGGGGAACCATTAGCTGGAGGAAGAGTAGGTGACCCGGCCTGGGGAACTGGCCATGGTGATAGACTGTAGATAGTCAAGCAATACCACCAGAGACTAGAGGCAAGACTGGGGGAGTCATGGTGTTCGGGAAAGGACCAAAGTGAAGTGTGGGGCTTTTTAATCATGGGCTTCACCTCTCCTACCCACAAGAGCCATTTGGCCTCAGTGGCTACCCGAGAGGGTTTTCAGATACAGGCGTTCTACCTCCCTGTTTCTGAAAACTGGTTTTCCTGTGTCCATGAGCCCCCCCAGCCCAGGCTCCTGCCCTCTCTGCCTGTATCCCCCCACCATCTTACTTTATTTAGTGCCACCATGAGAGACTACCACAGGCAGAGTAGCTAGTGAAGAAAAGTTATTTCTTCCTCACAGCTCCGAGGTTGGGTGTCCACTATCAGGGTGCTGGCATCTGGGGAGGGCTTCCGTACTGTGCCAGCTTGGCATCTGGGGAGGGCTTCCGTACTGTGCCAGCTTGGCATCTGGGGAGGGCTTCCGTACTGTGCCAGCGAGTGGCTGAGTGCCAAAGGGTAAGAGGGCTAAAAGAAGGGGCCAAACACGTTCTATCATGGGGACCTCACTTGCAGTGATTAACCTATCCCCTGGACGTAGGCATTTATGCATGCACGGGAGCAGAGTCCTAATGTAATTACTCCTACAGGTATCTTACACTCCTGACAGTGATACATAGAGGATTATCTTTATAACACATGGACATTTAAAATTGAATCATTGCACCCTCCTACCTTGAGAATGGATGGAGAAGGAACCCAGCCTATGCCTCTGTTTACATGTCCTGGGGTGGGGAGGAGAGACCCGGAGATAGTGAGATCTGGAGTGTTGAGGTTCAGGAAACAAAGTTAGAGAACTACTTGTGGGGTTTCTGGAGTTGCCTGGGAAGACTGCCCTCAGTGGGAAACCCAGTACAGTTAGCTACCTACTCCTGTCTGTGCCGGGGCCTCTCTGAATGTACCCACCCCAAGCCAGTCCTGCAGCTTTTTCTCTTGGTTAGAAATCAGTCTGGGCATGGCTCACTGGAAGCCAAGTGGGCTTCACTGCTCCCCGCTTATATGCATTGAGGGCCTTTGACAGGGGGTGGACCCTGTTTTTAGCAGAGCTGAACCCAGGCCAGGGCTCTTTAGGTGGTGGTCTAGCACTTGGGAAACAGAAATAGGCACCTTCCATTATAAAGAAATAAGGCTGGGCCTTTATGGCCCTGCGTTACTTGGGCAAAGGTAGGCAAGTGGCTCATCGGGAGCTGGTGTGTGGAAGGGAGGTCCAAGGCACCTCCAGGGGCAAAAGGACATAATGCCTGGAGCTACGGGTGTCAGAGGGAGGCTAGGATGTGGGGTGGGAAACCACCTATGTGACCTGCCCCCCACAACTGCTCAAAGAGGACAGGTTCTAGCAATGGAGGCCGTTGATGGGGAACACAGGTCCTGTTTTTCACCCCAGAGGGTTCCTCTGTGCAGATAAACCTCCCACCATCCCGTGCCCTCTGACCTCTGGATGGCTGCACCTGCTGAGGCTCAGTCCCCACATCCCACACCCCAGTCAGTTTCTCAAAGCTTCTTTGTTCCTCAGGCTGAACCTGGCCAGCCGGGATCTGATAAGGCCTCTATAGATAGATAGCAGCCCAGCCCCATGTTCTGCACTACTCTTAGCCACACCCACTGCCTCGCACGCACGCATCCAGCACATGCATCTACCAGAGATGGGCAGAGACACTGGGGCCTTCCTATTGCAGTCGGGACATGTTTGTCTCTGGTATAATCCTACTGCAGCCCCCTTAAAAACTCTGTCATCCCACGGAGAGACAAAATAAGAGAATGAGTATGACTGTTTTAGAGATGAACAAATTAGCTTCCCAGGGAAAAAGTACCTTGTGTATGTTCGTTCCTTCCAGTCGGGAACTCTTCCTATAGATCAGGTGTGCTAGACACACTATTCACAGGGCTTCACGTCCTAAACACAAGTGAGGTTAGCATTACTTCCTCGTTTGCACATGAAGAAACTAAGTCCTGGAGAGGTGAAGTTGATTTCCTAAATGCAATAGCAGAGCCTAGATCAGAGCTGGTTAGTCTATCTCAGGAGTACAAGAAGAAGACACTCCTACCCACTAACTAAAGGACCAGGAGTCCAGGAGTTGCCATAACTCTGTTAGAAAAAGGTGGCCCTTGGGGAGGAACATCCTAAAAGCTGTGGGGTTAAGTATGAGGTGCTTAAAATATATCCATAAGTTCTCTGTCCTCAGGAAAGGTGGGATCTGGTCTGAAGCTAAGTAACATCTAACAAGTAAGTCGTATGGCTTCTGTCTAGTTCCACCTAGATTTGGTGTTCTGGTCCATGGCCTAACAGAGCCCCCGACCAGGAGATCGCAGCAACTGCCAGCGTGGGAGTGTGCCTCCTGGACGTCATTCTAACGTGATTCTGGGGGTCAGACTCCTCTTGCCAGACTCACCCAGCAAGCATTTTACCCACCGAGCCATCTTGCTCCCCACAGTATTAATCTCTTAATCTTAAAAGAAGCAAACAGTGGACAGGATCAAAATCTAATAAGGAATAGATAAATCAGCAAATTTATACTGGAACATTTTGGCAGACACACTTTAACACCAACAATGCAAACTGGCATGATAAACAAAATTCTAATAAACAAAATTCTAATGAAGACAGAACCTTGTGCACAAACCAGAAGTGAGCTCTTTTGCTATCTTGGTCCAGGAGGTCTTTCACATCCAAAAGAAGCCTGCTGTCATGTTAAGATATCTTTACTTTAGGAAGAGTCTTGATCAGAAATGGTTCTTTCTTTGTCTTGTTGTTTGTTGTTGTTAAACCTTATTTTTTTTTAATTTGATATGCATGTATGTATATGAATGAGTGGCCTGCATGTATGAATGCCAAAAGATGGTGTCCCCTGGGAGTGAAGGCATAGATAACTAAAAACCACCAGGTAGGCTCTGGGGATTGAACCCAAGTCCTTTGGAAGAGCAGCTAGTGCTCTTACCCACCAAGCCGTCTCTCCAGGCCCTCTTTTTAGAAGTCCTGTATTTCATACTTCACAAGCTTTGAAACAGCTGTTCAGTTTTCTCTGTTGGCAGATGTATTAGTTTCTTTTCCTGTTGCTGTGATAAAATACCCTACCAAAGTAGTTTAATGGTAAAAGTGTACAGTTCAAGGGACCAGTCTAGAATGGTAACCAGCCATTAATAAGTGCCAGGGTTGAATTCATATTTAGTTTGATGACCCCAGGATCTTTCCTAAGCACCCCAATCTCCTGTCCTCTCAGGGGATACCCTCTCTTGGTTCATTTTGTACTCTGGAGACTTGGGGTTAGGGGAAAGAAGCTGGAAAGCAGAAGGAAAGAGGAGGGGGGGATGGCCAGGACGTCTGGAGCTGTCCGTGGTGCTGGTGCCTCAAGTAAGCGTGGAACTGGAGAGGCGGGAGAAGACCACGTGGGCACGTGTTAAATGGGACAGGCCCTCTGCCAATGAGGAGGATCAGTATGTGGAGACCTCAGACTTGAAGGACTTCATGTTGAAACAAAGACCTGGGTGTACAGTTGCTGGTAAGGTAAGAATTTGTCCTCAACACTGAGTTGAAACTAGTATAGTATAGCTTTACTGGCCATTGACCAAGCCCCGCACGCCCACACACTGTCAAACTTGGTTTCTCAGCTTTCTCCCTATATACACAGGCTCTCTCCCATGACCAAAGAACTAAAAAGGCGGTTACTGTTAAGTGAAACTTGGGCATCCTGAACTTTTGGGCTAATATCTGCTTATCAGTGAGTACATACCATGTTCCTTCTTTTGTGACTGAGTTACCTCGCTCAGGATGATATTTTCAAGTTCCATCCATTTGCCTGCAAATT
>CM052709.1:65768157-65810573 GCA_028551405.1 Uromys caudimaculatus | reverse complement strand
AAAAAAAAAAAAAAAAGAACTAAAAAGGCAATACCTGGCACAATGTAGGCTCTAGGGCACTGCTCTGGCCCAAGGGAAGCAGGTGTTTGGTCTGAGAAATCCAGTGTCCATACTTTACCATTTTTAAAGGCTTTTTTCCCCCCCAAAATACAACTCCCATTTGTTCCAATTTTACAGATGAATAAAGAGAGGCCTTACAATTTGTCTCACATTGTCCAACTATTGAAAGATGGAACCACATGCCTTTAATCCCAGCACTTGGGAGGCAGAGCCAGACAGATCTCTGAGTTCAAGGCCAGCCTGCTCTACAGAGCAAGTTCCAAGACAGTCAGGGCTACACAGAGAAACCCTGTTTCAAAAAAACAAAACACCAACCAGTCATCCAACCCATCAAACAAGCAAGCAAGCAAACAAACAAACAAATACCAAGGAGAAAGATGGAACCAGGACCTGAACTTGAATTTTCTAAGATGAAATATCATGTAGTTTTTCCTTCATTTCCTTCTCTGGCCTACATGGATTTCTACTCTGTGGTAGTTTGGGAAGTAGGTGGAGGGAGAGAATTGTCTGGGAGGGAGGCTAGGGTAGGAAAGGTAGAAACCCACAAGTCTGTCCTGAACAAGTAGAAAGCCTTCCTTTGAATTCTCCTGTCATATGACAGCTGTAATGGTGAATCTCCATTGTCAGCTTGACTGATTCCTTAGAGACATACCTCTGGGCATGTATTCGAGGATGTTGGCAGAGAGGTTAACTGAGTAGGGAAGATTTATTGTGAATGTGGGTGACATCATTCTGTAGTCTGGAGGCCCCAGACTGAATCAAAGGAGAGAAAGAAGAAACTCAGAAGAGTGAAGAATGTCAGCACTGCACTTTCTTTGCTTCCTGATCTGTCAAGATGTGAGGAATCCCAGGTACGCGTTCCCAACGCTGCGAACTCTGCCATGCCTTCTCCACCGTGCTGGACTAGATCCTCTCAAGTCTTGAGCCCAAACAAAGCCTTCTTCCTTTAAATTGCTTCTAATAGGTATTTTGTCACCACAATGGGAAATGTAACGAATGCCCTTCAGATTTGGAGGGACAGCCCTTTCCCCTGCAAGCGATGGGTGGATTTGTTGACTGGTCAACAGAGCATCCCTGGCACTTAGGTTCACTGTGTTTGGCTTTCCATACCTCAGCACAGCAAAAGCAGCCTCCATCCTTGGAGAAACAGAGGAGGGAGGTGTGGAAAGGAGAAGATGCTCCCTTCTAAGTGCCCTGCAGAGAGGCTGAAGCAGAGAGAAGGAGCTCAGAAAGCTGTGTGGCTTCTGTACAGAGATCAGAGGTGAAAGTGTTTGTTCCCTCCTTTTCATGTGCTTAATCAATGAAACACTGCGTTTTGGAAATTAATCAATAAAGCCTTCATGTTGAAGGCCTATAGCCCTAGAGGCTGAGGCAGGGGGATTTCAATTATGAGGCCAGCCTGGTCTACAAAATGAGGACCTGTATCAACAGACAAACAAAAGAGGAAAAAAATTATCCACAACAAATAGATAAGGAAACCAAGGGTCAGAGAGATCGTGACTTTTTCAAAGCCTCACAGCCAGAAATTAACAAAGGTTAATCCCAGGCCTGTCTGATTTTCCGTCTGAATTTTCTCTATTCCAGGGGAAGCTGGTGAGAAGACACTTGGGAAGGAAGCATGTTTTGTATTCAGTAAAGTACAAATTGCTAAATGTGCTTTGTCTCCCAGTCCCAGGCTTCAGATAGGGGCCTCAGCTCTCCTACCTATTCATCCCTTTTCCAATTCTTTGGTCCTTATCATTTTCCTGAATCATTCACTTTCATTCACAGCCTTGAAGCAAATGGCACTGTGTCTGTGGGCCTAAAGAGGACCTGGCCACACAGATCCAGTGCTTAGTATCTTCTAAACTAGTAAGCTATCTAAGCTACTGAGAAGGGGACGTCCGAGACAAGCCCAGCTTCTGTTTCCCTCTCCTCACACCCAGCACCCAACCATGCCTTCCCGGGTATTCACCCTCCTGAGCAGAGTCTAGTATGTGGGGGCCTCTCCTTGGGAGTCCCCACATCAGTTGAAGTTACTCCTCAGAGTTTCCAGTTATAATTTCATAGAAGCACTTGCCACAGCGCTTGATAATAAAAGAAACTGTCCTTCCATTGTCCTAACCCAGAATTCACCAATATATAATCCAAAGATGCTGGGAAGAAGCTCCTGGGGGGAGGGGATGAAGGACATGTGGCTCAAAAAGCCTGACTTCTTTATCATCAGTTTTTTCTTACTGGGATCCCTGAGGTCCCCACCAAGTCCTACATCAAGGGCCAGTGCTCTCAATCTTTTCTGGCGTAAGTATGAAAAGGAATTTTTGTTTTTTCATTCCTATTCGTCATTCCATTATTCATTACCCCACTATACGCATCATTCATTCGCTTATTGCCATCTACAACCCCACTTTTTTGTCCATAAGGTCCAGCCGAGTCAGACAGATTAAAAAAGAACTTGAAGAAAAACAAAAAAAGGAGAAATCATTAAAGGAACTCCAAACAGTATAAATGGCACCATGTTCAAAGTACAGCCGTCAGATTCTGAGAAACCAGTGAAACACTCCCTGAGTTCCACATTCCTTAATCTCGAGAGAATACCAGACTTAATCGGGCTGGCATGACTTAACTGACCTCCTGGCCCTGCCTTGCAGTGGTCCTGCCCTCCCCTGGTCATGTGATCCCTCAAGCCAACCCAGATCACTGTGGCTGCAGTCCATCACCCACCTCACATAAGTGAACCCCAATTCTCCAAACTGTTCATTTATTTTCTGGGTTTGCCCCCAACTCTCCCTCTATAACCATACCACACCCCTTTCATTCTGAGGAGAAATGGGTTCACTGTTCAGGCAGTAAAACTCTTTAATTGCCAAAGAATGAACTTTGAGATTCTTGGCTTTGTCTATGTTGCCTTCACCCAATGACACCTTTCTCACAGCACACACACCAATGCGCAGACAAAAAGGAATTTCTTCATACATTAACTTTTGTCTCTCTTCAAACAAGTTAATTTTCTTTGGTCTCGGACCAAAAGACACCGGAAAGAAAATGCCAATGACATTCTCTTTCAGCAGCAGAAGGAATACATTTATAAATCCTATGCAGTAAGAAATAACCAGAGGCTGTTTTCAATAAACCATTGTGAGCATAGGGGACGAGGCTCTGAGTCTAGATCAATGTCTACTTCAAGACATTAGGAATGACCCCCATTCAGGTAATCTATGAATACTGAGCCCAACAGTAATCTATGAATTAGGCTCAACTAAAGTAATTGCCAGGACATCATGAAAATTGGGGGAACCGTGTTTACCTTGTCTGGAACAGAGGAAGACCACAGTTGATACTACAGCAGGGAAAGTCTTGGACTCAAGACTTAACATTAGGGAGATTAAATTTGGCAGGCATTGACTGGTTGTGTAGCTTAGTGATGCTCAAAGCTTTAATAATTCCTAGCACAAAAAGAAAAAAAATATAAAGAAAGAAAGAGAAAAAAGAAAAAAAAGAAAAGGAAAGAAGAAAAAAGAGAGAAAATAAAGGAAAAGAAATGAAATGAAAAGGAAAAACAAAACAAAAGAAAGAAACGGACTCATTCGCTTTCTCTGAACCTTGGCTCTTTTGGGTTGCCGTCGTTGCCATGGGATACCAAGAGACGCTGTGTCCCGCGCGTCCTGTATCTATGGAGACGTCAGCACGGCGTTTGCATGAGTTCTGAACGTTAGAGCCCAGCGAGAGGAACAAGTGTCAAGGAAGGTATCTGTACCAAGGCCCCCTTTTACAGGAAGTTGTGGCGGGTCTTCAGAAAGCCCTTTCGTCATGGGTGAGATTAATTAGATGCGGGAGCCGGTAGACCCTGAAAAGCCGCCTAAGTAAATTTTGTTCCCTTTAGCCGGCAGTGGTGGCACACGCCTTTAATCCCAGCACTTGGAAGGCAGAGGTAGGCGGATTTCTGAGTTCGAGGACAGCCAGGGCTACACAGAGAAACCCTGTCTCGAAAAATCAAAAAAAAAAAAAAAATTTTTTTTTTTTTTTTTTTTTTTTTTTTTTTTTTTTTGTTTTTGTTTCCTTGGTTTTACCGCTTTCTTCCTCAGCTCTACTTGACCACTCCCTACTCTCACCCCTACTCCCAGTTTTTTCACCGGTCATTTGTAAAATTTTAAGATCGGATATTAGGGGGGATTTTGAAATCTCCCCCACCCCTGAAACTAGAAAATTGATTTAAAACTCAACACACACACATACACACACCACCACCACCACCACCACCACCACCACCACCACCACCACCACCACCACCACCACCACCACCACCACCACAACAACAACAACAACAACAACTGCACGGTTGAGAAATGTTGGAAATGACCTAATTTATTCCCAGAAAGGCTCCATGCTTCCTGCCGTAAGCCTGGACTGGACCACTTTTCTACCCTATTTTGTCTCCTCTGGCCTTTCAGAGCTAGATTGGTGTGTTGAGTGGGGAGTTTTTCAGAGGGTCGAGGCGGACTGTCTGTTGAATCCCCTGATGTCTGAGAGATCGGGGACTAGGGGCAGGACTGCAAAGATGTCCAAGGACAGAAAAGTAACAACTCTTCCCCACCCCCAGCTTGCATTTCTCGGGTTCCATCTGAACACCCACTTTATATTTGGAGGTAGGAACCTTACTTGTTTTGTCCGGTGTCCAGCAGAGTGCCTGCAGTATCAGACATGTTTGGTAAATGCTCTGTGAAGGAATGGATGGGATGAAGGCAGGAACCTGAGATGGTTTCCTCAGTGGTTGGAGAACCCTCTAGGAACAAAGGAGTCAACAGAGGGTTTCTCTGGTTGGTGGAGAGAGAATGAGCCTAATTAGCCGCCATGTTGAAGAAGGGGAATTTTTAGGTTAAGTAAAAAGCAAGTCACGGCCAAGCATGATAGTGCAGTCCTTTAATCCCAACCCTAGGGAGGCAGAGGCAGGTTGATCTCAGAATTTGAGTCTAGCCTGGTCTATAGAGCTAGTTCCAGGACAGCCAGGATTACACAGAGAAACCTTGTCTCAAAAAAAAAAAAAAAAAAAAAAAAAAAAAAAAACCAGGGAAAAGAAGGCAAATCACTTGCAATCATAAACAATTGTGGGGATTAAAATATCTGTTGAAAACCTCACAATACTGTCTGGCTCGTTATTTCTCAGTAGATGGCCAGCTCAGATGGATACTATGTTGGATATGGATAATCTTACTTAAAGAAGTGAAAAGACTACTAAACAGCGTGAAATATATAAATAAGTTCAAAATAAGCATTCCGGCTTTGCTGTCCAGTGTGGTAGCTACTAGGCAACCTTAACTATTGAGCACTTGAAATTTGGGTGGTCTGAATTGAGATAAACTGTGAATATAAGATTCACTGGACTGGAGAGAGGGCTCAGTGCTTAAGATATTCATTCTCAACACACACATATAGGGTGGCTCACTCCAGAGCCAGGGGATTAAATACTCCCTCTGGCTTCCACCAGTACCACCTGCATGTGGCATTCACACACACACACACACACACACACACACACACACACACACACACACACACACGTGTATGCACGCATGCATGCACAAATAAAAATTTAAAAATGAAAAAAACATAAGATGCACTCTGGGTGTGGTGGTGCACTTCTTTAATCCCAGCACTTGGAAAGCAGAGGCAATTGGATCTCTGAGAGTTCAAGTCCAGCCTGGTCCACATAACAAGTTCCTAGCTAACCAAAGCTACATAGTGAGGCTCTATTTGAAAAACAAAGACAAACAAACAAAATAGCAAGCTGAGCAAATTGTGGAGAACAAGCCAGTAAGCAGCGTCCCTCTATTATTCCTGCCTCCAGGTTCCTGTCTTGAATTCCTGCCCTAACTTTCCTGAGAGTTGTAAGATAAGATTAACCCTTTGCTCTTGGTCATAGTGTCTCTTACAGCAATAGAAAGCAAACACATGCAGCCATGGAAGAAAAGGGCTGCACGGAGCCTTATTCCAAAACCCCTCCTCTGTGTGGTTTCTGGAGTGGTGCTTTAGGCTACTAAGCAAAGCTCTGGGCTTATGTTTAGCCTTGCTGCTCACGGCACCACCTCATAGTAATAGCACTTGTCAAAATAAAGAGCAAACCTCTCCTCTGTCTCCACTACAATGAGTCTCCTCCCCCAACTCTCTTTTTCACTTCCTCCCCTTCCTCTCTCAGTTCCAGACTCATCTGCAGATCTGGTAAGAATTTTTGGCTTTGCTAGATGCTCACCCAGGCCACAAACCAAGGCCACACGATGAGGGCCAGGGATAGCGGAGACTGTACTGTGAACACCATGAATGATGATTCGTGCCTGAGTGCCAGCACACTGGGAAGTAGCAGTGTCACTACCCAGGTGAGGGTATGGCTGGGGTGGTGGATCATGCGTGACAAGACCAAGTAGGGGCATAGTAACAGTACAGTAGGGTGAACATCAGGGGACTGACTTTCCCATATACTCTCTGTCACTCACCCTCCCTAGATGGAGCCCTGGGCAGTCTTGAGTACAGGGGGTGCTGGGAACTAGTTTATAGTGTTGTAAAGGTAACTTTTATTCGCCTAATGTAGTTGTCATCTCAGAGGTTTACTGCCTCCGTCTGCTAACCTGAGTCTAGTCTTGGAAGCTTGTAGCCTCTGTACAATCTTACCTAAGCCTAGAATGTTTTCAGCCTCTGAGACTTACTGCTGAATAAACTCACCCTTTCTTGTTCTTTCTGATCTCTAGCTGGCTGGTTCAACTCACTTGTTCTGGCTCAAACTCCTCTCCACACTGACTGATTCAAACTGGATACTCTCATCTTCTCCTGAATTGCTCTGCTTGACCTCAAACTAACTCTGGCAATCTGTTCTAAACTTCTGGCTACTTCTCATTCTCTGGCTCATTCTGTCTTCACCTGTATCTAGCTTGTTTTCTCTCTGCAACCTGTCTTTCTATAACTGTCCTGATAAAACTGTTCCCACCTTCTGCACTGTTCCTCAAGTGGCTTCTCTTTCCTCTCTCGTGAGAGTTGGGCATATCCTCATCTGTCAAATCTTTCTCTGATTTGTCACTTTGTCTGCCACTCAATTAGACATCACTTTCAAACATGGCTGCTTCCTTCTACAAACTTTGCCTTCATTGTTTGGGATTAAAGATGTGTACTAAGGACATGTCTGTATTCCAGCCAAAGGGATTATAGGTGTGTGCTAAGGCTGAGCCACACCACAACTAGAAACAAGTTTGTTCAGGAAACAACACAATCTTGGGGTTCACATTGTGATCATATATCCTGCAATGCCTTGTCCAAGGGTAAGGGACTTCATCATCTCTTAAGTGCTAAAAGCAGGGTGGAGCTGGGAGATCTTCGTCTGTTTCCTGAGTCTCAGCTTCTTCTCCTTTTGTGCCACCTGAACAGCTTGTAGACCCCATGGCCAGGAAAATATGCATCTTGAGGAAGCAAAATGATGCGAAGAAGAGGGTGATCTGGGGCATCGAGGTCGCCGAGGAGCTGCACTGGAAAGGCTGGGAGCTGGGGAAGGAGATCACAAGGACCCTGGTTCTGAAAAACCTCTCCTTGAAAACCCAGAAGATAAAGTACAGGTACCAGAATGAGGGACCAGGGACCTAGCACCTGAGCCCTCAAGCTCCCAAAGTGGGTTCTTCTTAAAAAGAGAAAGCAAAACAACCTTTAAAAGGTCACCAAGTCAGAAGAACATTCAAAACACATGCAGTGTGAAGAATCCTAGAAATAATGACTAACTGGAGCCCACATCGTGGGACCTTCCTACTTGCAGAGAACAGCTATCCTGCCTCCTGATCTAATGACTTTCTTGCTTTTCCCAAATGAATTTGCCACGTGTGTTGGCATCTTTAAACAATACAGTCCAGTTTACCTTATGAACTTTAAAGGAAAGAATAATGATTTGCTTTTTGTAATCTTTTCGTCTTAAATGCAATTCATCTCTCCAGTATTCCTGTTTTTCTAAAGAGCCTTTCAAAATGTTCTTCTGTCTATATGTAATTGCTTTTTGTGAATGGTTTGATGATATATTTCCTCAACTGACTGTGCAGTTTTCTCAGCACCATTACTGGCGCTGGTGCACTCCAGTTGATGGTTTCCCCTGTAACACTGACTGCCAAACTGTGTAGATCTCTAGCTGGATGTGATCTGTGCTCCTGATCTACCAATATAATCCTGGGGTTAATTAGTCACATTTGCAGTAAACTTGGTCATGTTAAGTCCTCCATCTTCTCAAGATTACCTCTTCTTATCCTTTTGAACTTTCATAAAAACTTAAAACCAGCCCAATACACATATAGCCAATTTTTGGTGTGTAACATTGGGATTTGTCTGAACACATGAGTGAACTTGAGAAATCACACATTACAGTACCAAGTCCTCCTACATCTGGTTCTCAAGTGCTGGCATTATAGGTATGTGTCACTGTGCCCGGCTATCTGTGATACGCTTTAAAGTTGTTTTCATCATTTGTTGGTTGATAGTTTTTTTGAAGGTTGTTGACTTTTTTGTTTGTTTTGAGATGGGATCTTATAATATAGGTCTGCCTGGCCAAGAGCTCACTTTATAGACCAGGCTGGCCTCGAACTTGTGGCAATCCTCTTGCCCCAGACTCCCAGGTAATGGAATTACAAATATGAACCACCATGACTGGTTAGGTTTTCTAATATTTTAAAAAGTTTTTTAAGACTTATTTTTATTTATCTGCATATGTGTGTACGCCTGCATGTGTATACATGCATATGTATATGGGTGACTTAAGGCCAGAAAGGGGGAGTTGGATCTCCTAGAGCTGAAGTTACAGGCAGGTATGAGCTACCATGTGGGTGCTGGGAACCAAACTTGGGTCCTCTGAAGGAACAGCAAGTGACCTCCACTAGTGAGTCATCTCTCCAGCCACTAACATTTTTTAATTGAGGTATCATTTGTTTTGTCTTCTCCCTATTTTGTTCATATGGTAGATTATATCAGCTGACTTTCTGCATTAAACTAACCGTGCAATCATGCATGTCTGGCTAATTCCATCATTGTTGTCTCCTCCTCTTCTTCTTCCTTTCTTCCTCTCTCCTCCTCCGCCTCCTAATATTTGTTTCTAAGTTTAATCTAGTTTTGTTCTGCCTCTGTTACGTTTCGGTAATAGCATGTGGTTGTTTCAAAGACAATGTTAGGGAGTGTTTGTGTGTTATCCTGAAGAGTGTAAAACCGGAATGCCTTTCCTCTACTGCTAGGCAGTCCTAGTTAGGACCCATTTGCTCTAGTGTGTTCTTTATGGGAACATTCTTGCCTACCTTTTCCATTTCTTCAATGGTTTTGGGTGGCGTGGCCATAAAGTTGATTGACTAATTCTCGGTTTGGTTTTGTACATTGCATTTCCTGTAAACGTATTTGTTCCACCCACACTTACCCAGCCATTGGTGCAGCCATTGTCAACATGATGTTCTTTTGAACACCCTCTAAGTCTGCTGCTCCTGTGCTCCCCTGCTGGGTCCCTCTTAAGTCAGGGCGATTTATATCCTAGCTCTCTCCATGATCGTCATCTTCAACAGAGACAAGCTCTTGCTATGAATGACTGTAGGAGGAGAGGGGGAGGGGCCGGGCGTGGTGGCACACGCTTGGAGGGTCAGGAGGAGTTCAAGGTTTCACACAGCAGGCCAGCCTGTGCTATATGAGATCCTGTCTGCAAGCAAACAAATGAACTGTGTATATGAATATGAGTACATGTGTATACGTACATGTGTGTATGGTGGGAAGGACATGAGGATAGTCTATTTGGTAGACTGCCTAGCATATACCAAGCCTGGATTTGTTTTCCAACGCTGTATAAACGGGACGTGGTGGAACACGCCTATAATCCTAGCACTAGGGAGGTAGATACAGATTAGAAGGCAGGGGTCACATTTGACTACATAACGAGTTCAAGGCCAGCCTGGGCTACGTGAGAACTTGTCTCAAAAAATAAAATTACAAGGAGGAGGAAGACATAGGTCCCCTTACAATCTGGCCCCTTAAGGAGTGACTTCAATATTCCAGCTTCCTCTGGTGGTTCTGAGCCCAGCTCAGACGTGCTCACCACCTGGCTCTTCTCTGCAGGCCTCCCAAGACCAAGTTCTTCTTCACTATCATTTCACAGCCCATCTTCCTGAGCCCAGGCATAATGCTCACCCTCCCCATTGTCTTCCGACCTCTAGAAGCGGTAAGATCTGCCGTGTATGCCATGCTATGCAGTGTGGGGGATGGGCAGGAGAGCCGAGACCTCAGAGTAGGAGGGATGTCTGAACAGCAGGGCCTTCCACACACACACCTATACATCCTGCATTTGGGAAGCAGGAGCAGGTGGTTCTCTCTGAGTTTAAGGCCATCCTGGTCTGCATAATTGCATCCTGGTTTGTGGTTGAAGCCAGTCAAGGCTGCAAAGTGAGAGCCTGTCTTAGAAAATAATCAACCAACCAAACAAAAATAAATAAAAATTTTAAAAAATCTACAGCCTAGGAAGACCCCAAAAGGGACTCAGACCTTGATCTTGTTCAATAAAGGGGTGTTTCCCATTGGGCATGGGGTCAGTAAGGCTGTAATTATCACCAGAAAGCTCTTGATTCCTTAGGCACTTGCTCCCTGCAAGGTTCCTCAGAAATTTTTTTGTAAACCTTTTTGTCTTTGAGGCACATTATATTGAATTATAGCCTCACTGTGTTGCCCCGGTTATCCTGGAACCTCTAGGCTCAAGGGATCCTCCTGCCTCACGTTCTTGAGCAGCTGCAATTACAGGGTATGCTGTTGCATCTGGCTCCTCAGAATCCTTGTTTCTCACAAAAGTGGGTTTTTTCCTCAGAGTCTGAGACAAATATAAGCATCCATGAAGTTCTGACATGGTGGGTTACAGCCCAGCCCTCCTGCCAGGGATTCATTTGAGGGGTGGCTTAGCAGGAATGTATGATCCCTGACTATTACCTGAACACTACTCCCTGGTAACTGCCTCTTCCTCTACCTCCTGTCCTGCAGAAGGAATACACAGACCAGTTGTGGTTTGAAAAGGAAGAGGGCATGTTCTGCGTGACCCTGAAGGCCACCTTGCCTTGCTACAAGCTAGTCTGTCCGTCATCTCTGCAACTGCCCATGTGTGCCATTGGGGACACAGTGGAGACTTGGTTCTGTCTGAACAATGTGGGGTGAGAAGGCCCTGAAGTAAAGATAGCAGCCCCCGGGGGAGACCTGTAGTGAGCAGGGGAGACAGGCTTCTGCCAGCAGAACCCCAAGACCTGACCTACCCCCTCACTCTTAGGGACCTGCCCACCTTCTTCACCTGGGAAGTCCCAGCCCCATTCCAGATACTTCCCACTACGGGGTTACTGGAGCCAGGCCTGGGTTGTAAGATCAAAGTGACCTTTGAGCCTCTCATAGCTGTCATCCATGAAGTCGAGGCATTGTGCTGGTATGGAAAGGGAAGCAAGCAGAAGAACAGCATCCACATACAGGCTGCAGGTGACCCTGCCTTCCCACCAGAGCCCTTCCTCAGCCCTCCCTGAGCTTAAGAGCTCAGCGTGCCCCACACGGCCCCACCTGCCTCTTGCCTTTCTACCTGCCCTAGGCTTTATCTTCTATTAAATCACAGACATCCCTCCGAGGGGGGGGGCACATGATACACGCCTTGTAGGGACTGTTCAGCTGGGGCTATAGAGGCCCTGATAGGTTCTCCCCAAGACACTCCCCCTTCTCTGCCCCAGCTAAATGTGCACAGCTGCTGGTGAGCATAAAGCACAAGCAGCTAGAGGACCAGGACCAGGAAGGCTTCCAGAAGGTGTTACACTTCGGCTATGTCTCCGTGGGCCACACTGCAGAGCGGCAAATCAGGCTGTATAACCCATCTGCGGTGGGTGTATGCACTGGGAAGGGATAGGCAGTTGGGCATGGGCAAGGCTCAGGGACCCCAAGCCTGGGTATACTTACAGATCCCCCTTCCTCCCCACCCTCAGACCCAAAGCTTCGCATGTTCCTGTCTTTTGACACAAACAGAACATGCATGTGTCAACAACTGTCTCTCCTCTCAGCGGAGGCTGGGTTCACATGTCCTGTAACCCACTGAACGTCCTGACCCCAAGCCTAAGGCTAGCTCTCGTGCTACCCTTGAGAGAAGTAAAAGATGCCCCCTCTCTGGGCAGCCTTGAGATGGGAGACAAGCGTGGCCCCTTTCCTCTAATGTTAACTGACACTTGCATAGGCCAGCCTAGATACCATGTGTCCCTGATCCCTCATGTGGCTTCTTCTGTATGATACACAGACCACCCAAATCTGTACTAGAACCTTTCCTTCCCCCAACCCCTGGCTCTACAGGTTAACGCCCCCTTCAAGATTGAAATGTCTGAAGACATGCTGACCAAAGACCAAAGCTTCTCATGTCCCATGAATCAAGGCATTGTGCCCCCAGGGGAGAAGAAATCCTTGTCACTGTTCTTTCACCCCAAGACCTTGGACAGCAGAGCCATTGACTACTTCTCCATTGTGCCTTCTGGCTGTGCCACCCAAACTCTGCTTCAGGTTGTTGGTTTCTGTAGAGGTAATGGCTGTCCCAGGATGTTGTGCTCCCCAGAACGTGAATATCCCACTAGGGAGTCATTCCCTTGAGCTCTTTGCTCCAGAAAGACCCCTTGCTTCCTGGTCTCTGGGCCTGGGTGTCTGCTGTCCCCTGGTGGCCATTGTAGGGAAGCATTGTGGATCCCTGGTGATCCCATCTTTTCATACAGTCATGATGGAACTGAGAATTTTGCAGGGGTCCTGGGCCTTATCCAGCCTGGCCATCTGGCTCTAGGGAGCACTCCATCCAAGCAACGGGACTTCATATGAGATGTCTTTTGAGGCCGGCACCACAGCCCACCCAAAGGGCAAGGACCTCTCACAAGGACCCATTTCCTCTGCCTAGGTCCTGATGTAGCACTGCAGCATCGCTGTATTGACTTCAACTGGGTCAAGCTCGGGGAACGCTCAGAACAGACTCTGTGGATTGAGAACCAGTCGGACTGCCCGGCTCACTTCCAGTTTGACATTGACTGCCAGGAAAGTGTCTTCAGCATTAAGCCTGCCTTTGGAACACTAGCAGGCAAGACCCGTATGACCCTGCGCTGTGCTTACCAGCCCACTCACCCTATCATCTGTTTCCGGAGGGTGGCCTGTCTCATCCACCACCAGGTGAGTGATGGAAAAGGGACCAAGATGTGGGGAGGAGGCCCTGAGACTCAGAGATGAAGGCAAGGCGTGGTGGGCACTCTCCTCTTTGCAGAACATCTAAGGGATCTGACCGGGTCATCTCCCCCTTTAGAACCTCTGCCATGGCTTTAGGGGCAGAGCATGGCCAGGGTGCATCAAAGCTCGCTGGTCCAGGTGGGTTGCCAAGTTCTCCTCGAGTGCCCTCAGGCCATAGGCTCTGCTGCTTCTGATGTCACTGTTGCCAGTCAGCGAGTTGGGAAGGGGAAGCTTTAGACATCATCTCACTCAGGCATGTGCAGGAGGGGAGAACCCATACCCAGCCCCCGTGGGCATGTGATATGCAGTACCTGGACACGGTAACAAAATCGAGGCTGGAATGTAGCCTAGGATCCCCCCCTCAACTGGGCTCTGAGCTTAAAACCCCTTTACCTGGGGAAAAGGTTCTTTGCCCGGTTCTCACAAGTGTAGCCTGAGCTCTAGGAGACCTTGGAGTGAAGAAACAGAACACATGAGGTTTTCTGCCATTCCACCGTGGTTGGGGCTAAATGCTGGATCTGAGAGGCTCCTGGTCGCTGGTCAGCAGGAGAATGCCCAGGAATCATGGGTAGTAGGAGAAGGGCAGGCAATAGCTGAGCATCCTTTCTCATGGTCTAGGCTTTCTTGACTTGCCCTGGGATACCACTGTCTCCTCAACTAGCAGGCAGCTCTCAGGATGTTGTCCTGACCACCACCCTTCAGCCTCTACTCCCTGACTATCCTCTGTCCATCCCCCACTTCCCCTTGCCTCACCACCTACCCTGGGTTCTGTCTTGCATGGACAAATGTTACAGGACCCACTGTTTCTGGACCTGATTGGGACCTGCCATTCAGACAGCACCAAGCCAGCCATCCTGAGGCCTCAGCACCTCATCTGGTACCGAACACACCTGGCTCGGGGCCTGACCCTCTACCCTCCTGACATCCTGGCTGCCATGCTAAAGGAGAAAAGGCTGGACCGGGATGAGAATGGGGCCCTCATGTTGCCCGTTGAGGTATGTGAGGTGCCAGACATTCCAGCCCCACACAGAGGCAGGCTGCTCTCTCCAGGATCCTGGTCCCTCCCTAGCAAGTAGGCCTGTGCCCTACACTACTGTAGCTGGGGTTGACCTGCATGGAGCACTTAAAGTCTTTTCTGGAAAGGAGGGAGCTGAAGAAAGTCAACAGCAAGAAGAATGACATTTGAACCCTGTCCCAGTCTCTCCCTATGCAGGATCTGGAGGACGTGTCAGACCAAAAGTACCCCAATATCCCCCCCATGACGGAGTACTTTTTTGATGGCACCAGGGACCTGGCCATCTTTCCCCCGGCTGTCTGTCTAGAGCCTATTGATGTGGACTTTGGTGCCTGTCCTGGGCCTGAGGCCCCCAACCCTGTTCCTTTGTGCCTGAGGAACTATACCAAAGGCAAGATCACCATGGTCTGGACTCGCAGATCTGACTGCCCTTTCTGGGTGACACCAGTCACTAGTGATGTGCCCCCACTCAAGTCCATAGCTCTGCGCCTGCACTTCCAGCCATCCTCCCCCAACTGCCTGTACGCTGTGGAGCTAGAAGCCTTCGTCGTTTATAAGGTGTGTGCATACAGACCAAAACAACTGTGGAAGCTAAGTCTGTCCCTGGAGCCTGAAGGGCAGAGTCTGGTCACAAGGGTGATCAATGACTACAGGGCCCATCTTCTCCACGCGGCTTCTATTTTTCCTTGGCTGGACAGTGCCCTCTTCTGGTTTTATCCTCCCAGGCTCGTGGTCTAACTTGGCCCTTCTGAGTCCCACTTCTGTGTGGTCTCCCTCCTCCCTTTCCCCCAGGGAAGAACTCAGCCGGGATCAAGCACTTTGGAAAAACTTAGTGCCTAGGGAGGAGTTCTCTGGGGGTGTCAGGTAGGGGTCCCTGGCTACTAGTCCTTTAAGAAAGTACCCAAAGCAAAACCATTGTTTTTATTTTGTAGTTTGTGGGTTTTTTGTCTTCTCTATTTTGTTTTGTTTTGTTTTGTTTTGTTTGTTTGGTTGGTTTTGTTTTTCAAGATGGGGGTTTCTTTCCCTCTACAGTCAGGGTTGACCTCAACTCCTTGCGATCTCTCTGCTTCAGCCTCCCAGTTCTCAGATTACAGATGCAAACTCACAACTTGCTCAAAGCATGGTTGTGGGTTTTTTGTTTTTGTTTTGTTTTTGTAGAGAAGATCTTGTCTAGTGTAGGCTATTCTTGAATTTGATGCATAGCCGAGGACAACCTTGAATTCCTGGTCTTTATGCCTTTGTTTCCTGAGTACTGGAACTGAAGAGATGAACTGCCCCACTCACTTAATTTGGTGCTGGGTCCAAACCCAGGGCTTGATGTGCGTGCCAGGACTCTACCAACTTAGTTATGCCCTCGGTGTTCCCCCCTCTCTCTTCTTCCCTCCATCCCTCCCTCTAGTAGAATCTTTGATTGTTGCATTCTCATATATTAGCAGGGCTACGGGAGACAGGTAGGAATATGATGCTAACTTCTGCTGGCCAGTTCTGAGCACACCAGATTATAGGCTCTAGGCCTGTGCTGATCCGTAAGGCAGGCAGGCATCAGCCAGTCATGTGACCAGTGAACACCTGAAATAAAGTGATCCCAGTAGAGAAGATGTATTGTGAGTATAAAATATACCCAGCTTTCAAAGGCTGAATATGAAAATAGTGTAAAATATCTCATTAATAGCCTTTATAATGATTGTGTGCTGAAGTGACTGGAGTTTGGAATATTGAGTTAAATAAAATATATTATTGAAATTTCATTTTTTTAAAAGAATGTGGCCACTGAAACACTTAAAATTGCATTTTCAGCCAGAATCTGTGGCTCATGTTATATTTCCATTGGCCAGCACTGTCCTGGGCTCATTCCTATAGAACAAACCTGCTTTAGCTTCCTGCCCCACTCTCCTCCCTACAGAGGCTCCAGCGGGAGGGATTATGCATCGCTGTCCTAGGCAGTCTCCCTCAAACCTTCCTTTCCTTTGCCCAATATAGGATGCCTACAGCACAGGGCTAGGGAGGGGCAAGGTGACTGCCTTCTAGGGTCAGACCCTGGACTCTGAGTTTCCTCATGGGCTGGCCTCTGCAGGTCCTTCAGTGCTACAGCAATATTGAAGAGGACTGCACAGTGGTCCCATCCTGGTGTCTGAAGGTTCGGACTCGAGGCCACAGCTATTACCCTGCCTTAGAGCACCACATCCCCCAATATTCCCTGGATGCACCCAAGGTGAGCATGGCCCCAACAATAGCCAGGGCGAGATGAGGGAAGGACCTCAGCCCACACTTCCCTGTTTCTCTTTCTAATGGCCTCAGTAAGACACCCCCATGTCCTTCCTGACCATCCTAGGGATCTAGGCTAGTGAATAGCTTGTTTTTGGATCATGTGTGTCCCAGCACAAGAACAGCCTGGAGACTGGGCCCCAGCCCTTCCCCTCTCCACCTGGGACCTATACATTCTCCACCTCCTTCATTTGTCTTGCTCATTGAGCACCTGCTGCATCCCAAGCCCTGGGCTTGATCCTGGGGATGAACTAGCCCAAAGCATGAGCCCTGTCACCCTTCTGAGGGTCGGAACTCCCAGACTTCTTCCCTAGGTCCTTGGAGGTCTTGTCTGCCCTGGGAGTTAGGATGACACAGGGCTAAAGAGTGCACGGCTTTTCTTTCCCAGATTCTGCCTCTCTGGTCAATTTTTCACATTTTTGTTATTGGGGAGGTATGGCTTTGAGACACTCCCATCTTCTCTACCAGCTGTTCTTCCGCTCTCTCATCCCAAGTCTACACTGCCTTGACAGCCATCCCAAGGTCAGCCCTTCCTAAATGCTCTGAGTGTCTGCACGGATGCCCTTGGCCCCTTGGCAGCTCCCCTTCGTGTAACCTGGCGCCTTTCCACAGTCTAGTGGCAGCCTAGCCTGTGTTGCTTCTGCACTGACTCACATAAAGTCGTTGGTACAACTGGTTGGGCATTTGGACCAGGGGTTATAGGCCTTGCATTGTGTAGCCCGTTTAGTTTTTAACCTAGTTCTGGCCATATCCAAAATGGCCAAGAAGTGTTTAGGAGCTGGGGCTATTGGGGCTGGCCCCCCTCTGACATCTGAGGGACAATCATCTAGAAAGATCGAATGATCCCAGACTTCTGAACCAGGATGGCTGATTCTCTAAAGAGTAACTGGATGACACTGCTAAAAATTAATTTCACCTCTAACCTCAAGGACAGACCTTCAGAGGCCTGACTTTTCCTGGGTCCTAGGACCACCACATCCCTATGTCTGAAGGTCTTTGGGGGACAGAAGTATTCTTTGGTGGTAGGCTATGGTCTCCCTTAATTTCCAGGAATTCTTTGCTGACTGGGCTATATGCAGAGATCTTGGCTCTCCGTGAAGACAGTATCAGCCAAGCCTGAGTGGCCCCAAACGTGTATCTAGGGATGGAGATCTGAGAAAGGATCCCTTTCCCTCTTATTTTCCCCAACTCCCAGACGTTCCCAGCAGTGTCTTCTGGAAAACCCTCCTACAGAAGTCTGCTTTTGATCAACAAAGGCTCCATGCTGTTGACCTTCAGTCTGGCCCCCAATAGCAGCCCGGACATCACCCTGAGGCCCTCCTCTGGTCTCATCGCTCCTGGAGCCCACCAGGTCTTCCTTATCAGCACCTACCCCAAGGGCACCTCGTGGAAGCATCACATTTTCTACTTGAAATTCAACTTTTATCCCCAGTATCTCAAGGTAGGAGGCAGGGATAGAGGAACTGGGTCTTCAGGCCACGATCTGGCACTTGTTTTTTCAAAACCGCAATTTTTAGGGTCCCTGCCAACATGGATGGTGGGATAGCAGTGGGGAACACTCCTCTAATAAGGAGGAATGGGAGAGAGAGAGAGAGCTCTGGGCTCCATCCCTGACCACTCAGCTGCTTCTCAGTTGGGTTGTCTGCTCCATGGAGTTTGGGGCTAGGAAAAAAAGCTGCAAAGACCCCAGACTCATACCTGAAGGTAGTAGAGAGGTGTTTGCAACCGGCCCAAGGGCAAGAATGGATAGTTAGACCCATATCTGACCCTATGAAATACACTGTTGCTCTCTTCAGACACCAGAAGAGGGCATCAGATCCCATTACAGATGGCTGTGAGCTACCATGTGGTTGCTGGGCATTGAACTAGTGTTTTTAAGACAACATATCTACCAGGCAGTGGTGGCACACTCAGAAGACAGGCAGGTGATCTCTGTGAGTTCGAGGCCAGCCTGGTCTATGAAGTGAGTTCCAGGACAACCAGAGCTATACAGGGAAACTCTTGTCTTGAAGAAACAAAACAAAACAAAACAAAACAAAACAAAACAAAAAAGACAATATATCACTATATAGCCCAGGCTTCTCTTGGACTGAAGGCAATCCTCCTGCCTCACCTACTCTAGTTTCCACCACACTCTGGGTTCTTTTTAATCTGCTTTTGAGAGAAGCTGCTATGTCCAGGCTGGAAGACAGCATCGGCTGTCTCCTCTCAGTGTGAAAATCTTACAGATGCTTCCTAAAAACGGAGGGAGAGCCAAGAGGTCATGGCATTGTCTTTCCTTCCTCCCTCCCTCCCTCCCTCCCTCCCTCCCTCCCTCCCTTCCTTCCTTCCTTCCTTCCTTCCTTCCTTCCTTCCTTCCTCTGGCTCAGGAAGTAAGCATGCAGAGCAGAGAGGAGCCACTGGAGCTGAAGCTGGATACCTGCAAAAGCATCTTCTTCAAGCCTACCTGGGTGGGCTGTTCCTCCACCAGTAACCTTACCTTTCACAACCCCTCACGGCTGCCCCTGCAGTTCGAGTGGAGAGTTTCCCAGCAGCACCAAAAGATGCTGGCTGTCCAGCCCTCCAGGGGTATCATCCAACCTAATGAGAACCTCGTGAGTGCCTGGGCCCATTGCTAAGGGTAGATAAGAGGGTACCTGTCACCTTTACCTTTACCTGTCTTACCAGTCCTGTGGCCTATAATCTACACCTGCCTAAGCAATCTGTAGTCACCTCCCCTAGCCTGTGAGTGGGTTTTAGTAACACCTTCCTCACATGCATCTTACAGGAAACTGAGACTTAGGGAGAAGAGTATTTAAAAGATCAAGATTAGGGGTGCAGGGTTGGGACTGAATGCAACATTAGTGATGCCAGGGTCAGGGCATGTCATCACTCACGATACCCAAGCAACAAGATTCCTGGCAGTTGTTTGAGTCAGCTGGGTATGGGTCAAATGGGTGACTCTCTCAGGAAGGGGCAAGAAAGGAGGCACCCAGAGGTTCCAGGTCAATGCAAAGGGGCGGCCCAAACTGTCACTAAAATAACAGACTTTATCCCTATTCTGAGGTATGTCAGACTCAGCAATAACTACCAATACATGGTACCCATAAATACTCAGGGATGGAAAATAGGAGACTAGGAGACACAGATGTAGAAACCCACTTGAGTTCTGGACCCAGCCTCTGGACACCAGGTTTCTGACACTGGTCCAGATAGTCCACTTCTTTGAGGCTCCAGTTTCCATCAAAACGAATCTGGAAAATACAACCATGTCCCTGTCATGGAGATGTAGGATGGAGGGTCTTCTGGAGATGAGATTGTATGTGTGCACAGTGGCATAAACAGTGGCATAAACAGGCAGATGCAAACGTGGTGTAAGCGTTTGTATTGGGACCTCCCCCAGCCAGGAGGGGGTGTCCTGGACACATGCATGTGAGAATGAACCGTCTCTGTGACCCCAGACACTGACCTGGATCTTCAGCCCTTTGGAGGAGATCAAGTACTTGTTCCGAGTTGGGATATGGGTCTGGGAAGCCAGACACTCACAAAACACCAAGCCCCAAGCCACCGTGCACTACAGGATTCGGCTGGTGGGCATGGGTGTTACTGGATGCCTCTCTGTGAGTAGAAGCCCTGTTGGGGGAGAAGTCAGGACCCAGGTGGGAGGGAAATTCACAGTTGTCCAGCCTTAAGAAGGCAGGTGACAAGGTAGAGGACAAGATACAGATCCTTGCACACAGCCTCAGATCTGCTTTTCCTTGGGGGATGGTCTGAAGACTAGGGGTTGGGGGCACCCCCAGAAGCTAGCTGGCTGTGATCTCAGGCAAAGCCAAAGGAGCTGGACTTTGGGAACGTACTGGTGAACAGCCAGGAGGTCAAGTCTTTGGTGCTCCTGAATGATGGCAACTGCACCCTCTATTACCGCCTGGTCGTGGAGCAGCACAGGCCCAAGGGCCTCAACAATGACCCCTGTGGTACTGAGGCCTGGGCTGGGTCTGGGGCCAGGGAGGGGTGTGTACATGTGTCTGTATGTCTGTGTGTGCTTAGGACAGATGGCTCATACATGGTATGCGTTAGACAAGACAGCTGAAAACCTAGCATTTCCACTTTTTAACTGTGGCAAATGCTGGTGACCTCAAGATGCATGGGTCTTTCTGTCCCGGCCTCCTCTGCCATCAGGGAGTGCTGTGGTGACCCAGGGGAGGGTTTACCTGAGGAGGAACATGAATGGCCAGGACACTTCTGTCCGGATACCACTGATGACCCCTGAATCACCATCTCTCCCTCACCAGCTCTAGAATTCGACCACTCAGAAGGAACCATGCCACCTCATTCCCAGGATACCATCTATCTGACCGCCCATCCAAAAATCCGTTCCAACTATTCCTGGACCATTCACTACTGTCTCCTGTCCCAAAGAGGTACCTGGGCACTTGGTAGAGATTCAGTGCCAGGAAGAGGAGAAGGGAAGAGGAGAATTGTAAGATACAGAGTTAGAGGCATGCTAACTTCTAGACAAGCTGGCCCAGCAAGTGAGAGCAAGGTGGACTGTGCCTTCAGGATCTGATGGGTGTAACCATGCCTGTCCACATGATGTCTACATGTGTCCCTGAGCTGTGGAGACATGAGAGTTAGCGAATGTGCTGCCTCCTGTCAGAATTGGGCATTGAATCTGGACTCTCCCGCACTTACTGGCAGTGTGGTACTAGCTAGTTGTTTCACCTAGATATACCTCAGCTTCTCCATCAATAAAAGGGAGATGTTTACAGACTATAGGACACACACATACACACACACCCCGAATAGCATGTGCCACCATATTGATGGACATTGAAAGCAAGACTCAGGGCTGGAGAGATGGCTCAGTGGTTAAGAGCACCGACTGCTCTTCCAGAGGTCGTGAGTTCAATTCCCAGCAACCACATGGTTAGCTCACAACCATCTGTAATGGGTTCCGATGCCTTCTTCTGGTGTGTGTCTGAAGACAGCTATAGTGTACTTGTATACATAAAAAATAAAAAAAAAGAAAGAAATGAATCCCAGCACTTGGGAGGCAGAGGCAGGTGGATTTCTGAGTTTGAGGCCAGCCTGGTCTACAGAGTGAGTTCCAGGACAGCCAGGGCTACACAGAGAAACCCTGTCTCGAAAAAAAAACCAGAAGAAAAAAAGACGCTAAGTGAAAGAAGCCAGTCAGAAAAAGCTAAGCAACCGAGCGTCTGAAACATTCAGAAAAGATAAAATACACAGGTGGAGAGTAGATTAGTGATTGCTGGGAGTGGGGGATCGGTAGATGTGGGGAGTGTTAACTAGTTGGTATTGAGGTTTTTGGGGGGGACAATGGAAACTTTCTAAAATTAGTGGTGGTAGTTGCATGTGTCTGTGACTATATAAGGCCTATGGAACTGTATGTGTTGAAGAGTAGTTTTTACAGTCTATGAATTATGTTGTATTGCAACGAGTTTAAAAACAGTGGTGTAAGTGAAATGCCAGGATCTGTGTTCAAACAGAACAGTGCCCAGCACATAGAAAGCCTTAGCCAGGAGCTGGCTGCCATTGAAAATATGTTCACAATTGAAGCTCAGCCACCGTTTCTGAGCAGGGTTCTGCGCCTAACCCCAAGGGAGCTGAGCCCTCTGCTCTCCTGGACAGTCATTTCCCCAGGTGGCATGGATGGCAAAACACAGGAGCTGTGCCATGTCTCCCTGGCAGCTGTGTATCCTTTACTCTCCATTCTGGATATCTGCTCCATGGGCAGTGCTGAGGGCATCACTCGCAAGCACCTGTGGCACCTCTTCTCCCTCGACACGCTCAATAGTTACTTGGCACGTGACCCAACCATTAAGGAGCTGACCTACAAGGTGCCCACCCGGCACAGGTAAGCTCAGCTTGGGGGCAGGGCAAGAAACACTGGATCCTCACAAACCATCTACCAATACCCCAACACCAGGCCTTTCCCAAGAAGCTGAGTCTGAGGGGTGGCCCCAAATTCTTAGAGGAAGACAAGGATTGACTTCAGGGCTGGGAAGTTATCTCACTCACTTTGAGTTCCAAATTTTTGACTTTGTACCTGGGGATGGATGGGCACCCAAGGTTAGAATCCCAAGTTGTCTCTAGTTCCTGCCCTGAGCAGTTTCTCCCCTTCACACAGCATGAGCCGTACACCCCCCATCTTCACGCCTCTGAAGCTGGACTTCAATTTTGGAGCCGCACCACACAATGCCCCACCCTCAGTGGTACTCCTCGTACTGAAGAACAATGGGCTGGTGCCCTTGGACTGGTACGGCTACGCAGAAAGGGCGCTGCTACGGGGGTCTGGGACAGAGCCCTGAAGGCCAGACACAGGAAATATTCATTTCCTGGGTCTTCTTGGGAGACCCACATGTGGTCTGTAGGTGGGTCTCCCACCGACAGGGTAAGAAGAAGGCTGGGAGGAGACTGTGGTTGCCCATAGCAGTGAGGAAATGTTATTGGCCGCAGCTAGGCTCTGGGCGGTGTGCAATTCCTGGAAACTAGTCACAGCTATATCAGTAACTGAGTGAATGCTACAGACCCAGGCGCCATGTTTTTCCAGCCTTCAATTCTTGATCTTTACAGTGTCCCTGTGAGAAAAACTTCTCCTGTTAAAAAGACAGGGCCTGGGGGTCAATGGACTAAGAATTCAGGCAAAAGCCACATAGCTCACGTAGCTATCAGATACAGAGCTAGGTTCAAATCCAGGTGTATCAGCTCCAGAAAGCCTGCCTACACTAGTCAGTCAGCAAGAAGGCTTTAAGTTGCTTCTGTACATCAGGACTGTCCAGGCACCACACCACACTACCTGACAGATTGCGGGGGCTAGGGTCAAATGGAGGCAAGTGTAGGTTATCATGGAGGACAGACGTCTGCTGCCTCAGAGGATCCTACCACTGGAGGGCATACTTGAGCAAAGCTGCTGCACCGCTGGCCACAAAACAGTCACCTCACAGGTCACAGGAAGCTGGGCTTAAGGACCTGAACCTGTCAAGCCTGTCCATTGTCCTGTTGTCCTGCCCTCTCATCGGGGCCCAGAACGCATGTCCAGCACGCTGCCCGTTTCCGAGCCAGGCTTGTTCGAGTTCCCGGTGCGAACATGGGTAGCTTTCTTAGTAAATGTCTGTTTACATGGACTTTCGGTGCTGGTTGACTAATGAGTATAGAAGAAAGCCGAGAGCAAGTCAAGGTCCACACTGACTGGTGGGTGCTGGGAAGGGAGAGGGAGAGAGAAAACACAAACAGGAGCATCTGTGCGAACATGGGTAGCTTTCTTAGTAAATGTCTGTTTACATGGACTTTCGGTGCTGGTTGACTAATGAGTATAGAAGAAAGCCGAGAGCAAGTCAAGGTCCACACTGACTGGTGGGTGCTGGGAAGGGAGAGGGAGAGAGAAGACACAAACAGGAGCATCTGTGGTGGGAAACTGCTGGCCTGGGTGGAGGACATCTTGGGAGTGTAGGGTGAAGAAAGGGCTCTACACTGACAGGTACACAAGGTTACCCCCAAACTCTAACATTTCTCTGCTGAGCTCATAAAGAGTAGATGGAACCAGGATGTGTGGTGTAAGGAGAGTTCGGAGCTGGTCTTGAGATGGCAGTAAGCAGGATGAAGGGTGATCCCGAGTCTGGGAAGTAGATCAGAGAGCCATGAAGCTGCCTTCTCCCCTCAACCATTCTCCTCATGACACCTCTGCTCTGTTTGACTCTAGGATATGATTTCATAGCACCTTGCATTCAAGTGTACAGCCTCAAAGACAGCAAATATGCTGCTTAATACCATTTGTCCACTAGTGTGCTTTTATTTCATTGGCTACATTTGTCCCAGGCTCTCCCTAAAAGCAAGCAGCAGGTTGGCCCTCAGAGTAGAAATGTGAACCATGCCAGTCCCTGCCCTCCAGGGCAACAGGAACCCAGAGTAGTAGGACTGGGTAGTGTACTGGGAAGGAGGAAGGTGTGACACTCACAGCGTCTGTCCGTCGTTGACCACTTTGGGCAGGATAGTGGTGAGATCAAAAAGACCTTCTGGAGGGCTAGGTGTGTGGTGTTTCAATACTAGAATGCTTGCCTGGCATATACAGAACCTTGGGTTCAAGCCCTAGCATAGTTAGAAGGAAAAGGAGGAGGAAGAAGAGGAGGAGGAAGAGGAAGAAGAGGAGGAGGAAAAGGAGGAGAAGGAAGAGGAAGAGGAGGAGGAAGAAGAAGAGGAAGAAGAGGAAGAGGAAGAAGAGGAGGAGGAAGAAGAGGAAGAGGAAGAAGAGGAGGAAGAGGAAGAAGAGGAGGAGGAAGAGGAAGAAACAGAGGAAGAAGAGGAGGAAGAGAAAGAGGAGGAGGAAGAAGAGGAGGAGGAAGAAGAGGAGGAGGAAGAGGAAGAAACAGAGGAAGAAGAGGAGGAAGAGAAAGAGGAGGAGGAAGAAGAGGAGGAGGAAGAGGAAAATTTTTTTGAAGAGAGCAAGAAAAGGGGGTCCTCAAATACATCTGGAGGTATACAGCAAGGGCAGGACATGAAAGGCCTGGAATCTCCCTCCAGAGAGTTTGAACTTGTTAAGGGACTAATGACATGTGAGCTACAGAGGGGAACAAAGGCCTGGTTAACATTCCATGACCTGTCACTGTGATCTTCAGGGGATGATGGGTCAGGAAGGTATTATTGCCCTTCAGATTATGGGCAAAAGATGCACATTAGAACCAGTCATGGGACAGGCAATAGAGTCATTTCACCAGGAGACCAGTTGAGTAACTGTGTGTAAAGGAGATGCAGAAGCTTCCCAGAGGATTCTAAAACAGCAAGAGCTTCCACTCTGCCACTGGCCAGCATCCCCCACATAACGTGAGAGACACGGTGCTCAGCGGCAGCAGGCCACTCCATGCAGCTGATGGAGGAAGAGCCAGAACCCCCAGCCTCAGGCTCATATCTACTGCTGGGGTGGCCGGAGCTTGGGAGTGTGCCCCACTCTCAGAATTTGCACCACACAGAGACAGCTGGGTGCTTTGCAGAGTGATCCCCTCTAGAATGTGCGCCAGGAAGGAAGAACATACATAGTATACAGTAATACAGATCTAATATGTTCTTTTTATCAGTTGCATGATATTCTATAATAAGAAGGGATTTAAGTTATTAGGCCACTCCTTTATTGGAAGATTTTGTTCCCAATAAAAGGAATGAAAAATGTTTTTGTTTTTTGCCACCTCAAAGAAAGTTTTGTATATGGATGTATGTATAGATAAGAAGAGTGTGCAAGACTGAGGAGAAGGTTCCGTGAGTGCAGTAGTTTGTGTGAAAATGGCCCCATAGGTTTGTAGAGCTAGGCACCATTGGGAGGCGTGGCCTTATTGGAGTAGGTGTGGCCTTGTTGGAGGAAGTGAGTCACTGTGGAGGTGGGCTTTGAAGTCTCATATGCTCAAGCTAGGCCTAGTGGGGCAGTCTCCTGCTGCTGCCTGCAGATCTAGATATAGGACTCTCAGCTCCTTCTCCAGCATGCCACCATGTTTCTTACCATGATGATAGTGAACTGAACCTCTGAAACTGTAGGCCAGCCCCAATTATAGGTTTTCCTTTATAAGAGTTACCATGGTCACCGTGCCTCTTCACAGGAATAGAAACCCTAAGGCTTATTTCACAAGCATGAGATCCTGAGTCTGGAGTCCCAGACCCTGTGTAAGGTCAGCCAGAGTAGCACATGTCTGCAATTCCAGCGTTGCTGTGGCAAGGTGGGAAGTGGAGACAGGACAGTCATTCCAGGCAACTTGTGGGCCAGCTAGTCTGACATCCACAGCGGTGAACAAATTCCATCTCAAACAAGATGGAAGGCAAGGGCCGATGCCCAGAGCTGCCCTCTGACCACATGCATGCTGTAGCACGCCTGCAGCCACACTCACACGTGTGTGTACACATGCATTGCAAACATGTGCGTGTACACATATACATCGCAAACACACACACACAAAGATTTTTTAGATGTTTAGTATGTGTCGGTATATTTTCATGCCTGCATTTTAATCATGCAGGCAGATTCCTGAAAGTAGGACTTCTGGGCCAAAGGACATGTATGTGTTTTATCTTAGCAGGTGTGGCCAAAACCTTTCCAAAAGCCGGCAGGACCTCCTCCTCCCTCTGTGTGAGGATGTCTGCTCTTTCTGAACTTCAGCATCGCTGTATGCATCTATTTTTCAAATTTCCCATGTGAGAGGATCGAAGATCCTGTGGTTTGGGGCGCTGTACCCTGATTCCCGTGAGGCTTGCTGGCCCTTTTGCCTTCCATTTCTGAGTGCCCTGTCTTCAATCCCTACCCTGTCTGCTGCTGGGGCCGATCCCCTTCCATCTCTCTCAGAGGATATTGTATTAAGTGGTGGACCTGGGACCCTTTCTCGCTTTTTTTAGTTTTTGCCAGCTAGTTGAGGGACAATATCTACTTTTCTACAATGTGAGGCCTTATGAGGGTGCTCCTCACACTCCTGCTTGCTTCAAGGTCACCAGCCCTCCGGGAACCTGTTCCCCACCCTGTGCCCGGGCTTCAATACCCTCCTTCTCAGGGGCCCCTGCGTAAAGCTGCCAGTCAGCATTCCCAGGATTTGCAAATGGCCCATTCCTGAGACCTTATAAAGGAAAGATGAGTGGGCAGCCCTAAGTGACTCGCACATACAAGTGACACCCTTGGCTCCTGGTGCCTAAAATGAGAGCCCCAGTCTTCTGTTTTCTTTATTCTTTCTGGGTCTTCTTGTGTCTTTAGTTAGTTTTTGTTTGTTTCTTTAAAGACAGTGTCTTAGTCATTTTTCTATTGCTGTGGTGAAACACCAAGTCCAAAACAGCTATTATAAAAAGAAGCATGTAACTGGACACTTGCTTACAGTTTTAGAGGGTTAGTCCATGATCGTGGTGGTGGGGAGCAGATGGGCATACTGCTGGAGTAGCTAAGAGCTCACATCCTGATCTGCTGGCAGCAGGCAGGGAAGGAGTGAGACTGAGCCTGGCATGGGCTTTTGAAACCTTAACCCCCCCCCCAGTGACACACCTCCTCCAACATGGCCACACCCCCTCTAACATGGCCACACCTCCTCCAACATGGCCACACCCCCTCTAACATGGCCATTCCTCTTAATCCTTCCCAAACCTTTCCACTAACTCAGGATCAAGCATTCAAACATATGAGGGGCCATTCTCAATCAGACCACCACACAGGGTCTTACTGTTTAGCCCTGGCTAGTATGGAACTCACTATGCAGCCCAAGTTGACCTTCATTTTCAGCTGTTCTCCTGCCTAGCCACCTAGTACTACTATTACAGGTATGAGCCACCATGCTGGCTATTCCTAGGTTTGGGGACATTTATGAAAGGAGAAGGTCCCTAGCTACAATTGCTCACCAGAACATGGGTCAGTTTATAAAATGGGGGTACAAAGAACAGGAGGTGTAGTGAAGGTCCCTCTGTCTGCCTGTCTTTCCAACTGACCTATCCTTTGCTTGGCTTCACTTCTCTTGTTTGCCTTTTCCAGGTCTTTCCTCTTTCCAAGTGACCAGCAGCTGGACCTGGATCTGTGGGTAGAGCAAGCAGACCTCAACAGCACTGAGCTCCACCAAATGCGCGTAGAGGATAATTGCCTCTTCTCCATCAACCCCAAGACTGGGAGCCTGAACCCTGGGCAGGAGCAGATGGTGGAGTTCAAATACAGGTGCTCCTGCGCCCCCTACCATACCCTTCCTTCCAAGAGGTCCCTAGCCCTGGCTTTTCTCTGTATGACTCTGGGGTACCCTAGACAATCCCCCCCCCGGGGAGTCATCTCCTGTAAGGAAGGTCCATGTCATTTCTGCCTCATCCCAACTCAGAGGTGGTTGTCCAGCTCAGAGCCACACTTGTTTTCCCATTCAAAGAAGATTCCTTAAGAGCACTGCTGCTCTTCCTGAGGTCCAGAGTTCAATTCCCAGCAACCACACGGTGGCTCACAACCATCTATAATGGGATCCGATGCCTTCTTCTGGTGTAGTGTAGTCATATACATAAGAAAAAGAAAGAAAGAAAAAGAAAGAAAGAAAGAAAGAGAGAGAGAGAGAGAGAGAGAAAGAGAGAGAGAAAGAGAGAGAGAAAGAGAGAAAGAAAACAAGATTTCCTCCTAAAAATAAAAAAAGAAAAAACAGAAATATTGTTATTAAAAAAAAAAAATTCCAGAACTCACTGTCTAACTTGTCTCCTCCCTCAAAGACACCTGTTTATCGGCACCGATCGCCTCTCTGTGCTCTTCAAGGTGTCCCATGGACGGGAGATCCTGGTGAGACCTCACACCCTAGTCTCCTGCAGGGGACTATCTACAGGAGCTTTTGCACATCCAAGAGAGAAGCTTGGAGTGGTGGCTCCTGGGACCCTGGGGGCCCGTATCTCCTTTGGGTGTGCCTGTTCTCACAGGGCAGCATGCCACCCATGGGCTCTTTATCTACAGCTGCACTTCATCGGCGTGACAGTTAGGCTGGAGCAGAAGTACGTGCACTTCACCTCTACCATCCACCGGTTCATTCCTGTCCCCATCGGCGACACATTGCCCCCACGCCAGGTCAGTGATCTGTGTGAGCCTGTCACCGACAGGCCTAAGTATTGACCTCTGTGTGTCTGTGTCAGCCCTTACAGGATGGCAGACACTGCCCCACATGGGACAACTGGGGAGATGTAAGGACAAAATCTCCTGGCACTGAAGCCCTTTTGCCAGGCTCCGTTGCCGTGCACATTAGCACGTTAGTTCTTCCAACTTCTCGATCACTGACCACACTAATAAGATATTTTATAGCATTTGTACTTCACTCCAGCGTTTGCATATACACTCAACTGGAATTACTGTGAATCCGTACGTAGGCTCTTACATACAAAGTACACAGTATCTCTTTTATTTTATCCTGTCCTATGTTCTACATGTTAGCTATGACTCACTCGGTTCATCTAGACTTGTTTGCTAAAAGGTCTCAGCCAGTTTGGAAACCATTGCTCTCAGAGAAGTTCATCTTTTCAGGGAGCAGAGGGTAGGGGTGGGAATCTTAAGAAGCTGCACACTTTTCTTTCTTTTGTGTGTGTATGTGTGTACATGTTTGTGTGTGTACATGTTTGTGTGTGTGAATGTGTGTACATGTTTGTGTGTGTATGTGTGTACATGTTTGTGTGTGTATGGGTGTACATGTTTGTGTGTGTACATGTTTGTGTGTGTGTGTGTGTACATGTTTGTGTGTGTATGTGTGTACATGTTTGTGTGTGTACATGTTTGTGTGTGTATGGGTGTACATGTTTGTGTGTGTATGGGTGTACATGTTTGTGTGTGTGTGTGTGTACATGTTTGTGTGTGTATGTGTGTACATGTTTGTGTGTGTACATGTTTGTGTGTGTATGGGTGTACATGTTTGTGTGTGTATGGGTGTACATGTTTGTGTGTGTATGGGTGTACATGTTTGTGTGTATACATGTTTGTGTGTGTACATGTTTATGTGTGTACATGTTTGTGTGTGTATGGGTGTACATGTTTGTGTGTTTGTGTAGGCCAGAGTTGGGCATCAACTTTTTTTCCCTAACTACTTTTTTTCCTTTTAAGAGTAGCTTTATTGTTAGATTTAGCAAAAACAAAACAAAACAAAAACCAAAACCAAAAAGAACAACCAAACCAAAAAACCTAGAGCAACAACAAAAAACAGTCAAAGTCAGAGGTCTTTGACCTAGATCTCAGCTTATTGTGAAAGTTTTTTTCTTCATCTGGTTGTCTGAGGTTAGAATATCATCTGTTCAACATAAAATACTTAGTTTTTTTTTTTTTGCTTAATACATTCTAATGGTAATTACATTACTGTTGACAAATTGATAACTTTTTACTGATTGATACTCTCTAACCAAAGGTTGGTAAACTCTCAGTTGTCTTTGTGAGTACAGAGTATCAATGGGAAGAGTTGAAGTTATAAATAAGGTTGGTAAGCTTATCCTTTTTTGTGTGCATAAAATTTTATCTAGTAAACTTATTTCTAGGAATTTATGTTAACAGAAATATGTATGTACTGTGGGATATCTATCACAGTATTATATACAATGGTGAATTATGAGAAACATGTCAAGATTAAATACAGAAGTAATAAATTATGAAATTACTAGTAAACATTTCTATCACACTCAACTAGAAATAAGTTGACAACTCCTGACTAAATTCAGAGAAAATAAATATTAGTCTTCAAAAATAGGACTAACCTCCCTTATATGACCATAAAATTCAAACCCCTTCAATCTTTTCCCTTGAAGATATGCTAGCTTCACTCTGAGCAAAGAACAACATTCCTTTGTGTTTCCCAAGGCCATTACACTGAGATTCATCAGATACCTATAACACTTGCTGAAGTTACCCCTTAAATATTTCTATTTGACCAGCATGAAGTGTCCTTCCTTATCTTTTTTGATAACTTTTGGTTGAAAGTTGATTTTATTCGATATTAGAATGGCTACTCCAGCTTGTTTCTTGGGACCATTTGCTTGGAAAATTGTTTTCCAACCTTTTACTCTGAGGTAGTGTCTCTCTTTGTCACTGAGATGCATTTCCTGTATACAGCAAAATGCTGGGTCCTGTTTACATATCCAGTCTCTTAGTCTATGGATTTTTATTGGGGAATTGAGTCCATTGATGTTAAGAGGTACTAAGGAAAAGTGGTTGTTGCTTCCTGTTATTTTTATGTTTGTGTGGCTATCTTCTTTTGGGTTTGTTGAAAGATTACTTGCTTGCTTTTTCTAGGGTGTAGTTTCCCTCCTTGTGCTGGTGTTTTCCATCTATGATCCTTTGTAGGGCTGGATTTGTGGAAATATATTGTGTGAATTTGGTTTTGTCATAGAATATCTTGTTTTCTCCATCTATGGCAATTGAGAGTTTTGCTGGGTATAGTAGCCTGGGCTGGCATTTGTGTTCTCTTAGGGTCTAAATGACATCTGCCCAGGATCTTCTAGCTTTCATAGTCTCTGGTGAGAAGTCTGGTGTAATTCTGATAGGTCTGCCTTTATATGTTATTTGACCTTTTTCACTTACTGCTTTTAATATTCTTTCTTTGTTTAGTGCATTTGGTGTTTCGATTATTATGTGACAGGAGGAATTTCTTTTCTGGTCCAGTCTATTTGGAGTTCTGTAGGCTTCCTGTGTGTTCATGTGCATCTCTTTCTTTAGGTTAGGAAAGTTTTCTTCTATAATTTTGTTGAAGATATTTACTGGCCCCTTTTAAGTTGGGAATCTTTACTCTCTTCTATACCTATTATCCTTAGGTTTGGTCTTCTCATTGTGTCCTGG
Organism: Uromys caudimaculatus; assembly: GCA_028551405.1. NCBI lineage: Eukaryota > Metazoa > Chordata > Mammalia > Rodentia > Muridae > Uromys > Uromys caudimaculatus. The sequence continues at coordinate 65,778,738 of CM052709.1, read as the reverse complement.
ATTTCCTAGATGTTTTGTGTTAGGAGCATTTTGCATTGTCTTTGACTGTTGTGTCAATATTTTCTATGGTATCTTCTGCACCTGAGATTCTCTCTTCTACCTCTTTTATTCTGTTGCTTGCATCTCTGACTCCTGATCTCTTTTCTAGGTTTTCAATACCCCCTCTACCCATTGTCTCCCTTTGTGATTTCTTTATTGTTTCTGTTTCCATTTTTAGATCCTGGTTTTGTTTAATTCCTTCACCTGTTTGGTTGTGTTTTCCTGTAATTCTTTAAGGGTTTTTTTGTGTTTCCTCTTTAAGGGCTTCTAGCTGTTTACCTGTGTTCTCCTGTATTTCCTTAAGGGAGTTATTTATGACCTTTTAAAGATCCTCTTTCATAATCATGAGAAGTGATTTTAGATCCAATTCTTGCTTTTCCGGTGTGATGGTGTCTCCAGGACTTGCTATGGTGGGAGAATTGGGTTCTGATGATGCCAGGTAACCTTGGTTTCTGTTGCTTATGTTCTTGTGCTTGCCTCCTGCCATCTGGTTATCTCTAGTGCTACCTGCCCTCCCTTTATCCGACTGGAGCCTGTACTTCCTGTGATCCTGGTTGTGTCAGAACTCCTCAGAGACCAGCTATCTCTGGGATCCTGTGATTCTGGGATCCTGTGACCCTGAAATCCTAGGTGTGACAGAGATCCTGGGGGTCAAGCTCCCTCTGCTACCTTGAGATCCTGGTGTGACCAAACTGGAATCCTGTGATCCTGTGATCCTGTGATCCTGGGTGTGTTAGAGCACCTGGGAATTGAGCTTCCTCTGGGTGTTGTGGGACTGCTGAGGATTTGCGCTCAAGGTCTGCTCATGGCACCGGCGTAGACTGGAAGGAACCTGGTCCAGGGGGGGTCCTGAGTCCCAGGATCCTGCTTGTCCCAGTTACTCCAACTTTTTTTTCTTTTTTCTTTTTCTTTTCTTTTTCCATCATCCACCAGTCTGACTGATCTGTGAGCTCCAGGAAGAGACTGGTTGAGGAGAATATACCCATGTTAATCTGGCCTCCACATGCATGCACAAACGTGTGCACATGCACACACATGTGTGAGAATAAGAGAGAGAATGTGTGTGTGTTCTTACAGTTCTGAGGGCACACAAATGTGTGAGAGGGAGAGGGAGGAGGGGGAGGAGGAGGGAGAGGGAGAGAGAGAGAGAGAGAGAAAGAGAGAGAGAGAGAGAGAGAGAGAGAGAGAGAGTGTTCTTACAGTAATGAGGGCTGGAGTCCAGGTGAGGGCCATGATTTGGTGATATCTGGTATGCACTTGCACTCCTGGCTCATACACCACACCTTCTCCATGTACGTTCATGCAGTAGAGAAGGCAAACAGGTTTCCTTAGGCCTATGTGAATTTCATTCATGAAATCTTCACTCTTATGACTTAAACGCCTTCTAAAAGACCCCACCTCTGTATATATATTTTTATTAATTCTTTGAGAATTTTATATATACATTGCATAATGTATTTTGTATACAATGTATTTTCACCTGACATTCCTCCCCCTAACTCCTCCCAGATCCACCCTCACCTCACCTCCTCCCAACTTCCAGGCCTCTTTTTGTTTTTCTTTTTTTCTAATGACCCACTAAGTCCATTTTGTGTGGTCCTAATTGACTTGGGTGTGGAGCCATCCACGGAGCTAGGTCAGCCATCAATAGCTCCTCAGTGGGGGCTAGGGCAGTTGTAAGCCCCTCTCCCCTTCACGATAGAGTGTTGACTAGCTTGATCTTGTGCAGGTAACCTCAGGGTCTGTGACTACAGCTGTCCTGTCCAGAATTCACTGTTTCACTCTGGTCATGGCCAGCATCTGGCTCTTACCGTCTGATTACCCCTCTTCTGCCACAGGCTCTAAGCCTTGCAGAAGGTTATGATATAGATGTCCTGTAGTAAAACCAATTTAGGCTTCTCCCCAACAAGCTTACAAAGAAATGAGACTCAGACTATGGTTATTTTATTTGGCTTTGACATTACTGGGGGGTAAATCTGCTTTTCTAACTGCTGGCCTGGCCACCTCCCCAGTGGGGTTCCCTAAACACTTGCTGTTTCTCCTGGCCATATGTATGGCACATTGCCTCCTCTTCTCTCCTCCTCATTCTTCCTCCTTTCTTCTGCAACTCCAACCAGGTAACTCAAAATCCACCTACCTCTAACTCCTCCAGTAGTTGACTGTAGCCATTTTTATTGAAATTAGTTTAAATTACCTTAGTTTTAAATTAAGGAACAAGGTTTGCACAACAAAAGCTGGTAAACTGTGAGAACTCTCCTTGGGTACTGAATTACCCAAGCATTATAATTCGTATGGACAGATCAGATATCAACAGCATCCATTTGTAGCTGAGCAGTACACAGACGCGTTACTCTCTCATCAGTTGTGAATTTCTGTATGAACCATCCACTGTATAAAATTTCCCAGATGAGGTTTGAGGACTGCACTAATTTACAGGTGTAGGGATGCAAGGTTAGGGGGCAGTTTGATGTCATTTAGCACAATAATAGTAGCAAGCTCACCTCTGGGGCCTGTCTGATCTCAAACCCGTGGGTTCTAAACCATGTACCAGGAATACATTTGCTCCTGTGGAGAGAGACCTTAAATCTAATCAGAAAGTATTTGGTTTCCCCCAGAACTTTCAAGTCATTATTGCAGCCGTAGACACATCTTTGCCATGCTGGTTATTACTGTAGCTTGCATGTTCACAGTTGAGTAGAGTGTTAATCCCCTCCCCACCCCCAGCGGTTTACATTACAACTCCCCACACTATGAGAGCTAGCAGCAAGGAGGGAGCCTCCAATCAGTACCAACCTGATTGGATTAGGTTTCAGCCTCTGAAACTGGGTACATTCACCCTTCAGCACCAGATCTGGAGATCACTGGGATGGGCCAGGCCAAGGAAAAGCAAAGCTCCAGGGCCAAACCCAAGTGAATCTTTGCTCCTCTCTGATTTTAGTATGCTTGGCTCTACACAGAAGTATTAGACCAGAACAGCTCTGGTTTTTTTCCCAAGGCATCCTTTGGAGGCAGTCTTGAGCTCTTCAGAACCCTTCTGCACTCTCCTTAAACAGGATTTCTTCTAATAACAGATGCAGGACGTGACAGTGTCTTCGTGGTGGACTAGGTTGAAAGTCCTAGATGTTAAAGGGTCTGGATGGTGTATAGGCATTCGTGGACATTTCCTCAAATCCCAGTGTGAAGGACACTTACACTAGGGTCTTTTATAAACTTGAAAAGTGTCAACTGAGAGCAAATGAAGCAAGCTGCTGTCTTACAAACAGAATTGCTGATTATCTTAAAAGTTTACAGGCTGAATATCCATGTACTGAGCTGTAGGGAAAAACGATTGGGTGAGGGTAGGGCTCAGAGACCTTCATAGTTATTGTGGGGATAACCTGCCTTCCCACATGGACAAAGCCCTGGGTTATCTGCTCTACAATTAACTATCTCCCCATCCCCATCCTTGCAGATTTACGAGCTATATAATGGTGGCTCGGTACCTGTGACATACGAGGTCCAGGTCAGCGTTCTGTCACAGGTTCAAGAAAAAAATTTTGACCATCCTATTTTCTGCTGCCTGAACCCCAAAGGGGAGATCCAGCCAGGTACTACTGCTCGGATCCTGTGGATCTTCTCACCCATCGAGGCCAAGACCTACACAGTGAGCAGTGGCCCAGATAATATTGGGGGTGGTTGGAGTTGGACCTGTGACTTCCTTGCTGCATGCTGATGTCACCCGTTCCTTCCCCACATCTGTAACTTCCCAGGTGGAGGTACCTATACACATCATTGGATGGAACTCAGCTGTCATCTGCTTCCAAGGAGTGGGATACGATCCCCATGTCATGGGTGACACCGCCCCTTTCCACAGCATCTCTTCGTGGGACAGCAGCTCCATATACTCTAGGCTGATGGTTCCTGGGCAGGTGGGAGAAAGGGAGCTTGGGGAAGCCAGAGGCAATGGAGGGCCTTAGAGTCAAGGGTGGCCAGTACCAAGGCCTAGGGAGGCTAGGAAGAAAAGGAGATAGGTTAAGGGGGTAGAGGGCTGAGACCTGGAATTAGTCTGGCTCCAGCTTCAAAGACAGAACCAGCTCTGCAAGAGGCATTCCCTGTCGGCTAATGCCTAGAATCCCTGCTTGGGACACTGAAGTGGAAATCCACCCATTTCAGGTCCTTTGATTCCATCCATCTGTTCAGCTACTCAAATATGCACTTTCCCATAAACGCACTGAACCACACATCACTTACTAATCTATGCATTCATCTATACAGCCATCTACCCATGGACCCACGCACAATTGCTATACTACATACTTTTCCACTAGACCCCTAATTCAGGTTGAACACTGAAAGCCCTGCAGACACAATAGGCTTTGGAGTGAGGTTTTAGGGATTTGTCCTAGTTTAGAATGTGAGAAGAATTTAGAAACGTTGCCTGTGCCCCCTGAGCCTTAGCAACACACCCGCAGAAGAGAACAACTAGGCCTACAGTAGAGGGCCAATGTGAGGGTCAGACGCACGGAATCTCCTAACATACTGATTGGCCAGTTGGAACCGGTGGTGCTTCTATAGCTTCCTCTTCATGACCCCAAAGTACCATGTTGTCTTTGCCAACAGGATGTCTTCCTGTCCCAGTCTCACATCTCCCTGGGAAACATCCCTGTGCAGAGCAAATGTAGCCGCCTGCTCTTTCTCAACAACATCTCCAAGAACGGTACAATTGTCTTCTCCTGGCAGCCAAGGACCTTAGACTTTGGGGAGGTGAGAGTCCACATCTGCTCCCAGAATCAGAACCTAGGGCTAGGCTCCAGACTCATTCTGTACTGCCCCATCTCACCCCATCACATCCCATCCCAGCCCAGCCTCGCCCGGCCTAGAACACCCCATCTTACCCTATCTTACCTCATTCTATCCTCTCCAACCTCATCCTGTCCTTCCCGGCACCATCCCCATCTTGGACCACCTTGCCTCATCCTATCCTCTGCCATCCTTCCTCCCAAGTCCACAGGCTCTTTTCCTAAATCGTCAGGTATCTGTGAGTCCCATGGAAGGAGAGGTGGCTCCTGAAGAGGGGGCCCCAATCCTTGTGACCCTGAAGGCCTCGGTTCATGCCAGCTTCTACAGCATAGACCTGATATGCAAGGTAAGGGCGAGCTACAGAGAAACACATGGGGCTGAGACACAGCTCCCAGTTATGAGACAGAAGAGGAATCTGAGGACTCCAAACCCTCAGAGAAAGGCAGAGCCAGTCCTTGGAAGGGCCCAAGGTAAACTACAGCTGAGACCCTCCAGACCTAGGCCTTCTCTCATCTTGTGCTGGGCCCAGGTGTATCAGCAAGAGCTCATGCAGCAGTATCACAAGGAGCTACAGGAATGGGATGAAGAGAAGACTCGGCAGGAGGTGGAGTTCACCATCACAGATCGGAAAGTAAAGGTGAGGGAGGCTGAGTGTACCTCACAATTCCAGATTGCACTTACCAGAGGAGATAGAGGTGACGGGCTGAGGTAGTCTTCCGTGTGAAACTGGTCAACCTGCCCTAAGAGATTAGATTCTACTCACCAGACTCACTTGGCATAGCAGCTCCACAGCTGTCCTGAACCATCCAGCCTGAGGAAGGCTGGCTAGCAACTTCCTGCTCCACACAGGAGGGGTTCATTGGTACCTGTTGTGTGCTGAGCCTTGAGAACACAAGGGAACAACACAGGACTCACCTTCTGATGAAGGACACTGTGACCCAGTGGCCTTCGGTGCAAGATCTGGAGAGGGCTTTAGATTTGATTCTTGCCTTCAACCTTTGCTAAGTATGTGACCCTGGTTAAGCTACCTACTCTCTTAGTCCCTTGACTATAAAATGAACATAACCTAAATTAGGAATTTTCTTCAAGACAGGAGAGAGCCATGAGATAGGACTAGCCATGAGTTATTAATAGTTAGAGCTGAGTGACTGGACAATGGGACTTCTTTGTAGCATTTGCTCCCATTTCTTATATATAATATGGGGTGGGAGTGGGGGGTTCAGTTTTTGTTTTTTTTTTTTAACAGGGAGTCAAACTCTTCTTGTCGTAACCTCTTAAGTGCTGAAGTTCTGGACATGAGGCACCATACCCAGCCAACAATAAATGTTTTGATATATGTCCTAATGCTAGTGAAATACCACTTTGGACTTAGTGCTGTGAGCATTAACATACACAGTGTACCTATAGCTTAGGCCAGTATCCAGTGGCCATTTCTGAAACATGGGCTGCTATATATCTGCAGGGAGACAAAATAGTAAACACAAAACATGCTGGCTCCTAATTCCACCACCTGCCAACATTCACGGTTTTATCCCTCAGTCTTGTCTTTGGCCACCACACAGAACTCTCAAAAGGGCTCTGCTCTCCCTGATGCTTGGGTCCTCTGTGATACCGATCATATAGAGTCTGCTTTCCAGCTGTCTTCAAAATGCAGGCTCTTTCCTTGTCTCTGATCCCAAAGACCCAGGAATCAAGGGTTCCAAGGGGAAGCAACTTTGGGGCCAGCTTCCCTCCATTCGACCGACCACATTTTCTTCTCTATCCTTCACTTGACTGAACAGATTTTCCTTGTCTCTTCCCAAGCCACACTTACCTAGGGAAGGTTCAGAGGGTAGCACTGGGAGGTGGGCAAAACCAAGAGGGAAATGCAAGGTCTAGTTATTCAGAGAGATGGAAGTGGACACAGCTGGGGCTGTGACATGCTAAGCTGGACTCTCTCTTACAGAGGAGAGCACACTATGCAGCCCGTGAACCCCCAAAGAAGTATAAGGTGAGCCAGAAAGCCCCATGCCAGTCTCAGGATAACTGAAAAGGTTCTCACTTGTCCCCAGAGACATCCCCAAGCCCTGAGCCAGCCTCCTAGACGGAAGGGAGGAAAAGTACCACTAGGCAAGTCCACAACCCTAAAGAACTGGGCCAGGGGACCCACTGACAATGGGATTATAGTTGCTCTATCACCCATGCCTCTGTCTTCCCAAAGACACTGCCTCCGATCACAAACCAACCGCCTCTCTGCCGGCCTGCCACCTGGAACCTGAAGATGGCAAAGAAGGAGACATCGTGGCCATGTCCTCAACCCCCTGTGCCAGGCCTGCTCTGTCTAGGCCTCACTGCAAGGGCCCATGCCACCGACTACTTCCTGGCCAACTTCTTCTCTGAGTTTCCCTGCCACTTCCTGTACCGGTGAACGCCTGGGGAGCGTGGGCCACCTTCCTCTCCCCCTCTGTAGAGCAGCAGATGTCCACACTCATCGCTTAGGAAGGGTTGAAGCAAAAACAGGGCCAATGAGAGTCACTGGGCACTATGGGCCCACAGGGCCACCATCACCGCTTAGGTCCTTTTGAAGAGAGTAATAGAGAGGCCCCTGAGGAACCCACCAAGGCTTCCCGCTGTCTCCTTTTGCCAACTTGCCTCTGGGTCCTGCTCTCATCTAAGGGTTGGGTGTGGCTCTCTGAGTACAGTAACTTCATTCTGTTAAGACTGGGAGTGTGCCTGGCCTATTTATGGCCTTACGACTGGGCAGCTACCATCATGTCTTGTTACCCCACTGCTACAGCATAGTAGTTTCCCAAGTCCACTCAGGATATCAATGGTCTACCCCAGGGAGCTGCCAAAGAAGAAATCCTCCAAGGAAGGGCCAAAATCATCTGAGGAAGAACTCCCTGACATAGGGGGTCCTGTCTCTAGGCAGAAGAAGCAGCTTCTGGTTGACTGTCTTGCCACCATCATCAGGTACCCACTGTTCCGTGCACTTTCATTCTTACCCTCCCATTTCTCCAGCTGCATTAGCCCAAGCTTCAGAAGCCTTGGAACTTCTCTCCCTGAGGGGAAGAGAGAGAGAGAGAGAGAGAGAGAGAGAGAGAGAGAGAGAGAGAGAGAGAGAATTCCTTTGCAAGATCCCTGGACTGGGAGACACTTGGGACACACCAGGTCTAATAGAGCTGGTTAGGTGGGTCTTCAGTCCTGAATCCTAATTCTATCACTTTCTGTAGCAAGCTTGAGGATGTCTACAGGAGACCTGCCCTTTATCTGGGTCATTCTGGCTTGCTGGCTCTGCCTGCATCCCATCCCGTTCACCTCTAAGATGCCACAGGGCTCAAAGATGCCTTGTTCTAAGGGCTGTCCTCCCTGACTTAGCACTTGATAGTAAAAACAGAACTGTCCCTTGGGCAACAGGGAAACCAAAGTTGGCCTGGCTGTAAGCCCTTTCATTAGATTTCATCTTCTTTTTTTTTCTGCCCAGGGGTCTACTGGAAGACAAGAATTTCCATGATGCTGTGGACCAAAGCCTGGTGGACCAGGTGCCTTACTTCTGCCAGTTCTGGAATGAGCAGTCAGCCAGGTTCCTGGCCCAGAAGAGCAGCTTGTACTTAGTGCCGATCCTGTCCCTGCCCTCCAGCTATGAGGATGGGAAAAGCAAAGACCAGGAGGAGGACCTTTTTGGGAAGATGGCGGGGGGGCAAGAGGATGAAGAGGAAGAGGAAGAGGAGGAGGAGGAGGCAGAAGAGGAAGAGGAGGAGAGAGAAGAGGAGCTGAGCAAGGAGGAGGAGGACATAGACAAGGATGCAAAGCTGACCTGGTCAGGGATTAAGGCCACAGAGCCATCCCAGCAGTCTCTGCAGTGGCAATGGCAGCAGGATCTGAAAAACATAATAAAGGAGGAGACAGAAAATGATGAGAAGGAGGCCATTGGGAGGTGAGCAGTGGGGGCCAGAGGACTGGGGAGAAGCTGACACTGAGGCTAGCCCCGACTTGTGTGTGACTCTCTTCTTAACTCAGGTTCTAGTGACAACCCCTTGGTGTAGTGTAAGATTTGGGTGGGAGGATTTCCAGAAGAGCAGAATCCAGCTTAATGTAGTGTGTGATACCTGATTGATAGTGCTTACCAGCACAGCACTACCGGGCAAGGAATGATCGTCTTCAAAGTCTCTTCAGTGGACAATTAGGACCAGAGAACAAGTACCACTGCCTCCTGGGGCCTCTTTGTGGGGTGCAGGCTGTCCTTTGGAGATTCCTTAACCCCACATGGCCTCTTCCGCACCCTCTCATCACTTATGTCCTCCAAACCTAGCTCTGGGATTGCAACTACATCACTTGGTTTGAACCTTAGCCACACAACTAGCATCTGTGAAATTGCACCGGGATGGCCCCCAGAGTGTTGCCACCAGAGGCAGGGCTTTCCATGGGGATCTATGCAAAGCCCACTGCACAGCACACTTGCGCACAGCTAAGCGGAGAGGTGGCTTGCAGGTCTGTAACCTTGATAACGAGCAACACCCTCCTCCCAGGCTACCAGCTTTTGCCAACCTGCAGGAAGCGATACTCGAGAACATGATCCAGAACATACTGGTAGAGGCAAGCCGTGGAGAGGTGGTGCTCACCTCAAGGCCCCGCATCATTGCCCTACCACCAGTCAGCATGCACAGGTAGGGGCTTGGGGTTGCACTCATTGGTTGGAGGGATGCAAGCCAGGAGAGGCATTCAGATGTGATTAAAAGCCTCACCCTCATTCCTACTTTCGGTTTTCTCTTTTGCAGGACAGACACCCTGTTGCACATGTCAGCAGGGGAAGTGCTCTGCTCTGGGATACAGCATCCTGACTGTTTGCTGGTGTCAGCATCTAGCCCCTCTTACATGACTGCCTAAATTGCCCCTGGTTCCTTTTTACTGTTCTGCAAGTAAACCATTTAGTTTCACACTCCAGTCTACCTGGATTTTATTTCCTCCTGCCTGGAGAAAGAAGTATGTTGAGATATGTAGAAGGTGAGAGCTGTTGGTGTGGACCTCAGAGACCCATCCATTTAGAAATGGGAGGGTGCATTTCCCCTTGACAGGCAAGAGTTCTTGATACTTGCAGTGGGTGTTGGTCTGAGTCTGGCCAGTAGAGGGCGCTTCAGGAGAGGCATAGCTGATCTTTGCTACAAAGTAACTTGGTTGACAAAAAATGGATCCCTAGGCTTGGTGGGCTAAATAGGTGGCCGTGGAGATAGGATCTTCCACTTGTGTTCACCAGCACCTCCAGGGCCAACCCGGTTCCCTGAACTATGCTAAGAGGTTAAAACGAAGCTGGGAGATGGTGGTGCAAGCAAGCCCTTAATCCCAGTACTCGGGAGGCAGAGGCCAGGCGTATCTCTGTGAGTTCGAGGCCAGCCTGGTCTACAGATCTAGTTGTAGAACATCATAGCTACAAAAAGAAACCCTTTCTCAAAACAAACAAGTAAAAAGAAAAAAATTGAGGTATACTGTAGAGGCCCGGATTATGATCTAGGCACTAGCCAAGGTTTAGTGGGCTACGGATGCTACTAAATAACCTCCATGACAAACCATTTCTGAGACCCGGAGATGTTCTGCCGTCGCTAGGATGTCCGCCTCTGTTTTCTCCCTAAGCCCTGCCGAGCAGCCTCTGTCTTCTGCTCCTCCCTGAGCTCAGAGCCAGGTGGGTGGAAAAGTGACATCTGGTGTTGTTCCAGAGGCGCTCCTGGTCCCAGCACCCTCCCCTGCACCCCTGTCCCTTTCCTCCCTCCCCCCCCCCCCCCGCTGCCA
>CM052709.1:65707771-65768057 GCA_028551405.1 Uromys caudimaculatus | reverse complement strand
CAGGTGTTCACCTGTGGCGTCCGCCGCTGTCGCCGACGTGTCAGCCCCAGCGGTGCGCAGGTGAGAGAGGCGGCTAGCGGGAGCGCTGTGCGGCGCCGCACTTGAGGAAGTTCATCCACCCGACACCGCCGACTACTGCTGCCAGGCCCCGGGTTCCTCCGCTCCGGCCCCGCGACGAGCCCCTCGCACAAACCGGACCTGAGCGTTTTGTTCGTTCGGCTCGCGTGAGGCAGGGGCGGCTTCTCAGCATCAGCCCCGGGGCCGGCTAGATCGCCACGCAAACACCGGCCCGCCGTCGCCACCGCCACCATATGGGTCTCAGAGACTGAGCACGGTCCCCCCCCCCCCCACCCCGAGGGTGGGGGACAACCGGCTCCCATCAGGCCTCGCCTGCCCTGCCCCAGACTCTGAGCTGCCAGGCATAGCTCGGTGCAGGGTAATGCGGGCTGAGCAGGCTCCACCGGGGTGGCCGGAATGGGCTGAGGTCCGGAACAGATCCCCTCCTGAAGGCGGAAACAGGGATTCTGGTCCTTCTCTATCCCAGCGAATTCTGTGGCCTTGGGGGAGTGTTATCAAAGCGTCTTGGTTCTCCCATTTGCAAAATGAGGCAGTCAGCCTTGTTTCTCACAATAGTCAGGGCCTCCACTAACCTCTTTATTCTAGTTCCTGAGCCCCTAGCCACTCTGCGAAGTCCCTTTAACCCTTTAACCTCACAGTGCCAGGGCTGTGAGGTGTGGAAAACTTGGGAGTGGTGAGCTGAGGTCTTCTGCGCAGACTCAAATCCACCTCTCAGACTCCGCTACTGCCCAAAAATATCACCCCTCGGGTCCCTCTTTCAGTCCAGTCATACCTGAGATCAGCAGGCACCAAAAAGGACCAACAGGGTCTTCTGGCATAGGAAAGAGCTCACCAAAACCCTTAATCTTGTATTCTCTGCAGCCCAGTCAGACGGGCTAGACTGGGTCTAGGTAGCACACAGCTCAGCCAGAGTTCAGCCATCGATCATTAGCCACAACCTAGATCTGGAATGGGCCACCCCCGTTTCAGTTACTTAAAGCGCTGCGACCTGGCTTGCAAGAAGGGGATTGTCTTACACTCTGGCAGAGGAGCCCAAACCAAGAGCTCCATACAAGGCCTGGCCGGTGAATGAGTGTCCTGTGATTCCAGGTGCCTTCCATTCCCCCTCATGACAATGTATAGTGACAAAGGCCAGCTGTAGGTTAAGGGTAGACAAAGGCTCCTCAAGCAGTATCAAAAAGCCCCTGGCTGGTTTCCCGTTAGGGTCAAGAAGCAATGACGGAGAGCAATAACCCACACACCAAGACAGAGGCACTGCCAGGGAGACAGAAAGTGCAATCATAAATCAAATTTTCCTAGAGCTGCTATCTTGTCCCATCGCCACCATGTGCTCTACTGCCCAAATCCCTAGTTACCAGGAGGATGGGTATGTGTAGCCCCCATCCTGGCCTCCAGGGTCAGGTTCTTCCCGTGGCACAGTCTCTTCCCTTTGCCCTAGCTGGCATCGAGCCATTTAGCTGGATCTCCTCTCCTGTGTCTTTGACAGTACACCTCCCAGTCCCCAGACATAGCATGGAGGTAGCACACCTTGGAGGGTTCAGATCCTGAGTCTGCACAGCTGAAGTCTGTCCTTAGAATGGTCCCAGAACACACAAAAGCAGCCCTTGGAAGAAGGGTGGCAGCAGAGAGACCATGCAGTGGTCTGAGGATCTAGTCTGGTGCCACTTCCTCAAGCCTCCTTCCCCATAGCCCCACCCCCAACCATTTCCAAGATTCACTTTTCCAGGCCATCAAGGGGCATCTGGCCTCTCCTCTGGGTCCCTCCTCCCCTGTCAGGCTGAGGAGGAGTCTGTAGGCTCCAGGCAAGCCTGCAGGTGCTGGGACAGAAGGGGGGTACTGAGCAGCTGGTGTGCGGGCTGCCCCTCCCCCTTCCTGCTCGAAGCCAGAGCCTGCTTCCTGTCTTCCCTGTCAGCACTCCTGGTAAGGGGAGGGAACAGGTGAGGGCTGGGGAGAGGGAAGGGATGATCAGTTGAAGTGCTACCCTGGGGGAAGAGATGGGGGTTGGGGGACAGCAGAGGAGAAAAGGCCAAGGGGAAGGCTGAGAAAGAGACTTGAGAACCGGGGCAAAAGGCAGATAGTGTAGCTCAGAGCCTAGTCAGGTACGGAGCAGAGGGGAGCCACTCAGGCAGGGGCAGGGGAAGCAGCAGAACAGGCAGACAGTGGAGGTAAGACCTGGGGGAACCGGAGACAATCAGAGAGAAAACACACACACACACACACACACACACACACACACACACGTGTGCACGCACGCACATCCAGAGGGGGTGTGTGTGGGGAACGTCTTGTGAAAGAACAAGAGATGGGAGTTAGAGGTTTAGTGGACAGAAGTGTGGCCGAGGGAGAAGAAAGTGTGAAGCAGGGTAGGATGGGGAACGACCCCAAGGGTAAATAGAGAGGGTCACAAATGTCGAACACTCTACTCCCACAAAAAGTCAGAAGATGGGAAGGCACAGGGCTCACACACCTGCAGTCCCTGAACAGAGATGGGCTTGACTCCATCTTTCCCTGTCAGGTCACTGCTGAGCAGCTGCCCTGCCCCCGCCCACTCAGGAGCATCTGGCTCAGCCTTGGAACCTCTGGGCTTGGAGGCCTCTCAGGGTCTGTGTGAGGATGGAGACCCATGGGAGTGGGGGCTCACATCCAGGTGCTAATCCCTATGCAGCCCGGGTAGTACCAGGGCCTTGGTGTCCTTTATGGAGATTAATCCCCATGGAGACAGGGCAGCTCGTCCCCTCTCTCGGCCTAGGCCAGGTGGGTAGCTAGCTGGCAGGGCAGGTGGGGCAAGCCAGGAGCAGGCTGGGGAAGGAAGAGAGCCTTCCTCAGACATGACATGGCCAGGTCAAAGACAGGCATAGCTGAGAGGCTCCCTCCAGCAACCAGCTTAGTTTACAGGTTAAAGCAACAACAAACCTGAGGCCCCAAGCAGTGGGTGGGGTGGGAGGAGGACAGGCAGAGGCCATTTATGGAGCAAAGAAAATCAGAGAAACCAGAAGCTAGATCTTCAGCTCTACCCCTCCATCTTTGTTTGTTTCTTGACACCATAGGCCTGAGGGAGACTAGGGGAACGTTGGAACATCTCCCCTGATTCTGTCAAATTGAGTGGGCAGAGTGGCCCCTGGGAGGTAGAGGGCCACAAGTGAATGATGCTCCATGCTAAATCCTCTCCTGCCTTCCCGGGAATCAGGATCAGGTTAGAAAAAGGGGCTAATGATCCCAGGGCTTTGCTTTCTGCCTTGACCCCTCCCAATTCAGCCCCACCCCCATCCCAGAGGAAGTGGAGAGAACATCCAGACAAGACACAGAGAGCCTGAAAATCTACCAAGAGTAACTGCTACCCTTTGGAGCGTATATTGCAGGGTGGTTCTGTGTTTTACATACATTTAAATCTTCACTGTAGTCATGACAATGATTCCCATTTTACAGAGGACAAAATGCAGAGGCAAAGTGGAGACTTAGCCCCACTTTTAAACAGCAGAGCCAGGATCTGCTCCCAGGCAGCAGCATGGCTGCAGAGCCCACCTAGCCTTCAGTACCTGAGTGGTGCCTCTCTGGGTAACTGCAGAGGGGCCATGTGTGCGTGTCAAAGCTCATGAGGGTGTGCTCCAGTGTGAACCCTCCCCAAGGCTTGGCACATGATGCTCTAAGTGACTGGACAAGTGTCTCTTCACAAAAGTGTCTATTGAGTCCTGAGACAGGGCAGTTAACAGATCAAGTTTGTGGGATCGTGCCCACGTACCTGTTACTGAGGATGACTCTACCCACACTTGACGGTGAACCTGTGTGCATGTATCCTCTCCATTCTAGAAGAGTCTAGCAGCGGCCTAGTGTCCAGGTGAGTGCATAATGAAAGCTGCCTCTCACCTCTCTGGATGGGGACCTAGCTGTTCTCCAGCCTTACTGAGGAACAGAGAAGATGGTGGGGTAATGGGTCTATGTGGGTGGGGCTCCCATCTGCATGATGAACTGAGTTATCTCTGTCTCCTGGGAGACAAGGCTTGGACAGCCCCAGGGAAGGAGCTCACCAGCCTATTCCAGACCTGGAATAGGGTGGGGATGAGGAGAGGAGCCAGGCTGCTCTGGAAAGGCTGGCTATGGGATTGGGGTGGGTGAGGGCACACACAGAATTTGCATTTTCAGCTCAGAAGGCCCTGGATAATTTCCCTGTGAAATGAGGGGGAAGAGGTGGGATCAGAATACTTTGGGGAGAGGACCTTAGCCACCGCACCTCAAAACTGTCCTGCAGTACTGAGAAGGACAGTTCTTCATGGAGTGGGACTTTATTTAGGGCAGAGAATGCCTTTCCCTAGGCATTCTCTGGACCTTTCCTGAAATGGAAGTGTGAGTGTGAACTCAGGATTTGGTCTGAGCATTCATCTGCAGAGTCTACTGGTTCCCACAGGGGTGAAGTGTGAGATCCTTACAGAAGCCTGGAGGTTTCTTACGGATATAAGAGTCGACATGGAATGAGTATTTTCTTAAAATCATGGGGTGGGGTAGGCAGAGTAGAATGGGGTGGAGATGCAATTAAAGACTTCTGGGGTTTGTATGTCAAAGACCCCCCTATATGAGATGATTACCTCAGTGGGGGCCACAGTGGAAATTGTTATGATGTGATCCTTGGGAGATCTGGGGTGATTTGGGGGTATAGATCCGAGGTTGCTGCCCCCACCCCCGCCTATTCCCTGAATGTCAAATCTGTGGATGTGGAGGAGGTGAAAGGGATGGTACCGAGCTGGCAAACAAAGCCACCTGGGCATCCATCCTTCAGGAAGCTCTAAGCTTGACTGATCTGGGAAAGCAAACAGGAACAGCTGCTGGGGGTAGGAGGGGGCATGAGGGGACACCAGGGGCTGGAATTAAACCATCTTGGTGGAGAAGGGGGGCTAATGAAAGGGGTGGGTATCCAGCACAGAAAAAGAATCTCTGGCACACCAGGGTGTAGGGGTGCCTGAGAGCCTCTTGACCTTTGGCCTTTATTAGTGTCTTCCCTTTCTTGATCTCTGAGGCTTGGGGTGGGGTGGGGGGATATGGACCTCAGTTGCTGTAGGTGGTAGCAGCAGGTGAAGTGGTAGATAGGTGTAGACAGATGTGCCCTTTAGCTGGTTGCAGATAGAACTAAAAGCCATGAATGGGTAGTGAGACCTATATATTTTCTGGATGAGGAAACAAGGGTGCAGACAGATGGGAGAGGCTAGCTGCTGCCAAGAGGAGAATTTCCAACTGGAAAGGGTAGGCTTCTCATACTGGCCAACACAGACTGGAAGTTGCCCCCTACCTCAGGCTCAGCTCCTGATAAACATGACAAGCACAGCCCCACAGTTACCAACAGTACAGATATATAGCCTGCTGTCAACACCACAGCCACTCCTGATATCTCTCTCTCTCTCTCTCTCTCTCTCTCTCTCTCTCTCTCTCTCTCTCTCTCTCTCTCTCTCTCTCCCTCCCTCCCTCTCTCTCTCTCTCTCTCTCTCTCTCTCTCTCTCTCTCTCTCTCACACACACACACAGGTTTTCAGATCAGAACAGACTGGTTCTGCCCCCTAGTGGCCACCTCTATAATTGTCCAATGGAGAGAGAAGGGAGAGGTCTATTTTTTTGCCTAATCCTCACTTCTGCTTCAGCCAAGACTTGTGAGGCAGAGCAGAAGCTAGAATATTAAGCATCCAAGATTAGCTATGGCCCTGTATGGATTCTGGGCTTTCCCCTATGCTCTGGGAAAAATTACAGCCCTTTTGTGTTTTGCTAGCTCTATCTAGGCTAGAGTCAAGCAGCTGAAAGCTAATTCTGGCTCCACCCTCAATCAAACCGACTCAGGTTTGTCCCATTTTCCATCCATGTGCCCCCAACTTGTGTTATGGACTATTCAAGTTTGTAGATGGGAATCCCAACAGCCATTTCTCACTAGTTTATGGAGAAGCCTAAGGGAGGAGCTGCCTGCCTCCTCCCCCCTTTCCCCCCCAGAAGCCTCAAACTTTAGAAATGGAATTGGTGGGATAGGTAAACCATCCTCACCCCACTGGAGACTTTCTTATACTTTCCTTCTCTGTCGATATTTGGCCCACAATTGGTCATCTTGTTAATCCACCCCAGCTTTATGGGGTTCCTACTCTGTACCCAGCACCATGCTAGGTTTGAGGATAACTGGGAAAAAGACTGACACAGTTCTTACCCTTTTGTGTGGGGCTTACAGTCTAGTAAAGAAGGCACTAAACTAGGAAAAGGAGATCTTGAGAGTGACAAATGCTAGAGGGGAAACAGACATGACGACTGGTATCATCCACAGAGTGGCAGAGGAGCCAAGAGTGTGGTTAAAACATTCCAGGGGATTCGAAGGATGGATATAAAGACTCTCAGCTGGGAATGGGTTTAGCAGGTTGGGAGAAAGAAGGTGCCAGTAGATAAGCTTCCAGGAGTTGGGGTGGTGTCAGACAACAGAACAAAAAGCCTCCTGGATTTTCTAAACTCTGAAACTGACCAGTTATGAATTTGAAGAAGGCCCTACACCCGGTTGAGCTTCCATTTTTATGTTTGTGTGTGCAAACTGAACCCACCAGGCTGTTGAGTCTATAGAGGAGGCATCTGGCAAACAGGAGTAACACACACCCAACTCTCTTACTGTCCTGCTGGGTTAGCTTCTCTCATCGTTAAGGATCTGCAATCAGCCTGCCTTCTAGATGACAGCTAAAAGGGCAAGGAGACCTCCTTTGGGATTCTAAGCCTCTCACCTCCCCATGTCCCTGCTGCTGCGGATTCTGGTGCTGGGAGAGCCTCGGTAGTCTCAAGAGTGATGGGGGAAGGTTGAGAGACCGCTTCTATCTAGGACAGTTAGCCCCTCCCTTGGCACTTCCATTCTTAAAACCCACTCAAACTCAGCCCTCCCGGGTGCTTTTTTGTGTTTAGTGCCGCCTGGCGGCGAGGCCTGCTCTCGACCTCAGAGCCAGAGAAAACTCGTTGGGAAGCGCCACTCAGGAAGAAAAGGGTAGCAGCGAACAGATCTTCCAACGAAGAGGCCTGAGGGACTTGGCGAAATGTCGTTTAGAGAAGAGTCTTCTCTTCCTCCTCCCTAGTGTCTCCCAAAAGAAAGATCTTCACCTAGAGAGTTTTGACTTTGGGAAGAACTGTGCTGGGCCAGACTCACGCGGTCTTAGAAAAGACTGAACCTTAGGCTTTTAGGGCCACCCCAGGGAATGCTTGTTCTGCCCCTAGGCTAGGAGTCTCTACCAGGCTTAGGACACATTGAAAGAAAGCGCAGAGTCAGCCTGGGCTCTGGCAGACAAGCGATGTACGCCTCAGCACTTTTCGTTGTCATCCATGCGGGCTGGGACCAGATCGGTGACTCCGCTGCCTATGCAGACCAGAGCTGACCAAAGCCTGCCAGCTGACTCAGCTCGCACATCCCACCCGGATTCCACAGGGAGAGGCAGCCAGACCTGAGTATAAAGAGACGAACACCAGGCTCGCGCGCAGTCTCTCCATTTTCCGTAGGGGCAGTGCTCACTCACTCGGTGAGTATTGGGGAGAAAGAGGAAGGGAGGGAGAGAGGGAGTAACAAGGGAACCTCTCCCTCAAGCCCGCCCCGCACATAGGCAGTCGGTGTCCAGACCCCAGCCGGATCCAGCCCCTAGATTCCTCACACCCTACTGGGATGGGTAGACTTAGGCTAAGTAGAGGGCATCCGAGAGTTTAGCTGGTTATCCTGCCCTTCTTTTCTGCAGCGACATGAGCAGCGCCCCCGCGCCGGGTCCGGCGCCCGCTTGCCTCACGCTCTGGGACGAGGAGGACTTCCAGGGTCGTCGCTGCCGGTTACTGAGCGACTGTGCCAACGTCTGTGAGCGGGGAGCCCTGCGCAGGGTGCGCTCAGTCAAGGTGGAAAACGGCGCGTGAGTGATCCTGCTGGGACTGCTGAGCTAATTTAGGGGTTCTCCGGCTTCTCTCCTTCCACCCTAGCCAAAGTCAGAGCCGGGAACTTCAACCTAAACGCCAGTACGCTATAGACAGATTCATCAAGGAGAGAAGTCTTTGTCCTCTCCAATACTCACAATCTTCCCCAAGACAAAGGCAAGAAGCAATCATGGGGGTGCCCTGAAACGTTAACGTTTTCTTTGTGCAAAGTCAGGTGGCTTTGTGGAAACAGATCCTTTCTGGTGTGCCTATCTGGGTATCCTAGAAGCCAGTTTGAGGTCTTGAAGATAACTGAGGCTCCTTTACCGCCATAGCAGGATGGAGAACAGTTGACTGCCTCTGTATGCAGTCACTTAAATCCCACAAGAAAGTCCTTGGTCCAGTGATCTGTGTAACCTGAAACATTCCTTCTAACTGCAGGCCATAAATGGGAGGCCTAGGCCTTTCTAACCTCAGAGACACCGGGTTTGGGGCTTTCGGTTTCCAGAGGAGCTGGGTGTATCTGGGGGATGGTATAGCGTTGGAGAAATAGTTTGGGTCCCTGGATCTTTTTAACCAAGGAGAAGAGGGAGACCGAGCAGATGCCTCCCAGTTCTTCTCTCTTTTTTCAGATGGGTGGCCTTCGAGTATCCCGACTTCCAGGGACAGCAGTTCATTCTAGAGAAGGGAGACTATCCTTGCTGGAGTGCCTGGAGCGGCAGCAGCGGCCACCACAGCAACCAATTGCTGTCCTTCAGGCCAGTGCTCTGTGCGGTGAGCACAGCCCACTTTCCCCTCATCTCTTGCCACCTAGCTCTAGGCCCAACCCAAGTGTGGTGCTTTTAAATACTTACTGCCCCCCCCCCAGGATGTATGAATAAACTCTTGGGTGGGTGGTGGTGGCACTATTCCAGAACCAAACACGTCTGAAAATGGAGATTGTGGACACAGCCCTGGATCAGCACCACGGACAGCACCAAAAGACCAGCGGGTACTGCGCACGCTGGGGTCCTTATGTTTCAATCCACCACAGGTGTAAGGATCCTAAGCTGTAAGATGTCACACATCCCTGGAAGACTGACGTGGCTGCTGTTAGCCCCATGCACAGTCTTAGAAAATGCAGTTCAATGGCATTAAGTGTCTGAGAATGTAGAATGTGGACCTCCTTTCCGGGACACACACACACACACATGCACACACGCACGCACGTCCTACACACAGAGCCATGGTGACACTGACCCTGTTCTCAGCCTTGATCCCTGGACTGAATTCTAAGAGGCAGCATGATATATGCTGAGCAGAAAGTGGGTGACTAGGCTAAGACTGTATCCATGAACACCACCTTCGAGGACCTGATAGATCTATAAACCGCCCCCACTCATTTCTGTGTCTCAGAACCACAGCGACAGCCGTGTGACATTGTTTGAGGGGGAAAACTTCCAGGGCTGCAAGTTTGAACTCAATGATGACTACCCATCACTGCCTTCCATGGGCTGGACCAGCAAAGATGTGGGTTCTCTCAAAGTCAGCTCTGGAGCGTGAGTCCTGGGGCTGGAACAGAGGAGATGTGAAGAGTGGGAAGTCCATGAGAACAAAAGAGAAGATGGGGGGTGATGGAGGATGCTAGAGGCTGGCAGAGAGATTGGGAGAGAGAGGGAGGAAGTAAGAGGATAGAAAGAACAGACAATATAGACCAGGAGCCAGGGGAGCATGGTGGGATGTGGGGGTTTGAAAACATGAGTAAGGAGGAAAGGAAGGGTGCACTTAGAAACCAGGCTAAGATAGATCACAGGAAGACACAGAGCAAAAGGCAGAGGGGCTGAAACAATGTTTCTGGAGTTGGCTGTCCGTAGCTGGAAAAGGAGACACTGATGGGACCACAGGGGTGGTAGTGAGGCAGAGCCTACTCACTACCCTCTTCTTTGCTATCCTAGGTGGGTGGCTTACCAGTACCCTGGCTACCGAGGCTACCAGTATGTCTTAGAACGGGACCGGCACAGTGGGGAGTTTCGTACCTACAGTGACTTTGGCACACAGGCCCATACTGGACAGCTGCAGTCCATTCGAAGAGTCCAGCATTAGGTTCCACATTCCCAGTCATCACCCGTAAGATTCTCAATAAAAGCTCTAGAATCTACCTGACCCTCTTGCCTCTTTCTCGGTGTCTTGCTCTCTCTCTCTCTCTCTCTCTCTCTGTGTGTGTGTGTGTGTGTGTGTGTGTGTGTGTGTGTGTGTGTGTGATGGAATCTAGAACTTTGTGCATTTGAGCTAAGTAATCTCCATTCTTACACATCTGAGGATTGTTCCCTCCAGCCAAGGGCTCTCATAGGCCCCAGAACCTTTACCTAACTAAGAGGAGCATGGATATACTCTTGGGGGTGTATAGGGGAACAGCTAAGGAGAGCTGTGGGATCCAATAACATGGAGCTAGTTCTTCATCTTGCCCTGGGAAAGACCCATCAATATAGATCAAAGCATTGAGATCCCAGATGGTGTCTGGCATTTTCTAGATAGATCAACAACCCTACCCTAAAGTAGGGTCCACAGCTGAATTTCAGCCACCACACACTCCCCGGACCAGGAAGCATCATGTAAGAAGGAATATCATCAGCTGTATACAAAAGCTCTGCTTGGTCCTGTAACTCTCTTCCCTCCATCATCCATCCGTCTTCAGTTTGCATCTTCACCCTGGCTTCCAGCCAGCCAGGGAAACCTGCCATTCTTTCAGTCCCTGGAAAGGAATTAATGGGAGGTCCCACTATCCACTTCTACAGAAGAGGCTTCACCCCTCTGAGCACAGTCCAGAGACCATGGCTCCTGTTCCATTTGATCCTCCAACTATTCTTCATTCTTTATCACATTAGCAAAGAAATTGGCACTTAAAGTGGTCACCAAATCCAATCACTGACTATGCCAGGGTTTGAAGATAAAGCCCCAGATACCAAATCCAGGTTCAGTTAAGGTTAATTTGAGCTGTGGTTAAAAAAAAATCAGTCTTCAACTGAGCCTGAAATATATGTGTGGTTCCTGTTTGGCCCATCTCTTGAAAGATGGTAGTATTATCAAAAGCTAAATGCAGAACTTGGTCCTTAAGCACTTACCATGTGCCATCTTATTAAAAGCTCATGATATGCCAATGTTCAAATGTTCAGTTTTAAGACAACAAGACTAAGTACAAAGGTGATTTCCTCAAAGTCACATAAATAGGAAGTAGACAAGACTCCAGAACCCAGAGCTGAATCCAGAACCCAGGTCAACCTGGCTATCTCTTCTCTACCTATTGCCATAAAGAGGTAGTGAGCAATAGAGAGAGTGTTGGTATCTTCTCTTGGATGAGTGGTCCTCTGGAAACCGGCAAGAGGTTACCTTTAGGGGCCAGGCCTGGTGGCACTCAGGAGGCAGAGGCAGGGAGATCTCTGTAAGTTCAAGGCCAGCCTGGCCTACAAAGTGAGCTCTAGAACAGCCAGGGTTGCATAAAAACCCTGTATCAAAAACTGAAAAAGGAGGAGGAGGAGGAGGAAGAGGAGGAGGAGGAGGGGGAGGAGGAGGTAGAGGAGGAGGAAGGAACCTCTAGGACCTGTCAGAGGGACCCTGAAGAGTTTGCTGGAGCTTTACTCCAGCTTTTGCCAGCTTCTTAGGTTTTCCCGGATCCAGGGGTCACATTCTGCTTTCTACATCATCCTCTGGCAGCTTAAAAGTGCAGGTTGAAGTAGTCGTCACATTTGAGAGTATTAACCTCTGGTTCTCCTATTCTGGACAGGTTGGTGGTCTGTGGACTCAGGAGGAGCCATGACACACAGCTTGGCAGTGAAACAATGGAGGGGGAACTACCAAGGACTCTCTCTCCTTGGCCTTTAATCGGCCATCAGGAAGAGAGGAGGAAGTGGAGTGGGGAGTCTTCTCTACACACAGAGAGAGACATACACACACATGCTCACCTGTCGGACTGAGCACAAAGCCTTAGCTGGTGATACTTGCTCAGCACACAGCTAGTGTCTCTGGGTAGACACCTCCTCTGAGCTCTTCTCCCTCCTGTCTCAGCCTCCCGCTGAGAGCATTAGTGGATGAACCTCTGTGCCTCCCAGCTCCTCCCACTCTTGCCTTCTTGCTGTTTCCTTCTGTCAGGCCAGCAGTATTTGGAAGGGGCACTAAGAGAGCACGGAAGGAGGACTGAGATCTTGCCAGCACACTCAGGCTCCTTTCTGTGGTGTCCTAAGCTTGCTTCTCCAAAACATCCCGCCCTCTCTGCCTTTGCTCTTATCAGATTCCAGTTTCGAGAGGAGTCTGTTGGCCCCCTCTCATCCTCCTCACCTACTCCTTGGTACTTTTGACTGGCAAAGATGAACTCTCCAATGGTTTACAGCCAGTGAGGGTTCACAGGATCCCTGGAGATCTTGTGTAGGATATTTGCAGCACCCCATCATATAAGCACCCTATGAACAAGGATCCTGCAGGAGGCCTGCCCATTTCCAGCTCCCCCACACCCCTGTATTTAAGCAAGAGAGAGGAGGACCCAGAGAATAGTGGGTCTGACAGCACCTACCCTGATCGTATGAAGTGACACATGGTTGCAGAAAAGGCACTCCTGATGCAAGGGCCCAACTTCATTCTCAGATCTGGGGAGTCTCACAGATACCCAGACACCAAGGTCTACTTGGAAGCCATATCATGAATTAGGGAGGGCAATTCTACAAGACACAACCCTATTATGACCCCTGCCACCCTGCAGTGTGATTCAGCCATAAGGAGCATAGGAGTGTTTGTGAGAATGGGGAAGGGTGGTAGAGAAATTGTGGTGAGAAGTGGGAAAATGAATAGGAATCTACAAGAAAAAATGCAGCTTGTATTCAGCATATATTGGTTGCAAGACTAGTAACCAATTTATAAGAACTTAATAGATTAAAAATTAATAAAGTAAAATAGGGAGAAGAGGAAGAGAGGAGACAGGATGAGAAAAACGACAGGCACAAAGCAGTAAGGAGACCTAGAAAGAAGGTGAGGAGAATAAAGAAGAGAGCAACTCAGAAGTTGCCAGGGGAGATGCCCCAGCGCCCTGCCTGAGGCCCGGGGCCAGACGAGACAGGAAACCAGGAGATTGAGGAGAGGATCGGGTCTCTAGGGACCTACAGAGAGTAGGAAAAAAGGAGGGAGAAGGCACGCGGGTGGGCAAAGATAAAGGCAGCCACGGCAGCGCGGCCGAGCGGCTGGGAGCGCAGCGACAGGCGAGAGGGAGGGAAGCGGAAATTTAAAAGTGAAGATGCAGATAAGGCAGCCTGGAGACGGGGACCCGGGTAGGGGGAGGAAAGGGGCGGAGAGTAAGCAGTGAGAAAGGGGAGGGAGACGGTTAGAACGAGGGCTCTGAGGAAGGGACTTGAGACTGTGGTCTCAGAGGTCCAAAGTGGGGCCAGCAATCCCGCCCCATCGATGTTTGCCGAGAGTCCGGGAGGTAGAAAAAGACACACACACTCCTGGTCCCTTCTGAGCTTCGAACTGGAGCCCATCCCCCGCGTGTCTCCTGGGCTGCGGGGCGCGGGGGGCTGCCGGGTGCGCTTGGCTGAGGCGCAGCGCGTTGGAGACTTTATTGCGATGGGAAGATAAGAGGGGCGGGGGCGGGGTCTGGGGGGCCGAGGCGGCCGCACTTTAATTAAAACGGAAATTGCGGCCCCTGCCCGCGCGGGGCCGGAGGGTTGCAAGCGGCCTTGTAGCTGGGAGCATCGCTCCAGGACCCCCTCCCTCCTCGCCACACCCTGGCTGCCCGCTCCCGCCAGGCCTTGCCGGACCCGGCGGCGTCTTCTCTTCCCTGTCATCCACAGTCTCCACGGGCGGGGAGCGGCACCCCAAGCGCAAAGCTGACGTGCCCCCCCGTGTCGTCCCCCCATCTCCCACCGCCCAGTCCCCGGCAGCGATGAGACAGAGCGGCACCTCCCAGCCCCTGCTGATCAACATGTACCTGCCAGGTACCAGGGACCAGCCCGAGGCTGGAGGCACCAAGACCCTGGGCGGGAAGTCTAGGTCAGGGCATGGGGCAAGTTCGGTGGATCAAAGGAAGGGGATGCTTCCAGAGAGTCGCTTTGTGGGTGTGTGAGAGGGACTGCTGGTTGCAGTTTAGGACATTCAGGGAACCTGCATGATAGACAGCGAGCTTCGGGGTTTCGGTGTGGGTCTAGAAGACACGCAGATTCAGGATCGTAGGAGGCTGAAAACAGGGGTCTTTGGCATGGTGGACGCCCGGCTCCAGCCTTGCCCGAAGGCTGTGATCCGCTGGGCGTCGCCCCTGAGCCCTCAAGGGTCCTCACCTTCGTCCTCCAAGCGTTCTCACCAGCCGAGACTTCCAAGCGCCCCTTTCCTCTTTACAAGGGGATCCGCTCGCTCAGACTCGGCTAGCGCGATCCCCTCTGGGTTTTATAAGGCTCCAGCCGGCCCCTTCGGAAAACGGATTTCCTTTTTCCTGGACGCATTTCCTGACTTGGGCGCTACGGAGGGGCTCTGCGCCGGCTCGCGTCGCAGCCTAGCTTGGGGAGGAGGAGCTGGTGGCCCGGACCCCCAGAACACTGCAGCCCCGGGCCCTTTCGGTCAAACCCTCAACTTCCGCCTAGGTCTGCTTGACTGTTTTCTTCTGCGCCGCAGATCCCGTCGGAGATGGTCTTTTTAAGGAAGGGAAGAGCCCGACCTGGGGGCCGCTGAGCCCTGCGGTACAGAAAGGTGAGCTGGCTGGTACACTGGATTGATGGAGACGATGGTAGTAGATGGGGGCAAGGGTACGAACCCCAATAAGAGGGTACTACTGCCACTAGACAGAGGGGCAGAGCGGTGTGCATCCCACATTATGAAAACTATAAAGCCGTGGTCAGATTATGCAGAGGCCTTGAGGAGAATTGATTTTGTCTTTAACCCGTCCATTTTCTGAGCCCCAGTCCGGTGCTAGATTTTCGGGACAGGTCAGGCGAAGGGGATCTTGGCTTCCAGTCCTTTTTCTGCCTTTTTCTGCCAAGTGTGGTCTTCCTAAGCTTTCATGTTATGGACTTTGGTGTCCTTTTTGTGTCGGCTGTGTTTGGAACAAAGTCATCGCACTTCCTGGCAAGGGGACCCCAATATTACTCTCCAGCCACCCTAGGCCTAAACCCTCGCCTGTGCTTCCTGGTTCCGCTGCCGAACTTGCTGACTGTCAGCCAAGCCAGCCCTGGCGTTGTGTTTGATACCTAGTTTTGCTGCAGTAGACGACTGGCCTGTTGGTGGGGCATTTCAATTCTTTACCATAGCTCCTGTCCCAGTCAGTAATCTCACAAGAAGGCAGAAAAGATGAGATTGGCAACTGCTTTTCTTTCCCAGGAGGGAACCATATCACCCAACAGACACGGGGGGGGGGGGGGCAAGTCTCTGTTGTTGCTTCCACTTGGTCTCAGATGCACCTTTTAGACCAAAACTTCCCATGTTCTGCTCTAAACCGAAATCCTGGCTCCAGGGAACCAACTAGCTCTTCACTGGCTTGGTTTAGAAAAACTGGGGTAGAAACTGTGTGTGTGTGGGGGGGAGAAGCTTTGGGGTTTTGAGTCAGTGACACTGAATAGGGAGGAGGCGAGTCTGTTTTATTCTAGAGAGGAAGGGGGGGCAGTTTGTCCAGATTTCTGTCTGCTTACGGCTTCGAAACAGGAAAGTGTGAGTTGTGGGTCACCCCCTTATCGCCTGCATATGGAACTTGCCACTATTAGTAACCCTGAGATCTGTAGGAAAACCAACCAGGCATCCAGCACAATCCTTTTGCAATCCTACCTCTTTCTCCGGGATTGCCCACCACCCTCCCCTCAGAGTTCTGTTATCTTCCCAGTCAGTGCACCTGGAGGTGGTGAGGGTGGGGACCTCCTAGAGTTGATCTCTTTTCTCAGTACACTGGGCCTCTCTCTGTTCTTGTCTGACACTGTGCTTCTTCAAGCTGGACCTATTTTACTGTATGCCTTTGGGTGGTAGGGACTGTCTACTGCTTGTATAGGTGGGACCAAGAACCATCATCTATGTGCATAACTGCCCATTCTGTCTAGATCTCTGGACAGGACCTCGACTGGTTGGGCAGTTTAACCTCCTGCGCCCTCTTGCACCGCTGTTCAGTCTTTGCTTTAAATAAAGTAGACTAGCCAGAAGGGTAGGAGGGTCTGGTGTCTGGGCCTTACCTAGGAAAGCCCAGCTTCATCGCCGCTTCTCCACGGAGGAGACAAGGTCTTCCCCCACATCCAAACAACCACAAAACAATGTGCGTTAGGTCCTCCAAAATGAAAGCCGCTTTCATTGTGCTCTACTGGTCTACACTGGTTAACCTGCTGCCTTCTGCTACACTCAAGGATGCAGTCAGACGTTCCTTTACCCTCTCCGATGTGGGTTGCTACTGGTTTGGGTTGTTTTCTTGCTTCCCCTCCATCCCCCTAGTTTCAACCTGCCTGGTCCGTGGTTGACTGCTCCCCTTCCCCACAGGCAGCGGGCAGATCCAGTTGTGGCAGTTTCTCCTGGAGCTGCTGGCAGACCGCGCGAACGCCGGCTGCATCGCGTGGGAGGGCGGCCACGGCGAGTTCAAGCTCACCGACCCCGACGAGGTGGCTCGACGCTGGGGCGAGCGCAAGAGCAAGCCCAACATGAACTACGACAAGCTAAGTCGCGCGCTGCGCTACTACTACGACAAAAACATCATGAGCAAGGTGCACGGAAAGCGCTACGCCTACCGCTTTGACTTCCAGGGCCTGGCGCAGGCTTGCCAGCCACCACCAGCGCACGCCCACGCCGCTGCTGCCGCTGCTGCAGCGGCCGCCGCCGCCCAGGACGGCGCACTCTACAAGCTCCCGGCCGGCCTGGCCCCGCTGCCCTTCCCCGGCCTCTCCAAACTCAACCTTATGGCAGCTTCGGCGGGCGTCGCGCCCGCGGGCTTCTCCTACTGGCCTGGCCCGAACGCCACCGCCGCTGCCGCCGCCACTGCCGCGCTCTACCCCACCCCGGGCTTGCAGCCCCCTCCCGGGCCCTTCGGCTCGGTGGCCGCCGCATCGCACTTAGGGGGTCATTATCACTAGACGGGACGCTGGGTGCAGCGGGGCCTCTCCCACACGGTCCAGTGACCAATGCTATCCTTATCTTGGGAGGAGCCCCGACGTTCCTTTAACGTAGATTTCATTGCTGCAGCCGCGCCCAGCCCAGGGAAGTAAGGATGGGAAGCCTCTGAGGTCTACCTTGAACAGGTTTCCAGGCCCCCATTGTCTTCACCCCAGGAAGGGTGCGTGTGCTCCCACTTTAATTTTTCCCTTCCAAATCTCCAGATTCTGGAACTCCCGTGTCTTTCTCTCTTCTCACCTGCACCCCTGCCTCCCTCTTTATGACCCTGATTTTTCTGGTTTTTGTTTTTCCTCCTCCTCATTTTTTTTTTTCTCTCTCCACGACCTACTCCAAACGGTAGTTCCTCGAGTCTTCTCACACTCCACTTTTCGGGATGTGAGAAGCCTCGGTAAACAATTCTGCCGCCCCCATCCCTAGTCCAGCACTCTGGTTTCCCTGCCTCCCATACCACACTCTGGCCCAAGGACCCCAGCCTGTACATACCCCTTTCAGCCCCATTAAAGCTCCCAAGCTCCCTACTGCCTCCTCTCTCTGTTCATTGCCGCACCAAGGCCCCTTTCAGAGAGGCCAAGAAGGTTAAGGCTCAGCGCAGCCAGAGCAATAGTCCTCAAAGAGCGAGGGCAAGCAAGCCTGGGTGGCCTGGAGTGAGGAGGATCCGGTGGGTGGGATCCTGAGAGGGTGCCTCTCTCACCTTCACCCCATCCCATTTCACTCCAACTTTCAATCCAACGAGCACCCAACTCCGCCTTCCTCCATCTCGCCCATCTTTCTGCCATCTCCTCTCCGCATCTCAACCAACAACCCCAGTGTCCTTTTCATTCCATCCGAAAACCTTCTATTAGCCACTCTCCATTTGCCCTGATTTAATACCTTTCCCCGCCTCCACTCCCTGCTTCGAGCTGTTTTCCCAAGACCACCTCTCACTTTCCCTCACAAACCTTCTGCTGCTCCCAGTAGCTTTGGCACTGACCCTCCCTGTTAGATGCCTCTGCTCTTTAAAGGCTTTCTCTTACTGTGTTTGGCGACCGGTCCACTCTTTCCCCGCTAGTGGTGCGCGCCCTCTGCTGGTCCGAGAGAGGATAGGCCGGGCTACGGCTAAGTGTAGGGAAGATTTGGTGTACCGCCAGCAGGTGCTTTACCTACTAAGACAAAAGGGCCAGGACCAGGTTGGCTCCACATTTCCTTTAGCCTTCAGAGTACGGAGCAAAAGGAGGGACCCAGGCCCTTCACCCTGGATCCAGCCTTGGGAAGTCTGGGAAGTGGGTCGGGTGATCTTTTTGAGACTTCCAGGCTCATCATTCAAAGGCACTTACAATCCTTATCTCTGTTTTCTTTTCCAAAAACCTGTTGTCTGGGAAGCGACCCTAGATGTCTTCCTCAGAAGAAAACGTTCAGGAAGATAGTTGTAGATCTTTCCAGAACAAAGGGGTCTTCTTCATTTGTGAGAGAATTCCTTGGGTGCCTTGGGCCTCTGTCAGGCAGGCAGGCAGGCAGGCAGGCAGGCAGGCAGGAGATTTCCCTGTGTCCTGTGGGCTGACAGGGTAAATGAAGGTGGAAGCCTGGGTAGTTAGCGTTTGGAGTGGGTATGGGTGAGCACCCTTCCCAGATTGCCTATGAACCATCCAGGCCAGGGTTATCCACTGACTTATTCTCTTTCTTTCTTTCTTTCTTTCTTTCTTTCTTTCTTTCTTTCTTTCTTTCACTCTCCCTCCCCTCTTCCTCCTCTTCCTCCTTCTCCCCCTCCTGCTCCTCCTCCTCCTCCTTCTGTTTTCTAAATAATACATGCTTACTGTAGGGAATCCAGTCAGGCATGGTGCTACCCGCCTGTGATCCTAACCCTGAGAACTAAGAAGCAGGAGGAGCCAGACTTTGAGGTCAGTTTGGGCTAAAAGCAAGACTCTGTCTCAATAAACACAACAAACAAATAAAAACTTGAAAAAAAACACACAAAAAGCCTCCATGAAATATTTGTTAGATAAAAATGTAATGAGGCATGGGGCCGGGAGAGAAGTCACTGTAGCTCACGCACAGGCAGGCTGTTCTTGCTCCCTCTGCCTAATGGCCTTTCTTTTCTCTACACCGGTTTGGTTTGGTTCTGTTTTGTGAGACAGGATTTTTCTGGGTAGCTTTGGCTGTCCTAGAACTAGCTCTGATACCAGGCTTTCTTCAAACTCATAGAGATCCAGCTGCCTCTGCCTCCCCAGTACTGGGATTAAAGGTGTGCACCACCACCATCCCATTTTCTATGCCAGTTTTTAAAACAGATTTATTCATTTTATTTTATGTGTATAAGTGTTTTGCCTTCATGTGTGCTTGTACCCTACACTAGTTCCTGGTGCCTGGCAAGGTCAGAAGAGGGTGCTGGATTCCTGTGGAACTAGAGTTAGGAATGATTATGAGCTACCATGTGGGGGCTAAGAACTGAACCCTGGTCATCTTCAAGAGCAACAAGTGCTTGTAGCTGTTGAACTATCTCTCTAGCCCCTATCTATGGCATTTAAAACGTCAGAGTACTCTGCTTTTTCCAAATAACATTCTGGCAAAGGCACGTTCCATGTCATGTCCTGTAGAGCTCTTGAGATGGAGAGTGGACTCATATAGTCCAGACAGTACAAGAGCCAGGGGCAGTCTAGCCTGTTAGAGACTTAAGACTTGCGGAGGGCATTGGAGGAACAGCATATTTAGAGCCCTGTTTACAGAGATGGAGCTCACCAGAAGAGACCAAGGCAGGATTGGGAAATCTAAGCTGCCAAGAATTTCCTGACAAGGGTTGAGAGGTCCTGTTCTTTTTTTTTTTTTTTTTTTTTGCATTCGCAGAATTTTCATTGAGCATAACCATAGAGGCATTGTCTTCATGCTGTCAGACAGACACAGACACAGATACAGCACAGTGTCCATAGTTAGCCCAAGCACATTCCTTTTGAGGCTCATTTATATGTCTTCATATGCCACAGCCCATCATTTAGATAATGGATATTTTCAATGCCAATTCCTTTGTTGACTTTCTCAATATCATCTGCAGACATCTTCATGACGCCCACACATAAAGCATGTTGTTTTCCTTCTGCCATGATTGCAACAATAGCATCTACTGCAGCGGGAGAAGTTAACCAGGATACGTGACATTTGCTCCACTGAGTACAAATTTGATGGCTCCTTTATCAACCTGCTAATGTGGCAAGATGAAAGGATATTTACGAAGTAATCTTAAGGTTGGATAAAAAGGCTCTTTGTCTAAAAAAACAGTAATTCTCCATTTACTGTAAGGATTTCTATGTGTTCATGGCATCGGACAATTTTCACAGGATCTTTCTTAGGCATGATTTGATTAAGCCATGGTTCAATACCTGGAAATTGCTCTAGCAATTGATTTTTAATACTCTTAATGACAGAGGTTTTCAGCTGGATGCAGTTGGACACATTTTCTTTTTCATCAAATTTCTTGAACATGATTCAAGGTGAAAGGGGTGACAATAGGGAAGGGCCCGGAATGGGAAGGCGAGAGGTCCCGTTCTTAATCTTTTTTTTAGATATATTTTTATTTATTTTATTTATACGAGTATACTGTAGCTGTCTTCAGAAACACCAGGAGAGGCCATCAGATCCCATTACAGATGGTCATGATCCACCATGTGGGTGCTGGGAGTAGAACCAGGACCTCTGGAAGAGCGGCCAGTGCTCTTAACCCATCTCCCCAAGCCTCGTACTTAGACCTTTATATGAAACAAGAGACAGAACGCAAGTCACAGCAAGGTTGGGGCTAGTAGAGGCTGTGCACAAAGTAGTTGGGTCTTAGGAAGCACAGTGAAATGCAGAAAAGCTGGATTTGAGGATTGATGGGGAAATAGCATTTAGGGTGGAGGAAGAGATCCACCCTCTGGAGCATAGAACTTCCGCCCCCATCCCCAGAATGCAATGCTCAGTGTAAGTAAGCATTTCTAGAAGGACAAAGGGAAGCCACACAGTGTAGTGAACCAGGAAGTGAAGAACAAGAATTCTGGAGAGACAATGGCAACACCTCTGTAGTCTGGAAAATCACCTGGGGTGTGAGAAGTGTCCTCACTTATCCAGAGAACAGTCCCGAGGGAGGGAGAGGACCTGCATGAGGATGAATGAGGGCGGTGCTGGCCATGTGCACAGAAGTGGCAATAAAGCTGATGGTACTCTGAGCTAATGAAGAACCCCACATGGCACATGTCAAATCCTTTTGGGAACAGTTGAAAGTGGGGAAGGGCGGGCCTGGTGGCTTCTCTAACCTTGATCTCCTTGAGGTCCCTGTAAGCTGGTGAAGAAGGGATGTCAGCCATTGCATACTAGTTGGAAGATGGTCAGCTAACTGATCTCACTTATGGAATCTCACTTTTATATTCACCCAACTCTGTTCTTTTCTGTTCTTACATCAGTCTGGGAGATTGATACAGACTGGGAACAGTTACAGCCATGGCTTGTTAATGAGCTTGCCATGTGATCCTCAGGTACAGCTGTTTTCTGGATTTCCATTCTCACCTTATGAAAAGGCTAAACTACAGATCTGCAAACTGTTTTGTGGAACCTCGGGGGTCACATGGATTCTCTCACAAAAGCACTTGTTTGAGCTGATCGTAGATTAACCCAGCCTCGGCATCTTAGAAGTCTATGTCCATCACTTTCCCTAGCTCATCTCATCTCTGGCAGTTCCCCTGCTGCCATGAGAGCTGAGTCTCGAGGCCACAGTTCTACCCAACAAAGACAGTCATGCATTGCTGGAAGTTGAACCCACGGCTTCCAGAATGCTAGGAATTCTCTACCACATTCTCAGTCTCAAGAAGACACGCTGTAACCACATCCAGCTTCCTGATCATTCAGGCCTTTCTCCACTGACACTTAGCCCCATGGTTCTTGACCCTCCAAAGTATGGTTCCCACTGTTGTTTCCTATCTAACCTGGCGGATTCTTTCACTCACTAAAGTTCTGAACCCTTTATCGGTCACCTCATCCACTTCACCAGTGACAAGATGGTGTGCTCCCATGCCTTTCATCATGAGCTTGCAGTGCAGCATATACAAAATGTTTCCAGGACATCCCTCCCTCAAGGTTAGGGAGGAGAGAAAAGGGGCAGCTATAACTTCAGCAGCTTGGGGATACTAATAAACCACGCCCCACCACGTTAAACAACCTGGGCAAAGATGAAGGGCTCTCCTGGGGCCTGTGTGGTCTGCTTCCTCTGCCAGGCCATTCCTCATTCCTTACTCCCAAACAACCCTCAATGGCCTTGCTTAGGATCACTCCTGTGCAGTGACCCACGTCTTCTCTGATACTCTGTACGATTTTGAAGATGGCATCCAAAGGCCTGATAATATGTCACATGAAGATCTGTGGGCTGCTGTGGGAGTGGCATAGAGGACCTGTACCCACCTAGAGCACTTAGGCTGAGAGAATGCTGTCCCAGGAGCCATCTAATCTGACATAGATACTTCCGTACTGGGATGCACGTTCCTCAGAGCCTCCGCTCTTCTGATTCCATATTTTTTTCCCTCAAATATGTCTTTAAGATTCCTTAGGCCCTCTTTAGCTTGCTTGTGTGAGCTGTTGAGAATCCAGTTGGAGCTGCTGATAATAGAAATGCATGCCACTCTTCAATGAACCTGGCGTGGCACCAGGCTCTGCCTTGTGCTGATGTTGTTCAAATCATCTGCTCTCTGACCTGACTACACCTTGCTAAGTCATCTCCATTTTCAGGTGAGGAAACTGAGGCTTGGAAGAGTGAAGTGAATGGGCTCACCTGTGGTCCCAGAGCCAAATTCCTCACCGTTCTACAAGTTCCTCTCATGCTGGTCCTGTCTGGATTGTTTCTTCATGTGAGTGTGTGTTGTGTTAAATATTTAATCTCAGCCAGGGGTTTGTACCCCCAATTGATCATTCAGTCCCAGATAGAAGACACACAGCCTTTATATTTACAATAAGCCTTTAGAGCACTAGAAGTGGACAGATATCTACTCTCTATGCTCTTCTATCTACGTCCCTGTCAATAACCCTGAGTTATGACTCTCCATGCTGGTCCACTCAACTCCAGTTGGCCAGCCCTCATGGCCATGTTTTCATGGCTCACCTACCCCCACGATGTCTTCTCTTCTCCCCACTTTCTTCCTCTCCCTCTCTTCTCCCCTCATGGTCCTGCCTTGGACTCCAAGCCTGGGAACTGAAACGCCACCAATCTCTCTTCTACCCAGCTATAGGCCATAGGCATCTTTATCCAACCAATAGTTTTAAATTTAGGAGCTAGGTCCCATAACATCACTTGGTGTATGTGACGATTCTCTTGTTCCTGGGGACAACCAGGTTGTGGGGGCCAGTATTTAGCATTACAGTACATAGCAACAGACCAAACCTCAACAAATGTGACCTGCATTTGCCCATTGCAGGTGTCTCTTCCCATCACAACATTAGATACTTGGTTAGAAAGGCTAAGCCAGCCGGGCAGTGGTGGCGCACGCCTTTAATTCCAGCACTTGGGAGGCAGAGACAGGTGGATTTCTGAGTTCAAGACCAGCCTGGTCTACAGGTGAGTTCCAGGACAGCCAGGGCTACACGGAGAGACCCTGTCTCGAAAAACAAAAAAAAAATAAAAATAAAAAATAAAAAAGAAAAATAAGAAAAGAAAGGCTAAGCCAACAGTTTGTCTCCTTAGCATTCCTATTTAGGCTTCTGATAGGGAAGAATCCACCCACAGCCCTACAGGCTTGGAGTAGATCACTGTGCTTTGGGGATGGGGGGGTGTCACTATATTTGATTCTGATGGCATGCTCTACCTTGTTTTGGTCAGCGTGATTTTCCATGACTTTTCCCCATCCCAGGATGGTACATTTCATGTTTAGAGGAAAGTGGTTCAATGCCCTATTGATGTGACTTTTTCTTTTGATGAATGTTATTATCTCTGACTGAAAACAGTTTTCCATTTCCTCCTTTCCTGTTTTACTATTCTTGTAGTTAAAAAGTGATGTAATATTGCATCTGAGAGCAAGGGCTATGGGCTTAGTTTGAGTGCTGGTTTTCTCACTTACAAGCTATGACTTCAAGCAATTCATGTCTGTGTGCCTCAGTGACCTCATCTGAAAAATGGGTATGAGGAAAGCTGTACCTACCTTATATGTTATTTCAAAGATGAAATGACCATATAAGTACCTCAGTATGTCTATTAATTCTCTCTATTATTTAAACAAACAAATAAAAACAACACAAAGGCCAGTGAGATGGTACAGCAGGTAAAGGCACCTGTCACCAAGCCTGAACTGAGTTCAGTCTCCAAGATCTGCATGGTGGAAGGAGGGAACTGGCTTTCTCAAGTTGTAATCTGACCTTCACACATGGTGGCAAGCATATACCACTTCCAAATATATATATACACACAAACACAAAATAAGTAAATAAGAATATAGTTCAGTCTAACTAACGCTTGCCTCCTTCCCTTCTAGTCTCAATCAGCTGCCCTGAGAAGGAGCTTAAGTGGCCTCGCCCACTTCCCCATGGCAGTCTAGACCTGGTCCAAGGTCCAAATGGTGAACCCTCTTGATTGATAATGGAGCACTTGGGTTGGCTTCCTATCCTCAGGGCATCTTCTAATTTCTTTGTGAGCTAGCAGAGAACATGCAATATTTAGAACTACAAGATTTCAGCAAAGTTGAAGCTATGTGACTTTGGGGAGATGTTTTCTACAGGTGAATAACAGTACTGCTTGATTCCCATTGTTATTGTGTGGACGACAACATGAAAGCCAGAAGCCAGTAGCTTCCACATTAACAGCGACTCACATTACTACCACCAATATCCAACATCATGTTTGATTTTCAAAATCCTTTGGTTTTTCTCATTTTATGGATGAAAATGCTGAGGTGTAGAAGGAACACCTTCTTGTCTCATGACAAGGAAGGACAGTGCAGCATCTGAGGTCATCCTGACACCAGGCAGTGCTCTCCTGCCTCAGGAGAAGTGCTTCATACACGTAAGACCTCCCAGAAGTCAGAATAAGGCTGATACTGAAAATGTATGTTCCAGGTACCATTTAAGGATGTTTGCGTTCTCTTTGCCATCAGAACACTCTGGGGCTGGTTCTAGCATGAGTTTTAATTTATAGACAAAGAAAGCCAAGGCACAAGGTGGCAAAGGGTTCATTTGGAATCCCAGTGCTTCCCAATGGCAGGGATGGGATTCAGTTGCCATATGATGTTTACTCCATTCCTGACTCCTTGGTTATCAGCACATTCATGGTAGAGTGAAGATTCTGAGAATCAGAGTTTCCGGAAGTAACAGGTCAAAACTCCCACCCACCGACTGCCCAAGCCCTGAGCAGGTTCCTAATGCCAGCATTCGCCAAAAGTTCCAGACAAATAGCAAAGTGAAGGAAGCAGATGGAAGCCTGTGAGCATTGCATGTCTCTCTGATGGCATGATCTAGTAGAAGTAGCCTCGCAGGTACTGCTGCAAGCCTCCCCACACGGTCTTTGGAGGTGGTTAAGGCTACTTATTTTTCTGATCCTCGTTGACGTCACTATAAAATAGTGCTGCTGCTGAGACACACCTGTTAACTGAGGACAGCCTGTGCCTGAACAGTTCAGCTCAGAGCTCTAGACATCCTTTGATCAGTACAAAAGCAAGATTGAAAAGGCATGTCATTCCCTGCTTACTGTGTCATCCTCTAATTCTGCACCCCAGCTTTCCCATGAATCAGAGAAGCTAGCTGTCTATCTATCCATCCATCCATCCATCCATCCATCCATCTATCTATCTATCTATCTCTGGATGTGTATCTCCACAATTTTTTAAATTTTTTTTTTAATTTTTATTTTGTGTGTGGGTGCTTTGTGTGTATGTGTGTCTGCACACCACTGATGTGCTGGGTGCCTGCAGAGTTACAAACAGCTTGTTAGCTGTCATGTGGATGCTGGAAAATGAACACCAGTGCTCTGTGCTCTTAAAGGTTGAGCCATCTCTCCAGCACCCCCTGCTTTCTTGAGGCTGAAGGAGGAGGAAGCAGCTAAAAGAGGCTGGAAGGCCAGGGAGCACCAGGTCCCCTTTCTAGATCAGGATGCTAAGTTGCTTAGCAACACAGCAGGAATTGTCAAAGAAGTTCCAGGCAGTACTTTTTTTTTTCTCTTTATACTGCAGCATAAAGTGATCTGGGAGGTGCAGGATGGGAAGATAAATGGAGAACGTGTAGAAGGGTCTCAGGCTTGGGTGGTAAGATCTGGGGTGCACACTCATCCCTTGTGATTATTTTCCCAACACCCCCCAACTATTTCCCTGTGGTTCTCTACCTTTGACATAGCCCCTGTCCCATATAGGATCTGTCCTATATATGTCATCTGTACAATGGCCACATCTGTGGCACTTGATGGGCACTTGAGGACTAGAGCCAGGGCAACCTTGTGTGATTTACAATGTATAAAGCGTATCCATCCAACAGTACATTTTTATTATATTGTATTGTATTTTACTTAGCAGATGTATGTGTACATGTGTTCATATGTGAGTTTATGTGTGTGGGTGCAGGCACATATGCACCCTACAACATATGGTGGTCAGAGGACAATCTCTGGTATCAGTCCTTGCCTTGCTTCTTATTTGACATGGGTCTTTCTGAAGTGGAAATCTCTGGTTTCTTTAGAAACTCAGTTATGTCATATGATCTTTTTCTGGGGCAGACAGGTGAAAGGATGTTTTGCTGAAGCAGACACGTGAGAGGGCGTGTGATGTTTAGAAAGACTATAAATCTGATCCCTCAGACAATGGGAGGAGGCTCTGGCATCGGTTTTCCTTGCTCTGCCTCACCAGTCTTCGCTGAGGACACTCTTGATTTGCCTTATGTCTCCTTGCTGATCTTTGGTTGTCGTGACTTTGTAGAGAGTAACTCACCAAAGAGCTCTAATATTCTGGCTGCTTCTTGATGCTTCCTCGGACTCAGGCTGATTGGTGGAGCCTTGTGGTTTCTTCCTGATAGAACTGCTCTTGCTGATTCATGAGTGGTGATTCCTGAGTGGACAACAGCGGCTGATTCGAGTTGGTGTTTGCTAGAGGACTGGACTGACTTCTGACAACAAAGATTGGAATAGCCCCAAAGAACTATTTCTAAACAGATCCACGACCCTTGTTCCTAGTAACCTTTCTTTTCTACTACCTCTGGTGGGTGGTGAGCTAGAAGGGAGGTTGAAGCATTTAAGAACTCTTATTAAAGTAGGTTGTGAAAAATCAAAGCGAACATCCTTCTCTTTTGTTTTTAAAGATGTACTTATTTTATTTTATGTGTATGAGTGTTTTGTTTGCATGTATGTATACACACCATGCATGTCCTTAGTACTCATGGAGATCTGAAGAGGGCATCAGAGTCCCTGGAACTGGATTTATGAATAGTTATGAAGCACCGTGTGGAAGCTGGAAACCGAACCCAGATCTTCTGCAAAAGCAAGTACTCTTAACCACTGAGCCAGCTCTGCAATCCCTGGCACCGTTTCTTGTCCAGTGACGTCCTTCAGTTAACTGGCCCTCAAGCTTCCAGGGATTATCTTGTTTCCACTTTCCCCTCACTGTAGAAGCACTGAGATAGACACACACCGACTACTGTGTGTTCAGCTTTGTGTGTGTGTGTGTGTGTGTGTGCCAAGCTCCAGGGTGATGGGAGAACTTATCCAGAAAGAAAAAAAGAAACAAACAAACAAAGGGAAAAAAGAAACAGAAAGAAACAAAGAAGCAAAGGGAAAAACAAAGAAACAAAGAAAGAAACAAGGAATGAAGGAGTGAATGAGAGCCAGGGAGATTGACACAGGAAAACATCCCAATGTCAACCTCTGGCCTCCACATGCACCTACATGGCAAGCATGCCTGCACACACATGTAGACATGTATACACCACACAAAAAGTTGGGGGAATCACATCTGTACTGAACATGTAGATTTTTTTCCTTATTGGTATCTCTCCTCTTCAAAGTAAGCACAGCAGCTACTAACAGAGTATGTACATTGTACTAGGCGTTGTAAGCAGTCTAGAGATGATCTAGCACATAGGAAAGAACATGCATGGGTTCTATGTGAACACCATTTTACATAAGGGACTCAAGTATCTATGTATCTTGTTATGGAAGAGAGGGCACCCTTGAATACAGTCCCTTTTCCCTATATAACAGCCTAGGTGTGGGGTTGCCCCAAGGTCTTTCAGCGAGAAAATAGCAGAGCCCAGATTTCCTGCAAACCTCAGGTTGTTTCTACCACCCCTTATAGCGTGGCCATTCATGTAGGCAATAGCACACAGGTATGAACACCA
Source organism: Uromys caudimaculatus (assembly GCA_028551405.1). Lineage (NCBI taxonomy): Eukaryota > Metazoa > Chordata > Mammalia > Rodentia > Muridae > Uromys > Uromys caudimaculatus. The sequence goes on along the minus strand of CM052709.1, from coordinate 65,739,717 downwards.
TGTTTAGGGTCAAAATTCACCTCTCTTGAATGAGGATCATAAAGTAGATGAGTAGGTCAGGCCATAGCCAGTTCTTTAGTCCCAGAATTTAGGAAGCAGAGGCAGGAGGGCTTCTATGAATTTGAGACCAGCCTGCTCTACATAGAAAGTTTGAGGTTAGCCAGGGTTACACCATCCTGAGACTGTCTTTAAAAAGCAGGTGAGTCACTTGGAGATGGGACTTAGCTGGATGGCCCTTTGTTCTCCAGCAGCCTGGTGGGGTTCCTGGAGTGAGGAGACCCAGGTGAGCAGAAGCCTGTTACCCACAGGGCTAGACTCAGGAATGTTGCTGTGCTGGTCTAGGCTGACAGGAGTCCCTACACAGCAGCAACTGAAGCAAGTCCCCTGGCCAGCACTCCAGAGAGAGTCACTCAGGTTCCACTGAGCTTCAGGCTTGGCAGCAAGAAGTAAACACATGTTACCCCGGTCACAGGAAAGCTCATTGGAGATGCAGTCTCTAGGGTCCCCATTGCCTCAAGGGCCAGCAGAGTTGATGGGAGCATCCTGGGACACCATACTGAGCTCTGTCTCTATCCCTTAGGCCCCTGTCAATATTTATTAATAGTTCGACTACTATAGCAATAGTTATCATTTCAACAACAGCCATATTCCCATTACAGGCATTTGATTGACACAAGAATTATGAGAGTCTTGCTTCTGCTGAATGGATTTAAAATAAAACCAAACAAACCTGAAATCCACAGGTGCCGAGTTACCGTCTGGGATCAGCAGCTGGAGACTCAGCCCCTGCTCCTCATCTTGCTCAGGACAGGACATCATGCTGCCTTTAAATATCATGGGAGATAAAGGAACCACAAGGACATCCAGCAAGCCCCTCTTATGTTGCCAGTTTGTACATCTCCAGGATCGTGCTGTCACACGTGACTCAGCTGGTGCTCAGCACAAAATGAGAAGCTTGAATGATTATGCTGATAAAGATTTCATCAACCTCTAAAACGTGACCCGAGATGATGTATTGCTCACAAATGTACATGAAGCTGAATATTCAAATTTAAAAGACAAGTAAGAAGGCAGTTGTTGAAATATGAGAAACATTGCCCAAGTTATAGCTAATGTGCTGAGTGTGGTTGCTCATGGCTTTGACCTCAGCACTTAAGAGGCCGAAGTAGGAGAATACAAGTTCGAGGTTAGCATGAGCTACAAAGCAAATTCTAGGCTATCTTGGAGAACATAGCAAGACTGTCACAAACAAACAAACAAGGCTAGAGCAGCAGCTCAGTAGTTAAGAGCACATGTTGCTGTCACTTCCCAGTCATCTGTAACCCCAGCTATGGAGGGATCCGATGCCCCCTTCTGGTCTCCTCAGGCACTGTGTGAACACGATGCCCACACACGTAGGCAACCAAGCATACACATACATTAAATAAATGAGGTGTTTGTTTGTTTATTTGTTTTATTTTTTGAAACAGGGTTAGCTCTAGCTGTTCTGGAACTCTCTCTGTAGACCAGGCTGGTCTTGAACTCAGAGATCTGCCTGCCTCTACCTCCTGAGTGCTGAGATTTAAAACATGCAGCACCACAGCCCTGTCTGCTTTTTGTTTTGTTCTGTTTTGGTTCTTGTTCTGTTGCTTTTTAATAAATATTTTAAATGTCTCATTTTTAAAAAATGAAACAAAACCATAAACAAGAAGTTTGGAGCAAAAAACCATATTTTCATGTCTTTTATCCTTGTTCTCTCTGCTACCATTGAGCACAGTCAATGTATTAAGACAAGAAAAGGCCTGGAGAGATGGCTTGGCAGTTAGGAGCATGCATTGCTCTTTTTCATGGTGAACTGTGTGTGTGTGTGTGTGTGTGTGTGTGTGTGTGTGTGTGTGTGTGTGTGCGTGTGTGTGTGTGTGGTTGAGGTTATTAGTTCGTTAAGAATTTCATGCAACATGTTTTAACCTATCCCCCCTCCTCCTCTTCAGATCTAGCCCTCTCTGTTGCCTGTCCTTTTTGAAAGAAGCCTTTTCAAGACCAGTTTGTGCTGCCCAAATGTTCTTAGATGTGTGGTCTTCCACGGAAGGTGACCAACTTACCAAAGGCTTCAACACAGTTAGGGGAAAATGTCTCCTCCCTTCCTACCAGCTAACAACTGCCAGTAGCTCTGAGGCTAGGAGTGGGATTGTGTAGCATCTCCCATCTACATCATGTATTGATCTTGCAGATGAATACTAAGTTCTTAGCCCCAAGACTGGTTCTTAGAGCTCAAGTCTGCCTGTAACTCTAGCTCCCCAAAACAATATGAAACCTCTTTCACTTGCACACACACACACACACACACACACACACACACACACACACAAATAATGCTTCAAAAGAGACAAGATAATATATACACATTAGAGAGGCTATTAAAATGGCCTTTTATGCCAGAGGTGGGGAGTGGCACAGCCTTTAGTCCCAGCACTTGGGAGGCAGAGGCAGGCAGATCTCTGTGATCTGAGGCCAGCCTGGTCTATAGAGTGAGTTCCAGGACAGCCAGGGCTACACAGTGAAACCCCATCTTGAAAAACAAACAACAAAAGAATGAAAAAGACTTTTTTTGTAGACAGTGGACTGTCTGCCTAGAAAGTTTTTAAAAAATTAAATTAGAAAACAAAACTAGGACTGGAGAGATGGCTCAGCGGTTAAGAACACTGACTGCTCTTCCAGAGGTGCTGAGTTCAGTTCCCCGCAACCACATGGTGGCTCACAACTATCTGTAATGGGATCTGATGCTCTCTTCTGGTGTGTCTGGCAGCTACAGTGTATTCACATAAATAAAATAAATAAATCTTAAAAACAAAAGAAAAAAGAAAAAGAAAAAAAAGGAAGAAAAAGAAAACAAAACTAACAAAATTCTAATAAAATATAAGATCAATATTGTTAAATCCTTTTCCTATAACTTTGCATGAGAAAGAAAAAGATGTGGGAAACAGATTAATAATGGTAGTAAAACTTATACTTCCAAATCAACGTAATGACAAGCAGGAGAAAGTCCACCATCAGTCTCCACCAAGGCTCAGCAAAGGGCTTAGGTAACAGAAAACGGAGACCGTTTCTAGGTAAAATGACTGAACGCTGTAAAATCCTCCAGTCTTTCCAAAGTGATCTGTGAAAGTGTTAAAGTTCCAACTCAACTCTCAAAGAAATGTTAAAGAACTAGACAGGGTCGGTTTTAAAGCTCTTTTAGAATTCAAAAGAATAATAAGGACCAGTGAGGTAGCTCAGTGGTGTGGCCCAAGGACTAGGGTCTGTCCCTGGGGCTTAAATGATCAGAGGAGAGAGTGCCCTCCACATGTCTTCTCATCTCCACGTGTGCCACCTGGCACACGTGCCCGACCCCACCGAGATAAACGAACGCTAAAAGGACAGTGAATATAATGCAAAACGAATTCTCTCTTCCTTCAGTGCTGGGGTCAGATCCAGGGCTCTGTGCATGCTAGGTATCTGCTCTACCACTGAAGTGTGTCCATAGACAAAACCACAACACAAAGACGTAGTCGTCAAAGGTGTAGCTCGGACCATCAGTAGTCGGTAGAACAGCAGAATACAGCAGAGCTTTGAAGTGGATGCACGTGTGAGAAGTTAATACGTGCTAGCAGTTGGTCAGGGTGACTCACACCTGTAATCCCAGCATCCGGAGATTGAGGAAGGAGGCTCGTGAGTTTGAGGCCAGCCCGGAGAGCATAGCTAAACTCTGCTCCAGATTAATTACCACACCAGTAGTGTTGATGATGATGATGATGATGATGTAGCCATTATGAGGCACTTACTAGGAAATAAAAGACTTCAAAGTTGGAAAAACATGCTCTTAATTTGGGAAAAAATAGTATAATTCAACTTCCCACCATATAAAAGATAAATTTCCTGGAGCTGGAGAGATGGCTCTGCAGCTAAGAGCACTTGTTGCTCTTACAGAGGACCTAAGTTCAGTTCTCAGCACCTACATGGTTGTTTAAACCATCTGTAACTCCAGTTTCAGGGGATCTGGTGCCCTCTTCTGGTCTCTGCTTGCACTAGGTACACATTTAGTAGACAAAAGTCTTACGCAAATAAAACAAAATAAAATAAACATTTAATAAAAGTCCCCCAGATAGATCAATTAATGAAGCAAATATAAGGAAACCAGAAAAAAAAATCTTAAAGCCAAATGCAAAACTTTAAGGCTCAGCCAGGCGGTGGTGGTGTACACCTTTAATCCCAGCACTCGGGAGGCAGAGGCTGACAGATTTCTGAGTTCAAAGCCAGTCTGGGCTACAGAGCTAGCTCCAGGACAGCCAGGGCTACACAAAGAAAACCTGTCTCAAAACCAAAACCAAAACCAAAACCAAACCCCCAATGTTCAAATATAGCATAAGAAGAAAGAAATCTGAACACAAAGAGGTCATCCCCACAGATATGTTCTAAAGACGTATTTAGTCACAGGCTCACTGGCAATGGGAGAGAACATAGACTTGCTTTTGAAAGTTCATTTATTAGTTGCTCTAAGGAAGTAAATGGGAAATGCATGTGGCCCACTGGTGTTTATCTCACCTGGATAAAAGCTGCACATCAGTTCCCACCTATGTAGAGCTTATCACATCCCAGGTGCTATGCTATTTCTCTGCCTTTTAAAAAAGACAGGATATCACTGTATAGTCCTGGCTGAGTTGGAGCTCACTATGTGGCCTAGAACTCACAGAGCTCCACCTGACTCCGCCTCTGGGATGTTGGCATTAAAGGCGTGAGTCTCCAAGCCCAGTCTATATGCAAGTTTTTACTTTAATATTTACTACTATATATTAATTTCCTTTTTTCTAACTGTGCAGAATACTAATACCATTTACTGTGGTTATAATTTTATTTTATTATTTTGTATAGATGGATGTTTTGCCTGCATGTCTATCTATGGATCACTGTGAATGCAGTGCCCCTGGAAGCCAAAAGAGGGCATCAGATACCCTGGGACTGGAGGAACAAGACCACTGTGAGCTGCCATGTGTGTGCTGGGGATCCAACCCCAGTCCTCTGGATGAGCAGCCAGTGAGTTTAACTGATGAGCCATTCCTCCAGTCTCTATCTATCTATCTATCTATCTATCTATCTATCTATCTATCTATCTATCTATCTGAGACATGGTTTTGCTATGCAACCTAAGGTGACTTCAAATTTACGATCACTCTGTCACAGCTTCATGAGCACAGAACTCACAGTTGTGTACAGCCATGTCCAGCTAACTCGTTTGTTTTCATGAACAATGTAAAATTGAGTAAGTGGGTGTCTTAGGGTTTCTATTCCTGTACAAACATCATGACCAAGAAGCAAGATCAGGAGGAAAGGGTTTATTCAGCTTAAACTTCCACGCTGCTGTTCATCACCAAAGGAAGTCAGGACTGAAACTCAAGCAGGGAAGGAAGCAGGAGCTGATGCAGAGGTCATGGAAGGATTTTTCTTACTGGCTTGCTCGGCTTGCTTTCTTATAGAGCCCAAGACTACCAGCCCAGGGATGGCACCACCCACAATGGGTCCTCTCCCCTTGATCACTAATGGAGAAAATGCCTTACTGCTGGATCTTATGGAAGCATTTCCTCACAGGGAGGCTCCTTTCTCTGTGATAACTCCAGCTGTGTCAAGTTGACACACAAAACCAACCAGTACAGTGGAATATCTCAAAGTTTACTTAGCCCTGATTAACTACTGGTGAATATTTAAATTGAGTCCAACTTTTCTCTTTCCAGGGCATAATTAAGTAAAAAGGAAATTTCAATCCCTGTCACGTCTCTGTGTCTCAAGTATTTCTCTAGCACAGATTCTATAAGCTGAAATTCATGAGTGAAAGTCTAGATATTTACAGTATTACTAGATATTTTTTAATTACCTCCTCATCTAAGACTGTATAGCATATTTCTTTAAATCTTTGATCAGATTTAGATGTATTTTGAGGGTAAAGAATGGGCAAGGGAGCTGGGTGGTCAGAGGCAGGCAGATCACTGAGCTTGAGGCCAGCCTGGTCTACAGAGTAAGTCTCAGGACAACCAGGGCTACACAGAGAAACCCTGTCTTGAAAAAAACAAAGGTTGACCTGTCTCCCCCTTTATCTAAACGGCTACCCAGCTGTAAACCATTCATAGTCTCTCTTAGTCAGTGAGTTCTAAGTGGTACTTTCACCCTACGCTAGACTCCCAGCACGGCGTAGTTTAGCTTTCTTAGGACTATCCTTTTTCCTCTAGGGTACTGTCTATCCATGTGCCAGTGCTATCTATTTTAGTAAGCCCTCTATACTCTTCTCCCAGTCCTTGACAGGATTTCCCTATGTAATCCAGGCTGTCCTTGAACCAATGTGCTCCCGCCTTAGCCTCTGATGTGCTGAGATCACAGGCATGCCATGGCTGACTTTATTCACTGCTCTGAGGGTTTCCTGGATATTGTGTGGTTTCTCTGGGATAATATTTGTATGTGTGTGGTTGGTTTTGAGTTAAGGGTATCACTATATTATGCAGGCGGGTCTGACCCTGTGGGTCAGCAGTTCCTAACCTGTGGTTGAGACTCACAGGGGTCTCATATCAGATATCCTGTATATAAGATATTTACATTACAGTTCATAACAGTAGCAAAATCACAGTTGTGAAATAATTTTATGGTTGTGGGTCACCACAACGTGAGAAATAAAGGGTTGCACGTTAGGAAGGTTGAGAACCACTGCTGTAGGCTCAAGGCATCTTCCCACCCTCAGCCTCCCAAGTAGCTGTGAGCCTACATACTGTGCCGCCCATCCCCCTTTTCTTGGTGGAATCCCACACAGGAAGTTTATCGTGTAAAGAGATGCTTATTCCCCTATTTATATTTTACATCATTATTCTTCCTGACTTTTAAGTTGCCATATAAAAAATATACAGAGAGAGACTAATTTTAAGATTTATGGTCTTCATGCTAAATATTAACCACAGATAGCTAACTAAGAGGCGTGACGAAACAGGGAGGGTACTCTTAAGAGAAACAGGTAATGATCGTGGCCAATATCTCAACGCAGAAAGAGATCTTAAGAGCAGATGACTCAAGAGATAAACTGGGAGTTGGGTTGGGGAGTTGAAAAGATGGGCCAGTGGTTAAGGGTGCACCCTATTCTAGAGGCTGCTCACAGCCATTATGGACCACTGTATACAAGGGAGGAAGGATTACTTCTTGAAGCTGAGTATGTGGTACCTGCTTATAACTCAGCACTCAGAAGGCAAAGACAAGACAACCAGAGGATTACCCCAAGTTCCAGACTAGCCTGGTCTACACAGAGTTCCTGGCCAGCCCTGGCTACATAGTGAGACCCTGAAGGGTAGGGAGAGAGAACAAAAAAGAATACATGAAGATGGGGGTACTTTAGGGTCACATGCTTACACATAGCTTCCTTTATATTCTGATAGTCTGATTCTGGTGTGGGGGCATTGGCTTGGAAGGCTCCCTGACAGAAACCTTCCAGAAGTGCCCATCTGAATGCCTGAGGCAGAGTCCCAGGATGCAGAGGCCATAGGATATCCTCCTGGATCCTGCCAGATGCTCTGGCTGCTGGGCACCCTGGCTGCCAGGCAAAGGAGTTTCCATGACAACCCCCTCCTGTATCTGGGAGCTTTAACATTTCTCCTTTTCCAGAAAGTACTAAGGTATTCTGGGGACAGGCAAGCATGGCTCTCAGGACAGAGTGTTCCTTGCAATGTCCAGCAAGGGGGACACAGATGGGGAGAGCACATATATGTCTATAACTGAATGAATCTTCATCAGTATAGACACATTCATGTCTGCTTGGGGTAAAATACATGGCCTCCTACGGGCTTTTCCCCACAGCCCTCCACCCTTCCCCGGCCCTGTGCTTTGGTCCTTTACAAGTGGAAGTGCTGAGTCATGGCTACAACTGGGATTCTCTCTCCGAAGCTCCATATCCAGTTCGTCTCCTCCTAGCCCTTCTGGGCTCTCCAGAGAGTTCTAGGCCCTCTTTACCAACCTGGATGCATTTACCCCCAGATTCAATCTCTAGCAGGAAAGAGAAGGCCCTTTACTCTTTTATATTTACATTTCTCTTGCATTTAGGGTTTTTCCTTTTGGCTTCTCAGAAGACTGTTCTGGGCCCTTCTTCCTATTGCCCTTCACTCAGAGAAAACAGGACTCCTACCAAATGTAACCCAGAAAGCTAATTGTTCCAAGCAGCTCTGTTGATCATCTTCCAGAACCCCACCCCTAACTCTAATCGGATTATAGCAGTGTGTCCTGCTTTGGGACTTCGTACAGGGCAAGCTGACACCACTTAATGATGCTCTCCCCCCCCCCCCTTCTCATCTGAATTCTTCAGTACCTGACCATAGGTTCCTGGAGGCACGCGAGAGCGTCTACGTGTGCACGCACACGCACGCCGATGCTAGAGGAAAGAAGACGCTGTGTCCATGAGTTCGGGGTAGTAGCTAAGCAGTCTCCCAAGGGCAAGACTTTTTAAAATCTCTATCAGCTTTCGAGTCTCTTCCTCATCTCCTTTAGGCTGCTCTAACTCTGAAATTCCAATCAAGTAACTAGCTAGGCTCACTAATTAGTTCCAAATTAGGAAAACCAGATGCTTTCCCCACCCAAAGGTAAGAGAGTGGCAAGGTGGCCCCGCCCGCTCAGTCTGGTTACCATAGCGACAGCCGCGGAGTGACCCAAGTGATCTTCCTTCCCTCCTCCCAAATCCAGAGAGATGACGGCACCGCGTTGACTGCGCCAAATTCCAGCCAATGGGCGGCTGCTCCCGCCTTCCCTTCCGCTAGCTTCCCCCTCCTCCCCCGGGAACTCGATTCACAAATCTGGACCAGGATTTCCGCCTCCAGGCCGGGTGCTAGGGCTCTGAGTACAGGCCAGGTAAAAGCCAAGTCTTGTCCTCCGAGGAGGGCATAGAGGGAGGTGACATCCTGGTTCTCGGACAAGACTTCTATAACTTGTCGCCAGAATAGCTTACACCCCATTCTTAAAGTATTCAGAAGATCTGTGGCCGAGTCCCCCCTCTCTTGCAGCTAGTGCAAGCCCCCACCCTGTACGAACGCGCCCTTCAGCACCACGGACAGCGAGCCCGAGGCCTTTCCTTTGCCGGCCCCTCCCGGAACTCTTTCTGGATCTTCGTGGCCACTGTGGAGGCCAGGTTCGAAACCGCAAACGTTCTGCCTGCAGCCAGTCCTTCTTGAGCGGACGCAACACTAAATGTGCTGTTTTGCTGTGTAACTCAGAGGGCAATGGGGACTAAGCAGAGATTTGGAGCGACTGGAGCGAACTAGCTTAATTCCTCCCTCTTTTCAGTCAGAAAAGGCTTTTGTTTCCCTTTTTGTTTCTGCCTATATTTGCACTCCTCTGGTGGTCAAGGGTCAAGGTCTGAGTCTCAAGCAGGAATGGGCCTCCAAAGACTGCTCTGGGTGGGCCTGTGACTAAAGCAGCCTCATGAAGTGGGGGTGGTACTCAGATCCCAACTGAGAGAGGTAAGCACAGGCTTAGTCAGGCCTGACTAGACTCCTGACTCAATCAGAACATGATGGGAAGAACGGAAAGAAATAAAAACAGTTATCATGACTAGCCAGTTCTGTCTCAGGGGTCACCTCACAGAAGGGGAGACTTCTGTCTCTTTACCATTTGACCTTAAGTAACCTGAGTATTAATAAGGAGGTAGGGCAGACAAGATGGAGGCCAGGATGGAGAGGTAAATTCCGCCTCAATCCTTGGCTTATCACGCTTTACTCTAAAATGAAAGCCAGTGGGGACAGGTAGCAGGTTGCAGATGTCAGGGACCTGACTTTCCCTCTAGATCCCTGTATCTCTCCCTCCTACGCCCATTCCTTTCCACCCTCCGGGGACCCAAAGAGAGGCCGGCGCAAAACCATCTGTAGGCGCTTCCAGCGCTTTATAGTTCTCTCCAGGACAGACGGACAGACAGATAGTGCGGCCTACGCCGTCGGCCCGCAACATTGGCACCTTGGACAAGGCCCCAGGCCCAACCCAGTCCCTGGTACTCTCCCAGGAGGATTCCGGTCCCGCCCAGCTCAGCACCTCCGACAATTCCCGGCCCAGCCCCCTCCCCACCCACCCACCCTCCTGAAACAGCGAAATAAATTAAAGTGTGGGGAGGGGATATAACAAGAAATCTAAAGATAAGGAAGAGGACGCCCCTCCCCAGATAAGAGTTTTCTTTCTCTTTCTACCCATCCACAGAGAAGACACCACCGCTGCAAGCGGAATAGTCTACCAGGATGGGTCTTGCCTCAAATCTCAGCCTCCTAAATGAAGGCAGCAGCCTTTTCCCCCTCAACTCCCAGCATGCAACACGTTGGAAAAGGTAGGGAGAGGCCGTGGGGGTGAAGGAAAGGATCACCCTGATCTTTGCCTGGACAACTGGGACTGCATTTTCCTGTCCAGTCTATCCAAATAAAAAATCTAAGGGTCTTTTTGACCTGGGGAAAGGAGTGTAGAGTCTTGGGGGTCGGTTGGGGGGGGTGTCTAGGACGACACAAGCAGAGAGAAGGAAGGCAGATAGGAGGGAAGGAGGTGACATATGACCGGAGGAAGGAAAAGGAACAAGAAAGGTACATGAAAACATAGGTGCTGGAGAACCGGGGACAGCAATGGGGTACCATCAGGCTCGGGGTACGGTAGAAAAGGGTAAAGCCCAGGTAATGCCAATGGACAGGCAAAGAGAAGGGGCTGCAGACAGGAGGAAAGACGAAGACACAGAAAGGTGAGGGACTGGACAAAACCCAGGGTAGTGGACTTTGAGATGCCCACAGCAGGGAAGAGGAAGACCAGGGCAGAAATGGAAAGATGGAGGCGCAGACAGACGGAAAGGGTGAACGAAGTTGGGGGTGCACTTCCCGCGATCATCCCCCACGCCCACCCCACGCCCAGTAAATCCAGACACCGCGGCCTCTGGCGTCCTAGCCTCCACCTTCCCCTGTGGGGCAGGGGCGGCTCCTCCTCGGCCCAGCCTGGGCGGAGAGCAGCGGTAATAGCGACGGAGGCTTGATGGTCCCGGGGGTTCCGGGGGTGTATGAGGGGCTGGGGCGGGGGGCGGGCGCGGCCCCTGGGAATTCCTAGCGGTCCAAGTTCATAGTCCAATGCTTGGCTCCGGCCGCGCAGCTGTCCCTGGCGGTCGAGGAGGAGGTGGTGGATGCGCTTCCGTTCGGTGGACCCCCGGTGCTTGCCGCGGCCTCGCCCTCGTTCTTGAGGTCTTGAAAGACTTGCGTGAAGAAGTGGGGGTCGGCGTTGAGCCGCAGCATCTGCGGGCTGAGCCGCTGGATGAGGCGCAGGCAGCGCTGCCAGAAGCGCTCCTTGTCGGGCTCCACGAGGAAGGGCTTGAGTGGGTAGGAGATCTCGTTGCCCATGTAGGAGTAGGCGAGGTAGAGGCAGGTGAGGAAGGAGGCCTGCAGTTCGGCGGCCGACGCCAGCTCGTCCCCGCGCAGCGACTCCCGGCACAGCAGGTACACGAACACCAGGTTGGCGGGAGTAATGAAGGCCTGGTCTTGCCAGCCCTGCAGCAGCAGCGAGCGGTCCACGCCGCGGAACCAGCCCACCAGCTCGCCGGGGCTCAGCTCCTTGAGGCGGTAGCAGCGTCGGCACACGAAGTCGCCGAGGCAGCGGAGCAGCTCGCCCGTGGACGCCTGCACGATGACCCGCCGCGGCGAGCCTCCGGGCGCCGGCGGTGCCGCCTGCGGGGCTGGGGGTGGCGGCGGCGGTGGCTTTCCCCCGCCTGAGCCTGGTGGCGGGGCGGCCGCGCTGCCCCCCGACGGGGGCTCGCAGGTGGCAGCGGTCGCGGGCACCGTGGGCACCGGCACGGCCAGGGGCTTGGCTGCCCCGCCACCGTCGGGGGCGTCGCGGCCCTTGCGGAGAAGGTTCTCGCGGTTGCGTTGCTGGACCAAAGGGTCGGGACCGGTGGACGCTGGCTTGGGCGTCACCTTTTTGCTGCCTTTCTTCTTCTTGGCCGAGGCGGCCACTAGGCGCTTCCAGGTGAGCGCCGAGATGAGCACGGACGGCCGTTTGAGCCGGCTCTCGCCTTTGCCGCCCTTGCCCGCCGGCGGCGCGCCGTAGCCCCCCAGCGCCTCGTCCCCCGCGGGCGGCGCCTTCTTTTTCTCCTCCGGCAGCCCTCCCGGCCTCCGGCCCTTGGCCGAGGAAGCAGGGGAAAGCGACAGCACCGTGCCCATCCTGCAGAGCGGGGCCGGCGCCCGGGCCCCAGCGGGAACCGCGGGCGGCGCCGCTGCTGCTGCAGCCCCGGGGGACCCGGCGGTGGGGGGCCTAGCCCCGGCCCGGGCGCGCGGTCGGGCGGGTGATGGAGCCGCTCTGCTGCGCCGCGGCGGCTGCTCTGAGCCGAAGCTGCGCCAGCTGCAGCGTCAGCCCCACCCCTTGGGCCCCTTCTTTCGCCACGCCGCGCCCCGTCTCACGCAGCCAATCCTGACTCTAGCTGCCTTTGATCGGCATCTCTTCTAACCAATAGTATCTTGCATACTAATCTAATGTCCCGCCTTACCCACTGCCTGGAGTCTTCAGTCTCTTACCTTTACCCAAAAGGGGAACGGGGGAAAGGAGGAAAAGGAGAGAGGGGGCGTGTGTGATTCTGGGGTCTCTTTTTCTGGCTGAGCAGGGGGGTTGAAGTGAGGTGAAAATGGTTCTTCCCATCTCTTCCTCCAGATACTAAGACCGTGGGTCTGAAATGTTTTGATACACAGGGTCCAAGCCGCAGTATAGAAGCCATGGGAACAGCCTATCATTGGCTCGCCTTTGAGTTTGTTTAGTGGGCAATATGGCAGCGAGTGCCCTCATCGAGACACCCCAGTTGCACCTTCTGGCTTCTCCCATCTGGACGTCCGCTTGCTATCCTCTTCATCGCCCCCCACCTTGGGGGCCGGGGCGAGGTGGGGAGACTGCTACGGGCTCATTCCGGCTCTGTGAGAGAATGCTACTATATGAGACTTTGAGCAATCGAGCAAACGCACCCTTTCTCCTTGGTGGAGGTGTGTGTGTGTGGGGGGGGGGGTGCCTTCGCTTCACGGAGCAGGAACATGAGGAAGTCTAAAGTCAACCTAATGCCTCTGTACATGATTGCCTGCTTCTGACTCTGGCCCCTGGACAGCTCCTTTTTGATTGGTTGTTCCAACAACACATTCATCTCACCCTCGGATGCGTGATGGACGGTTGGACTCTAGGGAACTCTGGAGATTGGATTAGTTGATGACCCCAGTCTGGAACAGCAAATGGGGCCTTCTGTGTAGAAATAGGCACAGGAAGGTTGGCCCAACTTCCAGTCAAGATCCGAGTCCAAGTTGAGGTGGATTTTAACCATTAAGCAGCTTCCTGATGCTCAGGTCCCAGCTGTTCCCACTCCCAGATGCTAGACAGGGAGCTGTCCAATTCTCTGGATCCCTCCATTCTTGCTACAGTCCCCATAGACCTTGGTCCTAGATTTTGAGCCGTATCGGCAGGTTGTGAGCACCACTTCTCCTGGGACAGCTCAGTGTGCCTTGTAGGACCCTCCTCCCAGCCTGCTGTCTGTGGCTTCTCTGCCAGGAGTCTTGGTGAACCTTGGGCATTGGCATGGGGGTGGATTTGGTGGACAAAGGACCTGTCCAGTCAGTAACAGTTTTTAGAATTGTTCTTGGATCTCTCTCTCTCTCTCTCTCTCTCTCTCTCTCTCTCTCTCTCTCTCTGTGTGTGTGTGTGTGTGTGTGTGTCACACTCAAGCTGGCTTTGAACTCACATCCCCCCTCAGCCTCCCAGATTCTGGGATTATAGGCACCACCAGGCCTGCCTCCATTTCCACCAGACCCAGCACAGCACCAAAGAGCCACTGCTGTAGAATCAGTGTGTGCCCACATTCCTCTCTCTGTATGTGTTTCATTATGGATAGGCTGTCCCAGAATCCCCTTGGGTTTCAGCTCACAGCAACAGAGGCCCCAGCTTTTCTCTGCAGTCTCCAAATCATGGTTCACCCACCCCTTCCTGGAAGCTGAGGTCTGGCTTCCTCAAATCTTCTCCTTTCATGGCAACCATGGTCATATAGAATTTTAAAAAGTTATTTGTTTGTTTGTTTATTATAGAGGAGGTGCACGTGCTTGTCACAGCATGTTTGGAGGTCAGAGGACAGTGTTGGGGGGGTCAGTTCTTTCCTCACACGATAGGGATTATGTAGACCAAACTCATGTTCAAGTGACTACCCACTGAGCCATGTCACCAGTCCCAATATGTCCTTTCTCATCAGGGTCTCACTTGTGTCCTTGAATTTGATCATTATTCTCTTGTGGACTTAGTTGTTCAACCTCTCCATGACCACGGGAAAATTCCCTCTTTGCAGCTCCTATAACTGGCCCCACTTAATCCTACAAGGCCTTCTGAGTCAGCCTTTATTTGACACAGAAGGAACAGTTGGCTTACTGGTGGTTAAGGACAGGCCCCACAGAGACTGAGTTGTGCTGGCAGAAACCTGGCACGTGGATTTGAATGGCACGTAGGCCCTTCTAGCTCCCGGGAGTCTCTCACTGACGTAAGGACTATTGCTGGTAACAGTTAGGATACTAGGTCTCTGCAAGCTCATGGGTATCACCTTGTTGGTACCACTACTCCAGGTACCATGGTCTTCTGTTATCCTTTTTGTCAGAATCAAGAACTTTTTCCCATTTAAGGGTCCCCAGACCAGGAGCCTTGATTGTCTCATACCCCTCTTACTCTTCAGCTTACCTCATCTGAGACTCTCCTGCTGGCTTACAGGCATACTCCTTTCTCCTGCTCTGATTATTCCCCTGGGTCTCTGAGCCACAACCCTAAGGCCACAACTCTCTCTTAGAACACCATACCATATTGCCTTCTATCAAGCTCTTGGAATCCCATCTTCTCCAGGAAACTTTCCTGAACTTATTGGAAGGATAAGCCCGAGGCACTATAGAGAGAGAAACATACTATATTCTACAGGGTAGAGGTCTAGGGAAATAAATGTAGTGGAACCTGGAAGGCTTCATGGAGGAGGTAGGCTTTATAGAAGGTTGACGACTTTCTTGCCACATTTGTAACTGTGTTTTTCTGGTTGGGTTATGTTTGGAACCTGTGTATGATTCATTGATTATGTTGGTTTCTGGATGTTTCTCATCTGACCATTTCCTGTACTGGCCTTCGGAACAGTGCTGAGAGCAGGCTCCCTGGCTGTCTATGACTCCTCAGCTTATCCAGAACAACCCACTATCTTCAAGGTGAAGGCAGCAGGTCCAGACTGAGAGCTACAAGGCCCAGTGCACAACTTATTGGTGAAGGTCCCCACCGGTTCACCTTAGACAAGCCTCTCTCACCTCCCTGGGCAGCTGAGCTAGGAATGTCTCCAAATCACAATGCAATGCAAACTCTTCACCCATTTAACCAGCCTTCCCTTCTCCCTCTCTGACAGGAGTGAGGAGGTGTAGCCCAGGGCTTGCCAGTTATATGACCTTGGGGAAGTCATTCTGTCTCTCTGAGCCTCTGTTTCTTCATGATAAAACTCGGGGATTTAACGTGTCTTACTTTTATTATCAGATAAAAATGGCTCTTAGGAGAATATGACAGAGTGAGTCCCTAAAGCCTCTTCCGATTCCCCAGCTCTGATGTGGAATCAGATCTGCCCTGTGAATCTGTTTCTCTCTCTCTAGCTCCGGCCCTGTCTGCCTCTCCCTAATCTGTTTCTGTCTGCTGGGCTCAGTCTTTGTGTGCACAGCAACCATGTGAGGCCTGCACTTCTGCAGTTCAGTCAGGGAGACGAGGGGAGTGGAGCTCAAGCTTTTAGCAATGCAAATTATGTCTCTGTCCCTGGGAGCTCTAGAGGAGCCCCTGGAAGGGAGGGAAACACCAGAGAGGAGGGTCAAGCAGGTTGAGGTCCAGGTCTCCCCCATGAATGTCAAACCTGGAGTTCTCAGACCATATAGGTTACACCCACATGTCTTTGAGGATCTCCTCCATAGAGGCTGATGGCAACATAGGTTCTTAAAACAGCCAGGATGGAGATGCTGCCTAGGCATCTGAATGTTCGAGCCTGCTGCCTGCCTAGCCCCCCACCCCAACAGCTCCACCCCAGGCTCTGTGGCTCTGAGGTGTACAAACAGAAGGTGCACTAGTCCAGCACATCCTCCCTCTCTCCCTCCTTCCCTCCCTGTCTTAAGGACTTACCTCAGGAGACCTGAGTTAGTGAGGCACAAAGCCTTGGGGAGGTGATAGAGGGGAGTGGAACCCCTCCTAAGATGACAAGGAAGAGTGAGGTGGGCATGCACGGGGAAGAAATGAAACTGGCAGAGGAGGTGGGCTAGCTGCCAGGGAGCACTCCCCATTTTTACCTCTTTCCTTAATAAGGCTCTGCCCTAGGAGGGCTCCATTAGGGAGCGCACATAGAGAGTCTTTAGGACAGGGAAGAGAATTGGGAACATGGAAAAGGAATGTGATGCTCTGGGGCAGAGAAGGGACCAATGCTGAGCCTGTGAAGGATGCGGAAGAAGGAGCAGAAAAGAGGAGAGGCAAGTTGGAAGTCCTTTGCCCTGCTGTGAACTCTGGTCCTATCATGATGGAAGGGGGAGCTGCATCCTCCTTGTTACCCACACTGGCCTCTCTCATCCTCACCCCCATTGCTAACCCCAGCTGCCTGGTTTCTGTCCTGATGTTCCTTTGGCTTCCTAGTCCTCAGAGCCCTTTGAAGTGGTTCTTTCTTAGTTTGCCTCCTGCCTCCAGCCAAGCCCATTCTTAGCCTCCTCTTCTTGCCTTGCACCCCGAGCCGAGCATCCCCCCCACTCAATCTCCCCAGTGCTCCCAGGATAGCACTACAGATGCATGAGCAGATCAAGGAGGGCGGGGGTGGTGGCTGTTGCTCGGCTGAGATATTCTTAGCCTGTCTGGGGGCTGGAGCTGGAATCAGCGTTTCCATCTCAACCAGGCAGGTGGCTGCTAGAAGCTGCCGCTGTGACTGGATCTTCGGCTAGTATCCTTTACCTTGTCCCTGTTCCACTCACTGAAAACAGCCCCTCAGAGAAGCCTACCTTCCCATCCCTGTGTCCTAGGCTTGAAGGTTCCCAGCAAGAGCTACAAACCCCACTCTAAGGATTCTTAGCAAGGGTGGGGCGGGGGAAGATCTTGAGAATTCTGGTTCATGTGCATCCCAGAGCTGCACACAGATTTCTTCTTGAAGCTCTGAGGCCCACTTCTACCCTATAACAGTCCTGGAGGGTATCTGGTCCTTTCTTGTCCTGGTTAACAGGGATCCCTCAGGAATCACTCCTGACGAGGGCTGACCTCTCGGGTCCAGTCTACCTATGATACTGAATAAAAGGTTCACTGGCCCAGACTTCTCTTTTAGCAAAGTGAGCAACCAGGAAGAAATCTGACTGATTCCTTCACAAACAGCACAGAAAATGTCTGTGCTCTTCAAGGAGACAAAGACTCCTATGTGAGTTTCAGAGTCACTTAGGTCTGGGTTCTAATCCAGCCCTCCACTTAGGAGCTGCAACCTATAGAAAGTGTCTTAATTCCTTTGAGATCTATAAAACATCATCAATATTGTAAATTTTCATTCTTTTTGTTTGGTTGGTTTTTTTAAAGACAGGGTCTTACTTTGTAGCCCTGAAGGCCTAGAACTAAGTATATAGACTCAGAGAGTTTGTCTCTGCCTCCTGAGTGCTGGGATTAAAAGTCCGCACCACCCACCCGGCTATGCTATTTTATAAAGTTCAACAGTGCATTCACTTGGTGTTGAAAGTGTTAAACATTATGAGTCCTGTGATCTCTATTTTATAGGACAGAAAAGGTTTGTCTGGCTCACACCATTGACACAGGCGTCTTTGCTGTTATTTATTCTCTGAATAGGTCATTTTTTGTTAGAATGGTGGGAAGGGCTACTCTATTATGTTTTCTTGTGTGATTTTTCTGAGGCCAACACATACAGCTGCTACTAGTGCTTAACTAGTGCTCTGACAGGTATGACAACTCCGATTTTGGGTGGGGGAGGTTGTTTGATTTGATTTGTGGGGTCATCGACTGCTGACAGTTTATCAGACACTGGTAGCCTTGTCTGGCCCCGCTGCAGCCCTTTGACTTGAACCCAACCACACCAGTCACTGCACTCGCCCCACCTTCTATTTAGAAGGTGTTCTCCAGCTCCTCCTTCTCACGGCCTCTCCAAAGATCTATATCTGCTGTGGAGAGTCGTCTGTCTGTGCTGTCTGTGCTGTTTTTTCAAGGGGCTGGGAGCAAAATGTTCTGCAAACGTAGAAAATTCATGTGAACAAAAGACTACTTGAGATACTCGAGTCTATAAAGCATTGGGTATACAATATAAGTACAAAAAGATACAAAGTAGGGTTCGGTCTACAAAGGAGGTGCAACATGGGCAACAGAGATTTGAAAAATGATGATAAAGAGCAGTAAAATGGCCAGCCCCCTGGGACCTGTTACAGAGGCCAGGATTTAGTGACTGGCTAATCCTGCCCATCCCCCTCTTCCTTCAACATTATGATAATCTAACTCCTGCTTGGCCTACATTCTCATCTGCAGGAGTCCAAATTACCTTCTAAGTAATGTCTAATTCTCCTGCTTGACACTGGGTCCCCTCCAGCCCACCACCTTTCTTGTCCAGTCCAAAGCAAGATGGTAATTTCTAAGGTCAAGTTGGAGTTTAGCAACTCCTTGCCCACAGTAACAAAGGACCTACTCCCTGAAGAGGATATTGGTTAGTTAGTACCTAACTCACATGAAGGTGATATTGGTTAGTTAGTAACTCACATGAAGATGATATCAGTTAGTTAGTAACTTATATAAAGGGCCCTGGTAAGCCTGTTAATAGCTTCTAAACCTTGTCTGGATAAAACTCACCTGTGTTTACTTCTTATTTGTTCAGCTTTAGAGGTGAGTGGGGGATGGGTTTTAAAACAGGTTTGATAATTTATACCTGTCTCTCCCAGGTTCTAAAATAGGACAATTTCCCCCCCACCTCCCCAAGATAAGGTCTTATCATGTAGAACAAGATTACAGGCATGCCACCTGTCTTAGGGTCACTATTGTTGTGATGTAACATCATAACCCAAGTAACCTGGGGGACAAAAGGGCTTATTTGGCTTACATTTCCACATCACAGTTCATTATCAAAGGAAGTCAGAACAAGAACTCAAGTGAGGCAGGAACCTGGAGGCAGGAGTTGATGCAGAGGTCATGAAAGGGTGCTGCTTACTGGCTTGCTCAGCCTGCTTTCATATAGACCCCAGGACCATCAGCCCAGGGATGGCACCATCCACAATGAGCTGGGTCCTCCCCCATCTAAAACTAATTAAGAAAATGCCCTGCATGTTTGTCTATATCCCAATCTTATGGAGGCACCTTTTTTTTTTTTTTTAGCTGAGGTTCCCTCCTCTCAGATGACTCTAGTCTGGTCAAGCTGACATAAAACTAGCCAGCATACCACCTCACTTTGCTAAGGACTATTTATTATTTATTTTTATTTTGATATATGATGATAAGATCCAGGGTCTTATGGAATCTTAGACACAATCACTTCTGATGTTGACTAGGGAGCAGAGAGGACAGGTGTCTGTCAGAGGTTCTCAGGCTTCCTAACTCTGCGACCCTGTAATACAGTTCCTCCTGTTGTGGTGACCCCCAACCATAAAACTATTTTTGTTGCCACTTCATAACTGTAATTTTGCTAATGTTATGAATAGTAATTCTTTTTGGAGATAGAGGTTTATCAAAGGGATCTTGGTTCACAAGTTGAGAACCACTGGTATTGAGTTAAGGCTTTTAAACTATTCTGCTCAGCAAAACCCACTGAGGGAAGTGTGTAAACATCACTTTCCAACTTTACCTCTTAACTAGAGAAGCATTGTTTGTTTAGGTGGGCTCAAAAATGGAACCACTGTAAGAAAAGGTTGGGAGAAGATGTCTGTATTCCACCTGTCTCTCTGGAGGGTACCACTATTGCTTCTGCTGCCCATCTCATGGTCTGCACATCCTAAATTGCCTTCAGGAAGCCACTTCTTGCATTCTCTCAACCCGTGTGATTTGCTTGAAACTAACTCCATCAAAGCCCCAAAGGTTGAGTCCCGCCAAGGTCCAGGCCACATCCTCTGGCCATCTTAATGGTTCAGGGTCATGTCCAGCATTGTATCTGTTATTTGGAGTCTTCACTGGGTCCCAGTGACCCTTCCTCACAGTAAAAGCTTTGGCACAGAAAAGTCACTGTGTCAACTTTTCCTTCTGGGCTGTTGCCAGGTTTCATGCTAGAGGTGTCTGCTTCCTGTTCAAGTAAGTAATTTGAAGCCTCCCCCTGGATCATGCTTCTGAGTCCCATGTACCTGCCAGCCAGAATACGAGCTGGCTGTGGTCACCGAGAACCATTTGTTGTCCTTAGGGTTATTAGCACAGAGCCTCTGAGGGTAGGATGTGGGGTGGGCTTGAGCTGGAAGCTACTCCGGAGTCCTTATCCAAGACTGCAGGACTGCTTGTCGGGTTTGCATCTGGGGAGTATCTTAGGGTTTCCATCAACCCACAGCTACCTGTTTTCATCGTGGGCCACCTCTATTGTTTTTCTTTTACTTTAAACCCCACAGTTGTTTGCTCTGATACATCTTGTAAAGTAGCCCTACAAGAGGCTAATCCATTCCTATCCAATCTCTAGGAGTCTATAGGTAGTTAGGCATTGCTGTCATTTGAATAGCAAATGTTCTCCTAAATCTGATGTGTTAAAAATCTTGGTCCACAGAACAGTGGTGTTAGAAAGTGGTGGGAACATTAATTAGTAGGAATTAGTGGGATATCTTAACTCTCTGGGGACATACTTTCACAGGCAATAATGGACTCCAGTCTTTCCTTTTTTTCTTTTCTTTTTTTTCCCCCTATCTTCCCTACCAATGGTTTTGCTATAGCCATGATGTGCTACCACAAAAAACAAAACAAAACAAAACAAAACAAAACAAAACAAAACAAACAACCCCAAACTAGACTGAACCTCATGGATGGAAACCTTAAAACTCGGATCAGCTGAGTATTTCGCATCTTATCAGCTGTTTATCTCAAGTCTTTGTTGTATTAGCAGAAATTTGGTTAGCACAATCGTCCATTCAGATTTTCCTGGTTTTCTACTCAGTCAATACAACTTGAGTGTTTAAGAAATGATCATTTAGTAACTTAAAACTGATCCTGACAGTTTGGAGGAACTCTTTCTCCCTCTGTCTCTCCCTCTGTCTCTGTATCTCTGCCATTCTGTCTCTCTCTGTCTTTGTCTTTCTCTCAAGCTCATATGCCTCTGTGTGTGTGTGTGTGTGTGTGTGTGTGTGTGTGTGTGTGTGTGTAAATGAACATGCCCATTAGACCAGAAGTCAATCTTGGATGTCATTCCTCAGGAGCTGCCCACCTTGGTGTTTGAGACACAGTCTCTCAGGTTGGCTTGTCAGGGAGCCCCATGGGCACATCCGTCTCCAGCTTCCCTGCATGGGGATATAGAGTGCACCATGCCTGGCTTTCTTTTTACATATGATTTCTGGGGGACAGAACTCAGGTCTTCATACTTGCATGGCTAGCACTTTAGCAACAAGCAGTGTCCACAGCCCTAAAAGTCATCACCTTAAAGACTTTTTTTTTTTTTTTTTTTACTTATGTGTATGTTTATATGTATGTGAAGTGTGTGCCACATGTGTTACGGTACTGCCCAAGGCCAGAAGAGGGCATCTGATGCCCTGGAGTTGAAGCGAGGTCAGGCTCCCCCGACCAGCCTTCTGTGAACTGAATTGTGCCCCCAACATTTATACGTTAAGGCCTAATTTCCAAAGTGATGGTACTTGGACATGGGGACTTTGGGAGGGATGGAGATGGGGTTGAGGTCCTCTTGCTAGAAATTAGTGTCCTCATCAGAAGAGAGCCCAGAGCCCCCACCACCATGTGAGAACATGGTGAGAAGCAATGGCTGACTGGCTGCTGGCCAGGAAGAGGTCCTCACTAGAACCTCCATGTTTCCATCTGCCCTCAGCTTCCCAGCAGGCGGCTTCACCCACAGAACCATCCTGCTAGTCCTCCATCTTATTTTGGGTCTCTTACTGAACCTGAAACTCACTTATTGGCTGGACAATGCCACCTGGTCATGAACCCATCTGTGAACTCTTTGTTCTTACATCAGCCTATTTAATTAATACAAAAATCTTTGCTAGGATTGGGAAGCCCAGCGAGTTACATGTGGCTAGGGCTCTACCTAAGGCTTTTGTGTTGTCATCTTCCCCTGGCAGAGCTACTCTCTGGATATCTCATTAGGAATTGACCTCTACCCTCTCCTGGGTATGGTGCACATTGTCACTGGTCAGAGCCCCTGTCTGTCTTCAAAACCCTTGCAGTGTTTCCTTGACAATCTTCTCCCATGAAGTGAAGCTTTCACAAAAGACAGGCCAAGAGGCAGTCTAGAACTGACATCTGGAATGTCAGCTTTCCCCGAGGTCAGGATTGCCACACAGAAGGTAAATCGTGGAATGTTTGAGGCCCCACTCTTCCCTGAGGAGTGGTTGGAGGGTGTTGGGGGTGGAGGGAAGAGGAGTCCTTCTAATCAGTGGTGCAGCCTCTTGTAAGTCACCTGTGCTCAGTCAATGTCCCCACCCACAGGAGAGGTCTTGCTGAAAGGAGGGGGATTCTGAGAGAGTCAGAGAGGAACTGGGGTAAAGTGCTGAAGATGCATGAAACTGTCAAAAAAATAAAATCAGATTTGGAAGGTTATTTTTTTTCCTGG
This sequence comes from Uromys caudimaculatus, assembly GCA_028551405.1. Lineage (NCBI taxonomy): Eukaryota > Metazoa > Chordata > Mammalia > Rodentia > Muridae > Uromys > Uromys caudimaculatus. The sequence continues at coordinate 65,716,970 of CM052709.1, read as the reverse complement.
TTTTATGTTTGTGGTATTTATCTTTTTTTAAATTATTTATTTATTTATTTATTTATTTATTTATTTATTTATTTATTCCCCTTCCCTTCTCCCTCTTGCTCCAGCCCCACTCGCTCTGGGCCCCTGCTCACTCCAGCCCAAAGGTTTTTTATTTGTTTCTCATTACAGATAGTTGTGAGCCATCATGTGGTTGCTGGGATTTGAACTCATGACCTCTGGAAGAGCAGTCAGTGCTCTTAACCGCTGAGCCATCTCACCAGCCCAGAACTCATCATTTATTGCTGTTGCTTTTCTTATCCTAATTATTAACTTTTTGCCTAATTTTATACACACAATTTTGTAATCTTTCTTTAAGAAATATTTTTACTTATTTCGCACACACATATATCTTGATTGTACCCCCCCCAGCTCTCCCCTCCCACTCTCCCCTAACACCTGCCCCTCCCACGTTCACGGCCTCCTTTGCTTTTTCTTTTTATAAACCACTGAGTCCAACTAGCGCTGCCTGCAAAAGCATGGGCAACCCACCAGTGGCCATACCCATGAAGAAAAATCTCTTCTTCCTGCAGCGGCCATCAAGAGGTCCCTCAGTTAGGGGCGGGGTCTTATGAGACCCTGTCCCATCCACACCAGAATTAATGACTTTCTCTTGTGCAGGTAACTGCAGCTGCTGTGTGCTTGTGAGTGAAATGGCCATGTCACCTGTAGAAGATGGCATTTTACCACACACCTGACAATATGTCCTTTAGCAGAACAATAGTTGTAGGTTCCCCATTAGGTCCTCTCCCCGTGGGCTTTGACCAGGTTGACAGAACAAGGCATGAATTCCTTGCTGTGGAGCAGACCTCCGATCCGATCAGAAAACAGTTGGTTATTCCAATAAGAGGTGTGCCACCACTGCACCACGGGCACATCTTTCCTGGAAGCGCCATTGCGGGGGCAGTCCACTGATGACTTTTCTCCCAGCAGCCTGCACAGCACCTTTCAGCGCTGTGAAAGCTAACCAACAGAGACAACGCCTCCAGGTCAGCTCCTACTTGATTTCTCTGTCCTGCAATCAAACTACATCACATCATCAGCAACGGGGTCTTACCATCTAATGACGGTGGGCAGCTAAAAGCAGTGGCAATGACCTGTGTTGTTTTGAGGTTCCTCTGTGGTCCCTAACCAATATCTTATAGGAAGATATCCAATATCTGGTTCTGACATTTTCATTTAATAACCAGTGTCTTCCAGGGGAAGCATTGTCCACCCATTCAGGTAGTTCAACTTTAAAAAATTATATTTTTAAATTAACTTATGAAATAATGGGTTTACACAAAGCTTTATCGTAATCCTTAATTTAGTTATCTCACCCAACTCCCTGCTAATCTCTTTTTAAAGAAAGGTTCTTGAGGTTGTACAACATTCAGGTTCCTTAAAGCTATTCCTAATAAGACAGAGGCAGGAGCTGGAGGAATGGCTCAGGGGTTAAGAGCATTTACTGCTCTTGCCGAAGGACCTGAGGAAAGTTTCTATTTGCAGTAGATGGTGATGAACACAGAGGCCCACAACTGGCCAGAGTATAGACAATCGAGACGGTGGAACACTCAGACCTAAGTGGGGTATCTACATCACATCCCTGCCTCCCAAGGCTCAGGGATCATTGCAGAAGAGGAGGGCTAAAAAGAGTGTAAGAACCAAGAGATGGTGGAGAACTAGTGTCCTCCAAGCACAGCAGGGCAACTGCACAGAAGAACTCACACTGGGTGTAACACAGGCACAAGCCCCAGGCCTGCTCAGACCTCAATACCATCTCAGCATGGAAGGGAGCAAACATGAGGCCCCACCCTTAGCAGAGGAACTGTTGGCAATTGAAAGCTGCTAGAGATGGAGAGGTAGGTTTTCTTAGGGATGCAGTCCCTGGTCGATTAACCACACTGCAGTGGATGGTCATACATCCAAGAATATGTAGGCAGCACAGACGGAACCTGTTGGAGGGGATGGGGTGGGGGATGGGACAACGACACACAAATTGGGTGGATAGGAAGGGAGGTAGCATTGGGAGGAATGAGTATGGTCGAAAAGTATTGTCCAAAGCTCTCAAAGACCTAATGAAGAATCCAACTGATGGTGTGACTCAACTGAATCTGGGGTATTAAAAATCATCAAGTAAAAGGGTGTGAATGCTCTAGGGTGTGGTGTAGGGTCCGTAATGGTTTTTAAGGAAGAGCACACCAAACGATTTTGGTCAGTACTGTGCTGGAGTATGGAGTTTCTCTGAATTTCCTCAAATAATTTGCTTTCTCTTTTCTTTTATCTTTACTACATTTTTGTTCTTTTTTTTCTTTTGTTAGGGCTGTTGTTTTCCTTTAAGGTTTTCTTTGTATGCATGCATTGTGCATGGCACTTTGTTGCATAAAGACATTTTCATACAAGAATGTACTCTATTGCACTGAGTGTCTGCCCAACGCCCACTGTTCCACGTTGTCCCCACTCCCCCATCATGGTGGTTCCCTTTGTTCTCCTGCCAGCTTTGTTTCTATTTTCATGTCATAATACATACATACATACATACATACATACATACATACATACATACATACTTGCATGCATACATACATGATTTTATGTATCTATAGAAATCTAGGAAGAAAGAAAATCTATGATGTTTATCTTTCTGAGACTGACTTAATTTGTTTAAGGTGATTCTCTCCAGTTTTCTTCCAAATGACATAAATCTTTGATTTGCTCCAGGGCTGAAGAAATTCCATTGTGTGCGCACACCACCTTTTTCTTACCCATTCCTCTGCTACATTGGTCCCATAACTTACCTGTTGTCACCAGTGCTTCAGTTAAACATTGATATGCAAATGTCTCTGTGATGTGTGGACAAGGCGGCTTTGGGCAAATCCAAAGAACTTTTGTACTCAACCCGTTGAGAGTAAATTGACAATGAGACACCCACACCCAAAACACCTTTCTCTGCATTTCCTTACTGTCTTAGTCCCTTTCAGGTACTCTAACAGGATACAAGAAGCTAGATGGTTTATGCACAACAGAGGTTCTAGAGGCTGGGGAGCCTCCTGGTCCTGACAGACTCCGTGTCTTCCTTGTGGACAAGCATCTTTCCACACTTCTTTACACAGAGGAAGGGAAGAAGATTTTAAAGACTTCTTTCATAGGGGCGCTAATATTATTTATGAGGGCCCTACCTCAAGACCTGATGATTTCCCAGAGATACTGCCTCTTGATACAACTGTCTTGGTGATCAGAATTTTAAAGTATAAATCACAGGGAGGGACATAAACAACAAATACATTTCAAATGAGATTAATGTTGACACGTTACTTCTCAATAACGTACAAAATATTTTTATATTTTTCCAACTTCACCTGTCATCCCAGCAATATCCCTCTCCACACCTGGGAAGCCAGTATGAAATCCACATTGCATTTAGCTGTGTGTCACTCCCCTGATGATCTTAACCTTATTTGATGAAGGTGGCCTCTGCTAGCTTCTCAGTTGTAAAGTTACTCTTTTTTAATCATTTTCTCCCTTTGAGACTGTATTCCATTCCTCATAATATGTTTGAATTAATTAATTTATTCATGTCATTGCATTTATGGGTTCCTGCTTTAGGCAGTGTGTTATACCCTGTTACTATCTTTATTTCCATGTTCAAATTGTCCCAGATTTAGCCAATGGGAGCTCCTTCCAGCTTGTTTCTATGCTCTTGATAGAATAGATATAATTCTTTGAACACTTTAAAATATTTTAGGCTTATCTTATAATTTCCCTGTCTTAGATCCGGAACCAACCATTTCTTTGAAGAAGGCTGGTTTCTGCTAGGAGAGAGAAAAAAAGGAAGAGATTGAAAAATAAAGATTTAGGTATTATATGTGCTCATGGCCATGACAGGGCTGCGACTTCTAGCCCCTCTAAGTGACAAAGCTAGGAAATACCTGTGTATCTCCATTCCCCCACCCCTGTGTGTGTATGTGTGTGTGTGTGTGTGTCCATGCATCTGTTTGTCTCTCTCTGATTCTATCTCTGTCTCTATCTTTGTCTCTCTGTGTGTCTGTCTCTCTCAGAGTGTGTGTGTGTGTGTGTGTGTGTGTGTGTGTACCTCTCTATATCAGTATGGCACATTGGAAATTTTATGTTTCCACTAACACTTCTTCTTTTTCCCAAGACAGGGTTTCACTGTGTAGCCCTGGCTGTCCTGGAACTCACTCTGGAGACCAGGCTGTCCTCGAACTTACAGAGATCCACCTGCCTCTGCCTCCCGAGTGCTGGGATTAAAGGCGTGCGCCACCACCCGACACCTCACACCCTAACCTGCGCCTGCAGAGCACTATCCCTGTCTCTTCTGTTCTATGGCCCCTTTCTCCAGCAGTGAGAACATGCCTCCATTTTCCTAGGTATGCTTGCCCACTACATCAATTCCTTCTATGTTCCCTGTCTTGTGTTATCCCAAACTGTCTTCTTCCTCAACCTTTCCACTTGGGTTCTGATGGTATAGATTCTTGGAACGTGATAAAACCTTTCTCGGCTTTTGTTAGGTTTAAACTCTGAGGAGCTAGGGTGCCAACAGGTGGTTACCAAATCCACCTGAACCCAGTGGCTTCTGAGTTTGTTGTCTCAAGCCCAAAAACAATAAGGAAACTTGGACAGAAAGAAGAGTGGATGTAGACTTATAAAGAAGGTGATATTGAACTCTCAGGAATGGGAGGGGCTGTGTGGAAGGAATATTGCCATGGTGCTTTGTCTAGTAGTCTTTGATGGGTCTTATGATGGGAAATGGTTGGAGATTGAGTAATATCTGTTAGAACTGGTCATTTTTAATACATTGAGACTGAGCCAATAAAGAGTCCACATGTTCTACGCATGCATGCTCTGTAGACCCAACAGTTACTCATCAATTCAAGGAAACTGTCATGTGCTATGTGGCTAGCCCATGATCCACCATGATCAACCATGACCCCTGTCCTTAGACAGCCTAAAGGAAGCTGTCCTCTGTGTCACTGACACCTTGTGTTGGGTCATGCACAATAGGGAAGCTCTCCTGTGTTCTCAAGGAGTTAGGTACTTGTGCCATAGAGGGCCACCTTATCTACACATGCTGATATCTGTTCCTGGGCCCTGCAATCCTGTGCTGGACCCTGTCCAGAGGATGCCTTCTGTACCTAATGCAGACTCCTTCCTACACCAAGTCCTTGCTATTAAGATGCTGTCCTTATCCACACTCAGGCTCAGACACCATGCATATCCATCCTATATTAAGAATTATAACAATAGGGAAACTTTGTAAACTTTCCTCACAATAATTGGGACCAAGAAAAGAATGTTGCTATCTTTATTTCTAATGGACATTACACTGAGATCAGAACTAAAAATAACAGACATTAAGATGGAATACAGAAAATAAAATGTGTTCATTATTCAGAGACTACATGATTTTGTTTAAAGAAAGATTAAAAAAAGACTGGAGAAAATCAATAAGTGAGAATGCCAAGATCGGGCTGGAGAGATGGCTCAGCGGTTAAGAGCACTGACTGATCTTCCAAAGGTCCTGAGTTCAATTCCCAGCAACCACATGGTGGCTCACAACCATCTGTAATGGGATCTGATGACCTCCTCTGGTGTGTCTGAAGACAGCGACAGTGTACTCATATACGTAAAATAAATAAATCTTAAAAAAAAAAAATTACAACTGAGAATCAACCATTCAATTTGGCCCTAGATGATATGTGACCAGTACAGAGCTGTCTCAGTATAGGTGGGCCTGAAAACCTGATTAGTATATAAGAGCATCAGAGAATGCCAAGATCACTAGATACAAGGTCAATATTTTTTAAACTGTGTTTATATATACTATAATAAAATACTTTAATATTTTAATAATATTACTTATATAGCATCAAAATATGCAATACCAGCCAGGGTGGATGCTGTGTATCTATAATCCCAGCTACTCGGGAAATTGAGGTGGGTAATGGGAGGGTTGAAAGTTCAAGGCCACTGGAGTGACTTAGTGAGATTTGTTTTTCAAGATACACACACACACACACACACACACACACACACACACACGGAGAGGAGTAGTAGATGGGATGCACTTTAGTGGTAGAGTGTTTCCCTAGCAAGTGTGAGGTTCTAAGTCAATTCTCTTATCCTCACAAAAAGAGACAAACCTAGAAATAAATCTATCAAAATACACAGAAACACTGCAAAAAAAACAAAAACAAACAAAAAAAACCAACAACAACAACAAAAAAAAAAAACAAAGAAGCCTAAATAGACAGAAGAAAAAATGCTAATAGACAATAAGACTCCAGGGTTAATTTTTCCCAAATTTATCAGTAGATTAAATGCAATGCCAACTAAAATCTCAGGGGTTCTTTCAAGGGAAATAGGCTGATTCCAAACTTTCCTGGAAATCAGAACTGAATTGCAAAGATGATATTAAAGAATAGAAGGCTGGGTATAGCAATGCTTGCAAGCTCAGGCCAAATACATAGCAAGACCTACCAAAGATGGGAGGGAGGAAGGAGGGAAGGAAGGAAGGAAGGAAGGAAGGAAGGAAGGAAGGAAGGAAGGAAGGAAGGAAGGGGGGAGGGAAGGAAGGAGGGAAGGAAGGAAGGAGGGAGGGAAGGAAGGAAGGAAGGAAGGAAGGAAGGAAGGAAGGAAGGAAGGAAGGAAGGAAGGAGGGAAGGAGAGATGGAGAGAAGATGAGAAAGGAAAGAGGAAGAGGGAGAGGAATGGTTTATCTACTTATAAATCAATAATAAAACATTGTGATATTAGTACAAGAGATATTAATGCAATGGAGTCCAGAAGTAGATTTCCAGATTTGTGGATATTTGTTTTATTGCCTGGTATGTGACAAGCACCTGTAGCACTTAGGAGACTGAGGCAGAGGGGTTGTAAGTTCAAAGTCGTACAGTGAGAACTATCTCAGATGAAACAAAGAGCCAGGGAGAAGGCCCAGCTGGCAAGGGCACTGGCCACCAAGCCTGATCACCTGAGTTTTGTCACCAGAACCCACATGGTGGAAGAGGAGAATGGACTCTTGCGAGGTGACCTCTGACCTACAGGGGCACGTCAGAGCATCTCCCCCAAGTAAACAATACATGTAACAAAAAAGTTTTAAATATGCTATTCCAGCACTCTAAGAATTATTGTGTAATTTAGTTGTTTTGCAATGGGTGTTGCTGGAGCAATTGCAAATTTAATTTTTACCACATAAGACAGCCAACATCTACTATACATGGATCACAGAATAAACCTCCCTGCCCTCCAGGGCCTCACACTTCCTAAGCACAAGTTCACCACTAAGCTCCACCTCCAACCTTGAGTGAAACGTCTATAAAATAACACAGGGAGATAGTCTTAGGACTTGGAGGAGACAAAGACTTCCTAAACAATATAAAATAATTAAACTGTATCTGATTGGTAAATTTGACTAAACAACTTTTATTTGTCACAAGTCACAGTTGAAGGCTAGGGATACAGTCGAATAGAGGAGAGCCTGCCTAACCTGTGAGGCCCCAGGTTCAATCCTTGGGACTCCTGAAATGAGTCCTACTTTAGAATTATAAAAAGAATACGCAGGGGCTAGAGAGGTGGTCCAGTCAGTAAAATACGCGTCACACAGGCACGGACCTGAGTTCAGATCCTGACACCTAAGTAGAGATCAGGATCTGGTGGTGTATCTGCAGTTCTAGCACTGGGGGGTAGAGACATGAGGATCCCTGGGACTTGCTCTTCAGCTAGACTAGCCAGTCAGCGAGCTCCGGGTTCAATGAGAGAGATGCTTCCATAAATAAATAAATAAATAAATAAATAAATAAATAAATAAATAAATAAATAAATAAATAAATAAATAAAGGCAGTAGGCCAGATGAGAGAGATGCTTCCATAAATAAATAAATAAATAAATAAATAAATAAATAAATAAATAAATAAATAAATAAATGCAGTGGGCCAGAGATATGGCATAGTGATTTAGAGCACTGGTTGCTCTTACAGAGGATGCAGGTTCAATTCCTAGCACCCACATTATGGTCCACAACACCCATAACTCCTGTTCCAGGAGACCCGGTTCCCTCTTCTGAATAGGAATGCACATAGTGCACACACATGCAGGCAAAACATTTATATGTATAAAATAAAATAAATTTAAAAATAAGGCGGAAAACAATAGAATGGGACACCCAAAGTACCCTTGACAGCGTGTGCACATGGGCCTGAACGCATGTAAGTGAGCACACATATGTGCATCCACCACACACATACGCATGCACACATATGCACAGGTACAAAAAATAAATAAATCAAGAAGGCTGAGCATAGTGGCACACACCTTAATCCCAGTACTCAAGTTTGAGGCCAGTCTGGTCTACACAGTGTGTTCCAGAACAGCCAGAGCTACATAGTGAGATCCTGTCATTAAAAAACAAAATTAGGAATCAGCATCCCTGACCTCAAGCTGTATTACAGAGCAGTAGTGATAAAAACTGCATGGTATTGGTACAGTGACAGGCAGGTAGATCAATGAAATAGAATTGAAGACCCAGAAATGAACCCACACACCTACGGTCACTTGATTTTTGACAAAGGAGCTAAAACCATCCAGTGGAAAAAAGACAGCATTTTCAACAAATGGTGCTGGGTCAACTGGCGGTCTACAAGTAGAAGAATGCAAATTGATCCATTCCTATCTCCCTGTACAAAGCTCAAGTCCAAGTGGATCAAGGACCTCCACATAAAACCAGATACACTGAATCTAATAGAAGAGAAAGTGGGGAAAAGCCTCAAACACATGGGTACAGGGGGAAAGTTCCTGAACAGAACACTAACGGCTTATGCTCTAAGACCAAGAATCGACAAATGGGACCTCATGAAATTGCAAAGCTTCTGTAAGGCAAAGGACACTGTCAATAGGACAAAATGGCAACCAACAGATTGGGAAAAGATCTTTACCAATCCTATGCCCGATAGAGGGCTAATATCCAATATATACAAAGAACTCAAGAAGTTAGACTCTGAGCTGGGCAGTGATGGCACAAGCCTTTAATCCCAGCACTTGGGAGGCAAAGGCAGGTGGATTTCTGAGTTCAAGGCCAGCCTGGTCTACAGAGTGACTTCCAGGACAGCCAGGGCTACACAGAGAAACCCTGTCTTGAAAAACCAAAAAAAAAAAAAAAAAAGTTAG